>JAHVAK010000122.1:0-1200000 GCA_019845155.1 Luehdorfia chinensis
AAGATAACATAGTTATATCAGAAGAATAATGAAGGAACACTTGATAATTCTCTTTTTTTTTAAAAAAAAAAACGATGCCCACAGTAGGATTTCTTCTGTGTCGTGGGTGCGTTTTACATACATAAATTCCACATGCACAAACACCCAGACCCGGAACAACTATCTGTAGGTTATTCAAATATTTGTCCCGTGCGGGAATCGAACCCGCAACCCGCGGCGCAGAAGTCAAGCGCTTCACCACTGCGCCAATCGAGCCGACATATTGATAATGCCTCGTTTTGGGGTGAAACACATTTCGTGGTCTCGACTTCAGTGGTGTATATTGCCTAGTGGTTGTTTTAGTAGTGAAGAGTATCTGGTGGGGGTTCCCGGTGGCGGTATTAGTTTGCTCGTGCAGGCTACGGAGGGCGGGCGGTGCTCTTCAAAACTAGGTAATATGCACCATTTTATATTTTGCATGCGGATCTTAGTAAATTAACTTTCTTTCCTTCATTATAATGGATTTCCGTAAAGTAACGCCTGATTCTATAAGTATATAATATTAAGATGTTTTAAAGTATTAATTAGAAATAGTATTAATAAAATAATATAAATAAACAGTATAGTTAAAAAGATTTTTTTTTGATTGGTGGTAGGATACCTTTGCAGGAAACTAACTAGGTAACTATCACCGCAGTGCCAGTTATTCTGCCGTCAAGCAGTAGTGTGTGTACGTAAGTGCAAACATCAGAATTCCTTTATTAAAAACCGCATGGTAGCGGCCTAAGTGAATCTACCACCCCATCCCATCCCGTGGGTGTCGTAAAAGTCGACAGAGGAAAATTAAAACTAGGAGATGGGCAGCAGCATCTTCCTGGAACAACTGAATAAATAAACTGCGGTTGCCAACCAAGCCTGCCAATCGTGGCAACTTTTGCAAAATCCCTCCAATATGAGAGCTACGAACTTATGTTGCTATCTATGGGAGAGGCCTATGTTCAGCCGTGGACTTGTGATAGGCTGAAACGACGACGAAACGAAGGATTATTATTTACATAGCTTTATCTCGTGAGGAATTTCACTGCGTGGTTTAGAGATCAGAGTATCTTACTTCCACACCACGGCACCTGGGTTCGGATCCTAGCCGGAGTCAACACCTGTGCATACACAAAATTGTTGGTTTTCGGATCTAGTTTGTTGCACAAATTTATCTCTAAAAACGTATTTACGATACTGACGACTCTTAGTGGTCTTCTTCTTCGCTTAAAAAAACTGAATATATAAGTATGACCGTTCGACTTTTAATATATTTTTTATAGAAGAAAGTGACAAGACTCGTAAATCGTTCTTCTCATGGTAAGCGCAATGTCTTCCCGTAACGAATACTGTGTCATCCAGAACACTTCTGTGTGTCACATTGCGCCCTTCGACCTGAGACTTCAATCCTTAATGTCTTATGTCCAGTGATTACACTAGCTCTCAGTGCCCTTCAGACCATGGAAACATAGTAATGTTTGCACACTATATAGAGGACAGAGATGTGTGGAAATAACTCATACTCTGCAATTGTAAAACTCCTGGCTACTAAATTTATGATGTAATAATAAATTTTATGTAATTTATAAATGACATTATGTAAAATGGCACTGAAAAAAAAAGAAAGACCCCAGACTTTCTTGCCGGTTCTTCTCGGAGAAGGTCATTCTTAGGATCGGTGTAGATTTTGACGTTCATAAGAGCTTTAAACAAGCCTAAATTGAATAAAGAAATTTTGACTTTGACTACTACTTCACGGCATAATAACTGGCCCAAGGGTGGTGCCGACCTATCTATATGGATTCCTGCAAGGGAATAATACCGCTGCCGCTACCACCACAAAATGATTTAATTTGCTCTTAATGTTCTCACCTAAATATATGCAGGAAAAATATTTGACTTTAATATATTATGCTACTCAGCAACATAGCTATAGAACATTTACCCATTTGAACTGGACCAACTGCGAGCATGTACGAACTAAATGAGGGTAGTTATTACAGCCTTTTGATTGCTAACAGGGTTAAGCTTTTTGCGTACATTTATGAAAGGTTTTTAATATTAGAATTATAAATTTATTATAAATCTATTTAATCTCTTGAAATAGATTTTACGTATATGATTTTTATGCTTTAAGCAAAACTGAATTATTAAATAAATCTCTTCGTGTTAGATATTGATTAGGAAGTATAGAACAATAACACCGACGATGTTTTTTGAGGAAAGGTCACGTCAAAAGTAACCACAACCGACGAGCGTGTATGAAAACGCTAATGAAAGTAGAAAAAGCGGAAGATGTGTGTCAAGATCGTAGGAAGTGGAAATGCAATGTGGTCTCTGCCTACCCCAGCCGGAAAGAGGTGTGACGTGGGGAGGGTGTATGTATGTTTTTTGACGTATGAACTTTTTGCATTGCATGCATGGTACTCGTACACTGGAGCTCCTGTTATTGGAATGAGGCATTTCAATTTTTTTATTGGATAAAGTGAAGAGACGAGCAAAACTTTCACCTGATGGTAAGTTCAACGTCTTTCCATAACAAATGCTGTGTCACCCAGAACATTTCTGTGTGGCGCCACACAGCGCCCGTCACCTTGAGACATCAGTTCTTCAGTCTCATATACTCAGTGATTACACTAGCTCTCAGTGCCCTTCAGACCGAAATACTGTAATGTTTGCACACTACTGCTTCAAGGCAGAATAACTGGCTTCGGGTGGCACCTACCTAGACGGAATCCCGCATAGCAATCCTACCACCAACATAAAGGTTTTTTAAATATTCCGTGAGAGCAATTTAAATTTCCGGGATAAAAATATTTACGTCTCCAGGATCGGTTCAACGGTTCAGCTGTGAAAAGGTAACAAACTGACAGAGGGACAGGGAAAGTTACATTCGCATTTATAATATTAATATAATATCAGTAAGTATGAATATGAAGGTTTGCTTGAAATATGTTCTTATGGAAGCCCGCTTCAAGATATAGCCAAGTAAAAATTTAGTATTATAAGTTTATAGTCACTAAGAACTGTACTTTCTTTCTTTTTACTTTTCTTTTATACAAAAACGATGCTCTACAGCAGGATTTCTCATGTATCGTAGTTGCGTTCTACAGACATACATTTTACATGCACAACACAACCAGACCGGAAAAACAACAATTTTCGTTTTCGCACAAGTGTTGGCTCAGGCTGGGATTCGAACCCAGAATCTCTGTCAGGTGCTCTGACCACTGTACTAAAATTTCTTAAACGGTGACGACTAGAAACGTCTAAACTGCAAAGCGTCTGGTACTGCGATCTCCAATCCGCCTGCCAAACGTGCCGATTACGGTATATCGTCCAACAGGGGGAGGCATTTATAGGAGGTTATATATTAAAAAAAAGTATTTAAAATAATATGCTCAGTACCCTGGGGCTGCATAGGCTGACGACGACTCAGCACCCCATATGAAAACTATATCTATATCCGAGTGTCATCACATCACATCATCACTTCAGCCTATCATAGTCCACTGCTGAACATAGGCCTCCCTCAAAGATTGCCACAAAAGTTTGAAGCTCTCATTTTGTGGGGATATTGCCATAGTTGCCACGCTCGGCGGGCGGGTTGGCAACCGCAGTTTATTTACGTGTGGTGGCGGCTCAACCGTGTGGTGGCGGCTTAAGAGAATCTACCAGCCCATCTCATCCCGTGGGTGTCGTAAAAGTCGACAGAGAGAAAATAAAAAATAGGAGATGGACAGCAGCATCTTCCTGAAGCAACATCTGAATAAATATATGGGTGTATTAATTCTTAAAGGTGTTTTTGTCAGTTTGAAATATAAAAATCTAAACCCATTTTAAATATTATTTTTGCATCTAATGACGAAAAATAAATAAAAGTTTAAAAATTATATATTTAGTTAAGAAAATTAATTAATTAATTAATTTGTAGAAAGCGCCGTCTGTTGACAATCTGTTCAACTAAAATAAACGACATCTATCGATAAGTGTTGTTAACAGTCTCTAAAGAAGATAGATGGCGCCATCTGTTCATGATCACGATCCTGCACTAAATTTTCAGGGTTGGCTAGTGTTATATAGTATTTCCAGCCCTAATCCAATGCTCGATATTTAGAACGAAGTCACGTTCACAATATCGTTCAAGACATGCTAATGTATGTTTAAGCGTAAAGCTCGTTATCGCCGGCCCAATTCCACCTACGCTCATGCATTATTGAAAGCCTGTAACGTCTTCCAAATTGACTATCATTTTACGCTTTTTAGAGAGGAAAGGTGAGAACGCTCCCTGATTACGAAACAATATTTAGTTATCATTTTTATCGTACTGCTAAAAATGCAACTGACTCAAAACAACTGACATCGCCTTATAAACTTTGCTTTTTTTATACTATTTTTGTTGTATTCCTTAATGTTGTATGTTAGTTAAATGTTTTACTGGTGGCAGGATTCCTATGCTATGGAATCCGTCTAGGTACGTACCACCGCAGGGCCAGTTATTCTGACGTGAAACAGTAGTGTGTAAACAATACTGTGTTTCGGTCTGAGGGACACTGAGAGGTAGTGTAATCACTGAGCATATGAGACTTAAGAACTAGTCTCAAGGTGACGGGTGCAGTGTCGTGCTACACATAAATATTCTGAGTAACACAGTATCTATTATTGGCAGACGTTGCACTTACCATCAGGTGAACGTTTCGCTCGTCTCGTTACTATAACAATTAAAAAAAATACTGTGTCAGTCTGAGGGACACTGAGAGCTAGTGTAATTACTGGACATATGATACTTAAGAACTGATGTCTCAGAGGGACGGGCGAACATCAAAAACGATTTGCTGCTCTCATCACTTTTCTTCTTTAAAAATATGTTTCTTCCTTTCGAAATTATTAAGATCGATGAGTACTGAAAAGTTAAACACTTAAGAAGAATCATGGTTCTTATATTCGATCCCTGGTGTCCCACTTAAATTCGCAACACATTTATGTGCAGATTTACCAAGTTCTCAGTGAGCTAAGTAAAGCTGAAGCCCGTTATTACAGTAGCAGCGTGGCAGACTCTTCCGGATACCAGAATTTTCATAAAATGAGAGATCTGTGCTCAGATCTGGCACATTTATAGGCTGTTACTTAACAAACACCACAAGGTGAGTTAGAGTGAGTTGCTTTGTTTGCGCGTACACTTGTGTCACTGTAATACGTTCTCTGCTCGACTACTACTTTCCGAAAGTGGTCAAGTGGCAAGGTCGAGATTGAGAATTGTTACATTATGATCACCATTACACATACATACATACAGTCACGCCTCTTTCCCATTGAGGTAGGCAGAGACCACATCTTTCCACTTGCTACTATTCTTACACACATCTTTAGCTTCTTCTACTTTCATAAGCGATTTCATACACGCCCGTCGGTTGCGATATTTCCTCAAAAGTTCACCGATCTGATTGTGATACGTACGCCTAGATCGACCCTTACCTTTCCCCTGGCTTTCTTATTCACACTCGCCTCATAAATCTGTTTCGTCAATCTCCTTTCATTTATCATTGTTATCAATATCCTAATTAGTATGGCTTGACTCGGGAAGCACCAGGAACACGGGAACAGCAGAGCAAAATTAAATACGTGTTAACACGATCACCATTTATTCACGCAATGGGGTTTCTACAACTACCATCACTAAGTATATGATAATATTAGCGCTTAATATAATACACTACTCAAAGTTGTTAAAATAATTTAACAACTTTGAGTAGTGCTTAAGCCTGCTATTGAAATCTTACAAAACTAAGTTACGAAACTAAACTATAACATACATTACACTAATATTTATAAGACATTTTTTTATTGTATAAACTGACGAAACGAGCAAAACTTTCACCTGATGATAAGTGCAACGTTCACCAACAACAAATGCTGTGCCACCCAGAATATTTCTGTGTGACACCATACTGCGCCCGTCACCCTGAGACATCAGTTCTTAAGTCTCAAATGCCCAGTGATTACCCACTTTGTCCCGTGCTCTTCAAACCGAAACACAGTAATGCTTGCACACTACAGCAGAATAACTGGCCCTGGGGTGGTACCTTCCTAGACGGATTCAGTTTTCGCTGTCGATTTCTCATTGTGGTGATTTTTAACTTTTCGATAGTATTTTTAATTTTATAATAATAAGGTATTTTAGTTCAGACAGAAGGTTTTTTCTCTGTATTGATAATAGAAACCAGCCGCAATGATGCGATGAGACATAAAATTTAAATCTTTGTTTACCAATTACTGAACAGATTATTCATTTATATAATATTGTTTGGTTTACTTTTTTACCAAAAATGCTTGTGCTTGACTATGATCCCGCCTGATGGTACGTGGCGGTGTCATTCTGGGTGGTAAATGCACAAGTTTAGGAAGCACCTTTTTACTCTTCTCTAGAAGATACCCAAATTGTATTCAGACTGATCTAGGAAAATTCTTTGGTTTCATATATTGTTACTAACATTGGTAGACTCGAGTAAGTCATGCTCGCTTTAATGTCTCTGCTTACGGCGGCGTCGTGTGACGGGTCGTCCACTTCCCTTTAATGTGGTTGAGGAGGGCGATGGCTGCCACATGCATTATACATGTGAACAGGTGCTGTTGGTGGAGGCTGGTGTGCTAGAGTTTGCAATATACTTAAACATTTATTATTGAATCTTTTCGAAAATTGTAACATGGAGTAGTTTTCCTACAGACTATTCTTTATAGGTTTATTATAATGTATATTTGACGAAGATAAAAAAAGGATTAACAAAAAGAAACCTGCGGAGTTTCTTTCGCGTGTTTCTTCGTTCGAGAAACGTCATTACGAAACGGTGGTACAATGTAAAAAATTAATGAAAAATAAAGAATTTTCAATTCATTTCATATAATGTTCAAATATTTTTTCAACAATTTCTCAGTGTCAGTCAGTGTCTGACTACTAGGTCACGTGGTCATAAAAATATAAAATACTAAATGTAAGATCACCTGAGACATAAATAAGATATAGAGTATGTCATTAGGCAACAACGCTTCCACTAGCATGGGCATGTGTATCACATAGACCGTATTCGTCTTCCCCAAAAATCATGTTTGACGAGATTGCTCATGCAAAGAGAGATTGGTTCAGCTCTACTATGCTTCAATAAACTGACTATGACTACGACCGCGACATGACAAACTTGATGAGCGGTTACCAGCAGAGTTAGAAGTTTGCGGGAATTGAGAACGAGGGGTGGAAGCGTATTAAGGATGGCATCAAAACCACGATAATATGTTTCTTAGCACCGTTGGGGAATTAAAGGCTAAGAGACAACTGCATGACCCTTATAAAAAATGAGGGTAACTGTAGTGTATGCGCAGGCATTAGCGAGTCAGTCGATTACCGGCCGTGGGCGAGTGCGCACGTGTATTAGTTTTCGCATACTGTATATCTACCTGAGTGTCTGAAAGTGTGTGTTTTATTGGATCCCAGAAACATTACAAGTGGCGACGAGGATAAAAGTGAGTACACGATATACCTAATAAAAAAAAATGTAAGGAAGGAACAAGTAATTATTGTTTATTGCCTATTGGTATAATGAGTTATGTAATCTAAATCAAAGTTACTGATGAACGAGTCATACGTAAACAATTGTTACTGATAAGCAAATCCATACCACTATCCTTCCTTGCTAAGGGCCATGCATCATATCAGATGAAAATAAAATAAGGCCACGCAAAACTTATGATTATATGTATACTACAAAATATATATTGTGCACGTACGTAGCCTAACGGAACCTACCCACAATTAGTTAAAAAGTTTAACCAATATAATGTGTTAGTTGTGGTCGACATTATTTAGGAATACCTACATAACCGTTCATAATTTGTCATTATTTTATTTTTCTACGTACAATTTATAGTCTCATCATAATCCATACATTTACGTATTATCGACCAGCCTATTGCAGCTCGCTTAAATATATTGTAGTTACATACATTTTAAATTGTGTTTTACATGTTGTATTTATTATTCTATTATTATATACTACTTTAGATAATTAATGATAACAATGAGCTAGTATAATAATTCGATTGTGTATGGACGCGATACAAAATATGTGTATTGCGTTTATGTTTACTAATTTATTATGAACAAAAATTACATCACTATATTTAAATTAGGTACATATTTGTATGCTTGCACAATTTATATTGAGAGAATCATAGTTATAATAATAAAGGTTGACTGAAAGGCCACGCAATGAGTAAACAACAAAGGGCCATGCAGATTACTTAAGTAACAATTTAAGGGACTGTATATGTTTAAATAATATAATCACAAAAATATAATCAGGTCCACGCAATAAGTACTTAAAAAATATAATAGGGCTAAGCAGTTGTAATACTGTTACTGATTATCAGTAAAAGCCACGCAAAATAAGAGTCAATATATTTTATTATAGGCTGCCCCAAAATGACTCATGCATCATCCATACTTCCCAATTTAGACCATTTTGATTGCGAAGGCGATCCGACCTCTGTCGGCACTCGCTGGGGGAAATGGAAGAGGGCACTTGAAATTTACTTACTGGCTGCCAACATAGACACACCTGTAAGAAAACGAGCTACTCTTCTCCATGTTGGGGGAATAGAACTTCAAGAAATTTATTATAACCTACCTGGAGCTCACGCTGAAGAAGAAGGTGTCGATGTCTATACAATAGCTCTAGAGAAATTGGACTGTTACTTTGCTCCGAAACAAAGTCGGATTTACGAAAGGTACCTGTTCCGACTCACGAAACAGGAGGAAGGAGAACAATTTGAAAGATTTTTATTAAGGTTGAGAAATCAAGCTGGAAAATGTCAATTCCATAATAAAGAAGAGCATATTATCGATCAAATCACGGAGAAGTGTCGCTTAGTCGAATTGAGAAAGAAAATTTTAGAATGCGGAGATACAATTACTCTAGAAGAAATCATCAGTAAAGCAAATGCATTAGAAGTTGTAGCCAGGCAATTAGAACAATTTAAAATTGTAAATACACATAATGCGAACAATTTCAATAAAGCAGAAATAAATAAAATAAAAACAAGAAAAAATATAACAAACCGTTCCGACAACAATCATCGAACACACAATGTAGTAGATGTGGAAACTTCTCCCATTTATCCAAAGACACAAATTGCCCTGCAAAAGACAAACGATGTTTGAAATGTGGCTTCATCGGTCATTTCCGAAAACAATGTAGGACTCGACAGAAAAGACAATTTTCAAACAACAGGATAGACAACAGGGCTGTAAATAAAAAACCAAGACTAGAAACAAAAAAGAACGTCAATAAATCTGAAGTCGACTATATTTTTCACCTGGATGAAGACGAAACCATAAAATGCAATATTGGGGGAGTTAACGTTGCCATGTTGATAGATTCAGGAAGCAAATGTAACGTTATTACTGACAGAACATGGCAATTTCTAAAAGACAATAGTGTGAAAGTTTCGAACCAGATACGCAAACCCACCAAGACACTTATTTCCTATGGCAGTAAAAAACCTTTGGACATTATGGGCTCCGTTGACGTGAACATTTCAGTAATGAATAATAAAACTATAAAATGTACTGTTTATGTCATCAGAAACGGCACACGCGATTTATTAGGCAAGGAGACTGCCATTCAATTAGGCGTGCTTAAAATTGGGCTTCAAATTAACGCAGTAACCAATGAGACATCATTAGCGAAAGCGTTTCCGAAGTTCAAAGCAGTGACTGTCCAGATTCCAATAGACCAAACAGTAAAACCAGTCATCCAACCGTATAGAAGAGTTCCCATTCCCTTAGAAGAAATGGTTGCCAGAAAATTAAAGGAACTGAAGGATGCGGATATTATCGAGGAAGCAAATGGACCCTCATCATGGGTATCACCAATGGTTCCCGTTCTTAAAGAAGGACAAGAAGAGGTACGTATTTGCCTAGATATGAGAAGAGCTAACGAATCAATTATAAGAGAAAATCACCCCCTTCCAACAATGAATGAATTACTACTTAATTTTCGCCAGGCTAAATATTTTTCAAAACTTGATATAAAAAATGCCTTTCATCAACTCGAAATTCATGAAGATTGTAGGTACATTACTACATTCAGTACCAGCAAAGGACTGTACAGATATAAAAGGTTAATGTTTGGAATTTCTTGTGCCCCGGAGATGTTCCAAAAAATTCTAGAAAAGATGTTGTTAGGCTGCGAAGGAACATTTAACTTTATTGACGACATTATTGTACATGGTGCCTCAGAAAAAGAACATGACGAAAGGTTAATTAAGGTGTTACGAGTTTTGAAGGAAAATAACGTCCTACTAAATGAAAACAAATGCATTTATAAAAACCCAAAAAGTTGAATTTCTCGGTTATGAACTTTCGGCTAGTGGAATCAGGCCGCTTGAAAAATATTTGACAGCAATTAAAACTAGTAGAACACCAAATACTACCGAAGAAATTCAAAGCTTTTTGGGATTGGTTAATTTTGTAAGTAAATGGATTCCCAATTTAGCTACCCTCACTGAACCTTTGCGGGAATTATTACGGTTAGGACTAGAAAAGTCGGCAAATATTCAGAAATTCGGGACACCCAAGCAGGATGAGGCATTTGAAGCTCTAAAGAAAAGTTTATCCAATATACAAACCTTAGGCTATTATAATCCTTCTGATAAAACATAGGTAATCGCTGATGCGTCTCCTGTGGGGTTAGGCACAGTGTTAGTGCAGGTTAATGAAGATGGTCCCCGTGTGATCGCTTTTGGTCATAAAGCTCTCACTGATTGCGAAAAGAGATATTGCCAAACAGAAAAAGAAGCCCTAGCGCTAGTTTGGGCGGTGGAGCACTTTAAAATATATCTGTTTGGCAAAGAATTTGAACTAATAAGCGATCACCAGCCATTGGAGATAATTTTTGGAAGAACTTCTAAGCCATGTGCCAGAATAGAACGGTGGGTACTTAGGTTACAGGCTTACAGGTACAAAGTCATCTACCGCCCAGGTAAATCCAACATAGCTGATTCAATTTCCAGACTTCAAAGCAAAACTTCTTCGTCGGAACCATTTGACTCTGAAAATTATATCAACCTAATTGTAAGTTACAGTAGACCTATAGCGGTTCCAGTGAACGAAATTAAAAGATGTTCTGCCGGTGACGAGGAAATTTCAAAAGTCAAAGATGGTATTTTTAGTAATAACTGGCACGATTCTATTAACAATTTTAGAATCATACAAAATGAACTCTGTTTTAATGGAGATATTCTTCTTCGGGGAACTAGGATAGTTATACCCCATAATCTGCGTCAACGAGTACTGGAGGCGGCTCATGAAGGCCATCCAGGCATAGTAGCGATGAAGGCTCGTCTAAGAACAAAGGTGTGGTGGCCAAGGATTGACAAAGATACTGAATGTCTAGTTAAAGCTTGTCGAGGTTGTACACTTGTATCTAATCCTACTCTGCCACATCCGATGAAGAGACGAGCACTTCCCGCTGAACCTTGGGTTGATGTGGCCATGGACTTCTTGGGGCCTCTTCCTAGTCACGACTACCTGTTGATACTTGTTGATTACTATAGTAGATATAAGGAAATTAAAATTATGCGGAGCATCACTTCTCTTGATACGATAAAAGTCTTGAAAAAAATATTTTCCAGATTAGGTTACCCAGCAACTTTGACGTGTGATAATGGAAATCAGTTTACTAGCGAGGTTTTCCAGAACTATTGTAGGGAATGTGGAATAACTTTATATAATACAGTTCCGTATTGGCCTCAAATGAATGGAGAAGTGGAGAGGCAAAATCGAGACGTTTTAAAACGTCTGCAAATTTGTCAAGCTGAAAACAGAGACTGGAAAGAGGACATCTTCAGTTATTTAATGATGTATAACAGTACTCCTCACTCTATTACAGGTAAATCTCCCTCGGAATTCTTTTTTAAAAGACAGTTTAGAGACAAGATCCCGGCAGCACCAGACATGGAGTACAAAACAATAGACGAAGAGGTGAGAGACAGAGATCGGCAAATGAAGGAAAAAGGAAAGGAGTATGGGGATCTCAAAAGGAAAGCGACAGATAGCAACTTGGAAATAGGAGAAAAAGTATTGGTGAAAAACATAATCAAAAATAATAAATTGACCTCAATTTCAATCCAACTGCTCATACAGTAACGGACGTGAATGGTGGCGACGTTAGTGTTCGGAATGATGGAACCGGGAAAGAATATCGCCGGAATGTAGTTCACTTAAAGAAAGTTGGTGATTCATGGACTGTGGTTAAGCAAAATAATAGTAATAATGATTTAGGAGAAAATTATGAACTAACGTAAATTCTTTGTTGATCTTATATACTTATAATGTTGTCTACTGTTTTTAACTACGTTTATATGATTGTTACACAGATTTAAAATTAATTTAAATAATATTTAAAACAATTGTATTTAAAACATTTGATTAGTGATCGCCATATTATTGAGGTTTGAGTTGGAATATTGATCACCTTAATTGTATTTTAAAAACATTTAAATTCAATAAAAATAAAGGAGGGGTGTAGTGTATGCGCAGGCATTAGCGAGTCAGTCGATTACCGGCCGTGGGCGAGTGCGCACGTGTATTAGTTTTCGCATACTGTATATCTACCTGAATGTCTGATAGTGTGTGTTTTATTGGATCCCAGAAACATTACAGTAACTATTCTTCCTTATACAGTCACCAAAGAAGCAGACTAATGTACTATTCACTTGTAGATCTTTTTTATTGGAGAATGAGACGAGTCGAGCAAAACCTCCCATAACAAATGCTGTGTTACCCAGAATATTTTTGTGTGGCACCACACTGCGCCCGTGCCCTTGAGACATCAGTTCTTTGTAAGTCTCACAGAGCTAACGTAATCACTGGGGATTACGTTAGCTCTCAGTTCCCTTAAAACCGAAACACAGTAATGTTTGCATACTACTGCTTCACGGCAGAATAACTGGCCATGGAGTGCTACCTACCTAGACGGATTCCTGCATAGGAATCCTACCACCAGTAAATGATGACCTTCAGACAGTAATGTTTGCAAACTACTGCTTCACAGTCAAATAACTGGCGCTGCGCACTAGACAGATCATTTTATAGGAAACCTACAACAAGTATAAGCCAATAATACTTAATCCTAAAAAGACAATTATAAATAATCAACAAATATGAAGTTATAGCAAGCTATTTCTAAGGCACCATCAGGCGACATTAATTGAGAGGGTCACATTGTCTACAATCGTCACAATTACGTCCAAAATCCAGAATAAATATGCGAAGCCACGTTGTTTAAATTAAAAAGACGAAGATTTCTTTAAATTTAAAAAAAATACATCACACCGTTTCTGAACGTGCGCCGAATCACAGAGCAAAAATGTACGGTCTTGACATTTTCTCTCTCTCTCAATATGCTAAGTCACGTCTGCTGGGACTGTCCCGGCAACACTGTAAATCGGAATACGCAAAAGTTTTAATGAAATGCTGTTTGATTGAAGGGTCATTTTAAATTCACGGAATCCCCGAAGATCCATTTTAACTAATTGGTCTCTTGGAGGGTAATGATTTCGACGTTATTTTTAATTCTTAACCGGATCTAAATTTATACGATTAATACAGGAATAATAAAATGTTGCGGATATTCGCTGGCTACTATCTCACTCACACATACATACATACATATGATCACGACTGTATCCCATAAGAGGTAGTCAGAGACTGGCCACTCGCTGCAAAAGCAGATGACTGCCACAATCCACGTTTCACCAAAACAATATAATGCACTTGGTGTGATAGGTGGTGAGCCCATAACCACCATGCGCTATTGGGTGCACAGTGCAGTTTTATTCCTTACTCGCCTTTTACGAGATCCATTGGATGAGATGGAGTGGTAGTATTCTTTTAACGAGCCGCCATCACACGGCAACCGCCACAACACGGCAGCACACCACACTCACTCACACATATTTATTTATTAAATCTTTATTGCTATAGCTTTCAATAAAAAAGATAACAAAGACCGAACTTAATGCCTATATGCATTCTCTACCAGCCAACCCATGGTGTGGTGAGAAATTGTGATAGGTGCTGCATAAAAGACTAAATTTAAAATGATTTTTTTTAAATGAATAAACATTACACGTACTTACCAACACTTACATATACACATAAGTAAAAAAGTAAAGTTGCAGCCTATAAATGTCCCACTGCTGAGTACAGGCCTCCTCTCATTCCTGAGAGGGTTTTGGAGCAACGCTCGCTCCTGCTCCAATGCCGGTTGGCGGACTGCACATGTCGTCGAAATATTTTTATTTCTCAAACATGCAGGTTTCCCCACGATGTTTTCCTTCACCGCCGAGCACGTGGTAAATCAGCACTTAAAATTGCAATCAACAATTATAGTGGTGCCTGCACCGGGAATCGAACCCAGGTCACTCGCGTACTATGAAATTTAAAGCGAGCGCCTAGCCCCTGAGCTCTCATATAAAAAAGAATATATACACGCATAAATAAATATAAATACATATAAAAACATATACATACATTCACGCTTTTTTTTCCCATCTAAGGGCAAGGAGAGGCTCGTAGCCCTAGTTTTCGCTGTCGCGGCAAGGGAGATGAGACGGATGACGGACCACGCCGCCTCCATTTTGGGACGAGTCAAAAACTTCTTACTTCCCATTGCGTTCCCATGAGCAGTATTGTGACAGCGTTGCATATTATTGTGTTATTCAGGACGAATAAAGGCTGACCGTACAATATCTCAGTCGCCACTTACGACACCTCGGTAGGAAAGAGGTAGGTGCTATTCTACTCATATAGGCTTGGCTACAATCTCAATATACTCGTACTAATAAACTATTATTATAAAGGAAAGAGAGTTAATTGCTAAGAGCCGCATGCAAAAATTAAAATGGTGTGTATTACCCCGGAGAGCACCGCCCGTTCTTCCTCAACAGCGTGCACCAGCAAACCAATACCGCCACCGGGAGCCGCCATGAGATACCCTCAAAACGAGGCATTATCAAGTGATATTGACTCTACGACAGTCAGCCACCGAGTGAAACTATTATTACTTTTTTTGGTCGGTTCCTGGTATTACTGCTGCTAGCATTCCTATGTAGGAAACGTAGGACGTTTAGGTAAGTAACACCACATAGCAAGTTATTCTGCCGTAAAGCAACATTACTGTGTTTCGGTCTAAAGGTCACTAAAAGCTAGTGTAATTACTGGGCATATGAGACATAAGAACTGATACCTCAGGGGTGTGGGCGCAGTGCGGTGTCTCACACAAATGTTCTGTGTGACACAGCATTTGTGCAAAGTTTTATGACATTAACTATTTGTATATGCTTTAAATTAGAGGAATTTCACGTTTTATCGTTTTCCTTCTAATTTATGAAAGAATATTTTTGATAATGATAGGTTCATTTATTTTTCAGTTATGCCGATTCGAAATACAAGACGACGGCGTGGCCTAGTGGTCAGAGTACCTGACTTCTACGCCGCCGGTACTGGGTTCGAATCTCAGCCGTAGCCCACACTTGTGCAAAAACACAATGTTTTTGTTTTCGGGTCTGGTTGTGTTGTGCACGTGAAATGTATGTCTGTAAGCGCACCCACGATACAGGAAAAATCCTACTGTGGGGCTTGGTTTAAAAAATCCTGCAGGCAGATAGCCTTGCTAATTTTTAGTCATCATCATCACTTCAGCCTATCACTGCAGAACATAAGGCTCCCCCATAGAGTGCCACAAAAGTTTTTAGCTCTCATTTTGGGGGATTTTGCCGTAGTTGCCACGCTTGGCAGGCGGGTTGGCAACTGCAGTTGATTTATTCAGATGTTCCAGGAAGCCATCTCCTGGTTTTTCCTTTTCCTTCTGTCGACTTTTACGACACCCACATGATGAGATGGGGTGGTAGATTCTCTTAAGCCGCCACCACACGGCAAATTTTTAGTAAATATTATTAAATAAAGGTATTAGAACACATATTTAATATCTTATATTTAAAATTCTCTGAAGTTACAATCGAGATGCAGTTTTTTTTTGTAGTCCGCCTTACGCCGTCAGCAATTTTTTCGTCTATAGTCGTTCATCATGACAGTGTATTTTTATATATTTTATGTCGCCTTTATCGAGTCAGACGCTGTAAAGATGTGAAAGTTTTTGTGACACATTTCGTGAATCAAGGACGGATTGGCTCCTAATTTTGGACTCCTGATGTGGTACATCGTAAAGTCCTGTAGGTGTTTCTTTCATGGGCGCAGTAAAATTTTTCTTTGCAGGGTTACATGAATAGTTTGTGAAAATCTCTTAAGTCTTTATGTGTTAACGAATACAAGAACAGACGGTAAAAATGGCATGGTTACCAAAAATCTCTAAAATTTGAGGAAAGTCGAATGGTTCCTGAGATTTTGCCGATTGGAAATACCATCGGACACATGGCCAGAAGATAATAAAAAAGTTTAAAAAAAATTATGCACCTCACTACGATTTCTTCTGTATCGTGAGTGCATTTTACAGCCAAAAAAAAAACACATAAGACACGAAAATCAACGATTTGTGTTTTTGCACTGACTTTCCTTTCTCCGCCAGGGATCCGAACTCAGAAACCGCTGCGTAGAAATCAATTACTTACTCTGACCGCTAAGACACGGCCGTGGACTTGTGTTGGGTTGGAATGATGATGGAATGAAATCGTAAAATAACATACATAAGATCACGACTGTATCCCATAAGGGGTAGTCAGAGAATGGGCACTCACTGCAAAAGCAAGCTGCTACAATCCACGTTTCACCAAAACAATATAATGCACTTGGTGTGATAGGTGGTGAGCCCATCGCCACCATGCGCTGTTGGGTGCACAGTGCAGTTTTATTCCTTACTCGTCTTTTACGAGATCCATTGGATGAGATGGAGTGGTAGTATTCTTTTAACGAGGCGCCACAACACGGCACGTAGTAAAATAAAATCAGGTTAATTGTGTTAAATAGAAAAAAATACGCCCAGCTACTGATTAAAATTATTCCAGCCCCGCGTTTATTTAATTTATAAACCGAATTAGGGCGCCCCATCAGACGACGAGAACTTGAGTTGGAAACTTAATGCAAATTCAATTATTATTCATTTATTCTGATTCAAGTAGGTAACCTCGTCAAATATCTTGCTGCTTACTTCAAATATCTTAAAATATCTAAAAAAAATTAGAGATCAAATTACTTTTCTATTTTCAATTGATTCATTTTAAATGAAACTAATTTTAACGGATAATTAATAGTGATTTGATCAACCACAAATCCTTGCAAAAGAACACCGATTCCTACCGAGGATGATTCGCGAGGCTATTGAAATTCAAAAACATCCTAATTTTAATAGAGGAGATGGTTCGGTGTTACCACCGGCTTGGGAGCCTATAATTAATCAAATTCAATCAAAAACCAAGCATACCTCTACAAGACCTCAAGACACAGTTAGCTGTTTCTGGACCAAAAATAATTATTAAAAGCTGAAGGTACCCCGGGTTAACTATGACATCAGGACATCTGTCACCTCATTCCTCCCGTGACCATTTAAACTATTTATAAACGTCAGGTTATATACGAGTATATATAATCACAACAAAACGTAAATCGGCGTTTGGTCTTTACGGTACTAGTGCTAGGATTCCTCTGCAGGAATCCGTCTAGGTAGGTACCACCCAGGGCAAGATATTCTGCCGTGAAGCAGTAGTGTGCAAACATTACTGTGTTTCGGTTTGAAGGGCACTGAGAGCCAGCGTAATCACTGGGGATATGAGACTTAAGAACTTATATCTCAGGATGACGGGCGCATGCCTGCGAAGCCAAAACCTTAGGTTCGACGAATTATTGCTTTCCTGGTCTGGTAGTACATTGTTATATCCATGTTTAATTGGTAGTATAATTCCTATGCAGCATAAACGGGCTATCTAATGAAAAAAATAATAGAAAAAAAATAATATATTTTTTTTCTAATCAGATTAGTTTGTCTGAGCGGAGTTTAGCGCATTCAAACATATTAATTTCCCAGCTTCATTGCAGTGGTAAGATTCAAGATCAACCAAATGAATTTTACGAACGATAAGAGGAGGTGTTCCATTCTTATCCTTTGCAAAATTCATTTGAGAGCCCAGAAAAATTATACTGTCCAAATGATTGCCAAGATATCATCATCATCATCATTTCAGCCTATTACTAGACTACTGCTGAACAAAGACCTCCCCCATGGATTGCCACAAGAGTTTGTAGCTCTCATTTTGGGGGGATTTCGCCATCTTGGCAGGTTAACAGCAGTTTATTTATTCAGATATTCCAGGTAGACGCTGCTGCCCACCACCCGGTTTTCATTTTCCTTCTGACGACTTTTACGATACGCACGGGACGCGATGGGATGGTAGATTATTTTAAGCCGCCACCACACGGTATTGTATCAATAACAGAAAATAAGTGTTCATTTTTAAAATATCCAGTACTTTACTGGTGATATGAATTCCTGTGCAGGAATCCAAGCCAAGCAGTAGTGAATGAGGTGCTACACAGAAATATTCTGTGAGACGTTTTACTGATGGTAGGATTCCAATGCAGGAATCCGTCTAGGTAGGTACCACCCCAGGGCCAGTTATTCTCCCGTGAAGCAGTGGTGTGCAAGCATTACTGTGTTTCGGTTTGAAGGGCACTGTGAGCTAGCGTAATCACTGGGCATATGAAACTTAAGAACTGATGTCTCAGGGTGACGTGCGCAGTGTGGTGTCACACAGAAATATTCTGGATGACACAGCATTTGTTGTGGGCGGATGTTGCATTTACCATCAGGTGAACGTTTTGCTCGTTTCGTCACTTTATACAATGTGATGGTAACTGCAAACCCCTCTCAGAAATGAGAGGAGGCCTGTGCTCAGCAGTGGAACATTTATAGGCTGTTACTTTACTTTTTTTTCTTTACTAAGCTGCAGCCTCACGAATTGTAAAGTGGAGCTAATTCCGCAGTCTTACTGCTTGTACAGAGAAGGAATGGGAGTAGAGGATGCTTCTGTAGACTGGGACTCATTTCTTAATTACGCTAAGCGAGACAACAAATAAGTATACAATTGTTGTAGAAAATGTATAAAAAACCTTAACTTTTAACGTTTTAGGTAACTTGTGTTACTTTTGTGTTTTTTGAAGTCGCTTTGGTTTTCTTCTTAAAGTACTTCACCTGTAATTGATTAGCACTTTACTACTTTACTCTTGTCCGTGGATTGTTTTTTTTTATTGGATTAAGTGATGAAACGAGCAAAACGTTCACCTGATGGTAAGTGCAACGTCTGCCCATAACAAATGCTGCGCCACCCAGAAAATTTCTGTGTGACACTATACTGTGCCCATCACCCTGAGACATAGGTTCTTAATTCCCATAGGCGCAGTGATTACGCTAGCTCACAGTGCCCTTCAAACCGAAAAACAGTAATGCTATATATACTACTGCTTCACGGCAGAATAACTGGCACTGGGGTGTTACCTACCTAGACGGACTCCTGCATAGGAATCCTACGTCCTTTACTACGTTACTATTGTCCGTGGATCGTTTATCCGACCTTAACTAAGTGATGTCAAGTATATAATCGTCTATAATAATTATAACCCTATCGATATGAACTAACAAGGAATATTCTATCCGTGACGTACCATTGACAAGATCCGGGTCAGTGTAGCAGAATGTTAAATATTCATGAAATTCTCTAGTGCGGTAACTTTCCGTCCCGGCTTCCTAAGATGAATAAATTAAATTTTGATGTAATTACAACAAAATGGAGATTTATTACAGCCGTTATTATATTACAAATGTATTTGCCATGTCTATTTATTTCATCATCATCATTTCAGCCTATCACTAGTCCACTGCTGAACATAGGCATCCCCCATAGATTGTCACAAAAGTTTGCAGCTATCATTTTGGGGGGTATTTTGCCATAGTCGTAACGCTTGGCAGGCGGGTTGACAACGGCAGTTAATTTATTCAGATGTGGCATGAAGATGCTGCTGACCGTCTCCTGGTTTTTATTTATCCTATGTCGACTTTTACGATACCCTAAGAGGTGGGGTGGTAGATTCTCTTAAGCCGCTACCGCAGTACCGTCTATTTATTTACTCAAACAAATATGAAGTAAAGAATGTTAATTTGTTAATATCCGCATTGAAAATTTAAAATGTTGTGTACCTACGTTTTGAAAAGCACCGCCCGCCGCCTCTTCCTTTTGTCAAGCAGTAATATACAAACATTACTGTAAGCCGTGGTAGCTCAGGGGCCGGGTGCTCGCCTTTAATTTCATAATACGCGAGTAACCTGGGGTCGATCCCCGGTGCCAGCACCTCTAAAATTGTTCTAAAAGTTTAGTGCTGATTAACCACGTGCTCAGCGGTGAAGGAAAACATCGTGAGGAAACCTGCGTATCCGGGGAATAGAAATATTTCGAGGACATTTGAAGTCCGCCAACCCGCATTGTAGCAGCGTGGCGGACTATTCCCCGCTCCAAAACCCACTCAGAAATAAGAGGAGGCCTGTGAGTGGGACATTTATAGGATGTTACTTTACTTTACTTTTTTAATGTGTGTCGGTTTGAACAGTGCCCGTTAGCTAATGTCATTACTTGGCATATGGGACTTAAGAACTGATGTCGCATTATGCCCTGCCATTATGTATTCTGGGCGACACAGCTATTATTATGGACAGGCATCTCACTAACCATCAGCTGAACGATTTGCTCATCTCGTCGTTTAATTGCATAAATTGCATTTTACTGGTTGTAGGATACCTATGCAGGAATCCGTCTAGGCACCACCCCAGGGCCAGTTATTCTTCCGTGTAGCAGAAGTGTACAAACATTACCGTGTTTCGGTTTGAAGGGCACTGAGAGCTAGCGTAATCACTGGGCATGTGAGACTTAAGAACTGATGTCTCAGGGTGACGGACGCAGTGTGGTGTCACACATAAATATTCTGGGTGACACATTTGTTATGGGCAGACGTTGCACTTAACATCAGGTGAATGTTTTACTCGTTTCGTCGCTTTATCAAATAAAAAAAAGGATCTGCGGCCGTTATTTGTCTTAGAGTTATAACTAAAGAAAGGAATGACGGCGAATTTACCATAGCGCGCGAACATATATATAACATGTTTCATAGGTGAAACTCGTGACGCGTTCTTAACAGCGTAGTTCTGATTTGGTGGTGGTTCCCGGTGGCGATATTAGTTTGCTTATGAACAATATTACAGCCGCTGGTGTGGGGTACTAAAAAACTTTTTTTTTACGTGGGGAAATGCCTTACGCTTACCCACGGAGGCAAGAACGGGTTACGTCGGACTCGCGCCGAATAAAACCCCATGGTGTCCCGCCTTCGCTGCATGTTCGCAGGGCTATGCAGGAATCTGTCTAGGTAGGAACCAGGTGAACGTTTTGCTCTTCGCGACATTATATGAAAAAAAATAAAAAAAAACACATCCGCGACCCCACCTCTCCTCTCTCCTTCCTAGTTAGTCGTAGTAGCGCCGGAACACGCAACGCGCCTTCCAGCACGACCTCCCTTTTGCGCGCGCAACGGACCCCCGCGGGGCCAAGAAATTTGCACTCGAAAGCACCGGTCTTCCCGGCCCCGGCGGCGGATCTGGTCTGTGGCTCCGCCGGCGACCACATTAAAAACGGGGCACTTAAAAAACTATGCCAACTATTTAAATTTTGCATGCGGATCTTAGCAAATTAACTTTGTTTCTCGCTATTACATTAATGGATTTCAGCAAAGTAACTCCTGATTCTATTAACTCAGTTAAAATAAAACACAGTATCAATCCACGAAAAAGAAACTTAATGTGTGTTTCGCGCAAGTAGTGAAATAAGCAATAATTCAGTATTAAAGTTAACTGATAAAAGTCTGCAGACTTCATATTTAATTTTAAAATGTGAATTCCACAATTTTATATTTTCTCAATTTTTTTTTAAACACATTCAACTGATGGTAAGTGCAACGTCTGACCATAACAAATGCTGTGTCACCCAGAACCACACTGCGTCAGTCACCTGAGACATCAGTTTTTAAGTCTCAAATGCCCAGTGATTACGCTAGTGCCTTTCAAACCGAAACACAGTAATGTTTGCATACTACTGCTTCACGGCAAAATAACCTGTAGGTAAAATATTATGTTTTAATTTATTTATTTTACATATAGCCACGCCAGCCTACTTTTTGCTCTCAACGACGAGAGATAACGGGTGGAGAACCACGTTCACTTTTATATATAATATGTACATAACATTTTAATTTTAGGTTAATGTTAGGTCAGGGATGTTTTTTGCCATCCAAATGACCTCGGTTCGATTGTTGATTGCAATATATGTTAGGAACCACGACTGATTCGTCCGAGAAAGAAAAAAATGTGAGAAACCCTGTCTGAGAAACCCGGTCTGATGGTAGGATTCCTCTGCAGGAATCCGTCTAGGTAGGTACCACCCCTGGGCCAGTTATTCTGCCGTGAAGCAGTAGTGTGCAAGCATTACTGTGTTTTGGTTTGAAGGGCACTATGAGCTAGCGTAGCGTAGCGCTTATTGTGGGTGGACGTTGCACTTACCACCAGGTGAACGTTTTGCTCGTTTCGTCACTTTATACAATAAAAAAAAATGAGAAATAAACACGAAGATTTACCAGAGTTTTCCCGAGTACAAACCTCTCTTAATAGTTAGATAATGTACTCATCACTGGTGGTTCCTATGCAGGAATCCGTCTAGGTAAGTACCACCCCAGTGCCAGTTATGCTGCCGTCATACAGCTTCACGTTGTAGTGTGCAAACGACTGCGTGATTTGACGACCGCGTGCCTCGTTGCAACTAGTTGCTCATCGTGCTTGTTGCACTATAATATCTCCTGCTAAGTGTATAGCTTCCGACAGAATCGAATCCGGAAGTTGTCGCCGCGGTCCAAAAACAGATAGGAGGACACAAACATTAGTATGCAAACATTACAGTGTTTCGGTCTTAATGGCACAGTCACCTAGTGTAACTACTGGGCATATGGGACTTAGAAACCTGATGTTTCAGGGTGACGGGTGTAGTGTAATTGAAATTTATAAGCTGATACTTTAACTTTTTAGGTTTATACATTTACATACACATTGAAGCCACAGGGTAATTAATTTTCAGAGCTTTAATTTGAGCTGACGGCTTCGCGACCTAATTATACGCTTACCTAACTTCACAAATCCAACGTTCCATATTTCGATAGCCTTAATCTAATTTTTGAAATTTCTTTTGAATATTGTATAGATGAAAAAAAATGTCTAGTAAGTGTGACTTTAAATGAAAATATTGTAGTCTCATTATTCGTAATAAATTTAAAAACTACATCGGTATACGTAAACTCATCAGTCACATCAGTTTTATGATAATCATCATCATCATTCCAGCCCATCGCAAATCCACTGCTGAATAGAGCCACCGCAGTGCCAGTTATTCTGCCGCGAAGCAGTAGTGTGCAAACATTACTGTGTTTCGGTTTCATTTATGAGAAAGACGAGCAAAATATAAACGACATAATGGTAAATGAAACGTCTACCCATAGCAAATGCTGTATCACCCAGAACATTTCTGTGTGACACCACACTGCGCCCATCGCCCTGAGACATCAGTTCTTAAGTCTCATATGCCCAGTGATTACACTAGCTCACAGTGCCCTTCAAAACGAAACACAGTAATGTTTGCACACTATTGCTTCACGGCAGAATAACTGACCCTGGGGTGGTACCTACCTAAACGGATTCCTGCATAGGAATCCTACCACTAGTAAACACATGCGCTGTAATTTTTAATAATACGACGGTTCATTATATATTAAACAAGTACATTAAATTTTTATTAAACGATTGAAATACTAACTATTCATAGCATAATTGAATAACAAACTGTATATTAACTCCGTTGAATAAAAACACGAGCAAATACGAATAATAACTAAATAAAGTAAAAATTAAATATAAAAAAATGCCATTATACTAGGCGCTAAAATAACTTTACTCTTCTTGTTGTTAAAAAAGACTGCTCGGTATAAGAGCAACGAAGAACATAGCTATAATTTGATGGAGATACCGTGCTACGACTGCTACGAGTGTTACGAGCGTAGAAATTAAATTAAAAGACAGTAAGCTGGGAGCTCGGAAGTGTCTTTTTGATTGGTTTCTTTAAACAATTTGTTATTTGATTAATTTATTGCCAGTAAAAAATATTTCAATGTCACTTTATTATGATATGAGTCATTATACTGATTAATCTCGTTAGATCTAAGAAGTTATTCTAATACAAATTATTATTCATTTCATTAATTTATTTTTAGAGAAGGTTTAACATGCAGCATCGATATATGTTTGTCCATTGTTTGTTACAAACCAATTTTAATAAAGCATAAACTGCTTAATAAAAAAGGAGCCTTTACACCGGACGGAAAAATAACTGGCGGTACTTATCTAGGCGGACTTCCGCATAGTAATGCTACCACCAGTATGAAAAATAATTAAATAGGGGCCTGGTGCCACCAAGCTCCGGCCATTGCTTTTGCTCGCTCTTGCGAGAGTCGGTCGTCGTGTTCGGCAGGGCGTTTCGCTCGCTCGAGCGGGCGTCTTGCTAGTGGTAGTTGAGTCCTAGGTGTCTGCCTACCCCTTTTCTTTTCTCTTGTGTCCGTGAATGCTGCAGCAACCATTATGTTTATGTATAGTATTTATTATTTATTTATTAATCTTCACTGCAGCATTCACCCTTCCCTAAAAAATCCGCAAAAGCGGTACCCAAGCCCGGGGGGAGCAGTGCCCCCCCGCGATGATTTCTCGGGCAAAGAGGCTCGCCTCGAGGCCCGTACCTGCTCGGCGTTCAGCGTCGACGCAGATGACTTAGAGAGAGGGCCTAGTGCTCGCCTTTAATTTCATAGTACGCGAGTAACCTGGGTTCGATCCCCGGTGCCCGCATCTATATAATTGTTCCACAATTTTAAGTGCTGATTTACCACGTGCTTAGCGGTGAAGGAAAACATCGCGTGGAAACCTGCATCTCCGAGGAATAGAAATATTTCGAGGACATGTGATGTCTCAGGGTGATGGGCACGGTGAGGTGTTACACAGAAATGTTCTGGGTGGTACAGCATTTCTTAAGGGCAGACATTGCACTTACCATCAGGTGAACGTTTTGCTCGTTTCATCACTTTCTCCAATAAAAAAACATGATATCATGTGTATAACACATTATTTAATTACAATATCACATATTTGGTAGTGAGGGGGTTTGCAAGTGCAGAGTAAGAGTTATTTCCACATCTTTCTCCTCTATTTTATATTACGCTCTTTCTAATAATGTCTTCTCGATAAGTTAAAATCTTAAGCTGTCACCACACGGCAGCAAAAAATTTATTTCTTTTTTTATATGTGCGATATTTTATATAATCATAAATAGGCAACTGTATACGAAAATTAAACGATGAGATTATACGTAGAGTTATGAGACCACGTTCTGGCCAACATCAAAGCCGATGGATTCTCGGACCGCTCGTCATGCGAGTGACTTCACGCTTGAGGTGTCATTGCGGGCGGCCGCTTCGTGTGAAGAGAGGCGGGTGACCACACACATCACTATTATAACAAACAATTTGCACGAAATAAATTTTAAAACATTATGAGCCGTGGTAGCTCAGGGGCTAAGCGCTCGCTTTAAATTTTATAGTAGGCGAGTGTCTTGGGTTCGATTCGTAATATCGCGAGAAAACCTGTCTGTGAAATAAAAAAAAAATTCAGAAGACATGTAAAGTCCGCCAACCCGCATTGGAGCAGCATGGCGGATTCTCCCCACCTCCAAAACCCTCTCGGAAATGAGAGGAGGCCTCAGCAGTGGGACATTTATGTTACTTTACTATTTTTTTTACTTTTTAAATCTAAAAACTAAGGCTGAATGCCAAAAGACTAAATCCGTGACACCAAAAGATACGGAGAATATTGAAAATGATATATACTGGCCTATACCAAATACAAATACCTTGCCACATTAATAAATACTACCAAAAAAAGAGCTGCTTATAACGGGTAACCAGTGATGTTAAACAATGATGTAAGTGTTGTTTTACACTTACATCACTGTGTAAGTGTTGTTTTAGGATATGTACTAACTGGCCCGGCAGACGTTGTTCTACTCTTATTAGTAGGTTATGTGACGGAGTCGACTACAGCGCCACCTATCTGGCCCAGATTTTGTGGTTTATTGGCATTAAAAAACAATTTTACCGCCGTGTGGGGGCGACTTAAGAGAATCTACCACCCCATCTCTTCCCGTGGGTGTCGTAGAAGTCGACAGAGGGAAAATATAAATCAGATGATGGGCAGCAGTATCTCCTGGAACATCTGAATAAATAAACTGCAGTTGCCAACCCGCCTGCCAAGCGTGCGAGCAACTATGGCAAAACCCTAAAATGAGATCAATGAGGGAGGCGTATGTTCACCAGTGGACTAGTGATAGACTGAAATGATGATAATGATGAATTTTACTGGTGGTGGGATTCCTATGCGGGAATCCGTCTAGGTAGGGCCAGTTATTCCGCTGTGAAGTAAATGTGCTTACATTATTGCGTTTCGGTTTGAAGGGCACTGTGAGCTAGCGTAATCACTGGACATATGAAACTTAAGAACTTATGTCTCAGGGTGACGGACGCAGTATGGTATTACACAGAAATGTTCTGGATGACACCGTATTGGTTATGGGCAAACGTTGCACTTACCATCAGGTGAACGTTTTGCTCGTCTCATCACTTTATCCAATAAAAAAAGGAGTCGACTCCTGGAGATATATGTAGGTCTTCTCAAGGCTTGACGATATCAAGGTAGTTAGAGTATCTGACTTCTACGCCGCCGGTCCTGCATTCGATACCAGTCGGAAACAACTTTTGTGCAAAAACTCAAATATTTGGTATGCTGAAAAAAACAGACTCCTAGGTGGAAGGATTCGTCGTAACCATCACGCTTGGCAATTGGATTGGTCATCGCAAGTTAGTTATATATATTCACGCCTTTTTCCACATAAGGGGTAGTCAGAGACCATATCCGTAACTGACTTTTCGCCCTGTTTCAAATGAAGTAATTAAAGCGTTTTCTTGATAATAGATTATTTAAATTAGCATATAAGTGCAATTTAATTGTGATAGAGACATTTGAAGATCGCCGAGTCGCTTGACCTTGACATGTCGGGTATAAAGCACTATCCCACGCCGCTTCGCGCCATGAGACGTGCAATATATGTAACTGATGTACAAGTAAAAAGTTGAGTAATTTTATTATCTTCGAGTCGCCAATTTAACAATTTTCCGCAGTGACCTAGTGATGGGCTGAAATGATGATGATGGAATGGATGATAGATATTATTATCGTTTACCAATAGTAAAAAAAACACAATAATAAGTTTATAAACTGTTTTAGCGATTGAAAAAAATAAGCCAGACGAATAAGTCAGCGAAGAAAACCTAGACACATAAAAGCCGAACGGGAGGGAGCTGAAGAGAGGGCTTGTTTGCGTTTGATCCCTCGCAATGTTTACATTTACTCAGCGAAATTTCTTTTACTTTATTGATGTCCAACATGTTGGAAAGGAATAAACTGTTGTCGTTAAATATTCTGAAGTTTCAATCACTTATACAAATGGATACTATAATATTATTTTAATAAAAGTCTACTCCTTATGGCGGATCACGTTCCAATAGCATCTTACCGGTCATGTTCTACATTGGTATTAAAAATACTTTTTTAGGTTAGATATTAAATAGGTCTCCAATGCATCATGGGAGTGAGTGATGTCACGAGCAAGTCTTTCACATGACGGTAAGTGGTCACCGCCGCTCGAAAACAACGCTATAAAATAGTAAAATAACTTTTTATAGAAGAGTTGGCGATCGAGTAAACGTAATCACTCGGCGTAGGAGACTTAAGAACTCGTCGCAGGGTGACGAGCGCAGTGTTCTGTCACACAGAAGTGTTCACTGGGTGACACAGCATTTGTTATGGGCAGACGTTGCACTTATCATCAGGTGAACGTTTTGCTCGTTCCGTCACTTTATCCCAATAAAAAACTGCTCACCTGACGTTAAGCGATCACCGCCGCCCATGAATATCTGCAACACAAGAGGAATGCCAGGTGCGTTGCCAGCATTTAAGAAAAAAAATAGGCTCTTTTCTTGAAGGTCCCTAAGTCGTATCAGTCCGGAAAAACCGCTGACGGCAGCAGATTCCATAAAGTGGTTGTGCGTGGCAGAAAATTTCGCGAAAAACGCAATGTGGTGGAGTGCCAACCATCAAGGTGGTGACGATGGAATTTTGAGTTGTGGCGCAAAGTGCGATGGTGAAATTCAGCGGCTGGAATTAATTTGAATGATTCACCTGAACACTCTCTCTGGTAGATCCTGTAACAAAGCCAGCGGATCAAGCCGATCAGATAGAACATGGTTCTCGACGATTCGAACCGCTCTTCGTTGAACGCGGTCAGGAGCTGCTCCTGACTGGGGTGCCCAGAACAGTACTTCATGGGCGGCCTTATAAAGTTGCAAGCGGTGGGCCGGCATGAAGTACTGTCGCTCTCTACTGAGCACGCAAAGCTTTTTAGAGGCCAATTTGGATGAAACCATTTATATATATATATATTATAAGAAAACATGTGACAGCAGAACAGTCAATCTGAAAATAATTTTTATTGAAATTTGAATACAAAAATACCCTCTAAATTTTAGTCTTTTCCGGTGGAATTTTCAATAATTTTCTTTCATACAAATTTTATCCAGATAATTACGAACACAACAAAAAAGAATAAGCCAGAGAGGACGAACCATTCAAGTAACAGTCTTTCATACAAGCCGTGTGGTAGCGGCTTAAGAGAATCTACCACCCGTGGGTGTCGTAAAAGTCGGCAGAGGGAAAATATAAATCAGAAGATGGGCAGCAGCATCTCCTGGAACATCTGAATAAATAAACTGCGGTTGCCAACCCGCCTGCCAAGCGTGGCAACTATGGCAAAATCCCCCCAAAATGAGAGTTACAACTTTTGTAGCAATCTATGGGGGAGGCCTATGTTCAGCAGTGGACTAGTGATAGGCTGAAATGATGATGATGAAGAAGACATGCGGCAATTGATTTTTATTTATATATTAAAAGAAGATTATTAAGTTAACATCTAATACCAATTTATATATCCTTGCGTACTCGGGATGCAGTTCCCCTGGCACTGAGGTACGACATCGAAGTGTAATTGCATCGCTGAAGCAATCGATATACTTTGAGCATTGGAGCACGGCAGCGCGTTCTCTGCAGACTGCACAATTTTCGATTTTATTTCAATAATATATTCAACCGTTGTTCTGTTCTAGTTTCGATGCATACACATTTTATACAAAAATGTAGCAAAACTTACGTCAATCACCATTTCAGTCAGTTTTACTGGTGGTAGGATTCCTATGCAGGAATCCGTCTAGGTAGGTACCACCCCAGGGCTAATTATTTTGCCGTGAAGCAGTAGTGTGCAAACATTACTGTGTTTCGGTTTGAAGGGCACTGTGAGCTAGCGTAATCACTGGGCATATGACACTTAAGAACTGATGTCTCAGGGTGACGGGCGCATTGTGGTGTCACACTGTTCTGGGTGACATAGCATTTGTTTTGGGCAGACGTTGCACTTACCATCACGTGAACGCTTTGCTCGTTCCGTCACTTTTAAGTCAAGTCACTGCTGAACATGGGTCTTCCCCAAACACCAAGATTACCACAAAACACGGTGCTAAGCCACATGCATCTATCGACCCACAAAACCTTGCAGATCACTGCTCTAATGACACTGATTTTTTTGACAAATTGACAATTGAGTTTTTAACCGACTTCAAAAAACGGAGGCGCTTCATCAGTATGTACTCTTTTATGCACGTTTACCGATGTTTTCGTCGATTGTGGAACAAATTAAAAAAAATCTAAATCCCTCTTTTTTAATGTGGTACCGTTCGGGTTGTCTCATATAATTTTGGTACAGTTCTTTCTTCTACTACTTTATAAAAACGAACTGATGATTGGATCCATGAGAAAACCTTGAAACTATTAAATTAGCTTAAATTTATGCAGGAATCCGTCTCGGTAGGTATCACCGCAGGGCCAGTTATTCTGCCGTGAAGCAGTAGTGTGCAAGCATTACTGTGTTTCGGTTAGATAGGCACTGTGAGCTAGCGTAATCACTGGGCATTTGACACTTAATAACTGTTGTCTTAGGGTGACGGGCGCAGTGTGGTGACACACAGTAATTTTCTGGGTGACACAGCATTTGTTGTGGGCGGACGTTGCACTTACCATCAGGTGAACGTTTTGCTCGTTTCGTCACTTCATACAAAAAAAAATGATTGTAGGTTGAAATCGGTTTTTTTCAAATTAAATAATCATTTAATATGGCAAGGTGACGACGTTTAAGCCGGTAGTAGGATTTCTATGCAGGAATGAGAAAGAAAGTTCTTTGTGACACCACACTAAGCAATTACGACGAGACCTCAGTTATTATGCCTTTATACTTAATTGCTTATACTCGTATTTCTAAATATCATGATATACTTAAGGACAAAATATGACCAAGTCAAAAGTTAACCTTACAGCCTATAAATGTCACAGCACACCTCCTCACATTTCTAAAAGGGGTTTGGAGCCGGAAAGAATCTTCCACGCTGCTCCGATGCGGGTTGGCAGACTTCATATGTCCTCTAAATATGTATATTTTTTTTCATACATACAGATGTCCTCGATGTTTTCCTGTACATAGAGCATATGGTAAATCAACTGTTAAAATTGCTATTAACAATTTTAGTGGTGCCGACACTAGGTTTCGAACCCAGATCACTCGGGTACTGTAAAATTTAAAGCGAGCGTCAAGCCCCTGAGCTACCACGGCTCTCAGTTAAAAATATGACTAAATAAATGTTTAGATATACTTTTTAAACAAAACGAAAACTTTCGTTAGATGCCAAACGAGCATTGGCAGTTTGGCAGGAACTGCTATATTCAGGACTGTTATATTCAAACTCGATACACTTTACAACCACGTCGTATATACGACATTGAACATTCGCCAAACTACTCAACAAGCTCCTGAATTTGTGTTGTTGAACAATGTTGGATTTCTAACCAAAACTAACACATAATGTTTTCTTTTATTTACGCGAATATTGCACATTTAAATAAAACTACTTTTTTACGGATTTTATCGCGTTTAATTTGGACTATTTTTACCCGACGTTTCGGACGCTTTACTGCACCCACGGTCACGGGGGGACTGAGGTGACAGTTGTCCCGATGTCATAGTTAACCCGGAGTACCTTCAGCTTTTAATTATTATTTGTAGTCCGATCTACGTAAGCTCTTTCTGCGTAGATCGGTAAGGACGGCCTAAGTACTTATGTATTTATTTATATACACCGTTTGTACAAATGTATTTTACTGGTGGTAGGATTCCTATTCAGGAATCTGTCTATGGTAGGTAGGTACCACCGCCGTACGGTACTGGCTTACGAGATTCTGCCACCCCATCTCATCTCGTGGGTGTCGTAAAAGTCGACAGTGGGAAAAAGAAAACCTCTGAATAAATAAACTGCGGTTGCCAACCCGCCTGCCAAGCGTGGCAACTGTGGCAAAATCACCCTAAAATAAGGGCTACAAACTTTTGTTCCAATCTATGGGGCAGGTCTATGTTCAGCAGTGGACTAGTGATGGGCTGAAATGATGATGATGCTGATGACGATCAGGTACCACCGCATCCAGTTATTCTGCCGCGAAGCAGTTATTCTGTGAAGCAGTAGTGTGCAAACATTACTGAGTTTCGGTTAGAAGGGCACTGAGAGCTAGCGTAATCACTAGGCACATGAGACTTAAGAACTTTATCTCACGGTGAAAGCGGAATGTGGCGTCACACAGAAATGTTCAGGGAGTCGCAGCATTTGTTATTGGCAAACAAACAATACTTTTTACGGGACGACTTGTGACGGAAGACGAAAGGGATATACCGTCATTTGTGAAGTTTGTGACCTTTATATGAAGCACATATATAAATATGTACTTATACCAATACATAGATTCACACAAACATTTCTTATTGCAAAAGTGACGAGACCAGCAAAACGTTCACCTTATGGTAAGTGCAACGTCTGCCCATAACAAATGCTGTCGTCGTCGTCGTTTCAGCCTATCATAAGTCCACTGCTGAACACAGGCCTCCCCCATAGATCGCCACAAAAGTTTGTAGCTCACATTTTGGGGGGATTTTGCCATCGTTGCCACGCTTGGCAGGCGGGTTGGCAACCGCAGTTTATTTATTCAGATGTTTGAGGAAAATGCTGCTGCCCATCTCCTGGTTTCATTTTCCCTCTGTCGACTTTTACGACACCCACGGGATGAGATGGGGTGGTAGATTCTCTTAAGCCGCCACCACACGGAGTAACAAATACTGTATCACCCAGAAAATTTCTGTGTGACACCACACTGTCACATCACTGACACATCACCCAGAGACATAAGTTCTTAAGTCTCATATGCCCAGTGATAACGGTAGCTCAGTGCCCTTCAAACCGAAACACAGTAGTGCTTGCACTAGTGATGTAACGAATATTCGCATTCGTATTCGTATTCGCGAATATTCGCATAGTTTTTGACATTCGCATTCGCAATACACATGCGAATGTTTGGCGAATGTATTTAACAAACGAAAAGGAAATTATATTTTTTTATTGGAGATCGTGAGGAAATGAGCAAAACGTTCACCTGATGGTATGTGCAACGTCTATCACACAGAATAACTCTGTGTGACACAACACTGCGCCCGTCACCCTGAGACATTCAAACTTCGCTAAAATGTGCTTTACTCATGTTTTTTAAATCACTTTGTCACTTTTAAATATCAGTAGAGTTTGACATTCACAAATGCAATATTACGAAGTAAACAGCCGTGCCAATATTTCTCGGCAACACATCGACGAGTGCCGAAACAAACTTGTGTCTGAAATCGAAATTTTATTAGAAAAAATTTCGATAAGGGGCCGACTAAATTTAGTCCAATTCAACCCTAAGAAGACACAGGTTTGCGCGTTTACCGCTAAAAAGAAACCCTTTGTCGCATCCCCTCGCTTTGATAATACTCCCCTCACTGCCTTAGCTATTATCGGAATCCTTGGCGTTGACATATCGAGTGACGTTCAGTTCGGCGGTCACCTGGAAGGGCAGGCCAAATTGGCCTCCAAAAAGCTTGGCGTGCTCAGTAGAGCGGGACAGTATTTCACGTCGGCCCATCGTCTACAACTTTACAAGGCGCAAGTTCAGCCTCACATGTAAAACTGTTCTCACCTCTGGGCGGGGGCACCCCAGTGCCAGCTGCGGCTCGAATCGTCAACGACCGAGTTCTTTCCTATCAGCTCGATCCACTGGCTTTGCCAAGAGACGTTGGGTACACTTTGTGGAATAGATTGCCGCCAGCAGTTTTGCCGGACCGATACGACTTAGGGACCTTCAAGAAAAGATCCTACCCTTTCCTCAAAGGCCAGCAACGCATTCGGAATTCCCCTGGTATTGCGGATGCTAATGGGCGGCGGTGATCACTTACCATCAGGTCCTATAAAAAAAAACTCTACCAGGACAATCTTCTTGAATGAACTTTATGTGACTAACTTCGTTCATTCCACCAGTATCAGTTCAGCTATGTTCGAGACGAAATGTCAACATGTCAAAAATGTCAAACCTGTCTAAAATTTTGCGCTTTTTTTGAAAGTCAACATTCGCATGTGCAATGTCCGAGATAAATATTCGCATTCGCATCCGCGAATGTGAAAAATCCAACATTCGTTACACCACTAGTTTGCACACTACTGCATCACGGCAGAACAACTGGTCCTGGGGTGGTACCTACCCAGACGGATTCCTGCATAGGGATCCTGGAAATTGGTCCAGCCGTTTCGCAGATTAGCCGTAACAAACCAACAGACAGACAGACAGACAAAAATTATAAATTTGGGTTTTTTCTATAAGTACCGTATATACTTTCATAAGCATTGAGTAAAAAGCTGTTATTTTGTTATTACAAACGAACACTTCAATTTTACTTTTTGGTATAGCTGTCCACGCAGTTATGAGCGCCATAAAGTAACCGAACTGATTTATAGAATAGATGCGTGAGCTCTCAGTATTAAACCGACAAGAGCGAACAAAAGATCGGCACTCTCGTTGCGTCGCGAAGTTGTAAAGGGCTTTGTATTCAGCACAGCAAAGAGCCTTTGCAAGCTAATAACGCCAACAGCCTAATGGTTTAGGGTACGGATTTCGAAGCGTGACATCGCAGAATCAAGCCCGGCATGTCTATTGTCGTGAACCATCTACCAGCACAAGCTTCAAGCTTAGTTGAAATGGTAAATTTTTTTTTTGAAAACGAAGCCCCACAGTAGGATTTTCTCCTGTATCGTGGGTGCGTTTTTACAAACATACATTTCACATGCACAACTCAACCAGACCCGAAAAGCAGCAATTTGTGTTTTTGCACAATTGTTGCCTCCGGCTGGGAATCGAACCCAGGACCGGTGGCGCAGAAGTCAGCTACGCTAACAACTACGCCACGCGGTCTAACATATTACTTAATATTACTAATATTATACGATATTAGTAATGTAGCATTACTGCCTATCTACTAATACTAATATTATAAATGCGAAAGTAAGCTGTGTGGTGGCGGCTTAAGAGAATCTACTGCCCCATTTCACCCCGCGGGAGTCTTAAAAGCCGACGGAGGAAAATTAAAACCATGAGATGGGCAGCAGCATCTTCCTATAACATCTGAAGTAAGAATATTTTGACTCGTACCAAAACGGCGTGATTCGCCACCCGTCAAGTCTTGTTTCCCGCCAGGGTGAGAAGTGGCCTACGTGAACGGCCTCTACCTAACCCCTATATGGGTAAAAGGCGTAACAGGCGACTGAGTGTTTCTACCTCGACGCGGGTCATGTTTTATTAGATTACAGCTTCAAGTCCTACTGCTGTATTTATTATTCCGTTTTCGAACTTAACAAACTAAAACTAGCGTCACTGTCAAGGGAGGAAGTTGAGCGTAGTATCGGGTTCGGGTCAAATTAACTTGTTAACTCGTCTGTAAACTGGCGGATTATTCGCTAGCTGTATCTTGTTTACTGTTTACGTGGTATGAAATAGATTCACATAACTTTGTATTAGAAAATAATGAACCAAAACGTTTTTTTCTTGCATTTAGTGTGCAAAACGTCCACCCGATGGCAAGTGCACCGTCCGTCCATGACAAACGCCGTGTCATCCAGAACTCTGTATTCCATAACCCAGTGATTACGCTCGCTCTCAGTGCCCTTCAAACCGTAACACGGTTTTGTTTGCGTGCTCCTGCTTCACGGCAGAATAACTGACCCTGGTATGGTACCTCAGAGTTTCTTACCGGTTCTTCTCTGAGAAGGTCATTTTTTGAACCGGTGTAGATTTTGACGTTCATAAGAGCTTTAAACAAGCCTAAATTGAATAAAGAAATTTTGACTTTGACTTTAACTTTGACCTACCTAGACGGATTCCTGCATAGCAATCCTAAATGTGGGTGCGTAATAATCGACAGAGGGAAAATGAAAACCAGGAGATTTGCAGCAGCATAGTTCAATATTGTGTGTTACAGAAACTCGTCCTGCAGGAAGCCGTCTAGGTAGGTACCTTTTTTTAATTATTGTGTTACGTATTACTTTTGTCGCTTATTATAAATCCTATACAAAAATAAAATTGATCAAAGAAGTAGTATTTTTTATTTCATCCAAATGTTGCGATTCCCTGACTGTTTGTTAACATTTATAGCTTCTCGTGACGGAGACTTTGATAGGAATTTGGCCGAGATTGTTACAATAACATAGCTGTAGTGTACTTACTTAGCATGATTATTTTTAAAACTAGGTTAACTCTTTTCTCATAAGTCTAAGCAATAACAGATTAAACATCGTTATAGCCTGTGGAACCGGTCAGCAAGTTCGAGGAATAACGAGCGCTGCTTTACGAGGCGCCGACGTCTTGTAACTCAAAGACTCTTTTGATTTAAAACTCTACTCAAACTAGAACGTAGAAATAGTATATGCAATACGTGCAGTTATAAAACAGCTTTAAATTCGTTTTTTAAAAAAGGATTAGTATTACCAAAACAAAAACATTGATCCCGTAATCGGTTTCTTTAAGGCTGCTTAGATAGGTTTACGTTTTTAACTCACAGAGATGTGAATGAAACGACGGTTTTTTTTTTTAATTCGATAAAGTGACGACACGAGCGAAACGTTCACCTGTTGGTAAGTGTAACGTCTGACCATAACAAATGCTGAATTACTCAGAATATTTCTTTGTAGCACCACACTGCGCCCGTCACCCTGAGACATCAGTTCTTAAGTCTCATATGTTCAGTGATTACTGTGCTCACAATGCCCTTCAAACCGAAACACAGTAATGTTTGCAAACTACTGCTTCACGGCAGAATAACTGGCTCCTGGGTGGTACCTACCTAGACGGATTCCTGCATAGGAAATCTACCACCATTAATATTTTAAAAATTAAAATGGTCATCAAGTTATCAAGTTAACAGCGTCACCGATAGGTATAGCAGTGTCTTCAAAAACTTGAAAAAGCTGCAGTATCTTTATCTTACAATAGCGCGTTGAAACATAATATAGCTTTATTATATATAACATAGCTTCTAGGCCGCGATAGTAAAATATAAACATGCACCATATTTTAAGTTACACCTCGAGCAATACAGCTGTGAAACCCGCATCCAATTACATGCCGTATTTTTTGCGTGATGCGCGTACAAACATACGCACAGACACGCAGACAAATAAAAATCCTAAAGATAATTGTTTTGGTTTCTATTGCTCTTATAAAAACCCCTCATATTAATGAATCTTAAGTACTACTACTCGTATGTTCAGACATCGGCCAGTTATATTTTTTATATACGTTCAGATTATTTTATGAAAAATTATATTACCTCCCATCCAGTAGTGGAAAGAAGACAGAAGCTCAGTTGGTGCAGTAATGAATGAAACACAGTAATGCAAGTTTTACTGTGTTTCGGTTTGAAGGGCACTGTGAGCTAGCGTAATCACTGGGCATATGAGACTTAAGAACTGATGTCTCAGAGCGACGGGCGCAGTGTGATGGCCCACAGAAATATTCTGAGTGACATAGCATTTGTTATGGGCAGACATTGCACTTACCATCAGGTGAACGTTTTGCTCGTTCCGTCACTTTTATCAAAAAAAAAGAAAAAAGCTATTTATATCCTATAAAAAACCTATTGCCGTCCTAAATAAAATTTTGTATAACCTACTAATTGTTGTTTCGAGAGAAAAGAGAAATTTTAGAGCAGGACATCGTTTAAAAAGAAATGGCTTGCCTTGAATGCAATACCATAGTCACAGGGACACCTCAAAACCAGACCCGAGAATCAACAATTTGTGTTTTTGCATAATTGTTGGGTCCGGCTCGTATTCGAACCCAGGATCCGCAGCATGGTAATCAGGTACACTAACTACTAAGCCGAGCTTTACTCCAAATAAAATTATAATAAAAAAATATCTGCCAAAATATCCTTTTCATCGCACGGGTTTCGTAAGGGTCCGCTGAGAATGCGTGTTCATATAGGGGGTTGGCAGAGACCACAGCCGTTGCCTTATTTTTGTGGGTCTTTCAGGCGCATTCTTTGCTGAGTGGAGTCCATTTCGACTTCACAAACAGCGTCACTTTTGTTTCCAGTGTTGTACAGATCTTGTTTCTTTCTTTTTTTTATTGTACTGTATATTTTTGTTTTTTTCTTTTCATTCTCTGTGTGATTTTTGTATTATGTACGTCGAATAAAATCTTTGTCCATGTCTATGCCTATGTCATGTAAGTAGAAGGGAAAGATGTGTGTCAGGATCGTAGCAAGTGGAAAGTTGTGGTCTCTGCCTACCCCAATGGGAAAGGGGCTTGACTCTATATATGTCTGTATGCATACATATTTTAATAACAAAGTTGTAAGGTCACAGAGAACGGACATTTTCGCAGTCTCGCCCAGTTAATCTGTTATGCGTATAGAACTGTTTTACTGTTTTAATGCCATGGTAATTCAGGGGCCAGGTGCCAGCATCTATAGCGTTTTCTACAATTTTAAGTGCTGATTTACCACGTGCTCAGCGGTGAAGGAAAACATCGTGAGGGAACCTTCATATCCGAGGAATGGAAATGTTTCGAGGACATGTGAAGTCCGCCAACCCGCATTGGAGCAGCGTGGCGGACTATTCCCCGCTCCAAAACACTCTCAGAAAGGAGAGGAGGCCTGTGCTCAGCAGTGAGTTACTGTTTTACTACAAAGTTATGTACGATATTTTAATTAAAGAAGAAAATCCTTTGATCTAGTTGTCGAGATAATGAGAGCAAATTCTACAAAGAAACAAAGATTTGGATGTATTCGAAAACATAAATATAATAGCAAATGCATTCTATCTCATTCTCTCGCGGGCTAAATCCTATAGATATATGTTTGTCTCTTTTACGTTTTATATATAAAGAAGATTCCACGTCAAAAAAATACGAAAGGACATACATTCCTTTTGTTTGGTTTCGTGGTTATAGTGAATCGCCAGTGTCTTCTGTCCGCTTAGAAAAGAAAGTGACGAGACGAGCAAACTCTGATGATGGTACATTTATGTGCGTACCACACTCTGCTCGTCGTTTAAGTCTCCTATCCCCATTATTTACACTGGCCACCCTTTTCACATAATTTCTTACATTCTTGACCATTGCGTTATTCCGTGGAACTACGCTATTGTTATGTGAAACCTTCGAAACGATCTATTTTAGTGCTAATAAAGTTGCAGAGTGGTATTACCACAGACGTCGTTCGTCGTCGTTTTAGCCTATCAGAAGTCCACTGCTGAAAATAAGCCTACCCCATACATGGCTACAAAAGTTTGTAGCTCTCATTTTAGGGGGATTTTGCCTTAGTTGCCACGCTTGGCAGACGGGTTGCAAACACAGTTTATTTATTCAGATATTCCTGCAAGATGCTGCTGCCCATCTCCTTGTTTTCATTTTCCCTCTGTCGACTTTTACGACACCCACGGGATGAGATGGGGTGGTAGATTCTCTTAGGCCGCCACCACACGGTCACACCACAGTATAGTGGCAGTACTGTTTATTCGTTTTAACTTAATCCACCTTTGAATGAAACTAAGTTTACGGATTTTATCGCGTTTAATTTTTTTTACTATTTATAACCCGACGTTTCGAGTGCTTAACAGCACCCATGGTCACGGGAGGACTGAGGTGACAGATGTCCTGATGTCATAGTTAACCTGGGGTACCTTCAGCTTTGAATTATTATTTTTGGTCCGATCTACGCAGAAAGAGCTAAATGTCTTGAAGTCTTGCAGTGGTATGCTTGGTTTTTGATTTAATTTTATTTATTATTGGATCCCAAGCTGGTGGTAATACCCAACCATCTTCTCTATTGAAATTAGGATGTTTTTTGATTTCAATAGCCTCGCGAATCATCCTTGGTAGGAATCGGTGTTCTTTTGCAAGGATCTGTGGTTTATCAAATCTGATGTAATGATCCAGAACATGGTCACAGACTGCAGACTTTCTAGAACGACGATGCTTCACGTCAGCTATGTGTTCTTTTACGCGGGTTTTTATCGATCTTTTTGTTTGGCCTGTGTAAGAGAGACGAAACCACAGATCCTATACATATAAACTTAGTTTCATTTAAATGTGTAGTGTTCGCGTAAATATAAGAAATCATTATGTTAATCCACCTTGTTAAAAGTCACAACAGATATTTTAAATATCCTTCAGTCTCTTGAGTTATATATCATACACTAAAATCAAAACTTAATTTAACCGAACGCGAATTCGAATCTTCATTTATTATTTAGAACCCTCTTAACTTATAAATACAAGATTCAAAGTGGCTTGCAGCAATACCGGAGGAAGTTGAGCGCAGTGTTGAGTTCGGGTCAAATTAACTTGTTAACTAGCATTAAACTGGCGAAGCTGTACGCTAACCGGATCTTGTTTACTATTCACGTGGCTTGTTACAGTTTCATGTAACTTTGTATTAGAAAATAATTAACTATAAGGTAATGTATACATATTGTAGCGACATCTATGTCGCCACATGAGAAGCTCAAGAAATATTCGCATACGTCCATAATCGCGAAGTGTGCTATGAAAGTTTTCTGAGATGCGAACTATATATACAACATCTAAATATTACTAGTAGAAGGAGACGTCCTCCCCGGATCAGACCACCGGATCTGGCGGGTAGCTACCCTTTTCCATGGCAATATCATCCGCCAAAATATAACCCTGGTAGCTGAAGAGCCGGGCGCTCGGGAGTGTGTTCGATTCCCATTGCCGGCACATCTAAAATTGTTATTTAAAAAGATAATCCACCACGTGCTAGCGTAACATAGCCCATTCGAATACCGTGAAGGAAAACATCGTGAGGAAACCTGCATGTCTGAGGCATAACAATATTTCGCTTTCGCATTGGGGCAGCGTGATAGAATTTTACCCCCACAGAAATTAGAGGAGGCCTGTGGGAGATTTATATCCTGCCGTGAGGTGGCCGCCTAAGAGATTCTACCACCCCATATCATCCCGTGGTAAAAGACGACAGAGGGAAAAAGAAAACGAGATGAGCAGTAGCATCTTCCTGCAACATCTGAATAAATAAACTGCGGTTGCCAACCACCCTGCCAAGCGTGGCAACTATGGCAAAATCCCTGGAAAAATTAGAGCTACTAACTTTTGTGGCTATCTATGGGGGAGGCCGTTGTTCAGCAGTGGACTTGTGACAGGGTGAAACGGCGAAGACGGCGACTATATTACTAATCTGTAGTATATGTAGGTGTACATATGTCTTACTGCTGAGTACTTTTTACTGGCGGTAGGGTGAAGAGCACTAAGAACTAAAGTAGTAACTGGGCATACAAAGCTTAAGAACTAATGTCACAGGGGGACGAGCGCAGTGTGGTGTCACACAGAAACGTTTTGGGTATCACAGCATTTATTATGGCAGACGTTGCACTTACTAATGAGGTGAACGTTTAGCTTCGTCTCGACACTTTCTGCAATAGAAAGAACTCCTCTCATTTTAAAGAGGATGGCAGGTGGATTTAACTTGCACTCGAAATTCTTTTATACCCAACAAATTTAGGTTTCCTCACGATGTTTTCCTTCACCAGCGTGAACATGGTAAATCAGAATTGTTAAATCAGACGTTCACCTGATGGTAAGTGCACCGTCTGCCCATAATAACTGCTGTATCACCCAGATCGTGATCCTGAGATATTAGTTCTTAAGTCTCATATGCCCAGTGATTACGCAAGCTTTCAGTGCCATTCAAACCGAAACACAGTAACTGCACACTTCTGATCCAAGGCAGAACTGGCACAACTGGCCCTGGGCTGGTACGTACCTAGACGGATTCCTGCATAGAAATTCTACCACCAGCCCCCTGACCTACTATGGTTTGTATATTTACATTCGTCTTGTTCCTCTTCATCAGCCTGTAACATTCCACTGCTGGACAGTGACCTCTCACAAGATGGGAGGGTTTACTACAATCGCGACGCTTTTGAGCGCATTAACGATTGAAGTATCAAGCACCCCGCTATAGATGCTGCTGCCTGTCCCAGTCTGGCATAATAGAGTTAAAAGTTTCAGCCTATAAATGTCCCACTGCTGAGCATAGGCCTCCTCTCATTTCTGAGAGCGTTTTGGAGCTAGGAAGAATCCGCCACGCTGCTCTAATGCGGGTTGGCGGACTTCACACGTCGTCGATATATTTTTTTTTATTTCTCAGACATGCCGGTTTCCTCACGATGTTTTCCTTCACCGCCGAGCACGTGGTAATTCAGCACTTAAAATTGCAACTAACAATTTTAGTGGAGCAGGCACCGAGAATCGAACCCAGGCCACTCGCTTACTATGAAATTGAGAAAGCGAGCGCCTAGCCCCTAAGCTACCACGGCTATAATATAGTTTATATATATATATATATTAGAGTTAGTCTGCCATCAATCAATGGCCATGAGAGTTTCATGGTATTTCCCTTAATCAACTTTAATGAGACCAAAGAACGAAGCGGGTTGGAAGAATCTCTGCATATACGAGTACTTAGGAAAATAAGCAGTGGTAAATCAACAGCATTGTGTTTTGATTTGAAGGTCGCCGAAGGTAATAGTTACATGGCATATTAGACTTGAGAACCGATGTCTCATGGTGACGATCGCAGTGTGGTGCCACCCAGAACTGTCCAAAACAAAGTTCTTGGTGACACAACAACTGTAATCGGCACTTCCGATCTATTAACCGACTTGCTCCTATTGTCATTTAATTCCAATAACATACTCGTACATACAGTCACGCCTTTTTGAATATAGGGAGTAGGTAGACACCACCCCCGTAGCCCACTTTTCACCCTCGCGGGAAGCGAGACGTGGCCATAGACTCACCGTAGCGATGTGTTGGTAAGAGTCAAAAAAATGTGACGTCCTATTGCGTTACCACGAGCAGTATAGTGATAGCATTGCATATTATGGTTTTATTCTTCACGAATAAAATCTGTCGCTATATCTGAGTCGCCTCTTACGACACCTCGATAATCATTCGAGAAGCTTTTTATTTGACATCATTAAAACATGAAACGAAATAATTGTAACTTAAAAACAATTTAGAAAAAATATAAAGCTAAATACATACATACATACATACATAAGATCACGACTGTATCCCATAAGGGGTAGTCAGAGACTGGGCACTCACTGCAAAAACAGATGACTGCCACAATCCACGTTCCACCAAAACAATATAATGCACTTGGTGTGATAGGCGGTGAGCCCATCGCCACCATGCGCTGTTAAAGCTAAATAAGGCCTCTATTTCAGCGAATTGCTGCAACATTAAAGTACTGCAACGCTGATTTTCAAATAGAGCTTGGTGTTGACTTCACGGGCGTAAATACTCACTATGTAGCGTATAAGAAACAGAAAGTTCATACGCCCCGCAATAACTTAGGAGTCACAAAATAAACTTTGGTTGTCTAGTCTGTGCTCACAAGGTAACAAAGAAATTAAAAAAAGTAAAAATACAAAATAAACATAAATGCAATTTGCATGCGGATCTTAGCAAAGTAACTTACCTTCCTTCATTATAATGGATTTCCGCAAAGTAACGCCTGATTCTATTAACTATATAAATGAAAGCGTATTTGACGTGCGTAATAAAAGGGTATTGTACTTAAACCTTTTGAAGAAAAACCTTATGTGTACCATGTGGTTCACATAGCAAAATTATTAACGCAGCTTCACTGAAAACACACGAAGCGTGCGATGACCACTCCACTCAACGAATCTATCGCATCCATGCAACAGTGTTGCGTCAACAGAAACGTTTACAAAAGCTTAGTAAAAATCCCAGAATACATTTTATGTATAGCTCGGACGACATAAAAGCAACTTTGTGGCTTTAACTACGATGAAAACTTTTTGTGAAATATTTTTTTCGTATTAAATTTAAAAGCCAAGGTACTTGACCTAGTTGCTTTGTCCGGCAATTCCGGTAGAGTACCGGGTAAGCGACCCGGCCTCCCGAACTACTGCTGTCTGCTCCTGCTCCTTCCGAGACAGTAGTATCCTACACCTTATAGTTCCTTTCCCAACTCCCATTCCCTACCCCCAAGTTCTACCTAATTCTTCTCCCTTCCTCTCCGCCAAGCCAGTAGTTGTCGTGCCTATGGTTGGGTGGCTAGAGGTGGGCGTAGTCGTTAGCGTGTCGATCTGATCTGGGCCGAGCAACCCCAGAATAAGGCTAGCCTTATTCAAGGTTGGGCTCCGTTTAGGTGAAGGGGCGAAAAGTGGGCTACGGATGTAGTCTGTATCTACTCTAATGGGAAAGAGACGTAACAGAAATCAATTGGATTTTTACTACTCGTATCATCATCATCATTTCAGCCTATGATTAGTCCACTGCTGAACATAGAACTCCCCTATAGATTGCCACATATGTTTGAAGCTTTCATTTTGGGGCCGTAGTTATCACGCTTCGCTGGCGGGATGGTAACTGCAGTTTATTTATTCAGATGTTCCAGGAAGATGATGCTGCCCATCTTCTGCTTTTAATTTCCCCCCGGTCAACTTTTACGACACCCACGGGATAAGATGGAGTGGTAGATTCTCTTTAACCGCTACCATAGTCGTATAAACTAACGACCCGAAAACCAACAATTTGTGTTTTCGCTAAAATGTTGAGTCCAACTGGGATTCGAACCCAGAAATTACTGGTGGTAGGATTCCTATTCAGGAATCCGTCTAGGTAGGTACCACCCCAGGGCCAGTTGTTCTGCAGTGGAGCAGTAATGTGCAAACATTACTGTGTTTCGGTTTGAAGGGCACTGAGACCTAGCGTAATCACTGGCCATATGAGACTTAAGAACTGATGTGTCAGGGTGACGGGCGCATTGTGGTATCACACTGTTCTGGGTGACACAGCATTTGTTATGGGCAGACGTTGCACTTACCATCAGGTGAACGTATTGCTCGTTTCGTCACTTTTATCAAATAAAAAAAAGAAGTAAGATACTATGACCATTGGGCAACGCGGTCGTCAAAGTGGTATATCGTTCATTACATTGCTATGCCATTTCTGGGCGGCTCAATCAATGGTGGTAGGATTGCTATGCAGGAAAGAAGGGCCAAACTGTGAATGCTTTAAGTTAATGCAATGCTTTAGGTCATAAGGTACCGTGCTGTCGATCTTATTTTATAGTTTCAATATACGGTTTCACCGCGGGGCTCAGCTACTGTTAAATAAAGCTTTATCGAAACATCACGTCGCTGTGTAGTGACGGTAAACCTTTTTCCATTGAAACGCCTGACAGATGGGTTCTGTACTGTCGAAATATCCGGAACGCGTAAATGTCACAGTTACTAGTAAAATGTAGACGTAAAGCCCCATTCAAATTACAAACAACAATGGTGTTTGGGTTTTAAGATATTTGCATCGATAGCCGATAGGTGTCCGGCAGAGTAGAATGGCACCTTTCTCTTTCCTACCGAGGTGTCGTAAGAGGCGACTAAGATGTTGTACGGACAGCCTTTATTCGTTCAGAATAACACCATAATATGCAATGCTATCACTATACAGCTCGTGGGAACGCAATGGGGAGTAAGAATTTTTTGATTCAAACCAAAATGGCGTTGGTCGTTTCCCGCGAGGGCAAAAAGTGGTGGGATACGAGAGTAGCCTCTGCCTATCACTTATATGGAAAAAAAGCGCGACTGTATGTATGTATGCATCAAACACTTTATTAATAAGTAATTACGTAACGTACACAAATTTATTTAAGTATAATACCTCAAGAATGTGAGGAGGTAGGGCAGACCGGGGTTGGTTGGGGACTAGGGTAGGTAGACTAGATGCTCCTAACTTCTTGCAGGTTTGAGTGAGAGAATCAACGTTGCACTCAAAGAAAGCCTGCTGCTTGATCGATCATTCGCCCAGAACGCGAGACACGAGGAAATGTGTCACAGTTAGAGCGCAATATCAATATAATGTGTTTGTGTGAACTTGACTATAAATTATATTTATAGTCAAGTTCACACAAACTTAATTTGAAATGGAAAGTAAATTATTTTAAAAGGTATACAAATACGTATTATGACTGTTACGCAAAGCATTTCAGTTTAGTGAATTTTTGAAAGCAAAAGCCTCAGTCGGGGTTGGTAGGCCAATCGCGTAGTGGTAGACTGACTATGATCCGTATGGTAGCATTTTTTCGATAATATTTATGGTTTACGAAAGTATTCAAAGTTTGAGATAAAAATTAATCATTAAATTATAAATAAACCCATCTGGGTAGAATTCTGCAAAACTTATGGTTTTTTTTATTGGATAAAGTGACGAGACGAGCAAAACGTTAACCTGATGGTAAGTGCAACGTCGGCCCACCAAGCCGTGTCGAAATGCCGTGTCACCAAGAATATTTCTGTGAAATTTTATTACACATTAAATTTTGTCATCCCGTAATTCAAGCCACCCTGCAACAGTTGAGTAGTCTACCTACCCCGGCATTGGGGCAGGTTGACCATCTCGGAGATGTTTCCTAAAACTGAAAAAATCCGGATTTTATTAAATAATATCCACATAGAACCTTTTTTTTATAATTGACTATGAAATTTGGCACAGTTTACCATATTTTTTATAAATACCAAGGCAATAGTTTTTTTTTTAAAAAATGATGACCAAAAACGTGATCAACCATCCCCGGTCTGCTCTACTCGTAGACGTTAATGGCTGCGACACAATTCATACTACCTTGGCTGACATCGTACACTACTGTTGAATGTAAATTTTCACTCTTCTTTACCATCATCATCATATCAGCCTACCACTAGTCCACTGCATAAGATGCTGAGCCTTCCCATAGATTTCCACAAAAGTGATTGCTCTCATCTGGGGCTATGCAGTAGTCCATCTAGGTAGGTAGCACCCCAGAGCCAGTTATTTTGCCTTAAAGCACTAGTGTGCAAACACTACTGTTTCTGTCTGAAGGGCAGTGAGAGCTAGTGTAATTACTGGGCATATGAGAACTGATGTCTCAGGTTGACGGGCGCGGTGTGGTGCCACAAAGAAATATTCTGGCTGACAATCTGTTATGGGCAGATGATGATGTGCTCGTCGTACAATAACAATAATTTCAATAGTTTCATGAAGTTATCAATAAATTATCAATATTATTGAAAACATATATTTGCCAACTTATCGTCACAGTTAAATCGTATCTACGGAACTTTTATTAATGTCGATCCACGGCCCAAGTCAGAGTTCCGAGAGTTTCTTTCCTACTTAACGATGCCCGAAACTTGAAGGATGTACGACCGTCACGTCTTCTAACAAGAACGACTATAAATTTTCCGCAGCTTCAGCAAGAAGTTTGTTCGAAATTTCCGAACTTGATACTTTATATAGGTAATTTATTCTATCCGATAATAATAATAATAAGGCGTAGGGTAGTGACGAACGCATCGCCCGCTGATGTAACAGTTTAGGTGAGAAAACTGTTACGTCAGCGCAATCACGTCGCCAAGAGTTGTTAGCGCCGTGTCTCGGCAAAATTGTGGGTGCAAAGGCCCGTTTGTGCGCAAGTTACACCTTAGGAAACGGCGTCTCCCCTCAATTGACGCTTAAAAATGGATGATGACACACAGTAATACTTACATATAGACACATACAACACCTATAGTATACATATTTAATCATATATTTCATAACTACTGTAGAGCAAACATTTTACATATTCCGACCATTGTAGATCGTACTTTTTCTACCGCTAGCCTCAGGTAAGTGTGACGTCAACGCAAGAGCGGCCGGGGATTGAATCGCGGTGCTCGCGCAAATTCTGTTGTATGTTGTATGTAAAAGAATACTACCACTCCATCTCATCCAATGGATCCCGTAAAAGGCGAGTAAGGAATTAAACTGCACTGTGCACCCAACAGCGCATGGTGGCGATGGGCTCACCACCTGTCACACCAAGTACATTATATTGTTTTGGTGAAACGTGGATTGTGGCAGTCATCTGTTTTGGCAGTGAGTGCCCAGTCTCTGACTACCCCTTATGGGATACAGTCGTGATCTTATGTATGTATGTATGTTGTATGTACTAATATTGTGCTCGCTTTACTTCTGAACTCTTATTGTAGTGTGCTTTGTGTCGTGGACTATTAAAAGACTGTGAACGTTAAACATAAACTCTTTTAATAAAACTACTTTTACGGATTTTATCGCGTTTAATTTTTAAACTATTTATAACCCGACGTTTCGAGTACTTCACAGCACCTATGGTCACGGGGGACTGAGGTGACAGATGTCCTGATGTCATAGTTAATCCAGGGTGACGTGTGACCATGTTCTAGATCATCAATCATTACATCAGATTTTATAGACCACAAATCCTTGCAAGAGAACACCGATTCCTGCCAAGAATGATGCGCGAGGCTATTGAAATTAAAAAGCATCCTAATTTCAATAGCGATGATGGTATTACCACCGGCATGGGATCCTATAATTAACAAAATTAAATTGAAAACCAAGCATACCAATGCATTACTTCAAGATTCGCCTAACCTACGACGCCTTACACTGGTTTGACCTACAGGTCGCTGCCTCGGGGCCGCGAGGGCGCGTCTGGTGCTGGCGCTGGACGTGGCAGCATGCAGGCCGTCAGCTGAGCGCGAGGTGCTGTAACACCACCTAGCACCCCCTCACATCCATCATCCCCACCAGAGGGTTTGGTGACGGCAGGGTCCTCCCGGATCCAGCAATCGGCACACGCCGCTGGTGGAGTACACCGCTTGCGCTGGACATCCAATATCAATGAGAACGCATTGTTGGCATAGTTTAGGATGAAGGGGTGAGAAACAGGGGGGTTTGCATACCGGGCTAGGCTGGCAGACCGAGTTCGGTACATCATACGTATTTGATGATGCCGAAATTGAACGACTACGACGTGAGGACGAGGACAACATTTTTCCAGCTGACACAGCATTAGTTATGGGCAGTCGTTGGTCTTACCATCAGGTGAACGTTTCGCTTGTCTCCTCACTTTATCCTATAAAAAAATCTCGGCTGTCAAGTGCCTTTGAAAACAATGGTAAGAAAAAAAGAGTTACAGCCTTAAAATGTCCCACTGCTGAGCACTTAGTGTCGTGTGGTAGCGGCTTAAGAGAATCTACCACCCCATCTCATCCCTTGGGTGTCGTAAAAGTCGACAGAGGGAAAATTAAAACCAGAAGATGGGCAGCAGCATCTTCCTGGAACATCATAATAAATAAACTGGGGTTTCCAACCCGCCTGCCAAGCGTGGCAACTATGGCAAAATCTCCCCAGAATGAGAGCTAAAAACTTTTGTGCCACTCTATGGGGCCTATGTTCAGCAGTGGACTAATGGTAGGCTGAAATAGTGGTGGTGGTGGGGGTGGCTGAGTACTGGCCTCCTCTCATTTCTGATAGGGTTTTGGAGTCGGAAAGTCCGCTACGATACTAAAATTTTAATTTATCTTCGAAATATTTTAATTCCCCAGACATGAAGGTTCCTCACGATGTTTTCCTTCGCCGCATCCTTTTCATACCTTCGCGCTCCTTTGCACACGTGGTAAATCAGCACTTACAATAACAATTTTAGAGTTTGCAGCACCGGGGATCGAACTCTGGTCACTCCCGTACTATTAAATTTAAGGCGAGCACCCGGCCCCTGATCTGCACCGACCACAAAGAAGAATATTGTATCTGTATTTTATTTAAAAAAGGCAATTGATTCACTTATCATACTAAAATTGTATTCACTTTTACTTTTGCCAAGGGGAAACAATGGGTCGCCAATAAATCACTACAATCCCAGCAGCCGCCGGCTTGTCGTGCCGTCTTCCGCTATTATTTACGTCAGCCAGTTCTTATCTCTATGACGTATGTAACAACAGATTGTTTACGTTGACTTAAACTGGGATTGCTTCTTCAGCCTTTTTCACAATAGTCCACAGCTGGACATAGGCGTCTATCCTCTACCAAGGAGTATTTTACCTCAATCACCATACTTGGCTTGCGTAAAAGCGATAGCACATAAATTTCGTATGCAATACAACCAGGCCCGAAAACCAACAGTTAGTGAACTAGATTCGAACCCAAGACCCGCGGCATAACAGTCAGGTACTCTGGCCACTAGGCCACATGGTCGTCAAACGTCGCGGAAGTTATGACTTCTAGCAGGCGTTTTGACTAGCTGATTCCGATACCCCCCACGTACTGAGATTGGGTGGCAGATTTATAAGGAGAAAGAAAGAAAAAAATATTTATTGGCACAGCAGAAACACGCAACACACACACATACACACGCACGCACGCACGCACGTACGCACGCACGCACGCACGCACGCACGCACGCACGCACGCACGCACGCACGCACGCACGCATGCACGCACGCACGCACGCACGCACGCACGCACGCGCACACACACACACACACACACACACACAGAGAGAGAGAGAGAGAGAGAGAGAGACAGACACACAGACACACAGACACACACACACAGACACAGACACATTCACAATTAATATTTCAAGTCGAATAATAATACTAAGTCAGATAAAAGCAGCTTAGAACTATTTGCAAACATACTCGTAACACAATAAAAACTGAATTGTACGTGTCTCATGACTCGTCCAACCCCCGTGTCAGCTTAATGTCAGTCTCGAAAGACTGACGCTGATCCCTATGTAGCATAACTAACACAACGCAGAAATATAAACAAACAGAATGAATCTATTGAAAGTACTGTACGAAAATATCAAAACGCCTATACTTAGGTGACGTCACACGTAATTGAACCATGCAACTATACTCTATAGCCATAACTTCAGCACGTAGCTGTTAATGGTTCTATTCAATCAGTTATCAGTGTACAATTTTTGACGACTGCCATTTACATCATTCTTACTGGTGGGAATATTCTTATGCAGGGATCAGTCTAGAAGGGCCAGTTATTCTGCCGTAAAGTACTAGTGTGCAAACATTAATGTGTTTCAATCTAAAGTACATTGAGAGCTAGTAGAATCACTGAGCATGTGAGACTTAAGAACTGATGTCTCAGAGTGACAGGCGCAGTGTGGTGCCATTTAGAAATGTTCAGAGTGATACAGAATTTGTTATTGGCAGTTTATGCATTTGCCATAAGGTGTATGTTTGGCTTGTCTCGTCACTTACTATTGTAAAAAAAATCCATACTGTATATTACTACGTATATCCATACTGTATACGGACTTCCCTTAACTGACAAATCGGAAAGATCTTCCACGTTAATTTGCTTTTAAATGAGATTTTAAAACACCACACACATTGTATTTCCAATAATTATATTAAGTAGCTAACCCGTGCGAATATTTCGCACAGTATCATGATCATCAAAAGATGGCGCCTTCTTCCTGCTTTCCACAGCTGTTGCATGTCAGTTATGGAGATTGTCAACAGATGGCGCTTTAATTAAGATATTTACTTATTTTTCGTCGCGAGAGGGGTAAATAATTTTCTAAATGGCGTATCAGACATAAAAAAACATCTTTGAGAAATATGTATATGTAGATTATATTTTAATAACTCTTTTGAACAAATTCAAAAGTCAAAGCGAACGAAGTCGCCGGTACAGGGAATCATTAATATACTTCCAAGCGGTCACACTGAATAACTCTATCCTAAAGGATCATAGTCGGTGAGCTCGCACCGCGACCGGACTAAGTATGATTTAGAGCGTGACATACAATCCTTTTAATATATCTCTAAGCTCAGCAGTACGTACGTTCCGAAGTAAGAGCTTAGCAGCTTATACAACCGAAAATTCATCACGAATTCAATGCTTTTTAAAATTTCAGCGTCCAATTATATTCCACATCATAATTATTTAACAAGCTGAAGCCCGCGACAGCGTTCGTGTGGAATTAGGTTTTTAAAAATACCGTGGAAACTCTTTTGGGAATTTTATATTTATTGGGAAATTTATTCTTCGGAATAAAAAGTACCTGACTTTCTCCAGGATATAAGCTATCAACTAGTTAGCGGTTGTGTTGTAAAAAGGTAACATGTCCTATGCAGGAATCCGTCTAGGTAGGCACCACCCCACGGTCCTGCCGTGAAGCAGTAGTGTGCAAGCATTACTGTTTTTCGGTTTGTAGAGCACTAAGATCTAGTGTAATCACTGGGCGTGTGAGACTTAAGAACTGATGTCTCAATGTGACGAACGCAGTGTTGTGTCATACAGATCGACGTTGCACTTATCGTCACAATTTGTCCGTTTCGTCAATTTATCAAATAAAAAGGAAGGACCTTCTTCTGTTCTATGGGATAAGGTGAAGAAACGAACAAAACGATAATCTAATGGCAAGTGCAACGTCTGCCCAAAAAAAATGCTATGTCACCCAGAACAGTGTGGAACAGAACAGGTAGGTACCACCCCAGGGCCAGTTATTCTGCCGTGAAGCAGTAGTGTGCAAACGTTACTGTGTTTCGGTTTGAAGGGCACTGTGAGCTAGCGTAATCACTGGGCATATGAGACTTAAGAACTGATGTCTCAGGGTGACGGGCGCAGTGTGGTGTCACACAGTAATTTTCTGGGTGACACAGCATTTGTTATGGGCAGACGTTGCACTTACCATTAGATAGGGTCTCGATCTAAATCAGTTTAGGGAAAAAAATCAAAATGGATTTATTTTACAAGATGCCCCACACCGTAATTTCTCCTGCATAGTGAGTAGGTTTTACAAACATTTTATTTAAGCATAAATACCATAATACCTATACCGCGAGATAGCGGCTTAAGAGAATCTACCACCCCATCTCATCCCGTGGGTGTCGTAAAAGTCGACAGAGGGAAAATGATCACCAGTAGATGGGCAGCAGCATCTTCTTGGAACATCTGAATATATAAACTGCCGTTGCCAACCCGCCTGCCAAGCGTGGCAACTGTGGCAAAATCTCCCCAAATTGACAGCTACTAACTTTTGTGGCAATCTATGGGGGAGATATTATCCATAGAGAAGTTTGTGGACACTCTTATTTCAAGAAGATTTTGCCATAGTTGCAATGCTTGACAGGCGGGTTGGCAACCGCAGATTATTTATTCAGATGTTCCAAGAAGATGCTGCTGCCCATCTTCTAGTTTTAATTTTAACCCTCTGTCGACTTTTAGGACACCCATGGGATGCGATGGCATGGTAGATCTCACACGGCTCTTCTTATGTTTAAGCTAATATAATTTGTCCCAACCTAAAATACCAAAGCAAAACCTCATAGAGGACAGAGATGTGTGGAAATAACTCTTACTCTGCACTCTGCAATTCCCCTATCTACTAAATATGTGATATTGTAATGAAATAATATATTGTATACATGACATTATGTAATATAGCATTGAATGAAAAGAAAGACCCCAGAGTTTCTTGCCGGTTCTTCTCTGTGAAGGTCTTATTTTTTGAACCGGTGTAGATTTTAACATTCATAAGATCTTTAGCGTAAAGTTTCACCGATGTGAACGATGGTATCTCTCAAGTTTTGGAGCTTTGGCCGGTACATACTAATCTATGCACACATCTTCAAATCTTCCGCGAACTGCATGCTCGCTCACTCGCACTCCTCACACGACTTCAAGCTCAATTCGGGCCTGCTCAGCCGTTACCCGCGTACTAATTTTTTTTTTGGATTCGCTAATTGTGCCGGTATGTGTGCAAGCCTAAACTGAATAAAGACAATTTTTTGACTTTGATCAACATGGATTTTTGAGATCAAGCGAACAGAAATGCGAACAGAAACGCTAACAGTGCTTGTTCAACATAAATTGCCGAATTAGAAATTACTGAAGCTTACCTTCGCTCTACAATTTAATTAAATTAACTTACGCTCCGTTCCTTTGATAGCATAATTTGTTTTCCAGTTATTGAATTTAGTCTAAGTCAGTAATTAATGTAATCATCTTAGATGTTTGGCCGATGAAAGCAATTTTAATATAAATTGAATTACAACGTAACGGTTCCTCTTGCAAAATTAAATAATAAAAAAGGTATGCCTCTTCGAGTCGGCGTCGGTGACGTTGTCACTTTTATTATATCGTCTTTCCACTTTATTCATTGCTGTTCGCTTAATGTCACCAAATATTTCATCGGGGGTTTCATTTCCTTTACTAAATTACTTAAAATTTGGAAATTATTCTTTTAACCTTTTTGATAATATTAAAAGATTAGCCGATCTGTGTCCGGCAGCTATAAGGGCCGGCAGTCAGTCTGCCGTGAAGCAGTAGTGTGCCAACATTACTGTGTTTCGCTTTGAAGGCATAAGAAGGAAGACGGAGCTAGTTTAATCACTGGGCATATGAGACTTAAGAACTAATGTCTGATCTGTGTCGGGCGCAGTGTTCTGAACTATTCTGTGTGATACAGCATTTGTTATGGGCAGACGTTGCACTTGCCATCGGGTGAACGTTTTGCTCGAGTCGAACAAAAAAAACACTACTGCTTGACGAATGAATAACTGACACTCTAAGTGTGTATATGAGTGGGTGTGTGTGTGTCTGTGGGTGTCTGTGTGTCTTAGGGTGTGTGTGTAAGTATATACGAGTATGTATGCCTGTAGTTGTTGTTTATGTGATAACACAATCGAACATAAAGTACTGATTCATCTATTTCATTTAATTATCGCTTCATTGAGACAGAATATAATCTTTTTTTTGAAAGTACAATGATCGAGGCCAAATATGTCAACTTCGTTAAACAATTTATTATATGTTGACACCATACGATTTATAGGATACCTAATTTCAACATTAGTTCTGCATAGTGAAGTAGCAAATAATACATGTTATATTGCATAATACCAATCGAAAGTTATGTTCAGCGTTATAATTAACAACTTTTTTTTAAATTATTGGTCTTCTTTTCATATTGGTTTTATTTTTAAGTAGTTTAATTGCTTATTTTCTGCCCATAACAAACACTGTATCACCCAGAACACTTCTGAGTGGCACCACACTGCGCCTTTCACTTTGAGACATCAGTTCTTAAGTCTAGTATGCCCAGCGATTACACTAGCTGTCAGTGCCCTTAAGACCAAAACAAAGTAATGTTTGCACACTACTTCACGGAATTATAACTGGCCCTGTAGTGGAACTTTCCTAGACTGATTCGCGCGTAGGAATCCTACCACCAGTGTTATTTCTTTTATTTTTTTATGAGCCGCAGTACTCTATTCCTGTCCGGCTTGCACCGACTAAAACCCCATGGTACTCTACCTTCGCCACTGGAAAGGAAAACCAATAGAAACTTAAACGAGAAAGCGAGCAATTCGTAGCACCAGCTACCCAGATGACCGCTGATGCGCCGTTGACCACACCACGGAGGAGAGGGTTGGTTAGAGCATCGCAATACCAATACTGATCCTACAATGCGACTGCATTGATATTCTGCATGCGGTTTATTTTTTAATTGGCTACTTTCTTTCCCTTTTTTCTATTCAGGCAATAAAACGAAGAGATGGATTTTCTTATACAATCATTACATACATACAGTCACGCCTTTTTCCCATACAAGGTGTAGACGGCCACTCACGTAGCCCACTTTTTGCCCTCGCGGAAAACGTTACGGGTTGAAAAATTCCTACTCCCCATTGCGTTCCCACCATTATAACACTGCTACTTAATGACGACAGTCGAAAATGTAAAGATAATTTCGAATCCATACGTGTGTAAATATTCCGCTGGCGTTTATTTTAAAAACTACGTAGATTTTGTTCCCCTGCACAGTATCCAGGCCGCTCTTGTTGGCTTAATAGATTGGCGGTATTCGTTGCGGCGCGGCTGCGTTCAGGTGTAAATTGCTTTTCGAGCCTCGCCTTTGTGTTCATCGGGACGTAGAGCTTCCGCGCTGTTTCCCATTTATCTCTAGCAATACAATGCGAAAGTTTAAAATGGATGGTAATTATATTTATACAAGTGAAAATTTGTTTATGATTTTTAATATGTGACGGGGGCTTAAAAGAGCCTTCCAACCCATCCCATCCTGTGGGTGTCGTAAAATTCGACAGAGGGAAAATTAAAACCAGGAGACGGGCAGCTACATCTACCTGGAACGTCTAAATAAATAAACTGACAAACAAACTTGACATACCGCATGCCAAGCGTAGCATTTCTGGCAAAATCCCCCCAAAATGATAGCTACAAACTTTTGTGGCAATCTAAGCGGGAGGCCCATGTGCAGCTGTAGACTAGTAATAGGCTAAAATGATAATGATGATGACTATATATTACAAGTTTTCATTTAAGAAATCTGTCTGTTTGTAACCTTTTCACGGTTCAACCGCTGAACCGATCTTGACGAAATTTGACACAGAGATACCGTGCATCTTTTTATTCTAGAAAATCAATAATTCCCACTGGACATTTAAAAAAACCATCTAAAACCAAGCGGACGAAGTCGCGAGCATCAGCTAGTAAGTAATATGTGGCCTAAGAAAACCAATATGCCTGTTCTTCTCGTTTATTACACCTGTGTAGAGTTTGGCGATGGATGTTTATACGTGTTCATTTTATATCTACAGAACGCACCAGTGATACAAAAGCCTCGATGTCTGTCAAAAGTCATTCCGTCTACTAAACGTGTCCATTCCACTCAATCTGTAGAGATGTTTACTCCAGCAATGGTCTTTTGTACATACATATAGTCAACTATTTTCCGAGACATTATGGGTGAAACGAAACCACGTCCACGACATATTGATGTGAGTCAAAAAATAATAACTCCCCATTACGTTCCCACTAGCAGTACAGTGATAGCATTGCATATTATGGTATTATTCTACACGAATAAAGTCTGCCCGTACAGTCGCCTCTTCCGACACCTCGATAGGAAAGAGGTAGGTGTTGTTCTAGTCTGCCGGACACCTATCGGCATACACCTTTTCTGAGGCCGCTGAATATGAAGAATAACTGCATGCGGTTACTATTAATTAAATTTGCTGACGATTGATTTAAAAATAAAGGAATAGAGAAATATATGTTTAACAAAAATACTATGTAAGAGCTCAGGTACTATTAAAGAGCTCGTGGTAGCTCAGGGGCCTGGTGATCTCCTTTAATTTCATAGTAAGCGAGTAACCTCGGTTCGATCCCACCGCTGAACCGATCTTAACTATATTTGGCACAGTTGCGTCCTGGAGTAATTTCCATTCCGGAAAAATACAAGAGTTCTTACGGGATTTTAGTTCTTGTAAATATATTGTAAAATTACATAATTTGGATGTTATATAGGACTTGCCAAGGAAATATTGTAACACAAGCTGTGACCCGCGATTTCGCGGTTCGATTCCCGGTGCCGGCACCACTAAAATTGTTCTACAATTTTAAGTGCTGATTTGCCATGTGCTAAGCGGTGAAAGAAAACATCGAGAGGAAATCTGCATGTCCGAGGAATAGAAAAATTTCGAGGACATGTGAAGTCCGCGAACCGATGCGGGGTATTTGCGAGCAGCGTGGCGGATTCTTCCTAGCTCCAAAACCCTCTCAGAAATTGAAGGAGTCCTGTGCTCAGCAGTGGGACATTTATAGGCTGAAACTTTACTTACTTTACTATTAAAGAAAAGTGTTGTTGTAAGGTTCAACTTAAAACTAAAACTACAGCACTATATATCCACAACTTAATCCTATACATCAACTATATCATTTGTAATTAAAAAGCAGAACACTTTACTGGTGTTTTGTTTTATTTGTACTGCAGCATTTGATATTATCTAAAATCATCATCATCACTTCAGCCTATCACTAGTCCACTGCTGAACATAGGCCTCCCCATAGATCCGCCACAAAAGTTTGTAGCTCTTATTTTGCCAACCGCAATTTATTTATTCAGATGTTACAGGAAAATGCTGCTGCCCATCTCCTGTTTTAATTTTCCCTCTGTCGACTTTTACGACACCCACGGGATGAGATGGGGTGGTGGATTATTTTAAGTAATAATATTTTAGTAATATTTTAAGTAATTTATTGATAATTATTGTTAAATAAAAAACTTTCGCCCAGTTGTATAGAACAACTTACAAGGGCAGCGGGACATGTCAGCCTGAGGGCGATCAAGATAAAGAAAGAAAGAAAGAAAGAAACATTTATTTGTTACACGCACACAATTCACAGACAGATTAACAGTGTAGAGAAGAAAAAAAAAACAACACAGGAAAAAACAAAATTTAAATCCATCCGTTCATGGTGCAATGCTCCAAAAAGGAGCGGCCACTCAGGATATGCTAGGATGTATGATCCTACCCTGATTTTCAGTGGCATCCGATAATATATTAATAAATAGAAAGATAAACGCTTAACATGGTCATTTTTCTAATTACAATTAATGAGGTGTACCACATTATTTGTAATTAGAAAGAAGATTCATATCAGATTATATAATGGCTATTTCTTAAACCAAATGGCATATAAGGGATTTTCAAAGTTTAATAAAAACAATCATACACAAACATTACTTTTTTATGGAAGAAAATGTCGAGACAAGTAAAATTGTTCATCATGATCATTTCAGCCTATCACTAGTCCACTGCTGAACATAGGCCTCCCCTATAGATTGCCATAAAAGTTAGTTACTCCATTTAATGAGGATTTTGCCATAGTTGCCACGCTTGGCAGGCGGGTTGGCAACCGCAGTTTATCTCCTGGTATTTATTTTCCCTCTGTCGACTTTTACGACACCCACGAGATGGAGTGGGGTGGTTGATTCTCTAAAGCCGACACCACACGGCACAAATGCTGTGTCACCCAGAAGATATCGGACTTAAAATATTTCGAATCTTGACACTTTCTTTCATTAAGAAGCGGCCAGAACGATTATATGTTTGTGTTCCTGTTCGTGTACTTGCGCGTGTGCATGAGCGAGTGCGTGAGTGTGTGCGTGAGCTTGAGCTTGTGTGTTGGTGCATGCATGTGTGAATAGTATTATAATTATATAAGAATGGAAAATCCTTTATTTGTCGACACAAGAAATATAAATTGCGTTTGTCAAACGTCATTTCTTCACAATCTACAGCCGTTTCGTTATGAGGTTCCTCTGACGGAGAAGAAACAGGCGAAAGAGACTCCGTAAGTCACCTCTTCTTTGGAAACCCTTTTTTATGTTTGTCAAAATTACGTTATAATTAAATTTACAAAGAATAGTCTCAAGGAAAACCAAAGAACGCTCCATGTTCAAATTATAGACAAGATTAATTTAATTAATAAGTTTTACAATTAATTTCAAATACTCAACACAAGTATACCCAGTAAAGGAGAGAAAGTTAATTTGCTAAGATCCGCATACAAAATGTAAAATTCTCTATAAATAATCTCTATAAATAATAATTTTCTATAAATTTAAAATGGTGTGTATTACCTAGTTTTGAAGAGCACCGACCGCCCTCCCTCAACAACGTGCACAAGAAAACCAATACCCTCCACCACTACAACACTACCACTAGGCAATACACACCACTGAAGTCGAGAACACGACACGTGTTTCACCCAAAGCGAGGCATTATAACGTGATATTGATTCTACGACTGTCAACCGCCGAGTGAGCGGCCCGGTCAAAGAGCTGCTATTTATTGTCTCGGTGACGCAACCGACCGTTATCTAAGACAATGCGATGACGTCATCGCGATAACGGCCGACAACAGCCTATTCGTCACACAATCCACCACCCGAGTCACGTACGCAGCCGTTTGCGATCGTATTGATAGCAAATGACTACTTCGAGAAGATTTGAACTTTAAGTAATAGATTTAAAGATATTTAGCAGTGGTGAATTCGATACATTTATTTGCTCATTCAGCAGTGTAATGTTATTATTTTTATTTTTTATTATTTATTGTTCCAGCACACACAGCCGTAATCCTTTGTCACAGATATGTAAAACTTGAAATGTATGATCGCAAGTTAGATTACGTCCAGTCTCCAAAAGGTGTTTCGCGAAATGCGATCTATCGGGATTGCAATTTCTGTACGCGGCAAAATGCTTCTTGTAACGAGTGTCGAAATTGCGGCCAGTCTGACCAACGTAAACAGCGCTGCATTCACTACAAACAAGCTTATAAACGCCGGATTTTTGGCGATCATCAATTTCGTCTTTTACATTACAAACCCCTCTTAGGGAATTGTTTGTCTTGAATGCAACGTGAACATCGTTACGTCTAAGCGTTCTTGTTTTTTTTTTTGTAACGCCTGATTCTATTAACAAGTTGGTATTCGAACCCACGGATATCCCACTAGGCTACGAGGTCGTTGATTTATTCTAAACGACAAACACCTGTAAGAAATGAAGTGGACTGTGAAATGAAGCCCTAAATGCTTAATGTATCAGATTGATTACGTTCCGCCGAGGTCGTCAACGATCCTCGCATACTGACTTTAAAAGCTATTTCATTAATACGATGTGAGTCGTAGATTTCAGTGCCTCGTTTTCGCCTTTTAGATAAGATAAGTGTTGGCAATCTTAACAATTTATATACAAACTATTAGGAATCTTAAATAGACAGCAATCTTATAGAAGCTATTAGCGATCTTTAGCGATCTCATGTAAATAATATCGTTTTGTACGAGCCATTGAAGCATATTAATGTTATATAAATATTTATTACACAAGCAGCTTATAGAAATTCTCTGTTTAGTATTGTATAAAGTTAGAATCAATCGAATTTACATAATATAAGAAAGCCTTACGTAATGCCCTCATATAGTCATAAGAATTCGTAAAATGGGCGACCATTCAGAGCTGAGTAAGATTCTCAAAGCAGACTCGTGCTCTGATTGGTCAGCACCGAGCGCGCATGATGCGCCCAGACTCGGCGACTTGTGTTACCAATTTGAATGTAAATATGGATGTGCGGAACAGTACCATCTTGAGGGACCTCAAACTAGAAAACCCGGACGCATTAGTCAGACGGCTCGCGACAAATATGTTCGAGCGTGCAGATGCGTCATCACACGAGCACCTGGCTAACAACGCCTCGCTGCACGCTCGACATCCCGAGGTTAAACGCCTCCCTCGCGAGCTGAGCAGCCGTTCAGAGGTATAACCGCAAAAAGGAAGGACTACCATCACCGAAGCATATCATAGCATCTCCGGTAAACACCCATCATACCAAGGCGCCGCCTGACCGCTGGTTAGCTGGCTGGGCTTCCCCCAACGAGGTTCCACCCGGCCGGCCGGACCGCGGAGGGCGGTGTGATGATCGGAACCCCCCCCATGGGCTATGACCGTGTGGACCAAGGATTGGACCACGCAACTAACAGTCGAGAAGGCTAATCCAAGGACGAGGGGAGATCTCTACTGAGGGGGCAATAAGCCCCGGACAGTTTCCCGGTGCCCTGAGAGGGGTACATGAGAAGACCCGTTCGTAAATAAAACACTCGCGATTTTCTCTGCGACTCAATGTTGTTTTATTCAACCTGCTCAACACCTACTCAACAATTAGATAAAATTTTAATTGCATATCACAAATCAGTACACGCATAGCCAAAATGTAAAACACAATAAGTAAAATATAAAAAGTAATATTAACAAAAGAAAAAAAAACTATTTATATACGTAAACATACGCACATCTGAATATAAAACGATCCAAGGTATGCCTGCACTGCAGTATGACATAACAGAAGGGTACACTCAGTACGAACTGCGATCATACGCAGCGCTGATTTTCAGTGCAACCCTCGGTTAGTCTCAGACAGGTCATCCCTTTACTAAAATAAGAAAGTACCAATATATATAAATTTATATATATATATATATATATGTCGGAATCAGCGATGGCTGAGCGATAACGCCGCCTACCTCTTGATTAGGCGGTACAGGGTGCCTTGTGTAGATAGCGCAGAATAACAATTTCAAATGCACATTGTGCAACTTTAACCTTAGAACGCTTAACCACCAATTAACTAGGTAAACCGACAGCTTCGTTTCGAAGCATTGACAAGGTCGGTGTCTCGAATTCAACTGCCCCCTGCACCATCCGAACTCTTAAATAAGACCCTTTGCACGTGCCGCTAAAGTGACTTCACGGTGTTTACCACCTCCTCCGTACTACAATAATCAAAGTAGCAACTTTTTATTTAACGATATCTTTTTCCCCGACATATATATACCAGCGGACCCGACAGACGTTGTCCTGCCCGAACGTTGCCTTGCCTGCTGCTAACAGATTCAGCAAACGATTTTTCGATATTCGAATTATCGATAAACTATATACCGAGTGACTTTTGTCATTTTCCTAAAACTCTAACGCAGCGGCACCTACAGGGTCCAATTTGAATCTAAACCATCCAGGAAGCCACACAAACACACACAAAAAAATTCATCAACATCGGTCCAGACGTTTAGGAGGAGTTATATATATATTTATAATTTTTGTGAGGGTGGATTACTCTTTTCTTCTTTTCTGCCTTTGAGAGTGTTGATTAGTAAGTATATTTAGACTGTAATAATTCTGAAATTAAAACTGGACCTCAGTATCCAACATAATCAAAATCAATTTCCTATTCGTATTAAAAAAGCATGTTCCGATCCAATTTTGTTTCCTCTACCATGCTTACCAAATTAAATATTAGAATAAATAAAGTAGGAAAACGATACGCAGAAGAGTTCCCACGTGCCCAAAGGTTTGGAATGAAGGCTTGATTTTGTAGAAAAACATAACATTTTTCCACGTTTTTTATTCTGCCGATTGGAAGTATATAAGAGTTGATATTATGAGTAACTGGTCGAAACTAACATTACTAGCATTATTATAGTTTAAATATACATACAATACAACATACAAATCAAAGGCAGAGAAGAGAAAATGAGGCAATTCGGTTTGTTCCGTTCCTCATGTGACAAATATACATAATATTATTTTAAAAGATTAGTTCGAGAATGATACGAGTATCTAAAGAAGGATCACATCAAAAATGAGAGGTTTAAACTTTAGTGGCAATCTATGGAGGGGGAATCTATGGGGCCTATGTTCCGCTGTGGACTAGTGATAGGCTGAAATGATGATGATGATATATACTACCAGTGGGAACGCTATTTTTGACTCGTACCAAAATGGCGGCACATCACATAGAATGTTAAAAATTCGAAAACAAACGCAAGTTATATTTACTCATAGTTTCGTATTGTGCGCGTATTACGGATACTGTCGTTGTACCTTCCTCTATTATTAAGGTCTCATGATTAATACGCTCGAATTCCATTGTTGATAAACTATAGCAAAGCTTTGTAAACGGTTGCATTTTGCGAGTACAGTAGCTCCCCGGATTGTTAGTTACAACATAATTGTTGAAACTGCGAGCGAGTTCAACTGCAGATAAAGGGTAATGAACCCTGGAATCATAGCGGAATTACACAGTAAATGGATCAGAACATGATGTGTAAATTTTAAGAAATAGCCGGTGGCTGGTGGTAGGATTCCTATGCAGGAATTTGTATAGGTATCTACACCACCGTAGTGTCGTGAAGCAGTAGTGTGCAAATATTACTGGGGTTAGGTGTGAAGGGCACTGATAGCTATTTTAATTATTTAGAGAGATTAACAATGTTGTTCATAGAATCAGGCTTTACTTTGCGGAAATTCATTATAATGAAGAAAAGAAAGTTTAGCTGGTGGTAGGATTCCTATGCAGGAATACGTCTTAGGAGGTACCATCCCAGGGCCAGCTATTCTCCCGTGAAGCAGTAGTGTGCAAACATTACTGTGTTTCGGTTTGAAGGGCACTGAGAGCTAGCGTAATCACTGGGCATATGAGACTTAAGAACTGATGTCTCAGGGTGACGGGCGCAGTGTGGTGTCACACAGTAATTTTCTGCGTGACACAGCATTTGTTATGGGCAGACGTTACACTTACCATCAGGTGAACGTTTTGCCCGTTCCGTCACTTTTATGAAAAAAAAATTGCTTAAATCCGTATGCGAAATATAAAAATGGTGTATATTGACTAGTTTTGAAGAGCACCGCCCGCCCTCCTCACAGTTGCGTGCACGAGCAAACTAACACCGCTACCGAGAACCGGGGATATTGACTCTACGACAGTCACTTGATAATGCCTCGTTTTCAGGTGAAACACGTGTCGTGGTCTCGAATTCAGTGGTGAATATTGCCTAGTGGTAGTGTTGGAGAGTTCCCAGTGGCGGTGTTAGTTTGCTCACGCTACTCTGGGAGGGCGGACGGTGCTCTTTAAAACTAGGTATAGGTTTTTATATTTTGCATGCGGATCTTGGCAAATTAACTTTCTCTCAATCAGATTCGCGGGCTCGGTTTCCGCAGTGGCTAAGCCATTGGGTTCTGCGCCGCGGGTCGCGCTTTCGATTCTCGCACGGGACATATATTTGTATGGCCTACATATAGTATTTCCGGGTCTGTATGTTTGTGCATGTAGAATTTATGTCTGTAAAACGCACCCACGACCACGACACAGGAGAAATCCTACTGTGGGGCATAACAAAAGAAAAAAAAGATATATTAACAATACATTATTTAATTTTTTTTCTAATAGAACCGTTAAACGAGTCAGAAGCTCTGCGGCTGGTTAATCACCGCCACCCAAGAACATCAGTAAGACCAGAGGAACTGCAGGTACGTTTTCTTGATGGTCCCAAAGTCGTTCGGAAAAACAGAGTCAGGCTGAGAGCAGTACTCCATGTGAGTACGAACTTGCGCCTTGTAAAGGTTGCAAACGGTGTGCCCGTATGAAATACTGTCCCGCTCTACTGAGCACGTCAAGCTTACAGCCAATTTTTCCTTTCCGTCCAGGAGGTATATTTTGTAACACCGGTAGGTTCGTAGTCGGTTTTATTTTGGCGTATGAAGCTCATTCATTGGTTAATCGAATGAGACCGATCACGAAACCAACCAGAGTTACACGGTAGGCCCGATATGTCAACATCAAGGATTCCGATACTAGCTTTTTTCGCTTATTTCATTCATACCACTATCAAAGCAAAAATTGAATCATAGTTCGTAAACACAAAATGGAACTTATAATTTCAAAAAGTAGGACAACAAAGCCTTTTGCTTGATAAAGTTTCTGCGAAAGGAGTCTTGCAAATTCCACAGTAGATTCAACAGTACTTTGAAAGGAAAATATACTAAAGTAACGACATCGCTGTCCTGTTTTCATTAAATCGCAAGACGCTCTCTGAGCTACATTGCTGAGAGCAGAGTCGAGAAGTTCAACCGCGTTTTTTTACGATCACTGATTTGTTATTACTTTTACACACATACATAAGATCACGACTGTATCCCATAAGAGGTAGTCAGAGACTGGGCACACACTGCAAAAACAGATGGCTGCCCCAATCCACGTTTCACCAAAATAATATAATGCACTTTGTGTGATAGGTGGTGAGCCCATCGCCACCATGCGCTGTTGGGTGCACAGTGCAGTTTAACTCCTTACTCGCCTTTTACGAGATCCATTGGATGAGATGGAGTTGTAGTATTCTTTTAACGAGCCGCCACCACACGGCTAAAAAAAGTAATGTAACTGTTTTGTGCTGCTGTACAATAATGTGTTACGTGATTAAGTATTAGGATTTGTCAACAAGGTCAAGCAACTAGTTCGCCATGTGCTAGCGGCTTAAGAGAATCTACCACCACATCACATCCCGTGGGTGTCGTAAAAGTCGACAGGGGGGAAATTAAAACCAGGAGATGGGCAGTGGCATCTTCCTGGAATAAACTGCGGTTGCTAACCTGCCGGCCTGCGTGGCAACTATGCCAAAATCCACAAAAATTAGAGCTACAAACTTTGTGGCAATCTATAAGGGAGGCTTATGTTTAGCAGTGGACTATTATTTATTTATTTATTTATTTAACTCTTTATTGCTTCCTTTACAATAAAGGGATACAAAGGGCGGACTTAATGCCTTTAGGCATTTTCTTCCAGTCAACCCATGGAGTGGTGAGATTTTGAATAGGTGTAGCAATAAAGGAAAACAGAGAAAGAAAGAAAGAGAAAGAAAAAAAATGAAAACCTAAATAACTCCTAAATATTATAAATATAGTTACATATATAAATATATATTAAATACATAAACATATACGTATATACGGTATACATACATATTATACATATAAATTAACGTAAAATTAAAAAAATAAAAAAATATAAATAAATAAACTAGTGACTAGTGATAGGCTGAAATGATGATGATGGTCTAGTTGCCTTGTCCGTATGATAGAGCTCCGGGTAAGCGACCCCGGCCTACCGAGCTACTGCTGTCTCCTCCTGCTCCTTCCGGGGTAGTAGTATTCTACACCTTGTAGTTCCATTTCCTACCTAATACTTTCCCTTCCTCTCCGTCAGCCAGTGGTTGCCGTGCCGATGGCTAGCTACTATAGGGAACGCAACGGGGTTGATAATTTCAATTCGTACCAAAATGGCGGTGACGTGGTTCGCCACCCGTCACGGTTCCATTCCTGCGGGCGCTTTAAGTGGGCTACGAATGTTGGTCTCTGCCTACCCCGTATATGGGAAAAAGGCGTGTTTGTATGTATGAATAATAAAACCTTACCATACATACAAACACGCCCTTATCAAGATTTTTTAGTCCTACACACAGGAAAGAATTAACTAACTTTCCATACCATATACCACTATAATTATTAAACTAAAAATTCCGTATCGCAATCTGGAGCATTTTTTATATTTACTTAGTTTAATGACTGCTTTCACACAATGAAATCATTGTAATTAAATACACAAAATCAAATAATGGCGGTAGGATTCCTATGCAGGAGTCCGTCTAGGTAGGTACCACCCCAGGGCCAGTTATTCTACCATGAAGCAGTAATGTGCAAGCATTACTGTGTTTCGGTTTGAAGGGCACTGTGAGCTAGCGTAATCACTGGGCATATGAGACTTAAGAACCTATGTCTCAGGGTGATAGGCACAATAAAAGAAAACACTGAATGACGTAAGAACTGAAATCATATACTCGGCGACTAGTGTAATATTGGATTGATAAGACACGTTTGACTAAGCTACCGTGCTGCTACGTTTATATGTAATGTAGGCCGGGATTACTGTGTCCAGTAAAAAGTTTCAGCCTATAAATGTCCCACTACTGAGCACAGACCTCCTCTCATTTCTGAGAGGGTTTTGGAGCTAGAAAGAATCCCGCCACGCTGCTCCAATGCGGGTGGCGGACTTCACATGTCTTCGAAATATTTTTTATTCCTCAGACATGCAGGTTTCCTCACGATGTTTTCATTCACCGCCGAGCACGTGGTAAATCAGCACTTAAAATTGCAATTAACAATTTTAGTGGTGCCGGCACCGGGAATCGAACCCAGGTCACTCGCGTACTATGAAATTTAAAGCGAGCGCCTAGCCCCTGAGCTACCACGGCTGTGTCCAGTACTTCCTGGCATATCTTCGGCTCATCGCCTGCAACTTTACAAGGAGCAGTACGGCCTCGCATGGGATACTATTCTCACCTCTGGGATGGACATCTCAGTGCCAGCTCCTTGTTTTTGACCGAATCCAACGAAGAGCGGCTCGAATCGTCAACGACCGAATTCGTTCCGATCAGCTCGATCATGGCTTTGCGAAGAGACGTTGCGTCTTATTGCATTTATTTTAGTTTATTGCGTCACAAAACAAAATTTCGTCGGCACCACCTGGATGAATGGTATTCCACCACTGTCCGCTTTGCCAGAAATGTTCGGCCTTTGTGGAACTTTGTGGAATAGGCTGCCGCCAGCAGCTTTTCCGGACCGAGTCGACTTCGGGACCTTCAAGATAAGAGAAGCACACTACTGCTTCACGGCAGAATAACTGGCTAACTGGGTTGGTACCTACCTAGACGGATTCCTGTATTGGTAAATTATTAATTAAATTGCAGAACAACTTTAAAGGTCATCACTGAGGATCGAACTTAGGTCATTCGCGTACCGCGACATTTAAGGCAAGCGCTCGGTCCCTGAGTTACCACGGCTCTTTTGAGATATAACAAAACGGTCGTGACAAAATGACTATAATCAAAATCAAATCACCAATTCGAATTCAGTCTCTTCCAAACACAGCCCGCACTAGTTTATTTAATGGATGCTTGTAGCAGCTACCTTCACGTGTAAATTGCTTTTGGAGCGTCGCTATTGTTTTAACTGGATGGTACATCCGCAATGATTCACGCCTCGCAATACAATTTGAAATATTCACATTAATGGTAAATACATTTATATTAATGAAAATAGGCACGTTGATAAATTAAGCCGCGGTAACTCATGGGTCCGCCGATAGGTGACGTCAGAGTAGAATATAATTTTTACTTACGTTCGTTAGACTAATGATATCCACTGTTCATATAAATAAAAGTTAAAACATAAATTATTTAAGTTCCGTTATTGCGTCGTATTATTTTAGTGCACTGACGTAGCCGTCCGAGTTTTTTTTTTTAATTGCATAAAGTGATGAAACGAGCAAAACGTTCACCTGATGTTAAGTGCAACGTCTGCCCATAACAAATGCTGTGTCACCCAGAAAATTACTGTGTGTCACCACACTGCGCCCGCCACCCTGAGACATCAGTTCTTAAGCCTCATATGCCCGGTGATTACGCGTTGAGTTGCCTCGGAGTTCGGGCCGGACTGAAAACCAGTGTCGGGATCAGAGCAATTTAAGTCTCTGTATCTTGATTTTTACTGAGTCCTGTTCATTTCAAGGTCTTATGCTGCTACACAGACTCATTTTATATAATTTTTTCACTTTTGTTAATTTTGGGCAATATTATTTTATGTTCCATTATATAATTCCATTTTTTTTTCTTGTTTTGTTTTGTATCTATTGTGATAAGACCCTGAATAAATGTGTTTCTTTCTTTCTTTCTTTCACCTCTTTCCTACCGAGGTGTCGTAAAAGGCGGTTGATATATTGTACGGACAGCCTTTTTTCTCGCAGAATAACACCATAATATGCAGTGCCGTCACTATACTGCTTGTGGGAACGCAATGAGGAAGATTTTTTGTCACGGATGGCGGCTTCGTAACTCGCCTTTAATTTTATTATTGGAACCTGACTTTCATGCAGGAATCCGTCTAGGTAGGTTCCGCCTCAGGGCCAGTTATTCTTCCGTGAAGCAGTAGTGTGCTAACATTACTGTGTCTCGGTTTGAAGGGCACTGTGAGCTAGCGTTATCACTGGGCATATGAGACTTAGAACTTATGTCTCAGGGTGATGGACACAGTGTGGTGCTGTGTCACATTGAAATTTTCTGGGTGACACAGCATTTGTTATGGGCAGACGTTGCACTTACCATCAGGTGAACGTTTTGCTCGTTTCATTGCTATATCCAATAAAAAAAAATGTTTAGATTTACAGCAATAAAGCAAAACATCGTGTAATAAAATACAAATATCTTTAGAATGCACATGCGAAGTCCACCGCATTGGCGCAGCGTGTCGAAGTCTTCAAGGCTCCAAAACCTTCTCAAATGTTCTACCTACAGAGGGATGTACCAGGTTTATTTCATTCATATATGTCAGCAAAAACATCCTCAATACAGCTGAAATGCGCGAGTGTGTGTGAACGAGAAAATTTTATGTCGGAATGCGTTTTTCGCGGAATTTTCTGCCACGCACTTGCACTTTAGGGAATCTGCTGCCGTCAACGTTTTTTCCGGACCGATATGACTTAGGGATCTTCAAGAAAAGAGCCTATTTCTTTCTCAAAGGCCGGCAACGCATCTTATTAGCCACCTGCTCGTCTGCCCCCTATTCTATAAAAAAAACTTTATTTATTATGGTAGTTACATTTTTTTTATTTGCAAATATGATATCCTCTTTAACGGCTCATATAAAAAAAGTAAAGCAAAGTTTCAGCCTACTAATGTCCCACTGCTGAGCTCAGGCCTCGTCTCATTACCGAGAGGGTTTTGGAGCTAGAAAGAATCCGTCACGCTGCTCCAATGCGGCTTGGCGGACTGCACATGTCTTCGAAATATTTTTTATTTCTCAGACATGCAGGTTTCCTCACGATGTTTTCCTTCACCGCCGAGCACGTGGTAAAACAGCACTTAAAATTACAAACATTTCGTAAGTGTCATATTCCCAGTTATTACACTAGCTGTCAGTGCCCTTCAGACCCCGGCAAGATAACTGGCCCTGCGATGGATCTACCTAGACGGATTCCTGCATAGGAATCTTACCACTAATAATCCTTATACGAGTATTACTTAACCAGTGGTAGGATTCCTGTTCACGAATCCGTCTAGGTAGGTACACCCCAGGGCCAGTTATTCTGCCGTGAAGCAGTAGTGTGCAAACACACTATGTTTCGGTTTGAAGGGCACTGTGAGCTAGTGTAATCACTGGGTATATGAGACTTAAGAACTGATGTCTCACGATGACGGGCGCAGTGTAGTGTCACACAGAAATGTTCTGGGTGACATAGCATTTGTTATGGTTAGGCGTTGAACTTTACATCAGGTGAACGATTTGCTCGTTTCGTCATCTATACAATAAAAAAATTACGTAATTATTATACTTTTTTAAATAAAACGTTTTGGCGTATTCTTTAAAAAAAGACCATCACGAACGAATACAAGCATGCCCTGTTTGAAGAGGCAGACGTCGCTTGCATAATTTATAAATGCAAATTGATTATGAGACTTACTGGTAACATCACAATTGTCCGTTTCCCGCGGCATCAAAATCGTCTATATTAAGACATCGATATAGATATAGGCTTTACCACATAATGAACTCAGTCGTTTTAACCTTAAAGTACATTTTCACGTAAACAGAAATGTATTGTTCGTGTAAAGTGCGTGAAGGGCAGAAATGAATACATCGTCGAATGATCTTTTTAGTTTGATATTTTGTAGTTACCATCAATAATGAAATAGTAATCGACTGCAATGGAATAAATGGTTTATTTTATCTACGTGGTACATAATAGCACCGTTAGATGGCAGTATTTAATATTAATTAAGAAATTCAACAATAATATACGGAGTAGAAAAAAAATGTAATTAATAGTTAACTAAGTATTTTAATTAAATCAATTTGAACTTTTTGGTAAATTCGATTAAATACAATACAATACAAAACTAACTCAAATATTTTTGTATTGAATTATCTGTATGATAGATTTACGACAAATTATAAATTTTTGAATACGACGTTCGATATGTGACTAATTGCATACATACATATAGTCACGCCTTTTTCCCATATACGGGGTAAGCAGAGGCCAAGCATGTAGCCCACTATTCGCCCCAGCGGGAAACGAGACGTGACGGGTGGCGAACCACCGCGCTGCCATTTTGGTACGAGTCAAAAAACACTTCTAACTCCCCATTGCATTCCCACAAGCACTAATCAAAGCTGTAACTATACTACATTATTAGTAAAGACGAGGAAAATTTGCAATTGCATTTTAGAGATATGTCATCTCTAAAATGCATTTTTTATAACTAACTTAGGGAATGTCGATCTTTTTTAAAGCAGTTTCACGTAATTTATCTTCTGTTTCTTTCACTGGCATTTATTTCCAATTTTATAACTAGAAGATACAGGACAGAATAAATTTTCATAAGCAAAAAATACCTAATATTTATTCCAACTCACTATTACAGTGACATGAAAATGATGTATGTACGCATATGTATATTTACTATATATCATGTAGTTCCCCGTTTTTTTTACTTATTTTTTTTTAATTAATAGTTTCCGTATCTTATACTAACAAATAAGGTCATATCGGACTTATTCGGTATTATATCGGTAAATATTTTTTTTGTTAAACTTTGTAATACTAGATAGTAGTAGTCAGTCCAAAAAGTCAATTTTATTAATGCGAAGTCATCGATGTTAATAATTTGTTTAGTTATTATATATATTTAAACATCAATGTACAGAATGGTCACTTGACGTATTTAACACTTAAAGGCATTCATCATCTCCCAGTCAAATCAAAATAAAAAAGTGTATTTAATATTATATTAATAATGAAAATGTCATCTTAATTTAAGCTTAATCAGATATTATTAAATATACATCATTTTACCAAGATATATACCTAACACAATTATACCATGTCTTCAGACTTGCAACACATTTCTGTTGTAAGTGTTTTTTTTATTACCAATTAAAAAAAATCTTTATTAAATAAATGGTTCCCGCGAGTTCAGGGTGTTGCAAGCTGCTCGAAACGTCGCGTAAGTTATTCGTAAATTAAGTTTTATTAAATGTATAATATTCGCGTAAATATCAGAAACATTATGAAAAAAATCGTTAGCATATAATTCCACGCTCTTATAGCCGTTAGAGCGTAAGATTGCGATATGTAACCTTTGCTGTTACCCAGCAGGCGTGAGCGACTTGAAATTACCCGAGGAACAAAGAAAAGAGAAAGAGAATCTCTTAGATATTGAAATAGAATTTATTCTTATCATCAATGATGAGAGACTGATACGTAGAACTTAATAATATATAAGATAAGAAGGGATAAGAATGCCAACATACAACGTAAGGTTAGCGAGAGCGCGGGGGGTCCACGTGCTGAACTCGGGGTTATCGATGCCAACCAATCAAGAAACTTGGTGATGACCTAGACCAATTTACAGCATATTGCATTAATTGATAGATTATAGATTATTACAGTAGTAGTAGTAGAGTAGCCGTGGTAGCTCAAGGGCTAGGCGCTCGCTTTAAATTTCATAGTACGCGAGTGACCTGGGTTCGATTCCCGGTGCCGGCACCACTTAAATTTTTAATTGCAATTTTAAGTCCTGATTTACAACGTGCTCGGCGGTGAAGAAGGACATCGTGAGGAAACCTGCATGTCTGAGAAATAAAAAAATATTTCGAAGACATGTGCAGTCCGCAGACCCGCATTGGAGCAGCGTGCGGATTCTTCCTAGCTCCAAAACCCTCTCAGAAATAAGAAAAGGTCTGTGCTCAGCAGTGGGTCAACTTTACTTTAATTTTTATACAGAGTAGAATAGCACCTACCTCTTTCCTGCCGAGGTGTTGTAAGAGACAACTTAGGTATGGTACGGACGGCCTTCATTTGTGCAGAATTTTCTATTTTTTTTTACTTTTTTTGTTGAAGCTAACTTAGATAGAGTTAACGAATGTGTCTGTGCTAGTATAAACTGTGTGACAGACATCGGCGCCGTCCCTTAACAAAAAAATATATATATGATAAGCAGAATAATACCATAATCTGCAGTGCTGTCACTATATTCCGAGAACATGGAACAAACCCGGAAAGGTACCTCCGTAAGGCACGAGAGAGGTCCTGCGACCGACCCGGCCCCACAAGTATTGACTTGTCAGTCCTGTGGGCCCTGCCGGTCATGCCTACATCACTTAATTTCGTCCCAGGCGATGCAGCGTCTGCGAAGAGGTCACTTCACCCACTACAGCTTGGCCGGTTATAAACCAGCGCAAATAGGCGTAAGCGTGGCCGCCATAGTTAACTCACGACAGTGGGAGGGTCTATAAGATCCACTAACAAGTTGCCGCGCGCTTCAAGCCGGGCGGCCCCCGGCCAATAAGATAAAATCCGTCTTTTTTTTATCAAGTGACGAAACGAGCAAAGCGTTCACCTGATGGTAAATGCAACGTCTACCCATAACAAATGCTGTGTCATCCAGATTATTTCTGCGTCACCACACTGCGCTCGTCACCCATAGACGTTAGAGATAAGTTCTTAAGTCTTACTGGGGTGGTACCTACCTAGACGGATTCCTGTATAGAAATCCTACAGCCAGGTCTCGGTGCAGTCTTGTTTCTTTTGGGTGAAAAATGAAGAATAAAGAAAAATCATTTATAAGCACAGAACAACAAGACGACACACTTATTCACAATAGAAACACGTAATATTTAAAGAAAATACAAACATAAAAAATAATAAATCAAAAAAATTAAAAAAAAAACAATGACAAAGAAAATAATACAAAAGCAATAAAAAATATGCAATGTGCGTATCTCACGGCTGAACCAATAGGTCTCCAAATCAGCTTAATAATATATTTTTAAATCATGTATTAACGTATACGTTAACGTAACACACACATATTGCGTTGGTAACCTATGTTAGTGGTAAACAATTCATAAAATAAAACAATGAAAATGTCGCTCTGAAAAAAATTCACCGCGATGCACCACCTCTTTGCTAAATGCAGCTCGGTGAGCCTCCCAAGGACATAACAATCGACTCTTTTACCTATCATCTTCAAGATTTTGTTGGTGCTTCCCCGCATTCGGGAAATTAACGAGAATGATTTCTTTCGCATCAATGCGAAAAAATCCTCCACCCTAGGCTCTGCAAACATGCCAGAAGCACTACAAAAACGTTAACGTCTGTGAAGCCTGACGCTGATTTTCATCTGGAACCTAAGTGCACCACGGATGTCAAATTAAGCTATGGCAATGTGGTTAACTAATTAATTTAGAGCATAAGAATTATATAATGCATACATATTTACATATACATACACAGATATACGTACACACAATATACGATTACCATATTTTTCATTTTGAGCGACATTGAGTTTGAAATAATTATTAGCTGGCAACATTATAAATTTCTTTTTGACAATATGGCGTCATTGGTATTGGCAGTATGAACGTAATACAACGCAGTCTATTATGTGACTGACATTGTCAATATGAACGTAAATAACTAAGTTTTATATTATTGAACTATTGCATTATAAGCACATACTCGTATTATAAATACATCACAGCTTCCTCGCTTCTTCTTCATAGAAACTTTAACCATGCCAAATCTCACACTTCCACATGCGAGAAATGTGCTTAAAAAGGAGGAACACTAGCTTATACAGGGTCATTCGTAATGTCCTATATATCCCGACAGGCTGGGCTAAGGGACGATGTGTATATGCCCCAAAAATATAATGAGCCTCGTAGCTAGCATGTAGGAGATATGTCGACTTAAAGAATTCGCTTACATGTCATAGGTGACTACCCTGTTATACAGCTGATCGAGGCAATGAACTTATAAATTTAATTGGGCGTTTTTCCATTGAGCTGCCATCGAAAGAACTCGCAAGTACTAGGATAACAGGAAGCGTAAAGAAATCTATTGCGAAGTTAATCTGTTAGTATGATGCCGTAGTAGGGTAACATAAATTAAATGGAGAAGAAAACGTATTTTGAATTTGTCTGGTTGGGGGCAACGACTTCCTTAAACAATTTTAAGTTTTGTATGGACATTTTTATTATTCAATTGTGTGATTTAAGCTTCACCGTTGTGTTTATCAGATCAAAGTACCATGGGTAGGTGCCGGAATGTTATACCAATAACAACGTTGTATATACTTTATAAACTTTAATATTTCTTCACATAAGTGAATGACTCACGTTCATTAAAGTTGCAATCTCTCTTGTCATTTGACAATATTCAAATTTTACCCCCTTCTTCTACCCATCATATTCCGAATTATATTCTTTCTTTATATCATCTGATCATAGTCTCACCCATAGGTCTCACCTATAAACCACTTGCGGATCAGGATCAATTAACTGCTACATTCTCATAACATAACCTTATTTATTTATGTTATCGTAAGCCTTTTTTTCGATTTCTGCGAAATTACAAAGGCATTGACATAGAAACATTCCAGCCGCTGAATTTCACCATCGCACTGCCCCACATCTTTCTAACTGCCCCAGTATAGATGACTATGCGATCATCTTTAATTCTGTGATACTTAGTTTATAAGAGATAACCCGGGTCCTTGGATTACACTTGCTATTAAAGGACTCATGACACGCAGGGCCAAGAGCAGACACAAGAGATTTTCCTTTAAAAGAAATATAACAGCATTGAAAATCCTTCGCAAGTTGCAATAACATGTCTAAAGAAGCTAAGGGGCGTTTGTTTTTTTTTTAAACGATGCCCCACAGTAGGATTTTCTCCTGTGTCGTGGGTGCGTTTTACATACATAAATTCCACATGGACTAACACCCAGAACCAGAACAATTATCTGTAGGCCATCCGAGCCGACTTTTACGATACTACGAGTTACTTTCACGATTACTCTGCAAAGGCTTGGAGGTTCCTCAAATCTCTAGAAAAGGCAAAGGCGAATCTCTAGGAAAAGACAATTTTTTCTTATAAGTACCGTACATACTTTCATAAGCATTGATTAAAAAGCTGTTTTGTTATTACAAACAGACACTTTAATTTTATTTATTTGTAGAGATGCGAAAGCAACTCTCTCTGTCCTTCTGTCTGTTTGTTACGTTTTCACGGTTCAACCGCTAAACTGATTTTGACGAAATTCGACACAGATAGCTTGCATTCTGAAGACGGACGTAGGATACTTTTTATCCCGGTAAATTAAATAATTCCCTTGCAATATTTAAAAAACCTATGGAATGTAACTAATATTTAAATAACCTTATATCCACGCGGACAAAGTGGCCGGTATCAGATAGTATTCTTATAAAATGTATAATACAAACTTCATTTCCAATGTATTTTATTGTAACATAATTGCGTGTTACTGAAACCGATATACTACCCTAATTGATTCAGTCGGTAATGATCAAATACAATGTCGACCTTATTGATTATTAATCTAATTAACTTTAACAGCAAGGTTGATTATGTTACTCGTATTATAAATTACTATGAAGTTGCCAACTCTAGATATATTTTTTGACTCCCAAATTTTAGAAGCAAAATTGTTAAGCATTGTTTTTTAAACAGTACCGGACTTAATTATTTCTGTTTTTTTTTTTTTTACTGGTAGTAGGATTCCTATGCAGGAGTCCGTCTAGGTAGGTACCACCCCAGGGCCAGTTATTCTACCGTGAAGCAGTAGTGTGCAAACATTACTGTGTTTCGGTTTGAAGGGCACTGAGAGCTAGTGTAATCACTGGGCATATGAGACTTAAGAACCTATGTCTCAGATTGATGGGCACAGTGTAGTGTCACACAGAAATTGTCTGGATGGCACAGCGTTTGTTATGGGCAGACGTTGCACTTACCATCAGGTGTCTTCCCGTTATAAGTTGACTAAGCTCTCTTAATGCTGATGGAGCCTGATGGAGCCACCATCACAAGAACCCACCACCATCGCAAACACACCAACCACCGATATAGCCTTAAGGATCAGCAAGCTGAAGTAACAATGGGCAGGCCATATAACCCGGAGAATCGATAACTGTTGGGGGAAGGTTTTTTCTTAATCTCCACACTTTTTGTGAGTTGTACGCTGCGATGGATATACAGCTTACTAATATCAGTATGTTTTTGGTTTTGTGCTGAGTTAGTTTGTTGTTTATCTGCGTTTACTTTTATTTTTTCTCTTATTTACGTCTATGTATTGTTGAATTCCTTTAGTGTTTTGATGATGGCACTGCGGTGGAATCTACCTAAACATACAAATCCTACCACCGTGTACCGGCACCACTAAAATTGTTAATTGCAATTTTAAGTACAGATTTACCACGTGCTCGGCGGTGAAGGAAAACATCGCGAGGAAACCTTCATGTCTGAGAAATAAAAATATAGACTGTTAATTTTTTTTTTTAATAAGCATTGATTAATGTCCCTCTGTCTGTTTGTTACCTTTTTCCTGCTCAACCGTTGAACCGATCTTGACGAAATTCGGCACCAAGATAGTTTGCAACCTAGAGACGGACATATGATACATTTTATTATTGAAAATCAAACAGTTTCCAAGATATTAAAAAAAAACACGCGGTCGTGTTTTTGGACTCCAGCTACTACTCTATAATTTTTGTTTGATTAGATCCAACAATCTTATACGTTTTACGGGGGCCCATGTCCTGCTGGACCCTACGGCCGAGATCGCTCCCCGTGGTCGCAGGGAACATCAAGGGTCTGCTGTGATTGCTGGTGGTGCTTGGTTGGCTTGAGTAAACTATTATTCCTGCCTACACGAAAATTCTACGTATTTTTATATTGTGGATCGTTCTTAATCTTAATCTATTACACCAAAGAACTAACTACAAACTTTTACATACCTAGTGTTTTTACATACCTACTGTTGTAACTATGCGTCGTGAAGCTCGTGAACAAGATTTTTATATCTTCAAGTGAATAAAGAAGTAATGCACACATTTATATCCCGGAAATTTTCTCGGATGAAAGCCGACCTTGTTAACTTGTTACGGAACTAACTTCACAGCCCTTGGCAACAGAACCGTAAACAATGTAATAAATCTCTCTTTACTACGGAATTCGTGGTGTTCGGGAAACTTGCTGTTATTGCTCGAATAAGACGGAAAATAATACACCAAATACAACCCTTCAATCTTACACAGATGTAGAAACATGTCAAACATTTATTTGGTTTATATTTATTTCAATTCTGTAACTCTGAAAGTGTAAAGAGACTGAGAGAAACCTTCTACGCCTCGGGAACATTTGTGGACAAACACAAATTGTGGGTTTTCGGGTCGGGTTTTGTTAACAATGAACTTTAATTGAAATAAAAAAGCTGGAGTGACATTGATCAACGAAGTGTGGATATGTGATAAAGGAGCGTTGCGGTGTGGTTGAAGATGTAGTGACAAAGATAGAGAAAGGGATGCCGAGATGGTTTTTAAAAGTAGAGAGGAGGAATGAAAGAAGACTGACGAAACGGATTTATAAGGCGAGTGTGAGGCATGCCGGTAAGACTCGACCTAGGCGTACGCATCACGATCAGATCGGAGACCTTTTGAAAAAAGGTCACGTTAGAAGTACCAAAGTGGCAACCGACATACTGCAAGTTGAAGAAGCGAAAGATGTGTGACAGAATCGTAGCAAGTGAAAAGATGTGGTCTATGCCTACCCCAATAGGAAAGAGGCCTGACTGTATGTATGTATATATTTAGTGTTGACAAAAATATATTAGTAAACCAGTATGAAAATAATTATTTGACAGATTTTCGTTCAACACTTTTTGTGATCTTCACTTTGGATACGTAACAGCCCCGCCGCATTTAATTCTGTGTGTGTGTGTGTGTGTGTGTGTGTGTATGGCAATTGGTATTTATAACAAGAATCTGAAATTATGAATATGCTATATAATTGTCAAAAATCTTTTATTAATTGATTAACATTCAGATCACGAATTCTGTTTCACACGCATAACTCATCGATGACAACCCTGTCAATGAGGAAAATATTATATCAATGTCTTGGTACAATTTTGTAAAAAAAAAACGGTAAAGTACCTGAACGCAATAAACAAACTGTACCAGAGTTTATCTTAGTAGACATTACAACATTCGTTTGTGATACAGGAATTGATTTCATTGAAATAATAACAATTATTGACTGTTGCATAGATTTTAAGTACAATATCTAAGTAGTGACGCATTCGTTTCGAAAACTGTATATATTTTTTTCCTGTGAGTTTGAACATTAATTAAATGAAATGTAACTTTATTGTACACCATCTTTTTTTTATTTAATACTAGCGATCCACTCCGGCTTCGCACGGGCAGATAGATATTAGAAAAATAAATTAGTACTTTATTTTATAATGATTTCTTATATTTACGCGAACACTACACATTTAAATGAAACTAATTTTACGGATTTTATCGCGTTAATTTATCGGACCTCAAATAATAATTAAAAGCTGAAGGTACTCCGGGTTAACTATGACATCGGGACATCTGTCACCTCAGTCCCCCCGTGACCATGAGTGCTGTAAAGCACTCGAAACGTCGCGTTATAAATAATAAAATTAAACGCGATAAAATCCGTAAAATTAGTTTCATTTAAATACTTTATTTTAGACAAAAGAACAACCGCAATTCTTTACACTAACATTTTTGTAGCGACTATTCTCATCGGCAGCTCTGCAGCTGGTCAGATAATTTATGTTATTTTACCAAAATTATGTTTTATGTTATGGAAAAAAGGGCAATTAAATATATCCAATATTTGTTGTCGTGGTAGCAAAATAAAACGGCCGCTCTCGACCGCTGCGCAAAGGGAGCCGCGCTCGATGATGCCCAAGTTGTATGAAGCCGGACGGCGGTGCGGCGTTCGCAGTCGCTGTAAAATTACAGACGACTATTAAATTGTTTCTAGTTTACAAAAACTAAAATGAGAAGGTAAGTACTTAACAGATCTTAGCCTATTCGCGAGTAGCGCGGGCGACCGTAGGGCTTTTCACTCACAACGCGGCATTTTTCTTACTTTTAGCATTTTTATACCCGTCGTAACTTCTAAAGGCTAGGTCCGATTCAAATCATTTAAAGAGGACTTAACATGACTACCTTGACTATGAAACTATTTTGTAGGATAAGGATTAATATCATGATACGAATGTCATCATCTTTCGGTTCTACCCGTGTTTTGATAAAATAATTTGAACAAAAAGCGGTTATTGTGACTTTACTATAATAGTTAGACATATAGCCTCGCGGACTTTTTTGTGAGTAATGATGAGTACTATGAAAATGTGGTACATTATTTTCTTTATTATCAATAGTTTTTGCAGCGCACGCCAAATAATGAATTTTATCAGTAAATTTTTGATACCTTGAGTTACATCGTAGTAATTTTCGTAAGGATATCGTTTTGTTTTTTAATTTAATTCAACTCGTGTGAGTCGGTGATAATGTAGTTGTATAGAGGTGAAAGAATTTTTAAAATCGGTTCAGTAGTTTTTGAGTTTATTCATTACAACCAAACATACAAAAAATCAAATCATTCCTCTTTATAATATTAGTTTAGAAAAGTGACGGAACGAGCGAAACGTTCACCTGATGGTAAGTGCAACGTCTGCTCATAACAAATGCTGTGTCACCCAGAACAGTGTGACACCACAATGCGCCCGTCACCCTGAGACAACAGTTCTTAAATCTCATATGCCCAGTGATTCAAACCGAAACACTGTAATGTTTACACACTACTCTTTCACGGCAGAATAACTTTCCCTGGGGTGGTACCTACCTTGACGGATTTCTGCATAGGAATCTTTCTACCAGCAGTAAAGAAACAATACAAATAGGAGACAAATAAACTTATAAGTGACTTACTTTACTGGTGGTAGAGTTTCTATGCGGGAACCTGTCTAGGTAGGTACCACCCCAGTGCCAGTCATTCTGCCGTGAAGCAGTAGTGTGCAAGCATTCCTGTGTTTCGGTCTGATGGGCACTAAGAGCTAATGTAATCACTGGGCATATGAGACTTAAGAACTGGTGTAAGGGTGACGCGCGCAATGTGGCACCACATAGAAATGTTCTGGGTGGCACAACTTTTGTTACGAGCAGACGTTACCATCAGGTGAACGTTTCGCTCGTCTCGTCACTTTCTGCTAAAAAAAACGAGCACACAGTCCGAATTGTTTCTGACCAAATAGTTTCTGAAACTTATAGCCTGCTGCCGCCTAGATAATAATGATGGCCTCCTAGACCCTTCCGACCATGAGTAGCGGGCTATTACGTATCCAAAGTGAAGATCACGATCACGACTGGTGGTAGGATTCCTATGCAGGAATCCGTCTAGGTAGGTACCGCCCCAGGGCCAGTTATTCTGCCGTGAAGCAGTAGTGTGCAAACATTACTGTGTTTCGGTTTGAAGGGCACTGTGAGCTAGCGTAATCACTGGACATATGAGACATAGAACTTTGTCTCAGGGTGATGGGCACATTGTGGTGTCACACAGAAATTTTCTGGTTGACACAGCATTTGTTATATACATACTTACATACATAAGATCACGACTGTATCCCATAAGGGGTAGTCAGAGACTGGGCACTCACTGCAAAAACAGATGACTGCCACAATCCACGTTTCACCAAAACAATATAATGCACTTGGTGTGATAGGTGGTGAGCCCATCGCCACCATGCGCTGTTGGGTGCACAGTGCAGTTTAATTCCTTACTCGCCTTTTACGAGATCCATTGGATGAGATGGAGTGGTAGTATTCTTTTAACGAGCCGCCACCACACGTATATATGTATATAGACGCTGCACTTACCATCAGGTGAACGTTTTGCTCGTTCCATCACTTAATCCAATAAAATAAATAAGTACGCATGCAGTTATTTGGCAGATATTCGTTCAACACTTTTATAAGTGATCTTCACTTTGGATACTCAATAGTCCCGCAGATATGAGACATGGGACAATCAGAATTCGCCAGAGAAACATGATTTGTTTGTGTGGTTTCCAAATTTTGTCTTCAGCCATGCGACCCCAAGAACCAAGGGACGCTGACCACTGAAACACGATAGGGTCGTATGATCTTATTTTTTTAACGTGCATTTGTTAGATTAACCTGTGTGTATGCATGTTACTGTGTATGAGTGTAATGGAACCTTTCAATTCGGCTCGGTTGGCGCAGTGGCTAAGCCCTTGGCTTCTGCGCCGCGGGTCGCGCTTTTTTCACGCTTTCACTTACAGGCGTCCGAAACATTTTAAATATTGCACAGGTGTAACCGACCGATGATATGACCGGTGATATGATGATGATGACAATACAATAATTTCTTGACAATGAGCTGGAATTCTAACCAAGATCATCAGCTCGTTGCTATTCAGTCGTGTTGTTAATATTTTTTAAACTATTATTGTGATTATAAATAAAATTCGTTTATTCCTGTATGGTATTGCTGTGACGCCTGTCTACATATTGACACGCCTTTTTCTCATCTAAGGGATCGGCAGAAGCCACACACGTAGCCCACTTTACACCCCGCGGGAAACTAGACGTGGCGGATGGAAAATCACGTCGCCGCCATTTTGGTACTAGTCAAACAAATCTTACTCCTATTGCGTTATGATATTATTCTGCAAGAATAAAGGCTGTCCGTACGTTACCTTAGTCGCCTCTTACGACACCTCGGTAGGAAAGAGGTAGGTGCTATTCCAGTCTGCCGGACACCTATCGTAAAAAAAGTACAGTAAAGTTTCAGCCTATAAATGTCCCACTGCTGAGCACAGGCCTCCTCTCATTTCTGAGAGGGTTTTTGGAGCTAGGAAGAATCCGCCACGCTGCTCCAATGCGGGTACTTCACATGTCTTCGAAATATTTGTTATTTCTGAGACATGCAGGTTTTCAGATGTTTTCCTTCACCGCCGAGCACGTGGTAAATCAGCACTTAAAATTGCAATTAACAACTTTAGTGGTGCCGGCACCGGGAATCGAACCCAGGTCACTCGCGCACTATGAAGTTTAAAGCGAGCGCCTAGCCCCTGAGCTACCACGGCTCTCCTATCGTTGTATAAAATAATATTAATTTAATATAAGGATTTGAACTCCTGGCCTAGAACTCCCGAACGCCTTCGAAAGCTATCAACTGCGCAGGAGATATTACAGTGCCACAATGTACGATGCAGGTCAGAAAAAATCGTGTACGTATTCGCTAGTAGGGGTCGCGCTGCACTGGAAAATGTCAGTACAAGGTTACCACTTCAGAACCTTTCTTCTACAGCGGTTATCACTTGCCCATAGTGGCAATGTGCCGGCCGTATAACTCGTATCAGTTCAGCTTGATGATCCTTAAAACTATGTCAGTTACTCTTGCGACATCATCATTTATTATCATTCAGTATCATTCATCATCATTTCAGACTATCACTAGTCCACTGCCGAACATCGGCCTCCATGGGGATTGCCACAAAAGTCTTTAGCTCTTATTTTGAGGGGTGCTCGTCGGTGGCGGCGTAAGAGCATCTACCACCATCTCATCCCGTGGTTGTCGTAAAAGGCGACATAGGGAAAATTAAAAGCCAGAAGTCGGGCGGCAGAAACTTTCTGGAACATCTGAATAAATAAACTGCGGTGGCCAACCCGTGCGGCGTGCAGGGTGGCAACTGTAGTAAAATCCCCCAAAAATTAGAGCTACTCTAGTGTAATAGTTAAAAATTATAAAAATACATTACAGTGAATCCCAAAGATAATGCATAGTATAAGCAACTTGGGCATAAAGTAATACACGTAAATACACACTTTTTAAAACAATAATTGATACCTTGATAGTTTCTACATGAACGCGTGAAACTGGGGGTCTACAGTGTAACTCGGGTTGGTTTCGTGATCGGTTTCATTTGATCCCATCAACCTCGATATTTATTTATTTATGTATTTATTCTTTATTGCATTTACCTAATTTTAATTAAAAAAAAAGATTACAAAGGGCGGACTTAATGCCTTTTGGAATTCTCTCCCAGTCAACCCAAAGCATAGAGAGACATTGTTATAGGTGCTTTACAAATTCATCATTTTAAATTATTGCTAATAAAACAATACAATTAGCGTATTGTACTAAAATATTGATTGATTAGATATCAATAAAAATAATATTTAAAATCATATTACACATAAATATTTACATAGATATATACTCTTAATATACATTCACGTAAAACTGATAAATACATATACACATATACATACATATTACAGAATGACCGATGAAAGAAAGAAAAGATCAAAGTTGATATAAACTTACAAAGATGATTTTAAAAAAAGTTCTCGAATTAGTATTTTGAACGTCAGCTTATTAGAATATGTGCTTCATACGCCAAAATAAAACCGATCACGAAACCAACCAGAGTTACACAGTACACCCCCACAGTCGTCCGCACGCGTTCATATAGACCTGGTTTAAAGCGTCTTTAACAACTTTGTTATTTTTTTTATTGCATAAAATGACCAGACGATCAAAACGTTTAACTGATAGTCAGTATTTTCAAAAGGCTTTTCAGTGCCACTTATTACTTCCTTTACATAATGGAAATTGTTTAAACGTACGATTCGATGACCGCGGGGCTTAGTTAGCCTAGCCTAGACTTTTACGCCACAGGTCCTGGGTCCGAATCCCAGCCGGAGCCGGAATATGTGCAAAATTTTTTATAGTTTATGTGAATTTTTTGTCGCATAACAATTCCTTAATGTGTAGCATCGTTATTGTGAAAAATAAACTAAAACAAAACAAGATATCGATTTTATATACTAGCATTGACATAAGGATCTCGTAAAAGGCGCGTAAGGAATTAAACTGCACTGTGCACCCAGTGGCAATGGCGCATGGTGGCGATGGGCTCACCACCTAACACACCAAGTGCATTATATTGTTTTGGTGAAACGTGGTTTGTGGCAGTCATCTGCTATTGCAGTGAGTGCCCAGTCTCTTACTACCCCCTTATGGGATACCGTCGTGGTCTTATGTATGTATGCATTGACATAAATACATACAGTCACACCTTTTCTATAAGTGGGCAAAGACCACACCCCTAGCCCACTTTTCGCCCCTTTTATTTTGGTACGAGTCAAATAATCTCACTTTCCATTGCGTTCCCACGAGCGGTATAGTGACAGCGTTGCATATTATGTTGGATTCTGCACGAACGAACGCGGTCTGTACAATTGTTTGAATTGAAACGGAACAAATTCCAAATACTTAAGTCGGGACTTAACTGGCGACGCTAAGCTACACCGTCAAGTATCTTGCGACATATATTTATCGATCAAGGAAAAATCGTCGCGAATAAGATTTTCCGACTGCAGGGATTCACCGATCCTCGATAACGAAGAGAGGGCGCGAGGTTGTTGCGAATATAATACGGAGAGAGCAACGATCGCAACGCATTCATCCGGCAGCAGCATTTGCACGCAATATCGTTCATATCGGTTTACAAGAAGCGAAATGAAACTCGAAAAGTGTATCACCGTTCACAATATCAATCAAAACCTGTTGAACGTAAAATATGCAGTTCGCGGTCCCATTTTGGAGCGGGCTCTGCAAATCGAAAGGGAGCTGGAAAAGGTTAGTCCCGTTTTTACTTAACGTAACGTAAACAATTAGGTAGTGCTTACGATTTCACCTGATGGTAAACTGCGATATTATTCTGGATGGTAAACACACTAGCCGTGTGGTTGCGACTTTCGATAATCTACCATCACATCTCATCCCTGGGTCTCCTAAAAGTCGTGAGAGGGAAAAAGTAAACCAGTAGACGGGCAGCAGCATCTTCTTGGAACATCTGAATAAAAAATCTGCGGTTGCCAACCCGTCTGCTAACCGTGGCAACTGTATCAAAATCCCCCCACAATTAGAGCTACAAACTTTTGTAGCAATCTATGCGGGGAGGCCTATGTTCAGCAGTGGACTGGTTATAGGCTGAAATTATGATGATTATGAATCACACCAGCTTAATAAGAGCCAATTTTCTACTCTTGCTCTTTCTTGAACCTCTAGATTAGAGAACTGGTCGACATCACCACCAACTTTGACCCATCACAGGTCTGTAACGTTTTAAATTATCTAATTTCAAATTAAAAATAAAACATGATGTCTGTTGTAAAAGACTCCGCCATTCCATAACTAGTAACAATATTTCATTCCATAACTAGTAACAATGTATTAAAATATATAAAACACAGATACTGATAAAAATTAAAAATAAAATTAATTTTACCAAAATTTAATATGTATACGAAATGTGTATGCGTGTATTTTTATATAAGAAAGAAGAAAGAAAGAAGGAAAGTTCAAAAGTAAATTAAATAGGTTAACCGCGAACGCGACAAACATGGGCTCTTTCAATATGATAATACATATATATATATATATATAACAAACAACTAAATTAACTAATACATCAATTAAATTAAACGCCATAAAGTCCGTAAATATAGTTTAATTCAACAAAAATAGCAATAAAAAAAAATATTTCTTATTGTTACGCAAATATAGCATTTTATAAGAAATATTTTTTTATGGAAGAAAGTACCGAGAAGAACTAATCGTTCACCTGATAGTAAGTGCAACGTCTGCCCATAACGAATACTGTATCACCCAGACTGCGCTCGTCCCCCTAAAACGTCAGTACTTAAGTCTCATATGCCCAGTAATTACAATTCCCTACCTATCCCTACTAGAATTATACTAGCACAGTCTTTTTACTCCCTATTCTTGATTCATCATCATCATCATTCCAGCCTATCACTAGTCCACTGCTGAACATAAGCCTCGCCCATAGATAGCCACAAAACACGTAAGTTTGTGGCTCTCATTTTTGGGGGGATTTTGGCACGCTTGGCAGATGGATTTGCAACCGCAGTTTATTTATTCAGATGTTCCAGGAAGATGCTGCCGCCCATCTCCTGGTTTTCATTTTCCCTCTGTCGACTTCAACGACACTCACGAGAGGATATGGGGTGGTATATTCTCTTAAGCCGCTACCATTGTAATGTTACTGAAGAGCTGTAATGTCGCTATAAAATACATATTGACATTCGCAAATACGATCATATTATGAGAGTGGCTTTCAATTAGCCTTCGTCGGAATACCGACATTCTTTATGTGCTGTACCGCGTACTTGTTAACACTTATATAGATAGCGGCCGTGTGGTAGCGGCTTAAGAGAATCTACCACCCCATCTCGTCCCGCGGGACACTTTTAAATCGACAGAGGGAAAATTAAATCCAGAAGATGGGCAGCAGCATCTTCTTGCAACATTTGAATAAGAATACTGCGGTTGCAAACCCGCCTGCCAAGCGTGGCAACTATGGCAAAATACCCCCAAAATGAGAGCGCATTTACGTGTTTTCTGACAATCTATGGGGGAGGCCTACGTTCAGTAGTGGACTAGTGATAGGCTGAAATTATGACGATGATGAATAAAGAGTATAAATAAATAACTATCAGTGCCCTTCAGACCCAAATACAGAAATGTTTGCACGCTACTGCTTAATGGCAGGATAACTGACACTGCGATGTGACACCGCAGTGTGTGTGTGTGGAAAACAAGACGGAGATGGAGATCTTTTTATGCCGCCAAAATCCGTCCGAGGATTAAAAATATTTCGAAGATGTGAAATCTACCGGCGGTCTCTTCTCGGCTCCAAGACCCTTTCAGAAATGAAAGGAGGCCTGTGCTCAGCAGTGGGACATTTTTGCTGTAACTTCACTTTACTTTTTTACGGAAAATAAACTGAATTTTACAAAATCTTCGATTTATATTACGATGCTAGTCCGCCACTGCTTCCCGGAACCGTAAATAATGTAATACTCGTAAATGTCTTTATTGCGTCGTAGCTCTACGCAATTTGAGAAGCTTGCAAAACATGACGATATTGCTTGCTTCAAGACGGCTAGGACCTCTAAAAGTTATGCAATAAGTAAATTGTACCCCTCGATGGTATCCATCTAGAGACGTTCTTTCAACAATGTAACTCTTACTGTACTATATTAGCACGAAGTAATGTATACTAAAAAAACGCATGCAAGTCTACCACTATACGCAACAGAAGTAAAACTATACATAGTTTTGAATTTGATTTGAAATGAAAACAAATATAATGAATTTGAAAAAGATATCACTGTGAAACAACTGCTCAGTATATAAACAATTTTTTATTAATCGATAAATGTTAATAAAGAATAACAGTGTGGTGGCGGCTTAAGAGAACTTACCACCCCATCTCATCCCGTGGGAGTCGTAAAAGTTTACGTAGGGAAAGTGAAAACCAGTAGATGGGCAGCAGCATTTTCCTGGAAGGTCTTTATAGAAAAACTGCGGTTGCCAACCCGCCTGCCAAGCGTGCCAACTATGACAAAATCCCCCCAAAATGACAGCTTTGGCGTATGAACCTCATTCATTGGTTATCACAAATGAAATCGATCGCGAAAACAACCAGAGTTACAGAGTAGACTCCTAGGTTCTATGAGATTTAAAAACCGATGTCCCATGGTTACGGGCGCGATGCGTTCCCACATAGAACATATGTACGCTATATTACACAACGACTGTGTGGTAGTAGCTTAAGAGAATCTACCACCCCATCTTTTACTCTGGTGGCGTAAAAGTCGACAGAGGTAAAGTAAAAACCATGAGGTGGGCAGCAAATTCTTCTTGGAACAACTGAATAAATAAACTGCGGTCAACTTTCCTTCCAAGCGTGGTAACTATGGCAAAATCTCCCAAAATGAAAGCCACATACTTACGTGTTTTGTGGCAATCTATGGGGGAGGCCTATGTTCAGCGGTGGACTAGTAATAGGCTGGAATGATAATAATGAACGACTTACTCGTCTCGTACAAGAAAACTTTTTATTATTACTTATTAAATAATAGAACTGATGTTACTGCTAACTGACGAGAAACGAGCTGACAGCAAGTGGTAGCTCAGGAGCCGAGCGCTTGCCTTAAATTTATTAGCATGCGATTGATCTGAGTTAGATGCCGGCATGGCTAAACTTGTTCTGCAATTATAAGTGCTGATATACCACGTGGTCAGCGGTGAACGTAAACATCGTGAGGAAACCGGCATGTCTGATAAATAAAAACATTTCGAAGACCTGTGAAGTCCGCCAACCCGCATCGGAACAACGTGGCGGACTCTTCCCGGCTCCAGAACCCTCTCAGAAACGAGAGGAGGCCTGTGCTCAGCAGTGGGACATTTCTTTTACGTTTACTAAATAACTCAACTTTTTTGAACAATGAAACATATAACTTCGATTATAGTTCGTCCATTATTGATCATAACTATAGTAAAAGGGGTTATCGCCGCCAATTCGAGAATAAGTAGCCGATACATACAAGTTATTTTCGATCCAACGTCTGCAGTTATCGACGGCCCCGCCGTGGGAGCTTGAACTCTTGCCTTATCGCGATCTCTCCGAACAATTGTAGCGGCCATTCCATCGCAATCTCAAGGTCTTATAGTCTAGTATTAAATACAATGGATTGAAATGCGTCATATAGGGTTTTTTTATTTCTGAATATGCAATACCAAATCAAAATAATATAATCAATATAATATAAGCCATACGGCTTTTATATCCTCCTGGTTTATTTCAACCCCGGCGACAAACTTCTGAATATTGTCGGTTATCAACCGCGCAGGAGATATACGCTCAAATGTAACGACAGTTAAGATCGGAGGTAGCTAGGGATGCAGTGTCAGAAACGCGGGGACAATTACAACACAACCAGACCCAAAAACCAACTATTTGTGTTTTAGCACCAATGTTGGCTCCAACTAAGGTTCGAACCGAGGACCCGCGGTCAGGTACTCTGACAACTATACTGTATATACATATATATATATATATATATATATATATATATATATATATATATATAAAGAGAGAGAGAGAGAGAGAGACAGTCACCCCTTTTCATCCAGTGGGTGTTGTAAAAGTGAAGTAAAAGAAAAGGTCAGGAAAATAGCGTCTCACCAGGATGCTCCGATTTTGACGAAATTTGGCACAGAAATTGCATTCTGGGGACATACGAGTAGGATACTTTTTACTACAGAACATCAAAGAGCTCCCACGGTATTTTTAAAAACCCTAAGTCCACGCAGACGTAGTCGCGGGCTTCAGCTAGTGTAACTATTGTGTGAGTATACTTCAGTCAACAATTTGTTTTATAAAATCTTATGTTTAAATAATGTTTAAATAAGACTGCAAAAACAGATGACTGCCACAACTCACTTTTCACCAAAACAATTGCATTATCACTTGGTGTGATAGGTGGTGAACCCATCGCCACTTTAATTTTTAGTTTAATTATTTTCAGTTTAATTCCTTACTCGCCTTTTACGGGATCCATTGGATGAGATGGAGTGGTAGTATTCTTTTAACGAGCCGCCACCACACGGCCCAATCAATAATCAATATAAAAAAGAAATGCAAGCTTCTTGAAATCTATAGAACGCATTATATGAATGAATGTCGATAACGAAACGCCTTGATCACTGAACTGTGTTACGGTAGTTTATGTAAACACGTGAGCGTGCGTAAACACGCTCAGCGTCGTAGTTACACTGCAAAACAATTGTTCTAGTGATGTGCGGAGCCGATTTGTTTACAGTATTAACACATGAGGTAAATAGGTACGATTTTATTTTCATTGGATAAAGTGACGAGACGAGCGATACGTTCACCTGATGGCAAGTGAAACGTCTGGGCATAACGAATGATGTGTCACCCAGAACGTTTCTGTGTGGCATCACACTGCGCCCGTCACCCTGAGACATCAGTTCTAAAATCTCAAATGCCCCTGAGACGCCACTGCTGCTGACCGCAACACAGTAATGCTTGCACACTACTGCTTCTCGGCTGAATAACTGGCCAGGGTTGAACACCTACCTATACGTATTCCAGCATAGGAATCCTACCACCGGTAAAGTTAGTTAACCGCTGCCAAGCTATTTCTACATCTTTATAAAACTGCTGTAATTGTATATTTAAAATAACTGAAAAAAAATAATCCCGCTGGGTTTCTTTCTGGTTATTCCCAGGACAGAGGCATTTCTTTGCGAACCAGTGTAGTTTAAAAAAAATGACGTTCAAAAAGTATTATGTAAATGATCTATATTGATTAAAAAAATATTCTATTCTATTAAACGAATTGCTCAGATATTAGCCTGCTCGTCGTGTCGCGGATTTTGCGTCTGCTTGTTGTGTCCCAGCCGAAGAACGATTGGCTTTGATAATTTAAATAAAACTATTTTTACGGATTTTATCGCGTTTAATTTTGAACTATTTTAACCCGACGTTTCGGGCGCTTTACAGCACCCATGGTCACGGGGGTCCCCCCGTGACCATGGGTGCTTGTATTGGTGCTTGTATTGGTGCTTTTATTTAAATGTGTAATATTCGCGTAAATAAAAGAAAACATTGGCGTTGATAATATTTAAGACTAGCTATTCCCCGTGGTTTCACCCGCCTAAAAAAGCCGACTCCGATCAATGATATAGATACATATATACTTCCCTATTTGAATAGGATTTTGTGGTTTTAAGTTTTTTCCGCAGAGCCCTTATTTTTCTTAAATTAAAGGAGCTTAAGTAACCCGCTACAATATCAGCTATCTGTCAGTGAAAGTCCCGTCAAAATTGATGCAGGCGTTTCGGATATTAGCCGGAACAAACAGACAGACAGAAAGACACACAAAAATGTTGTGTGTATTTTGTTATTACAAACAGACTTCGATTTAATTATTTTTATAGATTTTTAAACCAAAAACTGGCTCATAGCAGTATTTTAAACCTAGTAAGTAAAATTCTTTTCACAGTCTAAACATCTGCCCATATCAAATGCTGTGTCATCCAAAACACTTAAACACTTCTGTGTGGCACGACACTGCGCTCGTCACCCGAGTCATCAGTTCTTTAGTATCATATGCCCGGTAATTACACTAGCGGTCAGTGCCCTTTAGACCGAAGCACAAATTCTACTCTACTGCCTATTTTCACTAACTATACGAAAGTCACCATTATGTTCCTAAACTCTGGTATTCGTCAGAGCGTGTCGCTTACACTGCTGTGTCTCTACGTATAAAAATACATGCATATAGCCACGTCTTTTTCCCATATAAGTAGTAGGCAAAGGCCATTCACGTAGACCACTATTCACTCCCGCTGGAAATCACGTCGCCGCCATTTTGATACGAGTCAAAAAATCTTACTCCCCATTGCGTTCCCATAAGCAGTGTAGTGACAGCGTTGCATGTTATGGTGTTATTTTGCACGAGTAAAGGCTGTCCGTACAATACCTTAGCCGCCTCTTCCAACTCCCAGGTACGAGTGAGGTAGGTGCTATTCTACTCTACCGGACAGCTATCAGCAAACGTATAAAAATTATAATTCAATTTCGGGATAATATTTTTTCTTTGTTTCCAGGGTATCCCCAAACCGTTCGACCGCGTTATCCGCGGCAACGTTGGGGACTGCCACGCTTTGGGACAAAAACCTATCACCTTCATCAGACAGGTGAGCTTATTTAAGGGTCGAATCCTCTGAACCAGAGAGAGATTCAGTTGCAACTTTTTTTAAATCACTTCTAAAATATATACACATAAATTGGGTTGCCTGGTACTAAAACCAGAAATCCGAAAAGAGCAAGTCAAGCAGGAGTTTTGGGTAAAATAAGCCGACCGCATGGTTTCGTCGTACGGTAATGTTCGATTCTCAGCGTGCGGTTCACTTTTTGCGCGGAATCCTATTTTTTTTTTGTTACTCCTTATAACATCAGCTATCTGCCAGTGAAGGCCCGGTCAAAATTGGTTCAGCCGTTTCTGAAATCAGTCATAGCCCAACAAACTCCACAGGTAGTTAGCTCAACCTTACTGGTTTCAGGATTCCTATGCAGGAATCCGTCTAGGTAGGTACCACCCCAGGCCATTTATTCTGCCGTGAAGCAATAGTGTGCAAACATAACTGTGTTTTGGTCTGAAAGGCACTGAGAGCTAGTGTAATCACTGGGCATATGAGACTTAAGAACTGATCTCTCTTCGAAATTTTCTGAGTGTTACAGCTTTTGGTATGAGCAGAAGTTGCACTTACCACTAGGTAAACGTTTCTTTGTCCAGTAATTAACTATATAACGCTGATAAAAAACATGATTAATCTGCATCGTTGTGTCATTTAAAAGGTGCTGGCGCTGGCCGCGTGTCCGCAACTCATATCGTCATCTGACCTGCCGGAGGACGTGAAGAAACGAGTCCGGGAAATCCTAGACGATTGCACGTAAGTCGATACTAAGTAACCAACAAATTGGTAGGAATAACGTTAATAAACGAGCACAGGAAATCCTTGACAATTACACGTCAGTCGCTATTAATATGCAATTACTAGCACCGCGGTTTCACCGGCATAAAAAGCCGACAACGATCGATGATGTACATATATACTTCCCTATTTGAATCGGATTTTAAGGTTCTAATTTTTTGGCGCGGAACCCTGATTATTTTTCTAAAATTAAAGTAACGTAAGTTACACGCAGGAAGCTCATGACCGTGTTTTGTGGCAATCTATGTTGGAGGCCTATGTACAACAGTGGACTATGGTAGGCTGAAATGATGATGATGATGATTCATCGATATCATTAGCAGTTATTATTATGTGTAATTTATATATTTATTTAATTATTTGTGCGTCTGTATATATATATATATATATATATATATATATATATATATATATATATATACACATTTTGTATGTAAGTATTAATGTGTGTATGTATGTGTAAGCTTAGGTTTTTTTATGTATTTTATGCTGCACCAATCACAAGTTCTCACCACACCATGGGTTGGCTGGTAGAGAATGCCTATAGGCATAAAGTCCGCCCTTTGTTACCTTTTTTATTTAAAGGTTTGCAATAAAGTTTAAATAAATAAATAAATGATGATGATGATGATGATGAAGTTATCCGCTATAATATCAGCAATCTGTCAGTGATACTCCCATCGAAATCGGTCCAGCCGTTTCGAAGATTAGCCGGAACAAACCGACTGACAGACAGACCGACATAAATTGTAAAAATTGTTTTTTTTCTTATCTAATCTTTCTCATATGCGTTGAGTAAAAATCAGTTGTTTTGTTATTACGAACAGACACTTCAATTTTATTTATTTGTATAGATTAATTACTTTGACATTTCATCGGATTCGATCACACGTGGCGGCTTAAGAGAATCTACCACCCCATCTCATCTCGTGGGTGTCGTAAAAGTCGACAAAGGGAAAATGAAAACCAGGAGATGGGCAGCAGCATCTACCTGGAACATCTAAATAAATAAACTGCGGTTGCCAAGCCGCCTGCCAAGCGTAGCATCTCTGGCAATGTCCCCCCAAAATGATAGCTACAAACTTTTATGGCAATCTATGGGGGAGGCCTATGCTCAGCAGTGGACTAGTGATGGACTGAAATGATGATAACTTCAGCCTATCACTGCTGAACATAAGCCTCTACCATAGATTGCCACGGGATGAGATGGGGTGGTAGGTTCTTTTAAGCCGCCACAACACGGCATGATGATAATGATGTTAAAGTCAAAGTCAAAGTCAAAATTTCTTTATTCAGTTAAGTACCTTCTCAGAGAAGAACCGGCCGGAAACTCTGGGGTAATTTTTTCAATGCCATATTACATAATTTCATTAATAAATTACATCATAAATTTAGTAGCCAGGGAGTTCGCAAGTGCAGAATAATAGTTATTTCTACACATCTTTGTCCTCTATGCAATGATCTATTTTATAATACGTTTTTTCTAATAACGTCTTCTTGACAAGTTTGTTGAATTCTATGTCAGTTTCTTGAGTCACGCTTTTAGGAATTTTGTTATAAAATTTTATGTATCTACTAAGAAAATATTTTCTAGTTTTGGCCAACCTAAACACAGGAACCTCTAGTTAACAAATCTTAGCCCTCGTAAGAGGAGTGACTGCGTGTCCTAGAAGGCGCCTTCTAGGATAGCATCGTTCATGCATTGGATGATCGTAATTCCATTCTAACTTTTTTATAGAAGAAAGTGATAAGACGGGCAAATCGTTCACCTGGTGGTGAGCGATTAAATATTTGATCTTAGTAATTACACTAGCCCTCAGTGCCCTTCAGACCGAAACAGTAACGTTTGCGCACTACTAGCTCACGGCAGAATAACTGCCACTGCCACTTATAACCTACCCAGACGGATTCCTGCATAGGAATCCTATCACCAGTTATCCATACTAATATTAAAAATGCGAAAGTAACTACGAGTATCTCGGTCCCTCTGTCTGTTTGTTACCTCTTCAAAGCTCAACCATTGAACCGACCTTAATGAAATTCGGCATTGACATAGCTTGCATCATGGAGACGGAAATAGGATACGTTCTATCCCGGAAAATCAAATAGTTACCTCGGGATATTTAAAAAACTTCACCACGCGGACGAAGTCGCGGTCGTCAGCTAGTATAGTATACCCAGCCATTATCAAAATTGGCATATGCAAAAAATATGTCATAGATTAATTAATGTTTGCATGCGACTGACGCGCCGTGACGTCACGCTAATCAACGAACTGATTAACGTCCTCCGTGCGCGACAGACAAACTGAATGCAATTAGTCCGCCCCCGTTGTTATGCAAATTCACGACAGACTCCAGTTTTGATTTACACTCACTTCGGAATTTATGCGCATTGCCCTAATTACATATTCTGTCACGCTTTTCCAAATTTCAAGGAAGTCCTTTAATATTTGATTTCTGTTCGGCTGTAAGTTGGAGTTTGTTTTGTGTTATGTATATTTACAAATTTTAGAATCATCATTTCAGCCTATCACAAGTCCACTGCCGAACATAGGCCTCCCCCATAGATTGACGGAAGTCTCTAGCTCTCATTTTGGGGGGACTTTGCCATAGTTACCAGGCTTGACAGGCGGGTTGGAGGCCGCAGTTTATTTATTAAGATGTTCCAGGTAGATGCTGCTGCCCATCGTCTTGTTTTTATTTTCTTTCTGTCAACTTTTACCACGAAATGAAATGTGATGTTAGATACTCCTAAGCCGCTGTTACACCGAATTTGGAATGGTTTCTATTCATTGTAATCAGATTGGTTGTCAGAAATCTGTTTATACACACTTTATTTTTCCGGAATAAAGTGACGAATATAAAGTGCCCTTGTATAAAGTGACGAGTATAAAGAGACCAAAAAACAAATGATTCCACTCTAGTGATAGATGGCAGAATAGCTAAATGTGATGGTACCTACCTAGATGGATTCCTGTATAGGAATTCTACCACCATGATTTATCATTTATGAAATGTTACTGTGAAATGATCATTGAATCATCTACTGGGACATTGAGGGAGAGATTGTCATGTGGTTACAGCGTAAGATAATGTGCAACCAATCTCTTCCTATCAGTATCGCAAAAGTTAACCATGGGTTAGGCCAAAAAAAGGGGTGGTAACTACCTTGACGGATTCCTGCATAGGAATCCTACCACCAGTGAAAAAGGAAGGAATTTCTAGAAGATGCTGCTGCCCATCTTCTGGTTTTAATTGTCCCTCTGTCGACTTTTACGACACCCACAGGATGAGATGGTAGATTCTCTTAAGCCGCCACCACACGGCAAATATACCAGACATTAATTTTCCAGACCCGTGATAGCAGCGTCTCAAGTGCGTAGACAGTTTTTTTTTTGTTTACCAACGCATTTGGCATGCACGGCGTCTTTGGCAAACTATTCTATTGAAAGAAAGAAGAAAGAAAGAAAGAGAAGTTTATTTGAAGCACCCACACAATAAATACAGACATAATTACAAATAAGACACGGAAAAATTAAAACAATAAGTAAAATAAAACAGTCATAAAAAAAACAACAATGCCAATATAGAATAATAACAATAAACAGTAAAAAAGAGAGAAAAAAAATACTAAAAAAGTACTATAAATAACTATAATGTCACTAGGACAATTATATGGCAAATATCTAAATTAAAAACTATTGGAAAAAATAAGAAAAACAGAAAGAAAAAACTACCTATATATACATGTACATGGTGGAATGCTTCAAAAAGGAATGCCACTCAGGATGTGCTAGGATGTGTTGGAAGAGACTACGTCCATTTTACTGCTTAAAGTCCTCCTGACCGATTTTTGGCTACGCTGACAAATTCTGTATACAGTCACAAGCTGCCAACTACCCAGGAGATATAGTACTGCCATAAGTTAACGCGCGAACAGAGAGGCATTTAAACTTCTGATGTAACGCTTATGCGATAAGATCTGAGTTAGGTCAGAACACAGGGACAATCACAATACAACGAGCCCCGAGAAACAACAATTTGTATTTTGGCACAAACGTTGATCCCGGATGAGATACGAACCTAGAACCTGCGGCGTAGAAGTCAGGTACTCTGACAACTAGGCCACGCAGGCGTCAATTTTTTTCTACTACTTTAAGGCTGCAGAAAACAATAGAAATATAAACAAAAACATAAAATTGAAGTGTTTGTAATAACAAAATAACAGCTTTTTACTTAATGCTTATAAAAGTATATACGTTACTTATAAGAAAAAAACAATTTTTAAAATGTTTGTCTGTCTGTCTGTCTGTCGGTTTGTTCCGGCTAATCTCCGAAACGGCTGGACCGATTTTGATGATTATAACAAACATACAACATTTTACTTTTTCAGAAAAAGCTCAGTAGGGTCGTATTCGCCCTCAGCAGGTCTGACGTCAGTACGTAAGCATGCCGCGACGTACCTGACAGCCCGCGATGGAGTACCGGCAATGCATGATGACATATATCTAGGATCTGGTGCCTCCGATCTTATCAAAGCAGTTCTCACAATGTTTGTTAAAGATCTAGATGGAAAACCGCCAGGTAAAACTTCTTGAAATGTAGATCTCTTTCCACATACATTTATCTTTGGCAGATGTACCAAGGGGAAAGGGTAGCTACCCGCCAGATCGGATCGTCTGATCTGAGAACGTCTCCTGCGACCAATAATCTTTAGATTTTGTACAGATAGTTAATATCATCGAAATTTCAATAGCGAGATGCAGGACTCATAAGCTATTTATTTTAGCTTCTCGACACGTATTATAATCGCCTTATTACCTATGAAATCTGTTCATAATGTATGAATTGATTTTAAAATGGATTTTTATACGAAATAATTGTGCGTCTTCCAGCGGTAATGATACCAATACCCCAATACCCACTCTTCTCCGCCGCGTTGTCGGAACTGGGACTTCGCCAAGCGAACTACTATCTGGATGAGGAACATGACTGGGCGTTAAAAATTCCCGAGTTAGAACGCTCCTGGCTTCAAGCAAGTGTGAACAGTCACGTCAGAGCGCTTGTTATCATCAATCCTGGAAATCCAACAGGACAGGTGAGACGACGATATATGTACATACATACACGCATTTTTCCCGTATAAGGAGTAGGCACACCCTAGCCCACTATTCGCCTCCGCGGGACACGAGACTTGACGGGTGGCGAACCACGTCGCCGTCACATCAATATTATCATCATTCCCATCACAAGTCCACTGCTGAACATATGGCTCATCTACTCATTGCACGATTGCACAGCCCCACAGAATGAAATTCAGAGTCAACGGCATCCCAACGGTCGCTACTCTATCGAATATAATCAAATGGGTGCATATCGAGTTTTAAAACGAGCGTACTTGGGACTGCCTTCCAATTTACCGCTGAAGAGGTGAAGTCAAGAAGAACTCTGAAACGAGCTGTAGGTGAAAGACTGGCACGAGGTGGCGCCAAATATGAGATTTACTGCTTTTCGATTTGCAGCTCGAAGCAGCTAGATCCCTGGCGCCGACAAAATTGTTCTACAATTTAAGGTGGTTATTTTCCACGTGCTCACCGTGAGGAAACCTGCATGTCTGAGGAGTAAAAACATTTCGAGGACATGTGAAGTCCGCCAACCCGCATTGGAGCAGCGTGGCGGACTCTTCCCGGCTCTAAAACTCTCTCAGAAATGAGAGGTGGCCTGTGGTCAGCAGTGGGACATTTATAGGCTGTTACTTTTATTGAAGATGGATTCCGTCATCTGTCAGGTGACTACGTGAGTTTTTGCTTAGTCAACCTTTGCGACAACCACGGAACGATATGATTTGGCAGATTCTCAGTTTCTGGAAGATTACAAAAGAAAGTTTATATTATTGTTTCTTATAATGACTTTCAGGCTTATTAAAAAATAACATTAGTAATAAACCATTGATTACTAAGGCCTTTATTGTCTTGTTCCAATTCTGCAAATATGATAGTATGAAACTGTTGTTTGATTTCAGGTACTTACTCGTGAGAATATGGAGGAGATAATAAAGTTCGCATATGACCGCGACCTGTTCCTGATGGCCGATGAGGTCTACCAAGAGAACATTATCTGCAAGCCTTTCCATTCCTTTAAAAAAGTAAATATAACGTACGATTTTATATCACTGTTTAAAGTTAATAGAATCAGTCGTTACTCTGCGGAAATCCATTATAATAAAGGAAAGAAAGTTAATTTGCTAAGATCCGCATGCAAAATGTAATACACCATGTGATGTCCTCCAGACCGATTTTTGAGCACGGTGACAACTTCTGAAGCTAAGACTACGCAGGAGAAATTATAGTGCCAAAAGTGTACGCACAAACGCCAAGGCATTCACTCGTCCCGACCTAATAGCGCCCGATGTAAAGCGCATGCGATAAGATCGGAGGTAGGCTGGGATGCAGTGTCAGAAACACGGGCATAATCAAAACACAACACAGACACAAAAACCAACAATTTGTGTTTCATGCACTAATGTTGGCTTCGGCCGGGATTCGAAAATAGGACCGTTGTAGAAATCAGATGCCACTAGGCCACGCTGTTGTACTTTGTAGTCATTGTTCTAAATGACACTGCGAAAGTTATGCAGCGTTACACTGACCATTAAGTAAATGACTTGCTCGTCTCATCATAAAAAATCCCTTTGCAATATCCACGCGATACAGATGAAATAGTACATATTCTTGCGCCGTACTAATATACATATTTCCTAAGAAGAAACCAGAGTAGTAAACTTGATTCTCTCCATATTACTAATGGTAAGATTCCCATGCAGAATTCGTCTAGGTAGGCACCACACCAGACCAATTATTCTGCCATGAAGCACTGTGTTTAGGTCTGAGGGATAGTGTAATCAATTTATGAGACTTAAGAACTGATAACGCAGTGTGGTGCCACACAGTAATGTTCTGTGTGACACAGCATTTGTTATGCAGACCTTGCATTTACGATCAGGTGAACGTTTTGATCGTCTCGTCGCTTTATTCAAAACAAAAATATCATTACGGGTTATTTGCATCATTAGGTAATGCATGAAATGGGCGAGCCCTATTGCCGCATGGAGTTGGCGAGCTTCGTTACGTGCTCGAAGGGCTGGGCGGCGGAGTGCGGGCTGCGCGCCGGCTTCATGGAGCTCGCGCAGTTGCAGCCGGGCGTGGCGGCCGCCTTCCGCACCGCGCGCGCCGTCATGCAGTGCCCCACCGTCCTCGGGCAGTGTGTCATCGACTGCGTGGTAAGTTTTAATCAAGAGTCGCCATGGCCGACCATTTCGTTCATTTCGACCACGGCAACAATTGTTATACGTGTCCGGCAGAGTAGAATAGCACCTACCTCTTTCCTACCGAGGTGTCGTAAGAGGCGACTAGACTATTCTACGGACAGCCTTTATTTGTGCAGAATAACGCCATAATATGCAATGCTATGACTATACTGCCCGTGGGATCGCAATGGGGAGTAAGAATTTTTTGACTCGTACCAAAATGGCGGCCACCCGTCATTTCGTTTCCCGCGAGGGCGAAAAGTGGGCTGCGTGAGTCGCCTCTGCCTACACCTTATATGGGAAAAAGGCGTGACTGTTTGTATGTATATACAAATTGTTTATTTTCGGGCCCGCTTGCGTTGTGCTTGTCCCCAAGTCTCAGACACTCTATTGGATGGCTAGAATAAGACGAGTAGAATAAAAAAATATATCTTCTCTCTCTCTTTCTCTCTCTCTCTTTCTCTCTCTCTTATGTATATATCTCCCTTCTCTCTCTCTCTCTCTCTGTCTATCTCTCTCTTATGCAGTTTATTTCTTCTGAGAGTCTTTGGATTGATTGTCGATCAGGAAGACAACACAGCTTACATTCCAAAATAAAATGCATTTTTTCTAACTAAATCTAACTTCGAAAAATAACTACCGGTGTCTTTTTGTAACTCTTTATAAATTTTATGATCGAAAATTTCATTGCAGGTAAAGCCACCATCCCCTGGACAGCCATCGTATGAACAGTTCTCGACAGAGAAGCGAGATATTCATCGCGTGCTGACCGAGCGCGCCGCCACTGCTTACCGTACTTTCAATTCGATTCCCGGTTACTCATGCAATCCTATTGATGTAAGTGGAAGCAATATACAATATTTTGGTATCGTATTTCAAAGCTGCATTCCATTAATTTATACTACAGGCAGCTTTCTGCTAGTCGGATTCCTAAGCAGGGATACCTCTTAGTAGGCACCATTATGAACAATGAGTCGAAAGATGTGTGTCTGCCTACCCCAATGGGAAAAAGGCGTGACTGTATTTACTCGTATGTATATATGTTGATAGCTACAAGCTCGAAGCAGTTCAATGCAAATATTACTATCAGTTAATGTAATGACCGCACATCTGAAACTTAAGAACTGATGTCTGGATTATAGAGATGTGACGAGATCAATGTAGTGCCACCGAGAATTGTTTTAGGTGACATATCATCACTTATGGCCAAACGTTACACTTTAATAATTTAAATAAAAGTAATTTGGTCGTTCAGTCACTTTCTGCCATAACGGAATAAACACTATAACGTTTAAATAAAACTATTTTTTACGGATTTTATCTCGTTTAATTTTGTACTATTTAAACCCGACGTTACGAGCGCCTTACAGCACTCATGGTCACGGGAGGACTGAGGTGACAGATGTCCTGACGTCATTGTTAAACCCGGAGTACCTTCATGTGTAGTATATGCGTAAATATAAGAAATCATTACACAATAACGTTATTGAATTTCCTCAGAAAAACCAAAATTTTAAATTTTACCTCTTTTAAGTTAACTATTATCTCTTGAGCCGTGCATTAACATCACGTATGGTTACATAGATCGCCTAAATTAACGCGATAACGCGATAAACCTGGAAAAATTGTTCCCGTTAAATATGTAGTATTCGAGCCTAAGTATGGGTCATTATTATCTGACTCTCATTATAATTTGTTAGGTTTTAAATAAAACGTATCCACACACAGGTTTCTCTTGTATCGTGGGTGCGTTTTACATACACAGCACAACTAGACCCGGAGCACTATCTGTAGGCAATACAAATACGAGTAGTTGTTCCGTCCGGGAATGTAACCCGCGACACCAAGTGCGGAAGACAGTCGCTTACGCAATGTATTTCATATAGAAAATACACAGTTGTATAATGTAATTACTGCAGGATTATTGTGCTCCGTCTAGGTAAGTAGCAACGCAGGCCAGTTATTCTGCCGTGAAGCAGTAGTGTGCAAACATTGCTGTGTTTCGGTTTGATGGGCACTGAGAGCTAGCGTAATCATGGGCATCAGGGACTTGAACTGATGGCGCAGTGTGGTCCTACACAGAAAAGTTCTGGGAGACACAGCATTTGTTATGTTCCTCGTCACTTCATACTATTTATTTAGTTTGTTTTATGTAATATATTATATTTATAGCAATATATTTTTAAGTATACTGTGTAGTGTTTAAATATTTTTGAGTGTATATACACGGGACCGCAAAGAAAAAGGGTCGGTTAGAAAATCTATGATATTGAATCTTCAAAAATACCTGACCTAGCTTTATGAAATAAAGTCTAAATTAAAGAATATTTTATGCCACATAAAATAATATGGAAATGCTGGAGGAGTCGCTGAACTGTAGAAAGAGTCACACCAACAGTTCTCGCTGTATTTCGCTGACTGTGCCCATCTTCAAGCATTGTCAGGATCCAGGTACATTCTTCAGGGGTTAACGACATGATGACTTCAGAATAATAAAATATATAAGGCAGAGACATCATATTATAGAAAAATGATTGCAAAACTAAAACAAAAGCGAAAAAATTGATTTGAATTTTTGATACTAATTTAAAAAACGACCATTATTTTACATCTTCAGTTGTTTATACAAAAATAAATAAAAAGTTTTTAAATATTATTTTATGAGACATTAAATATTTTTAAATTTAGTCTTTATTTCATAAAGTTAGGTCAGGTACTTTTGAAGATATTAAAGATATTCTAACTGACCCTTTTTCTTTGCGGTCCTGCGTATACATATATAAATATGTATGTCTGCGTGCCTATATACACTGCTTTTGTAGGTATATTTTAATGTTTTTCCCTTGCCCACTGCCGTACACGCTTCACCCACTAACTCTCCAGTTGACTGATAGAAAATGTCATATGGCATTGAGTCCGCCATATGTATAAATACTACAATAAAGTGTGAAAATAAATTAACTATTCCAAAGTGAATAACTTGGAACGCTGTAATCACAGCTCAATTATAAAAGCGAAAAAATTCTTATGTTACTTTAGGGCGCAATGTTCGCTTTCCCGCGAGTAGAAATACCGGAAACGGCTCAAAGGGCAGCGCTTGAACAAGGTCTTGCCCCTGATGAATTCTACTGTCTAAGGCTACTGGAAGAGACCGGTGAGTATAAAGATTTGACAAGTCTTTATATATCTAACTAGCGATCCGCCCCGGCTTCGCACGGGAGATATATATTGGAAAGATAAATTAGTACTTTATTTGGACAAACAGAACAAAAACAATCCCTTCACTAACATTTTTTTAGCGACTGTGCTCATCGGCGAATCTGCAGCTGGTCAGGTAAGATTAAGTTACCAAAATAATGTTTTATTTATAAGAACATAAGCCATGAAAGTTTGCTTGTGCCTTAGAGCGTCCTTGTAAACAATATTTGATGTCGTGTTAGCAAAATAAAACGACCGCTCCCGACCGCTGCGCAAAGGGAGCCGCGCACCTCGATGATGCCCAAGTCGCATGAAACCGGACGGCGCGACGTTCGAGACCGCGGCCGCTGTATTTAATATAGAGCGTTTCAATGTTTTAAATTAATATAATTAAAATTACAAACCTCTATTCAATTGTTTCTAGTTTACAAAAAATAAAATGAGTAGGTAGGTAATCAATAGAACTTAATCTAATCGCCAGTAGCGCGGGCGAGCGTTTGGCTGTTCGCTCACACCGCAGCATTTTTCTTACTTTTAGTATTTTTATACCCGTCGTAACTTCTAAACGATAGGTCCGATTCGAATAATTTAAATAGGAATTGACATGTACATAATCAACCTTGACTATGAAACTATTTTGTAGGATAAGCATTAATATTATGATACGAATATACGAAAGTCATCATCTTTCGATTCTACCCGTGTTTTGATTGACTAATTTGAACAAAAAGTGGTTATTGTGACTTAACTACAATAGTTAGGCATATAGCCTCGCGGACTTTTTTGGTGAGTAATGATGAGTACTATGAAAATGTAGTACATTATTTTCTTTGTCATTAATAGTTTTTGCAGCGCACGCCAAATAATGACTTTTGTTAGTAAATTTTTCAAACCTTGAGTTACATCATAGCAATTTTCGTAGGAATCTCGGTTTTTTTTAAATTAACATACAACAATGCTAGTCGGTGATAATGTACTTGTATATAGGTGAAAGTATTTTTAAAATCAGCAGAGTAGTTTTTGAGTTAAATCATTACAACCAAACATACAATAAATCAAATCTTTCCTCTTTATAATATTAGTTTAGATACAAGTAAATTTGTTTTTACTGAACTTCAAAACAATAGCTAACGCAACAGCAGTTATGATAAAGAAATCAAACAGAGGTCACGGCTTCATCTGAGTTCAGTCAATTTCGCGGTATGAGCATAATGTTTGCTTAGTTATTTGCTTTCTTTTAAATAGTGGTAGGATTCCAGCAAGATTCGGCGAAGGCGAAAAATAGAAAAAAGGCTACTAGCGCCTTCTTCCCATTCTACGTATAAATTCCCACGCAAGCTAAAAGCTTCTCATGATTTTTGACAAACATTCATTTTTAACAGGAGTATGCGTCGTCCCGGGGACAGGATTTGGACAGAAACCCGGCACCTTCCACTTCAGAACCACCATTCTGCATTCGCGGGAGGAATTCCAGCACATGATGGACTCCATGTGGCGCTTTCACCTGCAATTCTTAAAACATTACATATAGACTACAGTATCACAACAACTATATACTATCTGGTATCTGGTGTATCTGTATAACTTTTCAAAGCTTATTACTTCAATTGGATACTTGAAGTAATGTGAAAAAATTTATAATTATTACTAAGTAATTATTTAAAAAGGACGGGTAAACTCAACTGTCTGTAAAAAAAATTACTGTTTGTTTTTCGATACTTCAACCATTTTGTTAATTATAAACATTTGTTGAATACGTAATTACTTTGATGCAGTACTTAATATTATTTGTTATATATACGTGTTAATTGGAATTGGTATATTATTGAGTCAAAATGTCTGTCGAGTGGTAAATTGTTTCCATATATAATGTCAAATTTAACTTCACATAAGTACAAAATTCGCATTCATGCAATCTCAACATCTAAATGAAAACCATTAGTCTTACTTTCAGATCCATTGGTATTCTCATGATAGTTTACAGTTTGCGTATATTGCGGTAGAGTTAATGTTATGATTTCTTATATTTACACGTATATTATACATTTAATAAAACTAATTTTACGGATTTTGTAGCTTCTGGAGCGCTGTAAAGCACTGACGGTCACGTCACCAAAACGTCGTCTTATAATCAGTTAAAATTGATGATGGATGAAATCCGTAAAATTAGTTTAATTAAGTGTTAATATTTATCTAAATAGTTTCGTGTTTTTGTATTTCCCACGTACAGTCCCCTTAAACATAAATAAATAAAACAGTGGGTAGATATACTGCTTCTATACGAAGCTGAGCTTGGTGTACGTCGCAAGAAAAATATATAATTATAACAATGTCTGGAAAGATTATTTCAGTTGTATGTAGTTGAGTAATAAAGACTATTTCACTTTTATAGTACAAGTTTAGTTACGAGAAGGGTTATAACTAGGTAAAATGTAACTGTACTATTTATAAAAAATTATAGAAGGATTACAGCCGTATTACAGAGATAAGATTTTGACAGAAGTTTGCAGTCAAAATATATACGAATTCACAGATGTTTCACCTATGTAGATATGAAATTTGATTAGGACGATAACATAACCATGTTTAAGTGTCCCATAGCGGAGTTTTATAATACGTTTAGTAGGCCTAATTAGCTTAATAATTATTCTGTTATAAATCAATCATAAGTGTGTTTTTTATGAATAAGACCATCAGTCTGTAATTGTTTGTAATATGCGTAGTAATGTGCGACGCTCGCTTTAAAATTTCATAGTACGCGAGTGACCTGGGTTCGATTCTCGGTGCCGGCACCACTAAAATTGTTAATTTCAATTTTAAGTGCTGATTAACCACATGCTCGGCGTGAAGGAAAACATCGTGAGGAAACCTGTATGTCTGAGAAATAAAAAATATTTCGAAGACATGTGTAGTCCGCCAATCCGCATTGGAGCAGCGTCACGGATTCTTCCTAGCTCCAAAGCCCTCTCAGAAATGAGAGGAGGCCTGTGCTCAGCAGTGGGACATTTATAGGCTGAAACTTTACTTTACTTTCAGTGCCTGGTCACTAGTACCTGAAATTATTATAAAATTAAGTTTAAATAATTTCATAACCCCAATTTTTTTATTAAAATTGTTAAACGTAAGCACACAATATCATTTGATTGTTGTTAAACTTTTAAAGGTAAAATTTGTGAAATCAGAGAGCAGTTCCTATATATTCTTCAACTTCAAAGAATAGCAGATAGATTAATTCCTATAGATTCTTCAACTTTGATTGAACATTTCCGAAGTGATTGTGTTGATTGTAATATTAAATACTCGTACATAGTCATAATCACGCCTCAAGACATGTAAGAGTCGATCTGTCTGCAAGAATATTTTTAGGATCGAAGAGATCGTAAAATATGTAATGCTGAAAAAGAAAAATCGTTTCAGTAATTTGCATTAAGAACGAATTCAAATGTTACGACATAAAAAACGTTACCACATCGTAGTAAATAGTTGCGATTGCATGTATGCATTCAAATTGTGTGCATTTTTAATTTTTAGTGATAAATTAACTATGGCAAATTCCCACCCAAAATGAGAGCTACAAACTTTTGTGGCAATCTATGGGGGAGGCCTATGTTCAGCAGTGGTCTAGTGATAGGTTAAAATGATGATAATGATGATTCACGCCTTTTTTACATTTGGGTAGCCAGGGACCACATCCGTGGCCCACATTTCTATCCCTTGGGAAACGAGAAGTGACGGATTGACACGCCGCTGTCATTTTGGTACGAATCAAAATTCTTGCCCCATTGCGTTGCCGCGTGTAGTGTTGTCCGCTAAACAGTTCCCTCGTGCTTAAGTAAGACCATTGTAAAATTATTATAAAAATAAACTATTAAGCTAAAAAATTATTGTTTTTTTTTATTATTGTGTGGAATGGTCGTTGCTAAATATTGAATCCATTTTAAAATCGCACTGCATCCAACTCCGATAACGAATCGCATCGTAATTTTATGAGACCTTCGACGACCGTGTGGCGTAGTGGTCAGAGCTTCTGACTTTTACACAGAAATGTTCTGTGTAACACACACATCGCTTGTTGGACTTACTATCAGGTGAACGTTTTGCTCGTCTCGTCACTTTATCAAGTAAAAAAAATTACTTATACTAATAAAATAATCTCATCAGAGATAGACATTATCACTTTGGCTTCTTTTCCTTCGGTCGGCATTTAATTGTGATATCGAGACATGTAACACACTGATTAAATATCCTACTGCATTTCTTATAATTTTTTGTCAAAATATTCATAACATAAAAAAAAATTGACAGCTTCCTCGCGCAAATATCTAGATTTTGTTTTGAAAATAGTTCAGACCGAATTCAGTCTTAATGATGAAAAAAACTTCAAAACATCGAAAACTAATTGTTTCACATGCAAATGTCTTAATCAGAATGATGGTATCGTAATATATTATATAAAGAACATTAAATGTAATGTAGAGGAACCTTAACCGATAAATCTACTGAAAATGCAGTGAGTCAGCTTCTCAACCATGTAACTGAACAAGTTGATGTAAAGCAAAGCATTTGACACTGTTTCGATGCCTGCGCTTGTGGACCAATTAAATAACGTATAATTTGTTCAGTAACTAGCCTAACCTGTATGATCGCACACAACAACTTAAAATTGTTGAGCACGGCGAGCATGGAGTACCTCAAGGCAGTATCCTCGGCCCAAGCCTCTTATTAATCTATGTTAATGGCATATGTAGTCATTGAGAAATGGAAAACTCTTTACTTTACTGTCAACAGTGGCCTTCTACGACAAAACCTGGCAAGACGCTCAATTCCATGCCGAAGCCCTCTTCGGCATGGAATTGAAGTTGATAAAGGCCCTCCTTTATCAACTTAAAAAATGGTTGAATTAAATCTCTTTACATTTAATCTTGTAAAACTACACGCATGAATTTCACGTTAGCAAAAACTACTCCAGTTAATTATAATATTAGGGTTCATTCGTGTAATTACTCTCCGGGTGCAACAATCTTGTGTTGAAATTGGTAAATTATCTTGGCGTGGTACAAGACGAGTAGTTAAGCTGGCGCCCTCGTAAAGATCTTACAATTTTCCGAATTCGGAAACTTGTGTGGGTACTCAGGAAATTAAGACACAGTGCTAACTTCGAACTCGCGCGGTTTACTATGCTTTAGTGCAGTGAATTGTCACAACTGGTGCCCGCAAAACATTAATGATACATCTGGAAAGGGCGCAAAGATCTCTTTTTGGCCCTATAGGTTTTCAACTAAACTGCTGTTTGAGAAATGCTAAGTGCTAACTGTGAGACCATTTTACATTCTGTATCTCATGACCAAGCAGTTTGACCAAGATGATTGACTATAACAGTATAGGACAATTAGAGCATAAGACACTGCCGCCCATAACCATTCTGAATCATTTAGGTCTGGTGTAATTAAGATGGATTCTGTCATCAATCGGAGACAATGCGATTGTCTTGGCATTTCCCGTTTCCATTCAAGGAATGATTGGCAAAGTGAGAATGAGTCTGCAAGTATTTATTACAGAAATTCTATTCAGAAACGGACATTTTTGACGAGACGCGCAAGCTGTTCACCTGGTGGTAAATTTCACGCCTGCTCAATCGATATAAGCACTCTGCTCGATATTAGTTCTTAAATTTCATATGCCACTATAGTGACACTAGTTTCGGTGCCCTTAACAATACGTTAGGTGTCCGTCCCTCAGTAGTTATTATTGTAGTGGTTGGTGGAGGGTACCTGGTGGCGGTTCCTGGTGGCGGTGTTAGTTTGCTTGTGCACGCTACTGAGGGTGGGCGGGCGGTGCTCTTCAAAAAACTAGGTAATATACACCATTTTTATATTTTGCATGCGGATCTTAGCAAAGTAACTTACCTTCCTTCATTATAATGGATTTCCGCAAAGTAACGCCTGATTCTATTAACTATATCAAAGCATTTATTTCATACTTTACTAACTTAAAAACTTGGAGTCGAAAATGTATAATGTAATATATGTAGAATAACTTGCAAATTATTTTTAAACTTAGTAACAATAAAAGTAAAAAAAGTAAAGTTTCAGCCTATAAATGTCCCACTACTGAGCACAGGCCTCCTCTCATTTCTGAGAGGGTTTTGGAGCTAGGAAGAATCTCGCCACGCTGCTCCAATGCGGGTTGGCGGACTTCACATGTCTTCGATATATTTTTAATTTCTCAGACATGCAGGTTTCCTCACGATGTTTTCCTTCACCGCCGAGCACGTGGTAAGTCAGCACTTAAAATTGCAATTAACAATTTTAGTGGTGCCGGCACCGGGAATTGAACCCAGGTCACTCGCGTATTATGAAATTAAAAGCGAGCGCCTAGCCCCTGAGCTACCACGGCTTGTAATAAATTACTTTACTTTACTGGTAGTAGGATTCCTATGCAGGAATCCGTCTAGGTAGGTACCACTCCAGAGCCAGTTATTCTGCCGTGAAGCAGTAGTGTGCAAGCATGGCTGTGTTTCGGTTGGAAGGGCACTGTGAGCTAGCGTAATCACTGGGCATTTGAGACTTAAGAACTGATGTCTCAGGGCGACGTGCGCATTGTGGTGTCACACAGAAGTATTCTGAGTGACAGAGCAGTTGTTGTGGACGGACGTTGCACTAACCATCAGGTGAACGTTTTGCTCGTTTCGTCACTTTCTACCAAGTCCTGCCATAAGTTCTGTTACAAATGAAAATGCATTTTTTTTAATGAAGTAATGTAATACTATTAAAATTTATACCCACATGTTTATTAGTCTCAGATAAAATAAAATAATATTCTATTCGAAATGGCCACCTTTGGCTTTTATACAGGCCTTTAATCTGTTTGGCCACGATTGTATGGATTTACGCACTGTTTCCAAGGGAAATTTCGCCTCTGCTTGCTCCAATGATTTTTTAAGAGACCCAATGTCGCCGTGTCGTTTAGAACAGGCCATGTCCTCTAAAACTAACCATAATTTGAAGTCTAAAGGGTTGAGGTCTGGGCTAGATGAGGGCCAGTCTTAAGCTCTTATAAAGTCCGGAACGTTGGTTTCAAGCCAGGCTTGGTTAATTCGTGCCTTGTGCCCAGGTGCAGAGTTGCTGGAAAGTACACGGTATTTTTAAAAAGTGTATTGCTGAGAGGTTTCACAGCATGATCCAAGACTGTATCTTGATACACTTTGACTGAAGTTTTCACTCCTTTTTCACAAAAATGTAGTTTGTGACTCATTGATAAGACACTCCCCACCAAACCATCACTGACGCAGGATGATGTTCACGTTGTACCTTACCGACCACTTGAGCAGCTTCTTTAGCACTGTGAGCGTACACTTTATCATATTGCTTATTGTAGTGTTCTTCAATCGTGAAAATTTTTTCATCGGTAAAGAGGATATTTCTGTGTCTTTCACCTGCGTATCGCGACAGGCATTTTGATCGATCCACTCTCTTTAATTGTAAAGATTGATTTAGGGTATGTCTTATATATCGACGATAAGCACCGAGCTTCAGGTCTTGTTTTATAATAAGCGACAGAGTCCTAGCGGGAATCTTCATTTCTCGCGATAAGATTTTTTTCTTCCTAATGGGGTTTCGACGAATTCTGGCCTTATACAGCATTAACAGCCTTTGTAGTTCTAACAGCACGCGGCCGCCCCGATCTTTTCTAGTCTTTGACAGATGAAGTGTTGTTGTATCTGTTGATAGTACGATATACAAACATACGGCTGATACCAAGCTTTTGAAGTGTCTGGAATATGACCGACGGCTCCATACCCACTTTGTGCAAGGCGATCACTGCAATCCAATTTTCTTTAACACCCCATCCCATATTGTAATTTGATAATGAACACGAAAAAATATGTCAAATGGCTCAAAATCGAAAGAAGTTTTTAAAATAATCTACGTGTTCCAAATTCAAAATAACTAAAAAGTTGAAAAAAAGAAAAGTATTTATGACCTGACTAGTTACAATAAAAAAAACCCTAAAATTCTCCTACTCCTGATTTTCGTCTCATTCTCCCGCAGTTTTTTGACGGTTCACTTCTACCGCGTGTGAACTTCACACGTATATTTTTTTTAATAAGAGAATCCTCAGATGCTATGATCCTATGATTTCAGTAAATCTCGTATTGTACATTTTTAAAATGCGATCCATGACGGTTTTTGGCATAACTAATGCTATAAGCTATGTACAGGACCCGCGACGTACAACACAACAATCACATACTTCCGAACCTCTAACAAATTTTTTCATTAACTTATGAAAGTCGTCATCTTAGCAGCCTATCAGTAGTCCACTGCTGAACATAGGCCTCCCCCATAGATTGCCACAAAAGTTTGGTATTTTGCCACAACTGACTCGCTTGTTTATTCAGATGTTTCCTCAAGATGCTGCTGCCCATCTCCTGGTTTTAATTTTTTGCGTTTTTTACGACACCCGTGGTATGAGATGGGGTTGTAGACTATCTTAAGTCACCACTCGGCTAACATTAATTAACGTTGTATTCTATTACACTTTCAAATTTGAATACAGCGGTGTACGTAATTATAGATATATATTCAGTTTTAATCAAAAAGTTCAAATTTTATATTAAACAAAGACTTCATAAAAAGGGTTATTATATTATTAAAGAATACATAGATGATGATAACCCCTAGGAATGAGGTGATCGCCGCCAAGTTATTTCTACATCTTTACAATACTGTGTTATTGTACATTATTTTAAAAATGACTGGAAAAGAAATCCCGCTAAGTTTCTTACTGGTTCTTCCCGGGACAGAGGCATTTTTTGCGAACCAGTGTAGTTTAAAAAGGAAAGTAACTTTTAATAAATATGCATTTCAATATATTGAATAAAAATTAATTCTATTCTTCTATTCTATTCTTTCGCAATGTCGATATATTGTGGGGTATTTACGTTCGTAATCCATTGCAGCAAAGTTATTTAAGAGCATTATTGAAACATTTCAAACTCTCGCATTGTACTGCAGAAAACAAAAGGGGGGATGGCGGAAGCAGCGCGGAAACACCGCGCCCGTCTTTGTTGCCTATATAGTTGCAGTCATAACAAAAGCACCGCTTCGAAAGCAATTTACACGTGCACACAGCCGCACCGCGACGCACACCTCCAATCTGTTAAGCCAACAAGAGCAGCCTCGCAAAGCGGCGAGGGGATACCAGCCTTTATAAGTTTTAATTGAAAATCGGGAAAACGTTTTATGGTGTGGCAAGTCTTGGGTTTGCAAAGTTAGAAACGGAAGAAATAAACGCGAGACGATTTCTCGTCGTTCGCCGGCATGATTGATAATGGCTAATGTTAATAGTGGTATGATAACAGGTGGTACCTACCTAGACGGATTCCTATGCCGGAAATCCGTCTAGGTAGGTATACATTACTGTGTTTTGGTGTGAGCTAGCGTAATCACTGGGCATACGAGACTTAAGAATTGATGTCTCAGAGTGATGGGCATAGTGTAGGGCCAAACAGAAATGTTCTGGGTGACACAGCATTTGCTATGGGCAGACGTTGAACTTACCATCAGGTGAACGTTTTGCTCGTTTCATCGCTAGATCCAATAAAAAATAAAAATAAATCTTTTTTTTAAACGCAGCTGAAAAAGAACACACTCAACAAAATAAATAAACCTTACGAAGGTTAACGTATCGCCCGATTACATATCAAACAACAATGCAATATTTGTGTAATATGATTTGAAATATTATTTTTATTGATATCTAATCAATCAAAATTTTAGTACAATTAGCGTATTGTTTTTATTAGCAAGAATTTAAAATGATGAATTCGTAAAGCACCTATAACAATGTCTCTCTATGCCTTGGGTTGACTGGGAGAGAATGCCAAAAGGCATTAAGTCCGCCCTTTGTAATCCTTTTTTTTTAATTAAAATTAGGTGAATGCAATAAAGAATAAATAAATAAATAAATAAATGCAATAACACAACTGCAATCCATACTAATATTATAAATGCGAAAGTAACTCTCTCTGCCCCTCTGTCTGTATGTAACTCTTTCACAGTGGAAAGCGTCGCCGGTTGGTATCAACGCTATGTAGATCTTCACAGCGACTGTGAAATGCCCTTAATCTCTGAACACTTCAGAGAATTATCACGGCGGTTTTTCGAAAAAGCCGCGGTTCATTCAAACCCGCTGGTGGTTAAAGCAGCAAATTCCCCGCCCGCGAAACATGCCAGACGGCACGGACGTCTCAGCTCTTCCTGACCACGATATCGTCAGTCACGATCCAGGCCACACTGTACACACAGTCAATAGCTTTAATATAACACGCACCACGACGCGCGACCGCCGTAGAGAGTGGCGCGCAATAGTCAATAATCACACCGCGTACACACGATACACCCGTGTTCCAGAGCGGTTCTCACCGCCCAGAGTTACCGACACACAAGTCGACAGTCCGAATAGACGCGCGCAGCCTCCCTCGGACGGTCATTAGATGACTTAAAATATTTAAGACTTTCGAAATCGCGAAAGCACGCAGCGAACGCGACACAGTCCGAATTTCGAGGTTTTTGTAGGAGTTTTTATTTATTTATTTATGTTTGGGTCAAACCAAACCTGGCACGCAGGCTCCTGGCCTGCGAGCACAGTATCCGATGGAGCTGTAAAAGCCGAGAAGGCTAACAGCAATTACATCACCGAAAATATATATCACGATTCAACTGCTGAGCCGATCTTAACGAAATCAGCTTGCATCCTAGAGGCATTTTTCGCGAAAAATCAAAGAGTTCACATGGGATATTTAAAAATCTATATCATCACACACAAAAAAAAATAATAACAAAACAAATATGTAGGTAACAAAACATTTGAATAAATGAGCCATATATTAATTACAATGAGTGAATGATGAGAATTAGATGCATTTCAAAATAGTAGTTTAAAATATATACAGATAATAATCTGTCTACTACGAGTATATGAATATATGTATGTACCATGGGTGCTGTAAAGCACTCGAAACGTCGGGTTATAAATAGTAAAAAAGTAAAAATTAAACGCGATAAAATCCGTAAAACTTAGTTTCATTTAAATATGTAGTTAGTTCTTGATATTATTGAAGCTATTCGAGAAAATATCTATTGCAGGTAATTTCTGATCATTTTCGGAACAGTTTTTACACAGATCATTCAATATGGTTAATAGAATCAGGCGTTACTTTGCGGAAGCCATTATAATACAGAAAGTTAATTTGCTTAGATCTGAATGCAAAATTGAAAATGGTGTATGTACCTAGATTTGAAGAGCACCGCCCGTCATCCCTCAACAGCGTGCACAAGCAAACCAATACCGCCACCGAGAGCCGCCACCAGATACCCTCCACCACTACAACACTACCACTAGGCAATACACACCAATGAATTCGAGAACACGACACGTGTTTCACCTCAAAACGAGGCATTTTCAAGTTATATCGACTCTACGACCGTCAGTCGAGTGGTGATGGATATCTAAAAACTAGGTAATACACACCATTTTCTAATTTTGCACGCAGATCTTAGCAAATTAACTTTCTTTCCTTTATTGCAGATCATTCATACATCGACACTCGAGTTGTGAAAAGCATTATTATTTTACATAAACCTGTTTAATTGAAACCGTGGTAGCTCATATTAGGATACTGTCTAACTAAATAGTTTTAATGTCATATGTAATTAATCGTATGCCCCTCTTACGGAATTATTGTATTGTTTAAAAGTACTTTATATGACTCCCGGCTCTGTCATGAGATTCCGTCTGGCTCCCACACCACGTTGTTGAAATGCCAGTATAAATTAGTGATGCGACTCGAGTAAGATTTTGTGACTCGACTCACTCGAGTAATTTTATTACGTCGCACGAGTTTTACTCGAGTTTTCGAGTTAACTCGAGTAAGATTTTATCACTCGAGTGGAGTTTCGACTGCTTTACATTAAAAAAATTCAAATATCTTTATTTAATTTGCATGCAAAGATGACTATCTATCCATAGTCACATTTAGTAGTTCTTTTAAAGTAAAATTGTCAGAGCGACATAGACTAGCTAAGTGACATCTAGCGCTCATCGAATCTACTCGATGCGGAGTTGACTCGGCAAATCGAGTGCAAAATGACTCCAGTCAAATTATTTATCACTCACGTACGAGTTTGACAAGTTCACTCGAGTCACTCGAGTAAAAACAAGACTCGAGTCGCATCATTAGTACTCGTGTGTTAAAATTCTAGAGGTGGGCCCAATAGTGATTAGACGTCGTTATGTTAGACAGTCGTGACAGTAATGAAAGTTATGCTCGTGCAAATGTGAGTTAAAATAATTATTGTTCTATTTGTTTTTGTATTAATATAATGTACGTAGGTAAAGTGCGACGAAAGGAAATGAAGTAAGTGATTTTCATGTTTTTTAAAACTCTTTTGAGACGAAGATATTTCCTACCCTCATATTCTTTTTTTATTGGATCAAGTGATGAAACGAGCAAAACGTTCACCTGATGGTAAGTGCAACGTCTGCCCATAGCGAATGCTGTGTCACCCAGAACATTTCTGTTTGGCCCTACAATGCGCCCATCACCCTGCGACGTCAGTTCTTAAGTCTCATATGCCCAGTGATTACGCTAGCTCACAGTGCCCTTCAGACCGAAACACAGTAATGTTTGCACACTACTGCTTCACGACAGAATAACTGGCCCTGGGGTGGTGCCTACCTAGACGGATTCCTGCATAGGATCTCAGTATCTCAGTAACCCTAACTCATATGCGCTCTCCTTAAATTTCATAGTAAGCGAGTGACCTAAGTTCGATCCCCAGTGCCGACACCTATAAAGTCGTTCTGAAATTTTAAGTGCCGATTTACCGCGTGCTCAGCGGTGATGGAAAATATCGTAACGGAACCTGCACGTCTGAGAAACAAAAATATTTCGACGGCATGTACGTTGTTACGTTACTGTTTTACTGTTTATGGGCGAACCGCATGTCCTAGTGGTTAGCGAACCTAACTTCTGCGCTGCGGGTTCTGGATTCCAATCCCAGCCAGAGCCAGCGGTTGTGAAAAACACAAATTGTTGCTTTTTGCCTCTGGTTGTGTTGTGCATGTTTAATATATGTCTGTGAAACGCACCCTCGATACTGGAAAAATCATCCTTTCGGGCGTAGTTTTATATAAAGAAAAAAAAGTGTTATTTGTATATTTACACACTCATTCTTTATCACTAGCTCGTAACTGATAACGCGATAATGCGAAATAACTATTGCAGTCATACCATACAGTACATCCGGTTTGGAAATCGATTTTTTTTTAATTTGATAAAGTTTTTTTTTATTATTGTATAAAGTGACGAAACGAGCAAAACGTTCACCTGATGGTAAGTGCAACTTCCGCCCACAACAAATGCCGTGTCACCCAGAATATTTCTGCGTGACACCACACTGCGCTCGTCACCCTGAGACATCAGTTCTTATGTCTCAAATGCCCAGTGATTAAGCTAGTTCACAGTGCCCTTCAAACCGAAACACAGTAATGCTTGCACACTACTGCTTCACGGCAGAATAACTGGCCCTGGGGTGATACCTACCTAGACGGATTCCTGCATAGGAATCCTACCACCAGTAACGAAACGAGCAAAGCGTTCAACTGATGACAAATGCTGTGTCACCCAGAAAATTTCTGTGTGATGCCACACTGCGCCTGTCACCCAGAGAGATCAGTTATTACGCTAGTTCTCAGTGCCCTTCATACCAAAACACAGTAATGTTTGCACACTACTGCTTCACGGCAGAATAACTAGCCCTGCGGTGCTACCTACCTAAATGGACTCCTGCATAGAAATCATACCACCAGTAAAGCAGTCGATGTAAACTGGTACTTCATATATTTCAAAACTTTTCTAAATTTGGTTTACACGTATCTTTAAATGTGTTTAATATATCTAAGATCTAAGACCATGTGCTTGGTTACTTTGGTGTTAAATTATGTAATTTGTAAAAGGTTATTAATTATCTTTTATCTTTGACTTTTCAACAGAATGCAGTGTTTTCTTAGCAACACTGTAACAGTCAATCTACACGAAAAAGCATTATCACAATTATAACTAAAAATATAATAAAATAAAATAAAATTCGTCTGTTTGTACATAATAACATATTTTTACTCAATGCTTATGAAAGTATATACGGTACTCATAAGAAAAAAACTATTTTTAATTTTTTTGTCTATGTTCAATGTTCCGGCTAATCTTTGAAACGGCTGGACCGATTTTGACTTGACTTTCACTGACAGATAGCTGATATTATAGCCGGTAATTCAGGCTACTGTAATTTAAGGAAAATAATTAGTTTTCGCGTAAAAAAAAATTAAACCCCAAAATCCGATTCAAATAGGAAAGTATATATGTATATCATTGATCGCGGTCGGCTTTTTTACGCGGGTGAAACCGTGGAGTACAGCTATTCACAATGATAACTAAAAATATATAATGATGACCTGTGCTGAATAAGATTATAATTTAAAAAAAAATTGATAGGTATTATTAGTACCATGAGACCAATTTTTCTACACGTATTACAGAGAAAAGCACTTTGAAAGAGCTTCGGACGAAAATGCAGTACTCTCGACCCGACTTGGGAGAAGCAATACATAATTTATAAGCTACGCCGCACCGCGCCATGAGATCGTGCGTCTTATTCACATGACAACACTGACCAATATCGTGTGAAGCCGAAAACTATCGTCCATTCCAACAAAGTCCACCTGCCTCACGTATAAATCCACACAGAATGATCACTACACTTAGGTATGCTTATACGTAACGGGACCATTACGTTTTTCCTTCAGAACGGGATGCCTTTAAATTAATATCATTTTAAATATAATACAGATGTTTATAATATAGTTATGAAATGTTTAATGATCAAAAATTAAAATTAAAACTAATCTCATTTCATAATGTGACCCGTTACCATGGGTGCTGTAAAGTACTCGAAACGTCAGGTTATAAATAGTTTAAAAATTAAACGCGATAATATCCGTAAAAGTAGTTTTATTCATCATCATCGTCATCATTTCAGGCTATCACTAGTCTACTGCTGAACATAAGCCTCCCCATAGATTGCTACAAAAGTTTGTAGCTCTCATTTTGGGGGGAATTTCGCTATAGTTGCCACGCTTGGCAGGCGGGTTGGCAACCGCAGTTTATTTATTCAGATGTTCCAGGAAGATGCTGCTGTCCATCTCCTGGTTTTCCTCTGCCGACTTTTACGACACCCACGGGATGAGATGGGGTGGTAGATTCTCTTAAGCCGCTACCACACGGCAGTGTTATTAAATGTGTAATATTCGCGTAAATATAAGAAATCATTATAATCTCATTTCATAAAAGTTTCTGCCACGCACTACCACTCCGTGGAACTTGCTGCCGCCAGCGGTTTTTCCGGTATAGCGTTACATTTGTAACTATTTATAACCCGACGTTTCGATCGCTTTACTGCACCCGTGGTCACAGTAGACTGAGGTAACAGACGTTCTGATGTCGTAGTTAAGCCGGGGTCCCGATGTTCTAGTTGATGAGAAGAATCAACACTCTTGGAAGTCAGTCTGCGACCATGCTCTGGATCACCCTAACCATAACACTAATAGGCCACAAATCCTTGCAAAAGAACCGATTCCTACCAAGGATGATTCTTGAGGCCATTGGAAAAAAAACATCCTAATTTCAATAGAGAAAACTTCTAGGTACTGGCTTGATATCGTATTTTATTTATTTACTTAAAAACAGCATTTGTTATGAGCGGACGTTGCACTTACCATCAAGTGAACGTTTTGCTCGTTTCGTCAATTTTTAAAATCAAATAGATGTGACCAAAAAAATTAAAAGCTAAAGGTACCCTAGATTAACTATGACATCTGGATGTCTGTCATCTCAGTCCTCCCGTGACCATGGGTGCTGCAAACACTCGAAGCGTCGAGTTATAAATAGTTACAAATTAAACGCGATAAAATCCGTAAAATTAGGATATTTTATATTTTTTATTTAAATAATTTTTTATTTAAACTGTTGGCATGACTTGTTGATGTTACGCTTTTGTTTTGCCAAAGCAAAAAATTTTCAAGTATCTTACATTACTTAGAAGCGGTACTGTCCCGCTCATAGGGACGAATGGTCACGTTACTTATACGACAATCGTTAGTCTGCATTCAACGCATTACCTAAAGTCTGGGACGCTCGAGCTGAATGAATCCCCTTAATGTCTATGGGCTGTTTGCGGCGTGCAATCTACGAAATAGCAGTCGTAAAAGCGAAATCGGAATGGAAACACAGGCTGTGAACGCTTTGAATATGAAATTGTGGTTTAGCGCGCAATGATTTGCTTATATCCCTGCAGAGCATTGAGATTACGGCAAATCCTTACGACTTTGAAGATACATAGGTCCGGGAGTGGACAGACGACGTTCTAACGACTATTTATTATATCAATGAATTTTTAGCCGTGTGGTGGCGGCTCGTTAAAAGAATACTACCACTCCATCATATGTATGAATTTACTAAAACATATAGTTACATTATATAAAGGATATAATTCTATCATTTAATTATATAAATTTAAAAATTCTGTTCTTATTTTTTATACCACGATGTTCTCTAGGATTTCCCCTTTATCGTGAGTGCGTTACAAATATAAATTTAATACGCACAATTTTGGACAAATGCGGGCCGGAATTTGATACCTGTACCCCTGGCATCGAAGGTACTAATAGGGAAGAAATAGTCGTCGGAATGCAACATTAATATTTAATAAAATGTAAGTTGGATATCAAAAAATGCTGATTATACCTGTACCATTTTATGTGTAGAAAACTTGCATACATACAATCAGGCCTTTTTCCCAGATAAGGGGTAGGCTCAGGCCACACCGCGGGGAACGAGAATTGGCGTGGCGAACCACGTCGCCGTCATTTTGGTACGATTCAAAAAATTCTCACTTCCCGTTGCTTTCCCACAAGCACTAGAGTAACAGCATTGGATATTATGATATTTATCTGCAAGATTAAAGACTGTCCGTACAATTGCTCAGTCGCCTCTTAAGACACCCTGGTAGGAAAGAGGTAGGTGCTATTTTAGTCTGCTGGAAACTTGCATGTCTTTTTTTTTATTGGATAAATTGATGAAACGAGCAAAACGTTCACCTGGTGGTAAATGATGATATGCCCAGTGATTACGCTAGCTCACGGTGCCCTTCAAACCGAAACACAGCAATGCTTTTTTTTCTCTCTTTTTATTGCATAAAGTGATGAAACAAGCAAAACGTTCACTTGATGCTAAGTACAACGTCTGCCTATAACAAATGCTGTGCCACCCAGAAAAATTCTGTGTGACACTACACTGTGCCCATCAGTGATTACACTAGCTCACAGTGCCCTTAAAACCGAAACACAGTTATGTTTGCACACTACTGCTTCACGGTAAAATAACTGGCACTGGGGTGGTACCTACCTAGACGGACTCCTGCATAGGAATCCTACCACCAGTAAAAGTAATAAATAACGAAAATATTTCGACGACATTAGTCCGCCAATGAGCATTGTAGCTGCACGGGAGACACTTCCCGGCTCCATAACCCTCTCAAAAATATGAGGAAGTCCGTGTACCGTGGGACATTTATTGGCTGTTACGTAATTTTTTAACCCGAATATGGCAAAACCAAAAGGAAACGGGTTGTTTAATAAAAATACGAATCACGAGGGGAACTGAGGTGACAGATGTCCTGATGTCATAATTAATCCAGGGTACCGTCAGATTTTAAGTTATTATTTTTGATCCAATCTACGCAAAATGAGCTTACTGTGTCTTGAAGTCTTGCAGTGGTATGCTTGGTTTTTGATTTAATCTTATTAATTATAGAATCCCAAGCCGGTGGTAATACCCAAGCATCTTCTCTATTGAAATTAGGAGGCTTTTTTATTTCAATAGCCTCGCGAATAATACTTGGTAGGAATCAGTGTTCTTTTGCAAGGATTTGTGGTCTATCAAATGTAGGTTGGGGTGATCCAGAACATGCTCGGCGGCCGTCTGTAGTAGAGTCTATGACGCTTGATAATGCCTCGTTTTGGGGTGAAACACGTGTCGTGTTCTCGACTTCAGTGGTGTATATTATCTAGTGGTAGTATTGTAGTGGTTGGTGGAGGGTACCTGGTGGCGGTTCCTGGTGGCGGTGTTAGTTTGCTTGTGCACGCTACTGAGGGAGGGCGGGCAATATCTTGATAAAGTAACTTCCTCTAAATATCTTGGCAAAGTAACTTACCTTCCTTACAATGGATTTCCGCAACGTAACGCCTGATTCTATTTACTGGCTCTCTATACGTCAATGGCGTAGCTCAAGTTACTGGTACTTCATTCACTTTTTATCGATCCTAATTCCCCATCTTATCTTAAGGATAACTGTCTTTTTTAATTGGATCAAGTGATGAAACGAGCAAAACTTTCACCTGATGGTAAGTGCAACGTCTACTCATAAAAAATACGGTGTCATCCCCGAACATTTCTGTGTGACACTAGCTCACAGTGCCCTTCTAACCGATACACAGTAAAGTTTGCACACTACTACTTCACGGTTGAATAACTGTCACTGGATTTGTACCTACCTAGACGGATTCCTGCACCCTACGACCAGTTAGATCGATTCAACTCATGATCGAATCCTCGCTCTTCAAGTATTCTAAAGTTTAGTATTCCGCTGCATCGTACTGGGTTCGTCAGCTCTTCTTTCACAGTCCAGGCGACACTCCTCTGGACCGCCCTCCTGGTGAAATCAGGAATGCACCTAGCAAACACTCCTCCAAAAGACGTCTTCGTCAACATTATTTCAAGGCAAATTGAATCCTTTATTTCATCTCCTTTTTTTCCTTTTTATACATAATTAAGATCACGAATGTATCCCATAAGGGGTAGTCAGAGACTGGGCACTCACTGCAAAAGCAGATGACTGCCACAATCCACGTTTCACCGAAACAATATAATGCACTTGGTGTGATACGTGGTGAGCCCATCGCCACCATGCACTGTTGGGTGCACAGTGCAGTTTTATTCCTTACTCGCCTTTTACGAGATCCATTGGATGAGATGGAGTGGTAGTATTCTTTTAACGAGCCACCACCACATTATGAATTATTTATTACATGTATGTATGTATTTATCAATTGTATTGATTATTTATGTTATAATATAATTAGCAGGTAGTACTTTCAAGCCATTTTATTAAATTATATTTTTTACAAATTTATTAAATTTGTAAAATATATAATTTAATAAAATGGCTATTAATGTAATAATAAATAAAATGGCAATTAAATTATTTTACAAACATTGCCTACTCACGTTTTTCTAGTCTCCCAGGGTTGACTGGCAGGGAATGCCGCTAGGCATTAAGTCTGCTCATTGCATTCCTTATAATTAGGTGTTACAATTAAAGAATAAATAAATAAAATACCACACAACATTCAGACAAAATGTCAGGAAATTTGCTGAAAAATCAGAGACGCTCTCAGGAAATTTCTTTATTTCATCTGGTAACCCTACTCGCGAGTCTCTTCCGACGAAGCAGTGAAAGTTGCCACATTAAAAAAAATGCGTCAGTCCGCTTTGTTGTACGAACTTGTTCCAAAAAGTTTTATTAACAATTCGAGTTTCTATATCTCAAGAACCACATTTCAAAACCTAAGGTACTGTTCAGTTTTTTTTTTTATTTAACAGTATTTTAATAATCAGTTGAAAGTTATAGATTAGACGAGGTAAAGAACATCATCAAGAAAGTCATGACTGCGAAATAGTGTCATGATTTTTTCCACTAAATGAGGTCCTTCGGTCACTATTTTGTTGACTGGTTTACTTAATATTGGCTGAAGAGAGCACAAAAGTAATAATAATTATTTTTCTCCTTTTTCATAATTATAATGCATGCAATATAAAACATGATGGAGAAACTGTCGTTTTCTAAGGTAGCCGTTTGGTATCGTGTTGTGGTATTGCCAAGGTTGGCTTGGGGGGGGGGGGGGGGGGGGGGTAATAAATTAAACGGATAAAGTGACACATGTTTATTACAAAATATACAAAACATTAAAAAAAACATAATCCTCGGAAAATTATAAATATACAATTAGTTTTAAAACGTCACTTACCTGAGAAAAGAAATTTTCCAGATGAGTCTGAGCAAAATGTTAACGACAATAATAAGAAAGACCTAAGTAATTTGGTACTTTTTTTAAATAAAAGCAATGAACCTTCCCCTGTATCGTGAGGGCGTTTTAGAAATGTTTTCACATGTACAATACAAGCAGATACGAAAACCAACAATTTGTGTTTTTGCACAAACGTTGGCTCCGGCTGGGATTCGAACCCAGGACTCGCAGCGTAGAAGTGAGGTACTCTTTCCACTAGGCCACGCGATAGAAATCGCATAACTATCGCAATCGAGTCAACCGTCTTCTCCGTGACTAATCCATGAGGAATATTGCACAACGTGGACGAAACCATACCACAGCGATAACATTTTTTTCTTATTTCAATTTATAAGCTAGCGTTTAACTACAATCCCACCTGATGGTAAGTCGCGATGTAGTTTTTGATGGTAGGCACACCCGCTTAAACATTATATCTAATGACTATTTAAGTTTTGTATTATTCTGTGAAAATTATAATCTCTATTCTGAATAAATATATAAATAAAGTTAAAAGAGTCAAGGCTTTTTTTGTGCGGAAATCCATTATAATGAGCTCGGCGACTGTCTGTCGTAGAGTCAATATCCCTTGACGCCTCCAGTGGTGTGTATTGCCTTGTGGTAGTGTTGTTGTGGTGGACGCTATCTAGTATTTTTTTTAAAACAATATAAGCTAGCGTTTAACTACAATCCCACCTGATGGTAAGTGGCGATGTAGTTTTTGTTGGTAGGCACACTAGCTTAGAAAAAGCCTATTCACTCTTCTCTTGAAGACACCCACATTATAATCGGACGGAAAGACTGATGCAGGCAAATTATTCCAGTCCTTTGCTGTACGCATTATGAACGACGAAGCAAAACGCTTCGTCCGAATGCAGGGTATGTCCACAACAAAAGGATGGAAACCCGCCGTGCGTCTTGTTGTCCGATGATGGAAAGGGGAAGGGGGAATTAACTCATGTAATTCCTTCGCACACTCTCCAAAATGTAACCTGTAGAACACCGAGAGACTGGCCACCCGACGTCTGTGTTCGAGACTGGACAAATTGGTAGTAACCAAGTCTGGATCACCGATTAGCCGCTTGGCCCGTCTCTCCACCGAGTCCAAGGCTGCCAGTTGATATTTAGGAGCTCCAGCCCATATGTGGCAGTAGTACTCTACAGCCGACCGCACCTGAGCTTTATATAGGGTCAGAAGCTGTCCCGGAGCAAAGTAACGCCGCACTTTTGCAAGAACTCCCAATTTCCTTGCAGCTGCTTTAGTCTTAGACTCAATGAACCGCCCAAAGTTAAGGTTCGATGTGATCTCGACTCCTAATAACTGAAGGCGGTCGGTGTATTCCAGAGATACATTCTGAAATGTAGGAGTCAAGGTGAACGGGCTCCTTTTAGCGGAGAACAGACACGCTTGCGTTTTGGTGGCATTGAATCTCACAAGATTGGTATTGCCCCAGTTGGAGACTGCCTGCAATGTATGATTCATACGCTCTACCATGGCCTCACGAGCAGACTGTACTTGATCCTGTCTGGCCTGAACACGCGCCAGATATCTCTCCACAACTGTGCTGTCATCTGCATACCCAAAGATACCGGGCTCGAGCAGGTCGTTTATGTGCAGCAAAAAGAGAGTTGCGGACAGAACAGACCCTTGAGGAACTCCGGCATTAATCGCCATAGCTTCCGACGAGCAACCGTCAATAACGACTCGCAAAGACCGTTCCCGCAAAAAGTCTTCTATCCAGGCTATCAGTCCAGGGGATATACCATATGAAGGAAGCTTACTAATAAGGCTAGCATGCCAGACCCCGTCAAAAGCCTTCGAGACATCGAGCGAAACCGCGAGTGCTTCACCACTGTTCTCGAGGGCCTCACCCCATAGATGTGTGGCATACACTAGAAGGTCCCCAGTCGACCGATTTCGGCGAAACCCGTACTGTCGATCGCTAAGGAGATCGTTATGTTCTAGGTATGCCAAGAGGTGCGAGTTCAATATACGCTCCATAATCTTACAGAGTATGGAGGTAATCGAAATAGGTCGATAATTGACAGGGTCAACACGGCTACCTTTTTGGGCACGGGCTGCACGTTAGCAAGCTTCCAGGATTTGGGCACGGGCTGCACGTTAGCAAGCTTCCAGGATTTGGGCACTATTCCAGTCTTCAAGGAGAGGCGATACAAGCGTGTCAGAACAGGAGACAACTCGGGTGCACAGGTCTTAAGCACTATGGCTGGTATACCATCAGGTCCACTGGCTTTGTTCACGTCCAGATGTCGCAACGTTTTGAGGACCTCTTTGTTAGTAATGTGGACCTCTGACATTGAAGTACCACAGGGAGGTAGGGAAGTTGAAACTGTGTTGCTTGTGTCGAGACGTGAGTTGCTGGCAAAGAAATTCGCGAACAGTTCTGCCTTCTCTTTTCACATGAGCCAATGTCCCGTCGGGCTTAACCAGCGGAGGCAGTGAAGGTTTACAAGAACTCGTCTCGACCGCCTTGGCAAGAGACCAAAAAGCTCTACTGCCAGATGGTTGAGCAGAGAGCTTCGCGCCAATATGCCTAATGCGTTCGAAACGAGCCTTCCGTAACACCTTTTTGTAAGACTTGGCGGCTATATTAAAGGCTCTCTTCTTGGATCTGACATCCGGAGTTTTACGGTTTCGAGCGTCAACCCATGAGAGGTACGCCAAATGTTTAAGCTTTTCGGCTTGGGAACATTCGGCGCTGAACCATGGGCGAGCTTTGCCACCAACGGGTACATCAGCAAAAGGAATAAAATATTCCATAGCTAAACATACCACGTCAGTTATAGCATCCGCGCATCTCGATGGATCTCCGGAAGAGAAGCAGACCTGCCGCCAAGGATAAGATGCAAAGAAGTAAGTATATATATTTTCGGTGATGTAGTTGCTGTTAGCCTTCGGCGGCGTTACTGGGGGGGGGGGGGGGGGGGTGCTCTTCTAAAACTAGATAATATACATCAATTTCTATTTTGCATTTGCGGATTCCTCTCCTTCATTGTAATGGTTTTCCGCAAAGTAACGCCTGATTCTATTAACTATATTAATTTTGCAATTATTATAGTTAATAGAATCAGGCGTCTACCGCCAGGTGTAGAAAATCAGGATTTTCTACACCTGGCGGTTTCGCTGAATAATTATTATTATTGTGCTTTGAGCACTTATAGCTGGTGTAGTTCAGTCATTGCCGGGCATGATACTTAAAAACGACGAGCGGAGTGTGGTGATTAGAGCTGTAGCAAACCGTATGTATTCGGTGCCGAGTAACGGGTACGCCATCTAGTACCGAGTACCGAAACGTTACTCAAGAATCCATTTCGTTACTTTCGTATTTTCGTACTGATATTAGTTTGATTGAATTTTTGCAAGTACGTTCGTTGCGTTGATGCTTGAATTGAAACGGTTTGCTGATAGTGCGTTATACGCATGCGCGCGCTTATTTCGTGATTTTAAATACGTACGTTACAAAGGACAATGTTTGTTTACTGTTTATTTAGTTACTTTAAGTAAAGGAATTGTTTAGACAAAGTTTGGGATTGGAACAGAAACAAGGTAGGTGTATTTTTATACAAAATATTAATTTATGTAATAATATAATATAGATTTATGTTTTTGTTTTATACTATTGTCAATTAGTTTCACTAAAAATAATACTTTATGAGATATTATAAAAAAGCCGTTTTAATGAGATGAGATTTAATTGTTTTTGGGTTAATAAAGGCTTACATATTCTCATCGATAAAATATTCAAAACAGTAAATTCTGTTCAGTTTTCAATTAGATCGTTGTAGTAATTAAATTACAGTTTACTTGTAGTTCTACCCACTTCCATATAAAATCAAACTAAATTTAGATTTACATAATATACACAAGTCAGGTTCAAAAAATGGAAATGTTAAAATATTCACATTACGCAGGTAAGTATGTAACATATTAAGAATGTATTCTACAAAGTAGGTACGACCGACGCGACGTCGTCGATGCGATGTTATATAGGTATCAAAAGTAACGAGTAACGTAACGATACGATAGTAACGAGTACTGATAGTTATAGTAACGAATATATCCGAGTACGCTTTTTTTCGTTACTTTTACACCAATAGTGGTGATACAATATTTATTAATCAGCACGTAAAGGATTTGTTTGTGCGACTCTTCTTATAAAAAAGAGAATAAAACTGCATATTTCATGATCTTTTACATCATTCTTTATTCAATATATAACAAACTGTAACAATTGTAACAAAATCTCTTTTGAAAAGGGAATGTCAACAAATAAACTTTCCGGTTATTGCTTTGAGCAAACCTAATAAAGTTATTTTACGAAAGAAAAAAAACTATTTAATCAATGTGGCAACACTGACGAAACATTGTTCGGGTATTGAAAGCAAAAGCTGAAATAAATACCACATAAAAGAACTATTTTTATTTATTTTTGTACTATTAATATAATATGCAAAAAGCAAAAAAAAATCCAAAAAATTAAGAATATTTGTATTACATTTATACCACAGGCAATAATGGCACGGCCTAGACTAGACATACATCCAATGGCAATAGACAAGTTGTTTGTTTTTAAGCATTTTCTAAGTGAAAATAAAAGCGAGACAAAATTTGTTCATAAATGCATAAAAAATCGTGGATCTAGAAGAGATTTTTTCTCTAAAGCTGCCTCCGTTTTTAATCAGATTCGAAATCGGGGGTCAGAAAAATCACAATGGGTGGTGGGGGGGATAATGTAATGGCATGAAAAAAAGTAAATGAGGCGTCTGAAATATTTGTTAACAATAATGAATTGAATTGTGTGTGACCATTTAAAAACCCGTGCGATCGAATTTGATTCAAAAATCTCACGAATGACCCATTCGCGTGATGAAGGGAGCCCCCCCCCCCACCCCTCCCTTAATCCTAGGGCCTAAAATCTCACGATATATCACCAAAGAGTGGGAGAGGGGTGGGGACTACATAACTGGTTTGTCGGCTACATACTTGGAATAATAACAACTTATAAAGATATATTTATGACAATTCTCCTAACATATATGACGGAAACATAAATATGATAAAAAATTCAATACTCCTTAATACAAATAATTTCATTAAAAACGTATATAAATTCATTTGCGGTTGACTTTTTAAGGTACCTTTACATAATATCAATTTATTGCTATCGCTTAGTGTTTTTGGAATCATTCATCCGTCAAGTCCACTGTTGGGCGCTGGCCTTTACCAGGTTACTTCACTTGCATATCAAATTGTTCAAAAGAAACCTAGGATTATCATGTGTACGGTCCTTTAGCGAGTCTAAATGATGCCGAAGCGTTTATATATGTACATAAGATGTAATGTTCCTAGGCGTACTGCGCGGTGAACTTGGCGTGGAAGTCCCGGAAGATGTCCAGCATTTCCTGCAGCAGCGCGGGCTGCGGCAGGATGGTGGTGCGGAAGTGGAAGCTGCCGGGCCGCTGCCCGAACCCTGACCCTGGGACGATGCAGATTCCTGGAACAGTGATACCGCCGCTAAATCTCACATTCATTCATTCATCGTCAACTTGCTGGGGTGGTATAATCACGCGGCTGAAGAGAATCTACCACCCCATCCCTTCCTCATCTTCCTGAAATATCAGAATAAAGAAAAGAAGCCTGAAATGATTATGATGACATAATTAATGGAGCTCTTACCGAGGTCGTCGCAGGTGTCGTAAGAGGCGACTAAGGTATTGGACGGACAGCCTTTATTGGTGCCTAAAGAAAGTAAAAGTAAAGTTTCAGCCTATAAATGTCCCACTGCTAAGCACAGACCTCTCATTTCTAAAAGGGTTTGGAGCTGGGAGGAATCCGCCACACTGCTCCATTGCGGGTTGGCGGACTGCACATGTCTTCGAAATATTTTTTTATTTCTCAGACATGCCGATTTCCTCACGATGTTGTCCTTCATCGCCGAGCACGTGGTAAGTCAGCACTTAAAATTGCAATTAACAATTTTAGTGGTGCCGGCACCGGGAATCGAACCCAGGTCACTCGCGTACTATAAAATTCAAAGCGAGCGCCTAGCCCCTGAGCTACCACGGCTCTTATTAATATGCAATGCTGTCACTAAACTGCTCGTGGGAACGCAATGGGGAGTAAAAATTTTTTCCAAAATGGCGGCGTGGTTTGACACCCATCACGTCTCGTTTCCCGCGAGTGCGAAAAGTAGGCTTCGGGTGTGGTTTTTGTTTTAATTGAAAATTCATTGCTTTCGTTTTCTTAAGATTTGTATTAAGATTGTTGTTTATTAATCTCTATTTTTTTATAATTGCCTTCATTGAAAATGACAGTACTGTCATCGTCGAATAAAATCATTGATGATGCTTTGTTGCCTTTGGAAGATCATTAATATAAAAAAGAAAAAATGACAGGCCCAATACGCTGCCTTGAGGGACTCCGTGAGATACAATTCTGTTATACGATTTGATATTAATTCGGTTAATCTGTGTTACTTCCTCTCTACTTTCTAAGTAAGATTTTATTTAGTCGAGAAAGTTGCCTCTAACACCATATATAGCTTATTTAGAAATATCTCGAAATCGACATAATCAAATGCCTTGGTCATATCCATATGTATATAGCTACAGTAGGTTCTTTTATCCATGTTTTGGTGAAGTTTCTCTGAAAGTTATAAATAGCCATTTTGATAGTCCTGTTCTTCGCAAAACCCAGTTACTCTCTACAGATTTTTTTTTTTTTCAAAGTAGTTATTAAGTTTATTGTAAATATATTTTTAAATATTTTGGTAAATACGGGTATAAGTGCTAGTGGTCTATAATTGCTAATATCTGTTTTATCTTCATTTTTGTATAATGGGTTAATTCACAGAGGTTTTAAGTTTTGGAAATGTTCGGCTTTGGATGTATTTGTTAATAATGTTACATATTATTGGGGCTTATAGCCTCAGCTATTGATTATTAACCGTAGTGTGTATATATCATCATATCCTGTACTATGAGTATTTTTGAAGATACACGTTTTATTGTTATTATCATGATTGCTTATACATACATACATACATACAGTCACGCTTCTTTCCCATTCGGGTAGGCAGCGACCACATCTTTCCACTTGCTACGATCCTGACACACATCTTTAGCTTCTTCTACTTTCATTAGCGTTTTCACACACGCACGACGGTTGCGGGTACTTTTAACGTGACCTTTCCTCAAAAGTTCACCGATCTGATTATGAGGTCCTAGGTCGCCTAGGTCGACCCTTACCGGCTTGCCCATTCACACTTGCCCAAAATAAATCTGTTTCGTCAATCTCCTTTCATTTATCCTCTCTACGTGTCCAAACCATCTAAGCACCCCTTTCTCTATCTTTTTCACTACATCTTCAACCACACCGCTTATTGCTTATAGAATGTTGAAAATTCAAACTCCTTAACTCCCCGTGGCTTTCCAAAGAGCAGTATAGTGACAGCATTGCCTATTACAGTTTTTTTTTTATAGGAAAGTGGTAAAACGAGCAGGTGGCTCAACCTGATGGTAAGTGATCACTTCCGCCCATGAACATCCGCAATACCAGAGGAATCGTGGCTGCGTTGCCGGCCTTTAAGAAAAAAATAGGCTCTTTTCTTGAAGGTCCCTAAGTCGTATGGGTCCAGAAAAATCGCCGGCGGCAGCAATTCCGTAAAGTGGTCGAGCGTGGCAGAAAATTCCGCGAAAAACGCACTGTGGTGGAATGCCAACATGTGGTGGTGACGATGGAATTTTGAGTTCTGCCGGAAACTGCGATGGTGAAAACCAGCGGCTGGAATCTTAACGTTACACCGTTACATTGTACATTACGACGATACTGCTACGGTATTAAGTTCTTGAAACAATATTCCGCACCAGTTTCCTCGAGCAGCCTGAAGGCGTAGAAGACGTCGGGAGCCTTCCCCTCCGCTTTGGCGGCCTCGATGGCTTTCGGCGGCAAATCGATGCGTGGAAACGCGTACATGGCGCCCTGCAAATTAAACCATTCTAACATTACACCATGTGGTAACCGGCTTCATAGAATCTACCACTCCATCTCATCACGTGGGTATCGTAAAAATCGATAAAAGGAAAATTAAATCCAGAAGATGGGCAGCAGCATCTTCCCGGAATATCTGAATAACTAAACTGCGGTTGCCAACCCGCCTGCCAAGCGTGGCTACTATGACAAAATTCTCCCAAAATGAGACACTACAAACTTTTGTGGCATTTCGGGAGGCCTATGTTCAACAGTGGCCTAATATTGCGTTGAAATGATGACGAACATTCCTATCTGACATATATACATACAGTCACGCCTTTTTCCATTAGGGGTAGGCTGAAGACCACATCCGGAGTCCACTTTTCACGAATCGAGACCGAACGAGCGACGAACTAAGAAATCACTAAACCTACCAAAAAATTCTCCATCCTCATTGCGTTCGTAGGTGCTGTATAGGTGACAGTATTGTATATTACTGTGTTGTTCTGTACGGATAAATGCTGTACGTGCGATACGTCACTTCGTGAGGCGCTGTTCTACTCTTGCCGGACACCTATCGGCTACTATCCGAAAGCCCCATATGTTTAAATTGGCATTAAATATCATGAAGAGACAGAATAACGTTACGTAATGAGCTCGTTCGCCACACGTTGGGCGCCATTGTTCTTTGATGAGATGTTGCTTTCTTCTTTGGTGGATGCTGTGCTAAGGAAACTACCCCAGCACGAGATACTGCCCTGAGCTATTTTCTTAAGCTTTTCATGCGGTGACATAGATGTCGCTACACTACTTAGGATGGCTTCGTTTACTCCTGCAACGTCTTCTCATAACAGGTAATTATGTTCAACTACCCACGCCCGAAGTGACGCTCATAGAATAAGATCGGAAGTAGGCTAGTATGCACTGTCAGAGTGTTCACAATCACAACTCAACCCGATCTGAAACCAACAATTTGTGTCTTTGCACAAATTTTGAGTCCGGCCGGGATTTAACTACCCTTGGCGTAGTAATCAGGTGATCTGAAAAGTAGCTGCAGCAGTATAGAATAGATTTTTAACGTAATTTTTTTTAAGCTACACTGGTTCGCGAAGAAATGCCTCTGTCCTGGGAAGAACCAAGAAAAACTAACAGAACCAATAATGTACACATCATTTTCCCTCCAAAATTCCTTAATCTAAGGATTAATAGACTGAAGAGTAAAGAGAATCTACCACCCCATCTCATCCCGTGGGTGTCGTAAAAGTCGACAGAGGGAAAATTAAAACCAGAAGATGGGCAGCAGCATCTTCCAAGAACATCAGAACAAATAAACTGCGGTTGCCAACCCGCCTGCCAAGCGTGCCAACTATGGCAAAATCCCCTCCAAAATGAGAGCTACAAACTTTTGTAGTAATCTACGGGGGAGGCCTATGTTCAGCAGTGGACTAGTGATAAGCTGAAATGATGATGATGATAATGATGAGAGTGAAGAGTCGAGGAGCCGTCGTGCGGTGTACGGTGTGGTGTACCTGCACCACGTTGCAGGAGAAGCCCTGCATGGAGTTGAAGGCGTCCGCTATCATCTTGGCGCGCTTGTCCAGCGAGGCCAGCACGGCGCCGCGCTCCCGCTGCCACAGCGCGAACGACGGCTCGCCCTCCCGCGGCGGCCGCGCCTGCAACACCACACATTACCACCCACCGCTGCTACCACTGCCATGCAGGACGCCGCCTATGTAGCTACCACCGCAGTGCCGATACTCAGCTGTGAAGCGTAACATACATACAGTCTTTCCTCTTTGGCAGCAGGCAGAGACCACATCTTTCGCTTCTCCTACTTTCTAATGTTTTCAAACATGCTCGTCGGTTGGTACTTTCGACGTGGCCTTTCTTTAAAGCGACTTCGATCTGATCGTGATACGTTCGACTACGTCGACCCTTACATCTTCTTTGATCCATCCTGTGCAAGTATCCAAACCATCTAGGCATCCCTTTCTCTATTTTTGTCACTACGTCTTCTATCACACCGCAACTATCCCTTATCACGCTATTCCTAACTTTGTTCATAAAAGTCACTCGAGCTATGCTTCTCAAACTTTTCATTTTTCACAGCATTAATCAAGTCAAGCATAAGTGTGCAAACATTAGCGTTTCGTGCATAGGAGACTTGAGAACTAACGTCCCAGGGTGACAGGCGCAGTGTGGTGATATATAATAGATAGACGGATAATACCTAGACGGATTCCTGCATAGAAAAGCAACCACCAGTAACCACTTTCGAGACGCCGGTAAAGTGTAAGTACGTCTCTCTTTTTAATCTTACAGAAATTTTATAATGTCATGCGGCGACACAGCATTTGTTATGGACAGACCTATAAAAAAACCTAATAACGTAGGGAAAAATTACAAGTCTATAAAAGCTTGTACTGTCCTTGCTCCTCTCATTTCCGCGTAGGTTTTAGAGCCGAGAAGAGCAGATTTCGCATGTCCTTTAAAATATATTTCTCAGGCATGCAGGTTTCCTCACAATGTTTTCTTTCATCGCCGAGGACGTGGTAAGACAGCACTTATTTCTTTTTATTGGATAAATGCAATCCAATAGTAAATGCAATGTCCGCTGCTAACAAATTATGTGTGGGCCACCCAGAACATTTTTGTGCGGCCACACACAGCAATGGCCTGTGGTCAACAGTGGACTAATGATAGGCTCAAATGATGATGATACATTGATATCCAGTATATATGGTGCAAAATAATACTCCGAGCACTGTGCCCCGCGATTATATATGGGTGGCGGTGGGCCATTAGGAAGGGCGGTGCGGTACTCACGACGCAGTCGACGGCGGTCTGGCCCAGCGTGGTGGGGCACAGCATGGCGGAGATGCACTTGTAGAGCTGCGCCTGCACCGCGGCGTCCACGTTGAGCAGCTCGGCCCAGCCGCCGCGCAGCCCGCACTCGCCCATGTAGCCCTTGCTCACCGACATGAAGCTGGCCAGCTCCAGCGCCGCGCTGTACGGCGCGCCCATCTCGCGCACCACCTGCACGCCACCTCACGTTACGACTGCACGCTGGGGCTCCTCCCACTTTACTACCGCCCGCTTCGGCTCCTCCCACTTTACTACCGACCACTGCGGCTCCTCCCACTTTACTACCGCCCGCTGCGGCTACTCCCACTTTACTACCGACCACTGCGGTTCCTCCCACTTTACTACCGACCACTTCCGGTGCTCCCACTTTACTACCGACCACTTCCGCTACTCCCACTTTACTACCGCCCGCTGCGGCTCCTCCCACTTTACTACCGACCACTGCGGTTCCTCCCACTTTACTGCCGACCACTTCCGGTGCTCCCACTTTACTACCGACCACTTTCGCTGCTCCCACTTTAATACCGACCACTGCGGCTGCTCCCACTTTACTACCGACCACTGCGGCTACTCCCACTTTACTACCGGCCATTGCGTCTCCCTCTTAATTCGACGCACATTTTTTTATTTTTTTTAACCGTAGCCTCAGAAGTAGTATTTTCCTGTATCGTCGATACATTTTACAAACATAAACTTGATATGCACAACACAACCAGACCCAAAAACCAACAATTTGTGTTTTTTCTCAAATGTTCTCTTTGCAGGTTATGATTATGCCCTAACTATTTACACTTACAGAGAAACAATATACTGAAATTTCTAGAAATAATCATAGTAATAGCCGTGTGGTAGCGGCTTAAGAGAATCTACCACCCCATCTCATCCCGTGGGTGTCGTAAAAGTCGACAGAGGAAAAATGAAAACCAGGAAATGGGTAGCAGCATCTTGCTGGAACATCTGAAAAATTAAACTACGGTTGCCAACCCGTCTGCCAAGCGTGGCAACTATGGCGAAATCCCTCCAAATGAGAGCTACAAACTTTTGTGGCTATCTATGGGGGAGGCCTATGTTCAGCAGTGGACTATTGATAGGCTGAAACGACGACGACGAATCATAGTAAACGACAACAAACATTTACACAAAAGCGTACTATCCACTATGGCGTAACACAGGGAGGTAATTTAAGTCCTTTACTATTTATCTATACTAGCTGAGACTACGTCCACGTGTGTTAAGGTTTTTTAGAATACCTTGAGAGTTATTTGATTTACCGGAATAAAATTGATTGTATATCCATCTCCAGGATACAACCGATCTCTATGCCGAAATTCGTCAAATTTGGTTTAACGGTTAAGCTACGAAAAGGTAACAAACAGACAGAGGTACATACTGACAGTCACTTTCGCATTTATAATATTAACATAGGATTAATGGCTATGCTGTGAAAATGACTTCCGTGTGGTGGGGTCATAAGAGAATCTACCCCATCTCATCGTAAAAGTCGACTCATGGGCAATAAAAACCAGGAGATGGGAAGCAGCATTTTCCCGGAACATCTGAATAAATAAACTGCGGTTGCCAAACTACGTGCCAAGCGTGGCAACTATGGCAAAATTCCCCCAAAATGCAAGCTACTAACTCTTGTGGCAATCTATGAGGATGCCTTTGTTCCGCAGTGGACTAGTAGAATAGGTTGAAATGATGATGATGATTTTAAATTTTGCATGCGAATTCTTTACTATAATGGATTTCCGCAAAGTAACGACTGGATTCTATTGGTCTATTAAAAAGGAACAAAATTGTAAACCGTTTCTTCTCCGAGTCAAAAGCTTACCTTCTTGAAGGAAAAGAACTTGCTACCCTCCGCGTAGACGTTGTCCTGGTATACCTCGTCCGCGAACACGAACAGGCTGTGCTTGTGCGCGAACTTTATTATCTCCTCGATGTTGTCACGGGTCAGAACCTGGAACAACGGTCACTCGATGTTTAACTTCTGCAATGGAACGTACACATTCAATGGTGGTAGGATTCCTATGCAGGAATCCGTCAAGGCCAGCCGGTGTTGCCAGGTCCAGTGTGTCAAATTTCGAGACCGGAGGTAAAAGTATTCGAGAATTCGGTTTTCGAAACGGAACCGCTACAGTGGCTACAAAAACCCCAGACTTTTGTGAATCTTACTTTTTTACTGGTGGTAGGATTCCTATGCAGGAATCCGTCTAGGTAGGTACCACCCCAGGGCCAGTTATTCTGCCGTGAAGCAGTAGTGTGCAAACATTACTGGGTTTCGGTTTGAAGGGCACTGTGAGCTAGTGTAATCACTGGGCATATGAGACTTAAGAACTGATGTCTCAGGGTGACGAGCGCAGTGTGGTGTCACACAGAAATATTCTGGGTGATACAGCATTTGTTGTGGGCGGACGTTGCACCTTCACTTGAAAACGTTTTGTATGTACACAAGAACATAAACCAGTTCACTAAAAAAAGTGATGTTCATAATGTGAATACCAGGAACAAGCACAAATTAATTATGCCAGTTACCCGACTTCACAGAGTCAGTAACTCTTTTATGGGGCTATGTATACGTTTTTACAACAAAATCCCAGAAAGTGCTAAAAGTCTTTCAATCAAAAAGTTTAAATTTTATATTAAACAAAGACTTCATAAAAAGGGTTATTATAATATTAAAGAATACATAGATGATGATATCACCTGGGAATGAGGTGATCGCCGCCAAGCCATTTCTACATCTTTGTAATACTGCTGTTATTGTACATTATTTTAAAAATGACTAAAAAAAAAGCCCGCTGGGTTTCTTACTGGTTCTTCCCAGGATAGAGGCATTTTTGCGAACCAGTGTAGCTTAAAAAAAATGACTTTCAATAAGTACTATGTAAATAGTCTATATTGAATAAAAATTTATTCTATTCTATTCTATTCTATTCCATCAGGTGAACGTTTTGCTCGTTTCGTCACTTAATACAATAAAAAAAAAAAAAAAAATCGTCGTTTATTATTTTCCGACAGTCAGTTTTTTTTTAATTACACTACACTTTTAAATTATACATACATACATACAGTCACGCCTCTTTCCCATAGGGGTAGGCAGAGACCACATCTTTCCACTTGCTACGATCCTGACACACATCTTTAGCTTCTTCTACTTTCATTAGCGTTTTCACACACGCACGTCGGTTGCGGGTACTTTTAACGTGACCTTTCCTCAAAAGTTCACCGATCTGATTGTGATACGTACGTATATACGTATATATCTGCATGCAAAATATAAAAATTTTGGAAAATTCTAAAGTACACGTCTCATGGCGCTCATTTAACTCTTAAGAAAAAGAAAATCCTATTGAGGTTCAAATATTTCGAGTTTATTTCAAATCTTCTCTTTTCTTTAAAAAAACGATGATCCACAGTAGGATTTCTCCTGTGTCGTGGGTGCGTTTTACAGACATAAAATCAACATGCACAAACATCCAGACCCTGGAACAACCCTAATAGACACAACCCTATCTGTAAGCCCTACAGATATTTCTGCCGTGCGGGAATCGAACCCTCGACCCGCGGCGCAGAAGCCAAGAGCTTAGCCACTGCGCCAATAAGAAAAAAATATTTTAAAAATTGAAACCAGTAGACAAAATTCTGGACACGATAAAAAAACCCGCTCACGATACGTCAATTTTTCACATTTCGTGGACCGTCTTTTTATACTTTTTTTTTTCAAAGTAGTAGTAACATTCGATTATTTTTCAAAATAACTTTTAATTAATAATTAAAGTGTTTTCTTGATATGAGTCTATTCAAATCAGCATAAAAGTAAAGTAAAGTTTCAGCCTATAAATGTCCCACTACTGAGCACAGGCCTCCTCTCATTTCTGAGAGGGTTTTGGAGCTAGGAAGAATCCGCCACGCTGCTCCAATGCGGGTTGGCGGACTGCACATGTCTTCGAAATATTTTTAATTTCTCAGACATGCAGGTTTCCTCACGATGTTTTCCTTCACCGCCGAGCACGTGGTAAGTCAGCACTTAAAATTGCAATTAACAATTTTAGCGGTGCCGCGCACCGGGAATCGAACCCAGGTCACTCGCGTACTATGAAATTAAAAGCGAGCGCCTCGCCCCTGGGCTACCACGGCTCTATCAAATCAGCATATAAGTGCAATATAATTGTGATAGAGGCATTTGAAGAGCGCCGAATCGCTCCCTTGACCTTGACATGTCGGGTATCACTATCCCACGCCGCATGGCGCCATGAGAAGTGCAAAAATGGTGTGTATTACTTAGTTTTTGAACAGCAACCGCCCGCACAAACAAACAAACACCGCCACCAGATATCCTACACGACAACAATACTACCTACCACTAGGTAATATCCACCACTGAAGTCGAGACCACGACACGTGTTTCGCCCCTAAACGAGGCATTATTAAGTGTATAGCTTATATCTTAGTATAGACTAAGACAGACAGCCGCCGAGTAGTCGCTGATAGTGGTGGAAGGTGATTGCTTGCAATATTTTGCATGCGGATCTTAGCAAATTAACTTCGATTCCTTCATTATAATGGATTTCTACAAAGTAACATCTGACTTTATTAACAATGTTATGTTACCATTGGTTTTGGTACAAGAAACAAAACAACTTAAAACTAGATAGTTTTAGAGGTTAATATTGAAAAATCGGGACTTTCGGGTGTCACCAGACCCTCAAAAATCGGGACACCTGACAACCCTATACCGTAGGGTCAGTTAATCTGCCGGGAAGCAGTAGTGTGCAAACATTACTGTGTTTCGGTCTGAATGGCACTGAGAGCTAGTGTAATCACTGGACATACGAAACTTAATTAATAGAGCCGTGGTAGCTCAGGGGCCTGGTGCTCGCCTTTAATTTCATAGTAAGCGAGTAACCTGGGTTTATATCCCCGGTGCCAGCACCTCTAATATTGTTAGATGGTGGAAGGTAGAAATATTTCGAGGACATGTGAAGTCCGCCAACCCGCATTGGAGCAGCGTGGCGGATTCTTCCTAGCTCCAAATCCCTCTCAGAAATGAGAGGAGGCCTGTGCTCAGCAGTGGGACATTTATAGGCTGAAACTTTACTTTTTTTTACGAAACTTAAGAGCTGATGACTCAGGGTGTCGGGCGGAGTGTGGTGTCACACAGAAATGTTCTGGGTGACACGGCATATCATCATCATTTCAGCCTATCACTAGTCCACTGCTGAATATAGACCTCCCCCACAGATTGCCAAAAAAGTTTGTAGCTCTCATTTGGGGGGGGGGGGGGGGGGGGCTTTGCAATCGTTGCCAGGCTTGGCAGGCGGATTGGAAACCGCAGTTTATTTATTCAGATATTCCAGGAAAATGCTGCCCATTTCCCCGTTTTCATTTTCTCTCAGTCGACTTGTACTACACCCACGGGATGAGATAGGGTTGTAGATTCTCTTAAGCCGCTACCACACGATTAGAAAATATCCAAAGTTCAAACGAAAGAAGAAAAGTTTAAACTATGTGTTAAACAAAGACTTTTTAAGAAGGGTTATTATAATATTAAGGAATACATGGATGATGACAACCCCTGGGAATGAGGTGATCGCTGCCAAAGCTTATTAAAATGACTGAAAAAAAAAATCCCGCTTGGTTCTTCCCAGGACAGAGTGGCATTTCTTTGCGAACCAGTGTAGCTTCAAAAATGACGTTCAATGAGTATTATGTAAATGATCTATATAGAATAAAAAATATTCTATTCTTAAGCCGCCACCACACGTATATGTTATTTAAATGAAATAAGATCGCAGGCGAGGCTCGTGTGCCATATCCAATCACCTGTCCAGTAGGGTTGCCCGGGTTGATGATGACTATAGCGCGCACGTTGCACTGCTTGCTCGCTGCAGCCAGCGAGCGCTCCAGCTCGGCGATGTCGAGCCCCCAGTTGTGCTCCTCGTCCAGGTAGTAGCCAACTTGCTCCAGGCCGTACTCGGCCAACGACGCGGAGTACAGCGGGTACTGCGGTATGGGGATCATCACACCTGGAAGACGTGGAAATGGAAGTCTTTAAATGGTGGACTTTACAAGTTTACGTTCCGTCTAGTCCAGTTGTAAAAAAGTTAAGTAGCGTACACTAGCTGATGCCCGCGACTTTGTCCAGATGGATATAAATTCTTTTTAAATATCCAGTGGAAACTATTTCGTTTTTAAGGATAAAAAGTATCCCACGTCCGTCTCCAGGATGCAAGTTAACTCTGTGCCAAATTTGGTCGAGATCGGTTAAACGGTAGAACCGTCAAAGGTAACAAACAGACAGAGAGACAGAGATACAACACGGAGTCAACATATTAAATTTCATTTAGTTTATTTGAAATTCTCAAAAATTATTAAATAACACAAATATTACATGGAAGAGTATTATTGCGTACATTCGACTTCGGTTCCTTTATCCATCACTTTTTAAGCGCCAGCCTAATATCAGGAGATTCTAAGATTTCGTCGTCGTCGTTTCAGCCTATACCTAGTCCACTGCTAAGGTATGAACATAGGTCTCCCAAAGATTGCCACAAAAGTTAGTAGCTCTCATTTTGGGAGGCATTTTGCCATAGTTGCCACGCTTGGCAGGCGGTTTGGCAACCGCAGTTTATTTATTCAGATGTTCCCGGAAGATGCTGCTGCCCATCTCCTGGTTTTTATTTTCCCTCTGTCGACTTTTACGACACCCACGGGATGAGATGGGGTGGTAGATTCTCTTAAGCTGCTACCACACGGCGAAAAAATATTTTTGCTATAGATAGCTGTACACTGGGAGTACTGGTCCCCATTCTTATTTATGGTAGTGAATGTTAGGTCTGGCAGAAGAAGCAGGAAAGCAAGATTAATGCTGTGGTCATATAAAGTTTTCAAAGTGTAGCTGGAGGGACTATGTTGGACAAAGTGAGGAATAGCGTGATAAGGGAACGTTGCAGTGTGGTAGAAGATGTAGTGACAAAGATAGAGAAAGTGATGCTTAGATGGTTTGGACACGTAGAGGGAATGAATGAAAAAATATTGACGAAATAGATTTTTGAGGCGAGTTGGAATACACAAGCCGTAAGGGTCGAAGGAGTACGTATCAAGATCACATCTGAGACGTTTTAAGGAAAGGCCACTTCAAAAATGAAAGCGGAAGCTGTGTCAGGATCGTATCACGTGAAAAGTTACCCCAATGAGAAAGAGTCGTGACTGTGTCTGTATGTATTAGATAGCCCGTTTACTGAAGAAGGTTCTAGGCAATAAAACTTCACGCTACAACCTTAAGAAGCCACACTTTAAGAACCGAGAGTTGCCGATAGGTGTTCGGCAGAGTAGAATAGCACCTACCTCTTTCCTACCGAGATGTCGTAAGAGGCGACGTAAGAGGTGACTAAGGTATTGTAGGGACAGCCTTAATTCGTGCGAAATTACACCATACGCGTATTATGCAATGCTGTCACTATACTGCTCGTGGGAACGCAACGGGGAGTAAGTTTTTTTTTACTCTTGCCAAAATGGCGGTGACGTGGTTCGCCACTCGTCAAGTCTCATTTCCAACGAGGACGAACAGGGCTACGTGAGTGGCCTCTGCCTACCCCTTATATGGATATAAGGCGTCCCTATATGTATGTATGTACTCTGAGAACCGAACATTACCGAAAACGCTGCACTGTGAATTCTCAGATCAGCGAGATATCATACTGTACGGCGCAGTCACTGGTGGTAGGATTCCTATGCACGAATCTATATAGGTATCCGTATAGGTAGGTACCACCCCAGGCCAGTTATTCTGCCGTGAAGTAGTAGTGTGCAAGCATTCCTGTGTTTCGCTTTGAAAGGCACAAAGAGTTAGCGTAATCACTGGGCATATGAGACTTAAGAACTGATGTCTCAGGGTGACTGGCAGAGTGTGGTGTCACACAGAAATGTTCTGGGTGATACAGCATTTGTTGTGGGCAGACGTTGCACTGAACGTTTTGTTCGTTTCGTCACTTCATCAAAATCCACCTCTGATCGGCTTATTTAACGCGGGTGAAACCGTGGAGCTAATAACTTACTCACACAATGCCATTTCCGCGGAGCGACACCATGTTAATGAAACATTATTGTTAGCATACACATACATAAATAATGGTATTTACGTTTGTTCGCACGTCTGTGAAAATTGATTTGTTAACATGTTGTCTTCATATTGGTGTTACCATAAATACATAGTTTATACTTTTACGGAGAACCTACTATAATTATAAAGAAAACATTCAAGGATTGTAATTGAAGAGTATTTAATTTAAACATATACCACACAGGCATAAGAAGTAAACACTTCGGCTCTTACACACATAGACTCGCACTCACACTCCTATACACACACGCACACAAACTCTATTTCTATAATGAATTAATTGTATTCAATAGGTAAATAGCTGCACCGGTCCCGTGGGTTGAGGACCTGGTGATCTGTACTACAGATTATCGGCCTACCATAGACACCAGCTCCTCACATTACTTACTGGAAATATTTTAAGTTTCTTTTTGTAATCTTGTGAGGAGAAATAAACGATATTATTATTATGTAGTTATACAGTTACGCCTTTCTCCCATATAAGGGTTAGACAGAATTCACACCCGCTACCCACTTTTCGTCCCCGCGGGATGAGAGACGTGAGGAATGGCGAACCACGACGCCACCGTTTTGGTACGAGTCAATAAAGTTCTTAGTCTCCACGGCGTTCCCATCCAGTATACTGACAGCATTGCATACTATGGAATCATTTTGCACGAATGAAGGCTATCCGTACAACACCTCAGTCGCCTCTTACGACACCTCGGTAGGAAAGAGGCAGGTGCTATTCTACTCTGCCGGACACGTTTTATGTTTGTGTTATTAACGACCGCGTATTCGGAATAATGTTCCGCGACTATTGGAAAACTAAATACACTGATAAAAATTAAAAGATTAAATTTTTATATCGAATGGGGGGTGATGGCTAAGTGTCCTGCAAAAACTTCCGGATTGTGACTGCGATGGTTGCCGATGACGTTGTTTTTGTTGTTCGGAAAAGCTGGTTGCGATGTTTATACCGGGGTCACCATTTTGGCGTTGGGGATGATCACGTCGGGGTCGCCATTTGCGAATGATGGTGCCAAGGGCCCCGCCAGATCGGGTGGTCTGATCTGGGGTGGACATCTCCTCCAACTAATAATATTTACATACATACATAAGATCACGACTTTATCCCATAAGGGGTAGTCAGAGACTGGGCACCCACTGCAAAGACAGATGATTGCCACAATCCACGTTTCACCAAAACATTATAATGCACTCGGTGTGATAGGTAGTGAGCCCATCGCCACCATGCGCTGTTGGGTGCACAGTGCAGTTTAATTCCTTACTCGCCTTTACGAGATCCATTAGATGAGATGGAGTGGTAGTATTCTTTTAACGAGCCGCCACCACACGGCTAATAATATTTACATGTTGTATACATAGTTCGCATCTCAGAAAACTTTTATAGCGCGATAATAGACGTATGGGAATATTTCTAAATCCTAATAAAACAAAATACATGTTATTCGGTACTAAAAAGCAGCTACAGTCATTACCATCACTAAATATAACGCTGATGGGGCAGTATATTGAGAGAGTAGAGGAAACACGTAACTTAGGTCTAACCATGGATTCCAGTCTTAGGTTCGAAACTCATATCGCTGAATCGGTTCGGAGCTGTTTTTATCGTTTAAAGATTTTATATCAAATGAGACCATTTTTGTCAGAGGATCTGCGTATACAGTTGATTGAGTCACTAGTCTTATCCAAACTAAATTATGCTGATACAGTCTATGGCCCGCGCCTATTATCAAGGACAGATCGACTTATTCAGAGGGTTCAAAACGCATGTGCTCGTTTTTGTTTTAAGGTACCAAGGAGGAACCATGTTACGCCATTCCTGAATAAACATCACATACTAAAAATGAAGTCGAGGCGTAAGCTCCACCTGGCTTGTCTTATGTTTGGTGTTGTTAAGTTTAAGGAACCTATATATTTATATAATAAACTCAGCTGGGTGTCTGGCAAACGCGACTGCACAAGTAGGCAGTGCTCACTACAAATATCTATTCCTCCACACAAAACAGCTGCATTTAGAGGAAGCTTCCGTTATGCAGCATCTAAGGTATGGAATAATCTGCCTCCCCCTCTAAGACTACATAAAACAATTAATTCATTTAGGATAAACCTACGGCGTTACCTGATTGATGCGCAACGGAAGCTTGATATCATAAACCTAAATGCGTCTTTTATATGATAAACGTCTAAATTCGTTATTGTATCTATTATAGTGCTGCTACTTTATTATTATTATATTTCATTATTATTATACATCTTTACCTATATTTTAATACGTGAAGAGAGAACATTGTGCTCCCTTTTTTTAGCACCTTTCGCGAATGAGGAGGTTTGAGATTTGGCATTGTTAAGGTTTGTATGGAGAAGAAGCGTGGATGCTGGGATGTATGTATGTATAATATGTGTTACTAATGCATTAGTTTTAGAAAATTAAAAATTAAAAAATATGAATTATGGTCTTTATATTTGTGTATCTGTGTATGTATGTATGTATATGTAATTATGTATATTCTAAATTTATTTGAATTTATCTTGTGCCTTAAATTTGTTAACGTATAAATAACTGTTTAGTAACCCACATAGCTACAGCTTAAATTGACATCCGTGGTGCACTTAGGTTCCAGTTGAAAACCAGCGTCACGCTTTACAGTCTGACATTAAGCTGATCTGGAGACCTATTGGTTCAGCCGTGAGACACGCACATTGCCACTGCCTTTGTATTATATTCTTTTTTTTTTTCATTTCTTATGTTATTTTTTTTTCATGATTGTATTTTCTTTTTTAATTAGTATGTGTTTCTATTGTGTATGAGTTTGCTTGTTGCGCGTGAGCGTTGTCTTGTTGTGCTGTACTAATAAATGCTTTTTCTTTCTTCAGCTTCCCATGTGGCGACATAGATGACGCTACAGATCCATTTCAGAAAAAGCAGAAAAAGTTAAGGAAAGCATGCCGACAGTATTTGGAAGCGTGGTGGCGGCTTAAGAGAATCTGCCACCCCATCAATCCCGTGGGTGTCGTAAAAGTCGACAGAGCAAAAATTAAAACTAGAAGGTGAGCAGCAGCATCTTCATGGAACATCTGAATAAATAAACTGCGGTTGCCAACCCGTCTGCCAAGCGTGGCAACTATGGCAAAATCCCCCCAAAAAGATAGCTACAAAATTTTGTGGCAATCTTTGGGGGAGGCCTATGTTCAGCAGTGGACTGGTGAAAGGCTGAAATGATGATGATGATTTGGAAGTTGTCGCCGTGGTCGAAAATCGCCCAGGCCTCATCATGTATATATGTATTTTCACTGGTGGTAGGATTCCTATGCAGGAATCCGTCTAGGTAGGTACAACCCCAGGGCCAGTTATTCTGCCGTGAAGCAGCAGTGTGCAAACACTACTGTGTTTCGGTTTGAAAGACACAGAGCTAGCGTAATCACTGGGCATATGAGACTTAAGAACTGATGTCTCAGGGTGACGGGCGCAGTGTGGTGTCATAAATTTTCCGTGTGACACAGCATTGTTATTGGCAGACGTTGCACTTACCAGCAGGTGAACGTTTTGCTCGTTTCATCACCATATCCAATAAAATAAAAATAAAAAATATTTCGCACCATTTTGCGGGCGACGTAACATCGCACCGGTAATGTAATATAGGCAATTGAAAGATGTGCGTCATTGCTACCGTCCGGTCGACAAGTTAATTATTATATAACCGCGGTCGGCTTTACCGCATTGAATAATGCAATTCTACCGAAACTATGCGAATATGTTTATTTTATGACAGAAAGTCACGACACGCGCAAATCTTTCACCTTGTGGTAAGTACAACGTCTGCCCATAACAAATGCTGAGGCACTCAGCACGTTTCTGTGTGGCACCACACTGCGCCCTCTGAGACACATGCCCAGTGATTACACTAGCTCTCAGTGCCCTTCAGACCGAAACACAGTAATGTTTGCACACTAATGCTTGACCGCAGAATAGCTGGCCCGGTGATACCTACCTAGACTGATCATTGCAATGGTATCCCACCACAAGTAAAAGTTGGGTGAGAATTTATGGTTTAATGATTCACAGCAAATAGTGGTGGCGTTAGACCATCGACAAAACTCGCCTCGTGCGAGTAAAATTCCAAAGAATAATGTCAAGAAATTCTAGTAGTCTCCCACGAATGGCAAATATAATATTGTTAATCCCAATTTTACGTGTACACACGTGTAAACTAAGAGAGAATGAGACGAATGCAGAGTATCAGGAGTAGGACAATTGTAAGGTTTATCCATACTAATATTACAAATGCGAAAGTAACTCTCTCTGTCCCACTGTCTGTTTGTTACCTTTTCACGGTTCAAACGCTAGCCCTCCCTTGACGAAATCTCGCATACTTATAGCTTTCATCCTGGAGACGGACACAGGATATTTTTAAAATTTCGAAAAGTTCCCACGGGATATTTAAAAACCTGTATCCATGTGGACGAAGTCTGGCATCAGCTAGTTTATTATAATATTGTTGCCCAGTTTAAAAATTATCTCACATATTATTCTACACTAGCTGATGCCCGCGACTTCGTTCGCGTGGGTATAGCCTTTTTTAATATCCCGTGACAGCTATATGACCTTCAGGGATAAAAAATATCCTATGTCCGTCCTCAGGATGCAAGCTATGTTTGTGCTAACTTCATCAAGATTGTTTAAGCGGTTGAGCCGTGAAAAGGTAACAAACAGACAGAGGGACAGAGAGAGTTACTTTAGCATTTATAATTTTAGTATGTATATAAATTACACTAGCTGATGCCCGCGACTTCGTCCGCGTAGAAAGAGGAACAATATCCCGTGTGAACAGTTTGATATTCCGGGAAAAAAAAGTATCCCATGTCCGTCTTCAGGGTGCAAGCTATCTCTGTGATAAATTTCTTAAATTCCTTTTTGGTCCGATCTACGCAGAAAGAGGTAACTGTATCTTGAAGTCTTGGCAGTGGTATGCTTGGTTTTTGATTTAATTTTATTAATTATAGAATCCCCAGCTGGTGGTGATACCCAACCATCTTCTGTATTAAAATTAGGATGTTTTTAATTTCAATAGCCTCGCGAATCATCCTTGGTAGGAACCGGCGTTCTTTTGCGAGGATTTGTGGTTTATCAATCTGATGCAATATGGTAAGGATGATCCACATAAATAGTAAAATAAAACGCGATAAAATCCGTAAAATTAGTTAACATTAAATGCGTAGTGTTCGCGTAAATATAAGAAAACCGCACTAATATTATAAATGCGAAAGTAGAAATTATAAAAGAGTAATATTATAAAATAGAAAGTCCTCTGTCCCTCTGTCTGTTTGTAACCTTTTCACGGTTCAATCGCTGAACCGATCTTGACGAAATTATGCACAGAGATAGCTTTCATCTTGTGGACGGACAAAGGATACTTTCTATCCCGGACTCCACGCCATATTTAAAACACCTATATCTACGCGGCAACAGCTAGTCATTACTTAAAATGTGTTAATAGAATCAGGCGTTACTTTGCGGAAATCCATTATACTCGTAGTAAAGCAGAGAAAGTTAATTTGCTAAGATCCGCATGTAAAATGTAAAATGGTGTGTATTACCTAGTTTTGAAGAGCACCGCCCGCCCTCCCTCAACAGCGTGCACCAGAAAACCAATACCGCCACCCGGGGCCGCTACCAGATACCTTCCACCACTACAACACTACCACTAGGCAATACACACCACTGAAGTCGACAACACGACGTGTTTCACCTCAAAGCGAGGCATCAAGTGATATTGACTCTACGACTGTCAACCGCCGAGTGAGCGGCCCAGTCAAAGAGCTGCTATTTATAGTCTCGGTGACGCAACCGACCGTTATCTAAGACAATGCGAAGACATCATCGCGATAACGGCCGACAACGGCCGATTCGTCACACAATCCACCACCCGAGTCACGTAGGTAGCCGTTTGCGATCGTATTGATGCTGTTGAGGAAGGGCGGGCGGTGCTCTTCAAAACTACTGTATTACCTATACACACCATTATACATTTTGCATGCGGATCTTAGCAAATTAACTTTCTCTCCTTTACTATTATTAAAAAGTGTTAAATTCCCCGCGAGGTTGCGCTCACACGTGCCAACTGACCTGATGGCCGGCCGTTGATATCGTTGCAGAGCAGCTGCAGCACATTCTTGATCGCGTTGGAGGCGCCGCCCGACAGGCAGATGTCGCGCCAGTCGGCCGGGTGCCCGTCGCGCCGCTCGATGTACTCCGCCACGTGGCGTCGGATCATCTCTATGCCGTGCGACATCGAATACGAGCCCACCGACCCGCCGCTACGGAGAACAGCACAATGCACACCTCGTCCGACATGTTACGACGTGGCGCGAATTAAAAACACTTGTCTCTGGTCATAGTCGTCGTCTCGGATGTGAGGAAGGTCGTGCGCAGTGTGCTATGGGCGAACGTGTTACTCGTCTCGACCCTTTCTCCAATGAATGAAAAAATCATCAATTCAGCCTATGACTAGTCGACTGCTGAACATAGGCCTTACAAATAGATTGCCACAAATGTAGCTCAATGGCTAGGCGCTCGCTTGAAATTTCATAGTACGCGAGTGATAATGGGTGCCGGCACCAAACTGTCAATTGCCATTTTAAGTGCTGATTTACCGCGTGCTCGGCGGTGAAGGAAAACATCGTGAGGAAACCTGCATATCTGAGAAATAAAAAAATATTTCGAATATAGTTAATAGAATCAGGCGTTACTTTGCGGAAATCCATTATAATGAAGAAAAGTAAGTTACTTTGCTAAGATCCGCATGCAAAATATAAAAATGGTGTACATTACCTAGTTTTTTGAAGTGCACCACCCGCCCTCCCTCAGTAGCGAGTGTCGTAGAGTCTCGGCGGCCGTCTGTCGTAGAGTCTATTACGCTTGATAATGCCTCGTTTTGGGGCGAAACACGTGTCGTGTTCTCGACTTCAGTGGTGTATATTATCTAGTGGTGGTATTGTAGTGGTTGGTGGAGGGTACCTGGTGGCGGTTCCTGGTGGCGGTGTTAGTTTGCTTGTGCACGCTACTGAGGGAGGGCGGGTGGTGCACTTCAAAAAACTAGGTAATGTACACCATTTTTATATTTTGCATGCGGATCTTAGCAAAGTAACTTACTTTTCTTCAAATATTTCGAAGACATGTGCAGTCCGCCAACCCGCATTGGAGCAGCGTGGCGGATTCTTTCTAGCTCCAAAACCCTCTCAGAAATGAGAGGAGGCCTGTGCTCAGCAGTGGGACATTTATAGGCTGAAACTTTACTCTTTTTTACTTTTAAATGTTTAAAGCTCTCAATTTGGGGGAATTTTGCAATAATTGCCACGCCTGGCGGGCGGGTTCTCAATCGAAGTTTATTTATTCAGATGTTCCAGGAAAGTGATGCTGCCCATCTGCTTGTTTTTATTATCCCACTGTTTCCCGACTTTTACGACACCCTTCACGTCTCATAGAAAGGAGTACAAGACTTGGAAAACTTGGGAGTCTTTTACCCATATAAGGGGTAGGCATAGGCCACTCACGTAGCCCACTTTTCGCCTTCGCGGGAAATGAGAACCACGTCGCCGCCATGTTGGCAAGAGTAAAAAAATCTTACTCCCCATTGCGTTCCCACAAGCAGTACAGTGATAGCATTGCATATTATGGTGTTATTCTGTACTAATAAAGGCTGTCCGTACAATACCTTAGTCGCTTCTTACGACCCCTCGGTAGGAAAGAGATAGGTGCAATTCTACTCTGCCGTACACCTATCAATTGCCGGTCACCTGTACAATTATTTATTAATCAATAAATATGAAATAAGAACAAAAACGAGCCCAGCATCTTTCTTTTTCCCTAGGCCAGATAGGGAAAATGAAATGTATTATCTATTTCCGTCTCTTTCGCTTCAGAAACTGTTCCTTTTGAAACGTTGCAAACAAATTCGATCTAGAAATTTTACTTGTACCGCGTCTAAAGAAGTTCTGAAATATATAAAATATTATATAGATACTACTATCTAATCATCTTCATCATTTCAGCCTATTATCAGTCCACTGCTGAACATAGGCCTCCCCCATATATTGCCCTATAGTTTGTAGCCCTAATTTTTGTGAGATGGTTGCAATTTCCAAGAAGATACTGCTGCCCATCTTCTTAAACTTTTACGACAGCTACGGGATGAGATGGGGTGGTAGATTCTCTTAAGCCGCTACCTCTCGGCTAATATTAAATAACTAACCACTAATATCTAATATTATCACTCAGTACGTAAAGTTAAACAAACCCGCATGCATTCAGTATGTCTCTGGCTCGCTGCTTCACGTCCTCGGGAAAGTCGCCCTTCTCTATTAACTCCGGGAAACTCACACACGCTAATACCTGCAAATTATAAATACAATAAAAACCTAACTTTTTTGTGTAAATGCTGCGTCATCCAGAACCTTTCTTTGTGGCACCACACAACGCTCGTCACACTGATCGATACGAGGGCACACACATCAGTGTGTGTGCCCTCGATTACACAGTAATGTTTGCACACTACTGCTCCACGGCAGAATAACTGATGCCGTGGTGGTACCTAGACGGATTCCTGCATAATCCTACTATCAGAAGGCTGAGAGCTGAAGCTGAAGGTTGAGAGGATTCAGCTTAATCAGCACGCTTGGCAGGCGGATTGGTGTTCAGAGTACCAGAGGCCTTGCTCCTTAAATGCTGCTGCCCATCACAATGTGTAGTTATATTCCATTTCTCGAGGTGATGATTCCATCGGATGCCCCCCGCGGAATAAGATTGAGTGGCTGATCTAGTACGGCGCCACGTTCGCCTGATGGTAAGTGCAACGTCCGCCCACAGCAATGCTGTGTCACCCAGATTATTTCTGTGTGGAGACATCAGTTCTTAAGCCAGAAGATGTCATCACCGCAGGTTTTTTTTTTATTTTTTTTTCAACATCTATACAAATAAACAAAATTGAAGTGTCTGTTTGTAATAACAAAATAACAGATTTTAACTCAATTCTTATGATAGTACATACGGGTACTTATAAGAAAAAAAACAATTTTTAAATTTTTTGTCGGTCTGTCTGTTGGTTCCGGCTAATCTCCGATACGGCTGGACCGATTTTGACGGGACTTTCACTGACAGATAGCTGATATTACAGCGGGTAACTTACGCTACTTTAGAAAAATAACTAGGGTTCCGCGCAAAAAAAAATTAAAACCCCAAAATCTGATTCAAATAGAATGTTTAAATATTTTATGTCGTTGGGGGTGGAAGGTGTAGCCTACTCGACATATTTATATTAGTGTTCCTGTATTAATAAAATGGTATTATTAAAGACGTCTATGATGCGACACGTCTTCTCTCTTAACCCGACATATCTCTAAATCCAGACACTATTCAGCGTCAGGACACGAGCATGGTTAACCAATAACGCTGACTATGCAATCGTCCGACAGGGTAAAAGTTATTAAGTTTTGTACTCACCTGTCTGATGAACGTGATAGGTTTCTGTCCCATAGCGTGAGCATCTCCAATGTTTGCCTTGATCACCCTTTTAAAGGGTTTTTTTGCGCCCTGCAACATAACATACTTGTATAAATCGTGGGCCAACATTTTTTTATGAAAAAAGACAATCAAGCACAGTCGACAACAACGCAGTGGCCCACGTCTTATTGCGAAAAAGGAATATTAGCCTAGTCAACAAGTTCAAAAACGTGTTAAATAGACATAAAGCTCCTAAAAATATGTACGATAGCTCATTGGATGCGGAATGATGTCTACAAAAATGTTTTTTAAGGGCTTATTAGCACATAAAAAATTGCGATTGTTATAAAAAAAATAAGATTGAAAAAAAAAGGAATTTGGTTTTTTCTTAATAATTTCTAAAATAATGATATTTAAGGAATTTTGAATTTTTCCAATGTTAATTAATACCTATGGTAGATGCAAAAACAGCAATAATAAGATATTACTTAAAAAAAAATTTTTTCATAACATTTTTTAGATATTTAATTTTTTGTTAGTTAAAAAAAATTATAATTAACAAAATAATAAACTTTAAAAAATTTTTTTTACATTACTTTATTAAGTACCTAAATGATAAGAGCTCCACGAAGGGAAAAATTTATAGATGAATTATTTAAACTTTTATTCCGTAATTTATAAAAACAGAGATTGGAAATAAATTAGTTAATTAACAATGGTGTAAATTTTTGAAAAATCGATATAATTTTTTTTTTTCACCAAGGTTTTTTTAGTTCAAGTGTTTAGATTACACCATAATTTTTTCAAATTTTTAAATTGTTATTTAATACTATAAAAAAATTATTTTAGGTGATATACCGGCTTTTTAGACGGCGCGCCTATGCCGTAACGACCTCGCGGAGCCCTATTTTCAGCGTTAAAAAAAAATTATAAATAATAGAGATAGAATTCCGGGAGTTGGGACTTTTTTATTGGAAATTTCCTCCTCTTTCAGGATCTTTTTTCAAAATTCCTTAAATATCATTATTTTAGAAATTATTAAGAAAAAACCAAATTCCTTTTTTTTTCAATCTTATTTTTTTTATAACAATCGCAATTTTTTATGTGCTAATAAGCCCTTAAAAAACATTTTTGTAGACATCATTCCGCATCCAATGAGCTATCGTACATATTTTTAGGAGCTTTATGTCTATTTAACACGTTTTTGAACTTGTTGACTAGACTATATAGGCATTATCTTTTACTAAAAAAAGTGATGTTCATAATGTTACTCGACTTCACAGGGTCAGTTATTCTTTTATGGGGCAATGTATACGTTTTTAATCAAAAAGTTCAAATTTTATATGAAACATATACTTCTTAAAAAGGGTTATTATAATATTAAAGAATACATAGATAATGATAACTCCTGGGAATGAGGTGATCGCCGCCAAGCTGTATCTACATCTTTAAAATACTGCTGTTATTGTACATTATTTTAAAAATGACTGAAAAAGATATCCCGCTGGGTTTCTTAAAGAGTTTTTTGCGAACCAGTGTAGTTTAAAAAAAATAAAAAAAAATGACTTTCAATAAGTATTGTGTAAATAATCTATATTGAATAAAAAATTATTATATTCTATTCTATCTAAAAACCTACGGAGTTTCTTTCGGCTGTTTCTTCTACGTTATAGAGATAGAGTGACGAAAGTAGCGAAACGTTCAACCGATGATAAGTGCAAAGTCTGCCCATAACAAAGGCTGTGTCACCCAGAACATTCCTGTGTGACCCAACACTGCGCCCGTCACTCTAACACATCAGCTCTTAAAGTCTCATATGCCCAGTGATTACACTAGCTCGTAGTGCCCTTCGAACGGAAACACAGTAACGTTTGCACGCTACTTCTTCAGGGCAGAAAAACTGGCCCTGGGGTACCTATATATACCTGGGCACCTTCCTAGATGGATTTGAAGATTAAAATATAACGTTTCTTTAACATAAAATTGTTCTCCGATTCCAGTCACTCAATCTAAGAATGACCACTACTTTAGCTGGTATAGTCCTGATCCATCGTATGAAACGTCCACCCAACTTGCACTCGTGCCCTGATGGGCGAGGTTCTGGCGACTGACTGACGGTAGAAAGTCTATCAGAATATGCCGATACCAAAGTATCACAGACTGGTGAAGAGAAGCAACGTCACCAGAGAGTGAACGTCGACACTGCACTCACTGAGTATCGATGAGCTACCTCCAGCGGTGGACTTGAAAAGCTTGATTGTGTATCCTAAATCGTTATAGGGCTAAACTGAGTAAAAAAATGGCCTATAAATATCTTGCTACTAAGTACAGGCTCTATCTACCACCCCATCTCATCCCGTGGGTGTCGTAAAAGTCGACAGAGGGGGAAAAAAAAACCAGGAAATGAGCAGCAGCATCTTCCTGGAACATCTGAATAAATAAGTTGCGGTTGCCGCACCCACATCTTATCAGTAACACTGAGGTATTATCTAAATAACCCACCTGCACAGCAACAACTGTTATCAGCCTATTAAGATATAGATTAATGCAGACCGCGCTCAGCTCATACCTGTCGCTAATCTAATCTACACATATGGAAGATAAGATTATAAGGATCATTTTGTTGTTCAAAGGAGCAACTTGTGTTTAATGACGTATTGATAAAAGAATTTTTATTTAAAAATTTATCTTTTATTTTTTGTAGTGTACTTTTACGACACCTACGGGATGAGATGGGGTGGTATATTCTCTTAAGCCGCCACCACACAGTATCATCATCATCATCATCATCTTGTGCTAGGAGATAATTCGGCGGAGATAATAGGCGAATGGCGGGCTTAAACTGACGATATCATGTTTCACAGTACGTACTCTAAACCAATTAGGCCATTGGCGCTACAATAATACAAGGATTCTAAAACGAAAAATCACAAAACTGACAAGTCTGTTTTATTTATATATAATATAAATATCCCGTGAGAACTGTTACATTTTCCGGGATAAAAAGCATCCTATGCCCGTCTTTTGGATGCAAGGTATATGTTTACCAAATTTCATCAAGATCGATTCAGCCGTTGAGCCGTGAAAAGGTAACAAACAGACAGAGGGACAGAGAGAGTTACTTTTTCATTTATAATATTATATATATATATATATATATATATATATATATATATATATATATATATATATATATATATATAGTATGGATGGATACACGGCATTTATGTTTATATGCTTAGACACACGCAAATCTGGAGGTTGCTTTACAAGTAAGCCGGTTTGTCCGCTGACAATGACACTTTCAGTTTTGCAAGTCATGTCGAAACCAAATTTGCCTGCTTTTGAACGTGTTTTTGAACTATCATAATTTTTACGCAAATAACGATTAGCAACAATTTTTATTTTATGAAAGGAAGTGACGCAATTCGTTAAACTGTATGTAGGTTCAACGCCTGCTTTTCTTGCTTAATATAAAAGTAAAGTAAAGTTTCAGCCTATTAATGTCCCACTACTGAGCACAGGCCTCCTCTCATTTCTGAGAGGGTTTTGGAGCTAGGAAGAATCCGCCACGCTGCTCCAATGCGGGTTGGCGGACTGCACATGTCTTCGAAATATTTTTAATTTCTCAGACATGCAGGTTTCCTCACGATGTTTTCCTTCACCGCCGAACACGTGGTAAGTCAGCACTCAAAATTGCAATTAACAATTTTAGTGTTGCCGGCACCGGGAATTGAACCCAGGTCACTCGCGTACTATGAAATTTAAAGCGAGCGCCTAGCCACTGAGCTACCACGGCTTGCTTAATATAAAATTGAGCCACTCTGAACTCTTCCACTGCTGAACATTGGGTCTCCCCCATAGATTGCTATAAAACACTTAAGTTTGTAGCTCTCATTTGGAGGGATTTTGCCATAGTTGCCACGCTTGGCAGGCGGGTTGACAACCGCAGTTTATTTGTTCAGATGTTCCAGGAAGATGCCGCTGCCCATCTCCCGGTTTTCATTATCCCTCTGTCGACTTTTACGACACCCACGAGACGAGATGGGGTGGAACATCGCATGTCATCGCATTTTCGAAAATGCTGTGTCACACAGTACACCTGTTTGTGGCACCACACTTTCTTAAGTCTCATATGACAAGTGATTACACTAGCTATCAGTACCCTTCCGACCGAAACAGCGGCGTATACACACTACCGCTTGACGACAGAATGACTGGCACGACGGTGGTACCCACCTAGACGGATTTATGCACCACAAGCGCAGCGTGGTGTCACCCAGAAATGTTCTGGAGGACACGGAATTTGTCATTAGCGGATTTTGGACTCAACGTCAGGTCATCGTTTTCTCGTCTCGTCACTTTCTGCTATATACAAAAAAAGCAATACCGGTTCGATTCCCGTCCAAAAACACATCCAAAAATTTGTATGGCAAACAGATACATGTTTGTGCAATGTATGACTGTAAAGCGCCCACGATACTGGAGAACCTAGTGAGAACATAAGTTTTTTTTTCATTAAAGACAATGGTAATTGCGAGTCTTAATGAACATGTATAAAGATGTATGCATTGAAATTTATTAACAAAAGTGCCCACACCTCCTGCTTAATATGAAATAACGATATGTTGGTAGTTACTGGTGGTAGGATTCCTATGAAGGATTCCGTCTAGGTAGGTACCACCCCACGCCAGTTCTTCTGCCGTGAATCAGTAGTACGCAAATATTACTGTTTCGTACTGAAGGGCACTGAGAGCTAGCGTAATCACTGGGCATATAAGAACTGATGTCTCGGGTAGACGGGCGTAGTGTGGTGCCACACAGAATATTCTGGGCGACACAGCATTAGTTATGGGCAGGACGTTGCACTTAACATCAGGTGAGCGTTTTGCTCGTTTTGTCACTTGTATCTAACAACGAAATGGTCAGCATGGTACCATGCAATCACGCAATATTTTGTTTTTCGATTTCACCCGCGTAAACAAAAGTTTACGCGGGTGAAATCGCGCGTCACAGCTTGTAATCTATACAACGCTGCATGTGAAACTCCCTTGTGACATTTCTAGGAGTATTTGTAATGTACTAGGCGTAAATTTAGCTCTTGAATGTTTGCATTTTGATATTGGTGGGAGTGTTGAAGGCCGCTCGCGGAAACTTTACAGAGTTATTATTAACCGGAATAATTAGTTTGCGTCGCGATTGCTTTTAGTGGACTTCTCATAAATACACGATGTAAAAGTAAGCGTGTGATCGACCCATTTTGACGCCGGCGAAACCGCGACCACGGTTACCGCGTGGTGGCGTCTCAAAACAATCTACCACCCCATCTCATCCCGTGGGTGTCGTAAGTCGACAGAGGGTTAATAAAAACGAAGAGATGGGCATCAGCATGTTCCTGGAACATCTGAATAAATAAACTGCGGTTGCCAACCAAACAGCAAAACAACTATGGCATAATTCCCGAAATTGAGAGCTGCAAACTTTTGTGGCAATCTCTGGGGGAAGCCTATGTTCAGCAGTGGACTAGGAATAGGCTGAAATCATGATGAATGATGAAACCTCAACCGTGGGTAGTTTTAAATGAAAATTCTTGGAATTAAAACTAATTGCTTAATAAACCGAAATCTAGTACTTAAAATTTAATACCACATAAGATGTGGTATTTAATTCTAGTACGTACACCCTGAGACATCAGTTCTTAAGTCTCATATGCCCAGTGATTACGCTAGCTCTCAGTGCTCTTCAAACGGAAACACGGTAATGTTTCACACTACTGCTTCACGGCAGAATAACTGGTCCTGGGGTGGTACCTACCTAGACGGATTCCTGCATAGGAATCCTACCACATACTACACTATATGCATACATGTGTGTACACATATGAAATGATTTATCCATTCATATATTTATCAAATTTATTTTATCCTATTTTAACTGTGACGTATAATTAAATAGAAACACATTGGAACAGATAAACTTGACATCCGTAGTGCATTTAGGTTCCAGATGAAAATCAGCGTCAGAGGTTTTATAGTCTGACTTACAGCTGATCTGCGGACATATTGGTTCAGCCGGGAGACATGCACATGGCACATTTCTAATTTTTACAATTTTCTTTTATTTTTATTTTGTTTTTTTTTTATTGTTAATGTTTGATTCATTTAATTTTTATTAGTATGTGTTTATATTGTAACTAAGTGTGCTGTCCCTTTGTGCTATACCAACTATACCAATAAATGCTTTTTCTTTATTTCTTTCTTTCCAATCCTCCCTCCCCCTGTAGGTCCTCACATTTTTCGGACAACTATAAGAGCCCCAAAAAGTCCGCCATGTTTCTCCCGTGCGGTTCGACGAATTTTACATGTCGATTTTTTTTTCTCAGAAATGCACATTTCCTTCATGATGTTTTTCTTCACCACCGAGCAAGTAGTCAAATCACAATTAACGCATGTGTAGTTGGCGGCATCGGGAATCGAACACACGTGACTCGCGTACCATTTAAACTTAAGAGTTAAGACGTACGCGCGGCACCTAAGCCACCACGGTGTGTTAACTGCAAAAGGTCATTTCAATGACGGTGGAAAGGCTCAGATTCAATCTGAATAGTTATGAATGATCTGTTTGCGCGCCTTGCCTTTAATAGCCACGGCCTTGCGGTTTCTCGATCAATAAAAGTATCAAACCGCATGATATATACATACACGCCTTTTTCCTATAAGGGATAGGCACTTTTCGCCCCCGCGGGAAACGTGAAATGACCGGTGCCGAACCACATCGTAACCATTCGGCTACGAGTCAAGCAATTCTTACTCCCCATTGCGTTCCCACGAGCAGTGTAGTTTATTCCATATTGTTATATAAAACCGTGTGGTGGCGGCTCGATAAAAGAATACTACCACTCCATCTCATCCAATGGATCTCGTAAAAGGCGAGTAAGGAATTAAACTGCACTGTGCACCCAACAGTGCATGGTGGCGATGGGCTCACCACCTATCACACCGAGTGCATTATATTGTTTTGGTGAAACGTGGATTGTGGCAGTCATCTGTTTTTGCAGTGAGTGCCCAGTCTCTGACTACCCCTTATGGGATACAGTCGTGATCTTATGTATGTATGTATGTCATATTATTCTGCACGAATGAAAGCTGTCCTCACAATAACTTGGTCGCCTCTTACGACACCTCGGTAGGGAAGATACAGGTGCTATTCTACTCTGTCAGACACCTATCGGCTATGATATACTCAATAGAGAACGAAGGTACTTCTTTAGTTTAGTTCCGGTGATAGTTCAGGCGTTCGTCTCCTCCTCTCCGCCTCTCAGTCCTCATTTTAACGTCTAGTTTACTAATTGCTAGTTGAACGAAAACTTAACGTAATAAAAACTTCAAGGATATTTGAAGGTCGAGCCTTTGCCCTTTCATAAATAAGGAAAGGCCTATGCTCAGATTTGCGTCGTATAGGAGTTTTTACATAATTTATATCTACCGGTATACTGGACAGTTATTCTGTCGTGAAGCAGTAGTGTGGAAACATTATTGTGTTTCGATCTGAAAGGCGCTGAGAGCTGATGTAATTACTGGGCATATGAGAGTTGAGAACTGATGACGAGCGCAGTGTGCCACACGGTAATTTTCTGGGTGACACAGCATTTGTTATGGGCAGACGTTGCACTTACAATCAAACTTACAGTCATAATCTCCCATACAAATCTTTTTTTGACTGAATGCTCGGTTGAAAGGAAACTTTACGTAATAAAGAAATACTTCAGGGACATTTGAAGGTCGAACTATTGCCCTTTCGAAAATAAGAGGCATGTACTTAGCTGTGCGACTTGTATGATAGTTCAGATAACATTCACTACATTTTAAATTCGTTGTTGTACTCAGGCAGAGTACGTAACTACAGAGTTGTTATCTTAAAAAAGCATAAGCGCTATACGGTTCAAATACCACCGTATTGGACTATCGAGTCCCGTTTTTCATCATTACAAAAAACATCATTACTTTAAATAATTACAAACATACAGCAGCATCTTCCTGGGACATCTGAATAGGTAAACTGCGGCTGCCAACCCGCCTGCGTGGCAACTTTGGCATTGCCAAACTGTTGTGGCAAACTATGGGGGAGGCGTGTGTTCAGCAGTGGATGATTACAAACGTAAAATCAATCTCAAAATATAACTGGGCGAAAAAATATACTAATGTTAAGTCAAAATTTGTTAATACGAATACTTTGTTTAATAAAACTATATTTTTACGGATTTTATCGCGTTTATGGTAACTATTTATTTTCAGACGTTTCGAGCGCTTTACAGCACCCATGGTCACGAGGCGACTGTGGTGACAGATGTCCTGATGTTATAGTTAACCCGTACCTTCAGTTTTAATTATTATTTTTGGACCGATCTACGCAGAATAAGCTTACTGTCTTGAAGTCGGGAAATAAATAGTTACATTAAACGCGTAAAAGTTTTATTAAATGTGTAATATTCGCGTAAATATAAGAAATCATTAGGATACTTTGATTTCGATTGTTTTTATTTGACAGTTTTGATGCCCACTACGGTTGAGATCAGAGGATAGCTGTTGATAAAACGCGTGACGTGCCTTTCACTATGTACTCGTATATATTCATGCTTTGTTCGTTGAAATTTGATGTATTAAAGTGTTTTGGCATCGGAGTTTTATTGGTGGTAGGGTTGGTACCACCCCAGGGCCAGTTACTCTGCCGTGAAGCAGTAGTGTGCAAACATTGCTGTGTTTCGGTTTTAAGGGCACTGAGAGCAAGCGTAATCACTGGGCATATGAGACTTAAGAACTGATGTCTCTGGGTGACGGGCGCAGTCTGGACACAGAAATTTTCTGAGTGACACAGCATTTGTCATGGGCAGACGTTGCACTTAACATCAGGTGAACGTTTTCCTATTTCGTCACTTTATCCAATAATTAAAAAAAAAATGTGTTAAAACGACCCGTTTTGGTTCCTTGAAGTTATGGCAACCCGTAGTATCAGAAGAAAATTCAAAGACGCAATCTCACTATGAAGAACAGTTGTAAATTTGCACTTAAAATTGTGATTAACTATTACAGTGGTGCTAACACCGGAGATCGAATCCTGGTCATTTGCGTATTATTATATAACTTCCAGGGCCAGTAACGCTTTTTTGGGAGTTAACCACATCCCTGAAAAAATCCGAACGTCCACGTCAAGTACGTAACGTACGTAGTAAAGTACTGCTTTTTTTCAATGTAGCAATATTAGATGATTTTTCAAAATAATTTTAATTAATTAATTAAAGTGTTTTCTTGATATGAGTCTATTCAAATAAGCATATGTGATGTTCTCCTAGCCGATTTCGACCACGGCGACAACTGCCGACTACTGACTGTCGAGAGCCATCAACTGCGCAGGAGATATTACAGTGCCACAAGTGTACGCGCAAACACAGAGGCACTCACTCGTCCCAAACCTACCCGCGCCCGATGAACGGCGATGCGATAAGATCGGAGGTAGGCTAGGATGCAGTGTCAGAAACACGCGGACAATCACAACACAACCAGACCCGAAAACCACCTCCGTTTGGGATTCGAACCCAGGACCCGCGGCCTAGAAGTCAGATACTCGGACCACTAGGCCACGCGGTCGTCAAATAAGCATATAAGTGCAATATAATTGTGATAGAGGCATTCGAAGGCCGTCGAATGGATTACTTTGACATGCCGGGTATAAAGCACTATCTCACGCCGCTTCTTGCCATGAGTCGTGCAAGTTTGCAAGTAGTGCAGTAGGTTAATTATATTGAGTCACGTTATTGTGCAAGTTATGCAATGTTCCAGTGAATGAACTTGTGGCCTAGTGGTCTGGATAACTGCGCCCGTTCTTAGGGGCGAAACTCAGCCAGTTTTACTGGTGGTAGGATTCCTAAGCAGGAATCCGTCTAGGTAGATACCACCGCATTGCCGGTTATTCTACAGTCAAGCAGCAGTGCGCAAAACGTCTGAAAGGCACTGATGGCTAGTGTAAATACTGGGCATATGAGACTTAAGAATCGATGTCTCAGGGAGAGGAGCGAAGTGTAGTGTCTCACAGAAGTGTTTTAGGTGACACAGCTTTTGTTATGGGCAGACGTTGCACTTGCCATCAGGTGAAAGATTTGCTCGTCAGTTCTATCGATAAAATAGAATATAGACGAGCGAGCGATCTGGTGGTATAAGTACCTGATTCCGTTCCTAGGGCGAATCTGAGCAGAACCCAACATTCGTGGAGACACAAATTTTTGGTTTTTAGATTGTAGTGTCTCGACCGATCCTAGCCGATGACCTCGGCGGTGGGCGTTAATATCGAAGGTAGATTACAATGACCGATGCATGACCTACCCCTGCGATTGTAAGTACACTTGTGGCACTATATCTCCTGTGCATTCGGTAGCTTCCGACAGACGCGAGTGACCAGAGATCAATCCCCGGTGCCGGGACCTCTAAAAATTTTCTGCAATTTTAGGTGCCCATTTACCACGTGCTCAGCGGTGAACGAAAACATCGTGAGGAAACCTGCATGTCCGAGGAATACAATTGTTTCGAGGACATGTGAAGTCCGCCAACCCGCATTGGAGCAGCTGGCGGACTCTTCCTAGCTCCAGAGCCCTCTCTAAAATGAGCGGAGTCCTGTGCTCAGCAGTGGGACATTTATAGGCTGTTTATTTTAGGACTGATGGTCATTGTTAGCCCCAAAGGTTTAACAGCTTCGCCGGATTGAAAGATGGCAGCGCGCTGGCGGCGTTTAGCCGAAATTTTTATTTATGGATGACTGGCGCAAGGGCCCCCGAGATCTCAGCTTGGACCGTCATCCTGTCCGCGAGAGTAACCGACTCTAGGGTGCTCAAGGGGGTCGGGCCACGGTCAGTTACTGCAATTGGGATAATAGGCTGTTACTTTACTTTTTGCCATCGACAAGAATACCGACGTGAATTTTACTATCGACTGGAATCTCTCCATCAACTTTTAATCTCAACGTCCATCGACTAGAATCTCACTATCACAGTTAATTGGCAAACAGAAAAAGTATAAAATTTCTTTCATGATTTCACCTGCAGGTATTTAGTAAAAACATAAATGAAAGGTTAAAAAAAAACTGCAAATACCACAATATAATTTTTGTACATTATGCTTAGCGCTGGTGGTATTTATTTATTTTTTTATAATGGTAATTATTTTCAATTTAAGTATAAAGATGTGGATCTTGGATCTAATAATTGGTCAGATACATTTAGTGTGAATGTCTACACAATATAACAGTTATTTGTACTCCAAAATTACAGTCATCTGTATCCGTACTTTGTTAAAAAAAAACGAGACACCCCACAGTCGGAGTTCTCCTGCAGTGGTTGCGTTTTACAGAAAATTCCACATGCACAAACCACCCAGACCCGGAACAACTATCTGTAGGCCATACAAATATTTGTCTCGTCCGGGAATCGTACCCGCGACGCGCCACCCGAGCCGGCTGTACTGTAATTAATATTAAAAATGCGAAAGTATCACTCTCTCTATCGCTTTGTCTTTTTCCCGGGTCAACCGTTGAACCGGCCTCATTTCGATTTCATTTCATTCCATTTATTTCGGAAAATCAAAGAGTTCCCATGGTATTTGCATAAAACCTTAATCCACGCGGACGCAGTCGCGGGTTTTAACTAGTACAAATCAATTGCCGCATGTATTAAAAATCGTCACTTGAGAAAGGCTTTGGCGGTTTTTTCTTTGCTATCGTAATTGTCTATACAAGGTTTTTATGAATTTTTGGAAAATCCACCGGAAAAGTCGGAAATTCGTCATCAATCAACTTCACCTTCATCATCAATCAACCAAAAAAAAATGAGAGATGGAGACATGTTATATTTTATATGCCGTCTTTGTACATTATATAAAATACACACATGTATTGATTTAATAAAAAAGTGACGGTATCCTGTAGAATGGGCCGAGGTGACACACTGGAGGTTCCTGTGTTTAGGTTGGCCAAAACTAGAAAATCTTTTCTTAGTAGATCCATAAAACTTTATAACAAAATTCCTAAAAGTGTGACTCAAAAACTGACATAGAATTCAACAAACTTGTCAAAATGACATTATTAGAAAAAGCGTATTATAAAATATATCATTACGTAGAGGACAGTGATGTGTTGAAATAACTCTTACTCTGCACTTGCAAACCCCCTAGCAACTAAATTTAAATTATAAATGTAACTTATAAATGATATGATACTATGTGGTGGCGGCTCGTTAAAAGAATACTACCACCCCATCTCATCCAATGGATCTCGTAAAAGGAGAGTAAGGAATTAAACTGCACTGTGCACCCAACAGCGCATGGTGGCGATGGACTCACCACCTTTCACACCAAGTGCATTATATTGTTTAGGTGAAACATGGATTGTGTCAGTCATCTGTTTTTGCAGTGAGTGCCCAGTCTCTGACTACCCCTTATGGGATACAGTCGTGATCTTATGTATATATGTATGTATGTAATATAGCATTGAAAAAAAAGAAAGACCCCAGTTTCTTGCCGGTTCTTCTCTGAGAAGGTCTTATTTTTGAGCTGGTGTAGATTTTGACATTCATAAGAACTTTATACAAGCCTAAACTGAATAAAGAAATTTTGTTTTTGACTTTATAAAATAAACATTACATACTTAATATTTTTTTGTGAATTAGTGATTTCCACATGTGCAAAGACAGGTGCCGGGGCACCAGTTGAATATAAAGACTTATAATAAAACAGTCGTGTTTAATTTCATCTGTTAACTTAATAAAAAAATTAATAGACTTGATGGTTGTGTAGGAGTTAGAAGTAGTACATATCTGAAGAAGTTTGCTGTTAGATATTTTGGTTATTACGGTTTCATCAGTTTCCAGCCTGGGTAGTGACCCTGTCTTTAAAGCAGAGTTGCACTTCCAAATAACACATTTGCTAGCGGCATAAGAGAATCTACAACCAATCTCATCCCTTGGGTGTCGTAAAAGTCGACAGAGGGAAAATGAAAACCAGGAGATGGGCAGCAGCATCTTCAGGGAACATCAAAACAAATAAACTGCAGTTGCCAACCTGCCTGCCAAGCGTGCCATGGCGAAATCCTCACAGATAAGATAATGTATGGGGGAAGCTTATGTTCAGCAGTAGCCTAGCAATAGGCGGAAATGATGATGATACATGTATATGATTAACAAGAGACCCGCCCCGTCTTCACATGGGTGCAATATGCTAATGAAGAAAATGAGAAGTGCAATGAACAATGAAGATTGTGCATGTGCAAGGCATTCTTAATACTAAATCCTAATTGAAGATTGTATTTAGCATGTCAGGGTGCTCTGGAAAAGTACCGCAAGATTGGGCAGTCTGGTCTGTGGAAGACGTCTCCTCCAACTACTAATCTTTAAATCTTGTATACATATAGAGCATTTAAACTATAGCTTTATGCAGGACACATTACCTATGCACTGTGCACCCAACAGCGTATGGTGGCGATGGGCACACCACCTATCACACCAAGTGCATTATATTGTTTTGGTGAAACGTGGATTGTGGCAGTCATCTGTTTTTGCAGTGAGTGCCCAGTCTCTGACTACCCCTTATGGGATACAGTCGTGATCTTATGTATGTATGTAATTTCTTGAGTGTCTCATGTATTAACATGGGTGCAGATTTACTTCCAGATTGTAATTCCAAATATACAATAATATAAAAGCATGTAAAACAAAAACAAAAACAATGATAAATTAATGAGTGTCTGTTAAAATAACTATTACTAGAAACTTGCAATAAAATTTGAAAATATAGATAGTAACCTTGGGACCTACATAATACTTGTTTCATTGTAAAATCTCTGAAACATTCTATACTGCATAAAATTGCAAACCCATCTGAACACAAGAAATATTGAAATAAAACAGCAATAAACCTGACATAATCAAATGAAAATTATCACCTCAGAATACACAAAAAGTAATACTAAGCTATTCATACATTAGGTATATAGATACATAAAGTAATTAAAAATATATGTGATAAATGACAACATTAAACATGTTCAGCTAAAGAAAATTTAAGAAAAATTGTAAGAACACACAAAGAACTGTGACATGCTTAATTTATTATTTTTTCCGTAATTTAATGTTCAAACTCAATATTACTCAATTAGGAAAACTGAATGTATTCTAATAAATTTGAACAAAATTTGATATCAAGCAAATAAGAAGTCTTATGTAGGATTTTTGTGCAAATCTTCAGTGTATTTTAATGATTATGATTTCTTGTTTATGTTAACAATTTGGACTTGAAGTCAGCTTAGAATATGTAACTGGATTTATCAAATTAGTTATCTAAACCTCAGAAGTAGACTATGGAAATATTTTAAGTTATTAAGGATGCATGCATTCAGTATTTTTGAATATTTTTGACATTTCAATGTATTTCTATTGTAATAAAGACATAGTAAAATAATGGACATAAACACATTATTCAAAATTTGCTTTATGTTTTAAGCTATAAAAAATCTTAACTACCCTTTTTTAAAAAATGGTAATGAGGACTTTTACTGTATTTACAGCTTTACTAATTTCATTCACTTAGCACTGATTGTTAATACTTGTTTAGACAACCCACTCGATTTCGCAATAACAATGATATATGCAAACACGACTAAATATGATTTACAAATTACCTTTTCAAGCTCCTTTTCTATTTCAGCGGCACGAATAACTAACGGACCGCGTACAGCGTATTCCAACTTGACAATATTTGGATTTATATTATCCATTGTAATTGATTTTGTAGCCATGGTGCGAGGATTGCAGGTTTTGTTATTAGGCAATATATACAAATGGTTTAGCTCCAATGTTCCCGCGATACCGGACCACAAGCGACTGGTGCCGGCTGCCCGACCGCGACTTATCATACACCTCATTGATGACATTCTGTAATCAATTTCACTACTCTATATACGTCACTTTTGTCCCAATTAAGGCACTGTCAATTCAAGGACTCATTAAATTTTCTTCAAATATAAACAGTTGTTTTCATTTATACAATTTCACAGCAGCAACATCCAGAAGGATATCAACGTGACAGAAATTGGTACTTGGGTTACAATGCCGGTTATAGAGAATATAACCATGATACGGTATCGACGATCGATAAATTTCGTTCAACAATAGTAGAATGGAAATCATGGTTATTTCATTTTTGTTGTAAAGTGTATTGTGACCTTTAAAAAGGTTATCTTTAAATCACCGGGACGATTTATTATATGTGTGGAACATAAAGATGACAAAGTATTGGTCAGTTGATGATTATTGTAGATAATATGTTTATGTGAGTGAGTGTATAAAATTGAAGTACATTTAACTTTACCTATGTAACTATTACGTAAACCTAGTCGTTATCGTAATACACTACACTACTATGATATGCTATCTATAAATTGCAGCATTGTGGTGATGTGATATTATATTTGTATTTTCTTTTGTCTGTCAACTGGTATGGCAACATTGCAATGTTTAAGATATTTTTTTATTTCAATATACTACTATGAGAAAGAGATGATGATGATAATAATATGAAATTATGAATGACTAATATTCAGTTTGATATTTTCAAAACTTTTATTGTATATCGCCTACATACTATTTACCATATTTAATAAGCTTGCAATTTTTTTTTAGTTCCACAGATAATTTTCAACTTACAGATCCTTATCACGTAAGTAACGCTTTGACGTAAACAAATAATATATGTAAATGTTATTTACTAAACGTTGACAAATCTAATGAAATTATATTATATAATTGATCCAAAGATTGTTTTTATTTTGTAATGTTGGACTCAAAAAAAAACGTCGGCTATATATTGCTATTGTATGGTAGGTTCTATGGTAGGTTCTTACTTATATGACATTTAAATTTATTCTTAGGTATTTATATAGTATTTTATTCGTATCTTACTAGTTAAAGAGAAATTATGTATATAATAAGGCAAATTGTATCACCTATAACAAGTTTAAGTAATAATTTAAATTCAGAACTTACATTGTATATTAATAGTATCTGTAATTAAAGTAATTCACACAAGACTAATTTAATTCGACACAAACACTGCGGTGTAATGAACAAATACGAATTAATCTTATTACTGAAATCGATTATGTGTTTATCAGTTCAAATAACATAACAGTTTAATATTACCAGGAGTAAACTAGTCGTGTATATGTGATTAATGTTTCACATAATGAAACAAATAAGTAGAGTTTATAAGATAAGGGAGATTTCTTACTGCTGATTGGTTGAAGCTTGATTACGGGAATGTTTATCGTTTTTAGGGTAATATATGTATAACATTCAGAATGTTATATTTTCGTTGCCATAAAAAAGTAAAAATAGTAATTGTTTGAGAAAATCACTATAGTTTCACTATAATGAAACCATGGCAAAATCATTCAACTAGAAAAATAAACTTTTACTGGTGGAAGAATTTCTTTGAGAAATCCGTTTATGTAGGATGGTGGGGCCAGTTATTCTGTCGTGAAGCAGTAGTGTGCAACCATTACTATGTTTCAGCCTAAAGGGGTAGGCAGAGGCAACTCACATAGTCTACTTTTCGTCAACGCGGGAAACGAGACGTGACCGCCATTTTGGTACTAGTCAAAAAACTACTTCCCCTACAGCAGCACAGTAACACCATTGCGTATTATGGTGTTATTCTGTACGAATAAAGGCTGTGAAGCAGTTGTATGCAAACATTACTATGTTTCGGTTTGAAGGGCACTGAGAGCTAGTGTAATCACTGGGCATATGACACTAAAGAACTGATATCTCAGGATGACGGGCGCAGTGTGGTGTTACACAGAAATGTTCTGGGTGACACAGCATTAGTTGTGGGCAGACGTTGTACTTACCATCAGGTGAACGTTTTGCTCGTTCCATCACTTTTATGAAAATAAAGTTTTTGAGAGGATAATATATCTTCGTATTAAGGCATTCATTACAAAACCAAATTTTCTATATGAAAAACAATATTCAATCTTCAGGTCTAAATCGAACACCTTATCTGCATTAAAAGACCGTGTAACTAAAATAAAAACCAGCATTCACAACAAACAAATAGCACTAGGGGTATTTATAGACTCGAAGAAAGCGTTTGATACAATTAGCCACGACATACTTGTACAAAAACTACAAGATATTGTTATCGAAGGAATTGCGCTAAATATGTTAAGATCTTACTTATCAAATCGTTGCTAGATTGTTTAAATATAACAAACAAAAAGTAGCCCCAAAACGTTTCGGAATCCCACTAGGCTCAATTCTAGGCCCACTTTTGTTCCTAATATATATAAATAATATACATATACTTGGACCAAAGAGAGACCTAACATTATATGCTGACACATCCTTATTTTACTTTGGTCACTCAATAGACACAGTCATAGCACATGCACAGTGTGATTTGGATCGTTTAAGAATGTGGTTTTAATTAATCTTTTTACAATAAACATTTCGAAAACTATTTTTATTATATTTTCAGCTAAAAATAAAAGAATACCAGATTTCAGACCCTTAACTATAAATAATCAAACGATAAACAAAATAGACCAAGAAATATACTACTGACTAATTTTAGACAGACACATGACGTGGAAAACACATATTATTCAAAAAAAATAAGAAATAAACGTAACTCTTTAAGCGGGCTATTACGAGGTGTTGGAAATCAAAAGAATAATCATATTTTGTAATGAATGTATTTATTTTACACAATATTTTCGACTAACGTCAAACGACAACTAATAGCTATAATAAACCCAATACAAAAATATTTTCATCTTCTTATGTGTTATATTGACAGATTTATACTTTTTACATTATATGTAGATATATATTTCATATTTAATTTCCAATGAAATGTGCTTTGCATCCATATTGTAAAAACTTTGTGATGTCTAATTGATATTCACAGATGAATCTTTGTCTATCATATAGTACATATTTATAGTTACAATTAAACAATGTAGATAAAATTTGGATTAAAATGTACATCACAATTGGAACGCACATATTTACAATTTATATAACAGGCTTCCGTTTTAACAAAGACAAATTGACGACGACATTGTTTTTAACATTAAACAAAACAACAGAAACTCTATCTCACACATTTATGGCAAATTGTCAATGATTCCATATAAAAAAAGATCTAATAAATTTCACCATTTAATAGACAATTATAAAACACAACGTAGCTATATTTTACATAGTCTTAAAACAAAATAAATAAATTATTTCCTAGATAGTGTCGCTTATTGTCAAATGAATTTAAATCCCTATAGAAAGCGGCGGTCGCCGCCAAACAACAATTCCTTAATTAATTATTTATGTACTAAGTTATTTATTTCTAATTCGACGTCATTTATACAGATTGCTGGAATGTAAGCGCAGCTTAGTTTAACAGATAATTTACCGTTGCACTGGGCCGCACTGTGCATAAGCGAATAAGTCTTTTGGCCTCGAAATAATTAAGAGGGTACGCTTAGGTTAGCTCTAGAACTTTCGACGTATGTGTACACTAACAATCAGATGTATCACGCAATGATATCGATCCTTCGCCCGTCGGAGCAATGAATCACTCAGCTTTAAAACAAAAAGTTAGACAAGTAAGTACTGCCGTACGCGTGACAATATAAAACATTTTGTGATGTAAAGAAAGTTTACATAGTAAATATATGATCTGTAAAGATTCAACAATATAATAAAGATCTGTAATATCTCATATTAAAGAGAAGAAAAAAGAAAGAGAAAGGAGAGAATTGTAGGATGCCCAGTCTTATATAGTAATGTCACATTAAAATTGCTTTATTTTATTAATGTAATAGATTGACGAAGTGAAATTTATGACAAAGATAGATTGCGACATGTTTTGAAGCGTTTTTAATGAAATATTGATCTAATTTTAGCTAGTGATTTAACAAAAGGGTTGTATGTCTTTTATACAGAAAAACCAATGTACGTGTTTTCGGTTTAAATTATGTGAACACGATTAAGCAACATCAATGTGACATATGAAATTTGATAAACATTCCCCAGCATGGAAATGACACGTAGTTTGGCACCCGGAAACAGTCATACGACGGAAAATATGTATCGTACGATGTCTCGATTTTAGTACTTCGCTCTCGTTTCGCGAAATAGTTTACGAAGTTGGTGCAGTTGTGCGGGGGACAGCGGACGCTGGCCGCTCAGCCGTGCGCGGGCGGGCCGCCGGGCGGTCCAACGCGCGGGCCAGCGTGCGGGCCAGCGTGCGGGCCAGCGAGTGGGCCAGCGAGTGGGCCAGCGAGTGGGCCAGTGTGCGGGCCAGCGAGTGGGCCAGCGAGTGGGCCGGGCCGCGCGCCGCTAGCAGTCCGCGGCGTCGAAGCGGTCCTCGTGCACGAGGCGCGCCGTGTCGCGGCCGCTGTCGGTGGCGGGGTCCAGCGCGCGCCGCCCGCCCGCCCCCGCCCCCGCCCCCGCCCCCGCCCCCGCGCCGCCCGTCTCGCTGGACGACGGCGACAGCACGGCCGATCCCACCTTCTCCTTCACCTCCTCGGGCACCTCGTAGATGCCCGCTGCCGAAAAAGAACATACAGTCACACCTTTTTCCCATATTGGGGGTAGGCAGTTTCCAATCACGTAGCCCACGAACATGACGGGTGGCAAACCACGTAGCCGCCAATTTCGTACTAATGAAATAAATCTTACTCCACATAGCGTTTCCCCGAGTAGTATAGTAACAACATTGGATATAATGGTCTTATTCTGCACGAATAAAGGCTGTCCGTACATTACCTTAGTCGCCTCTTACGACACCTCGGTAGGAAATGGATAGGTGCTGTTCTACTCAAACAGACCCACGTCAGTAAAAGCAAATGCAAGCACTGATAATAGGATTCCTATGCAGAAATACGCCTAGGTAGGTACCACCGTAGGGCCAGTTATTCTGCCGTGAAGCAATAGTGTAATCTTATTTGAGACTTAAGAACTGATGTTACAGTGTGTGTGGTACCAAATCGAAATATTCTGAGTGACCCAGCATCTTCTGTTGGCAGACGTTGCACTAACCATTAGGTGAACGTTTTGCTCGTCTCGTCACTATTCCAAAAAAAAAAGAGATCTTCGACCCGGCTCGAAGGACCATAAAGATGTACGGATTGCTTCCCACAATCTTTAGTTGATATTAAATGATAAGAGTTGATTCTTGCTAATGATATTGTGTTATAAACAATAGCTAAATTACTAATGATTGGATGGAAGATGTGAACACGCGGCAGGTTTGCTGTCCGAACGTGAACTGATTATATGTTGGTAAAATGCTGACGGAATGAAAATGTATAGTGCTTGCATTGTACAACATGAATCTGTGAAATGGTAAACAATTACCTTTTTTATTTGACAAACAAATCGTACTCTATTGGGAAGTGTATTGTTAAGTGTACCTGTAGTTATTTTTTGCTATAATCCATAATAATATTATAAATGCGAAAGTAACTCTCTCTGTCACTCTGTATGTTTGTTACCCTTTTATTGGTCAACCGCAACACCGATCTTGACGAAATTTGACACAGAGATAGCTTGCATCTTGGAGACGACATAGCAACTCAAATAGTTCCCACGGGATATTTAAATAAACCTATTATATAATAAATTTTAAATGTCTATATTCACAAGAAGTCAGCTGATATTGCTGTAAATAAAATATTTTAAATTACTTTAATGAATTAAACTCATAATTGTGTGAATAATTTCGTTAGTCCGATATAGCGCGCGCGTGCGTGCGTGCGTGTGGGTGTGTGTGTGCGAGTTTGCGTGTGAGTGTGTGCGGGTGTGTGTGTGCGGTACTCACGTAGCGTCGGCTCGGGCTCCCCGTGTGCGGCGGCGCGCGTCACCGCGTCGTACATCGGGTTGCTGAAGTCGCGCCCCTTGCGCGCCTCGTGCAGCGCGTACGCGTCGCCCCCCGCGCCTGCGCCCGCCCCCGCTGCCGCCCCCGCGCCCGCCCCCGCACCGAACTCCACGTTGGAGCCGGCGCGGAAGGATACGCTCTGCGACGAGGCCAGGCTGCCCAGCCCGACGCCCTTGCCGCTGCAACACAAGCGAACACTAGTTACAACTCCACTCGAACACAGGACTCCGTTATCGTTCTGTTAGAGTTTTTCATTAGTACTCTGACAACGCACATATACAGTGTGTCCCAGAAAGAATGGATAATCCTTGAACCCCGCACGGGACAGCTCTCCAGCGCTCAGAAAAAAATATCCAAAAAAAATAATTCCAAGCGATACCCAAAATATTTTTTTTTTTAGAAAAACATACGTTATTTTTACTTTACTTCACATTAGCACAACGGCCACAAAGTAATGAAATTTGTGGCGTTTTTAGTGTCATCTTATTCCTGATAGACTATACTACTAGAAATACATTAAATAATATAAGTTTGTATGTTTGATCGCAATAATTTCAGTAAATACTAATTAGAATTGAAAAAAATCTTTCTGTATCACATAGGTGAATATAATTTGTGTGGTGAATAGAAAAACGTGTCATCGGGTGAACGTGTCCAATAAAAAAGGGAGGTACTCACAAGGGGCGCTTGCGGATGACGAAGAAGGCGAGAGCGGCGGCGGCCAGCGCCAGCGCCGCGGCCAGCAGCGCCGGCAGCAGCACGTGCGCGGAGTGCGCGCGCGCCCCCGCCCCCGCCCCCGCGCCCGCCCCCGCGCGCGCCGCGCAGTGCGGCGCCTCCAGCCCCGCGCCGCAGCGGCACACCAGCGCGCCGTCCGCCGCCTCCTCGCACACGCCGCCGTTGAGGCAGGGGCAGACGCGGGGCAGCGCGCGCGGCTGCTCGGCGGGCGCGTCGCAGGCCAGCTGCTGCGCCGCGCGCTTGGGCGGCTGCAGCTGGTCGGGGCAGGCGCAGCGGCGGCCGGCCGGCACCGCCAGGCACAGGTGCGAGCAGGGCCGCCGCGCGCACGCCGCGTGCGTGGCGCCCGTCGAGTTGTAGCGCCGCGGGTGGTACACTGCCAACCGGACCTCTCTCTTACTCTAACCCTTTTTAGCGGATACGCATCCTGCCGTATGGTTGCGGCTTAACACTATCTACCGCCCCGTCTCATCCCGCGGCCGTTGTAAAAGTCAACAGAGGGAAAACTAAAACCAGAAGATGGACAGCGGCATCTTCATGGAACATCTGAATAAATAAACTGCGGTTGCCAACCCGCCTGCAAAGCGTGGCAACTATGGCAACACCCCCCCCCTAAACGAGAGCTACAAAATTTTGTTGCCATCTATAGGAGAGGCCTATGTTCAGCAGTGGACTACTGATAGTCTGAAGTGGTCATCTCGCAGAGTACGATAACACCCACCTCCTTCCTATCGCGCTGTATAGTATGCGATGCTGACATCATACTGCTCGTGGGAAAGCAGGTGGAGTAAGAATTTTTTAAATCATACGAAAATGGCGGTGACATGTTTCGCCACTCATCACATCTCGTCGAGAGCGAACAATAGGTTACGAGCGTCGTCTCTGCATACCCCTTATATGGGGAAATGGCGTAACTGTATGTATGTATAACATTTATTCTCATTTCATCCATTTATAATGACAAAATCATAAAATTTTAATAAGGAAACAAATTTGATGAATTTCAAAATGTCACCTTAATACATCTAAGTAATCACCTAATTAAATGTCAACAAACAAACAATATAACAACTAATTATTCAATATATAAACCCTATTCCCATTTCTAAACGTTTTTATATAATACATAAATATACCAAACAAAATTCTAACTTAAGTTAATACACGATTTCAAAGCTTATCATAAATATCACACAGAAATACTATGGGACCCAATTACGTTCCCAAAGACACTAAAAAAAAGCTACAAAATCTTTATTCGAATAATGATCAATTACTGCAACTTTTATCATTCACGCTCATACATACATATAGTCACGACTTCTTCCCATATAAAGTGTAGGCAGAGGCCACACATGAGAGCCCCCGCGGTAAAAGTCACGTAACGGGTGGCAAACCACGTCGCCGCCGTTTTGGTAAGAGTAAAAAAACTGACTCCGTTGCGTTCCCACGAGCATTCACGCTCAATATTATTTAAAATATGCTTTAATTACGAAATCCTAAAAAATTACATTTAAATATCTATGAATAAAATTAATAATGTCATCCCTTGATTAATTACATTAAGAATATATTAGAAATATCTCAGTAAAAATTGTAATATATTTTTTAAGTTAGTTATTATTCAAACCGTATTAGATTTTATCATACTAACCTTTCACAGCTGATGGATTGACTAGATCTTTAGAAATGACGAATGGCACTCCTCTTCCGAATTTATCCTGTTTAACTAATTCACCCGTGTCTCTCGTCACCCAATACAAGGTAGATTCAAACACATCTAACGAAAGTGGATGCTTAAGCATGTCACCCTTTAAAATTACTTTCCTATTAGAACCGTCATGCCTCATCATTTCAATCGTATTGAGCTTAGTGTCTGCCCAGTATATTGCATGATCCATAGCGTGGTCTATAGCTAAGCCAGTTGGGTGTCTTATGTTTTCTGTTACAATTGGTCTTCGCTTCGAACCATCCATCCAAGCAATCTCTATCTTGGGAGCTGAACCAGCATCGGCCCAGAACATGCGACTCATTTGCGGATCCAGCGCCAAAGATGTAGGGCTTTCGATTCCAGCAGACACTATGGCCCTTCTATATCTGCCATCAGTTCTGGCTACCATAACTCGACCTCTGGGTTTGGAACCAGTTCTGTCGGCCTCGGTCCAGTACAGATTATCTCCGACGTAGTCCACAGCTATGGCGGTCGGTTTGGAATTGCCTTTCATGTTCAAATCTTGAGCGAAACCAGTCTTAGCTTCTCCGTCCAAAGCGTTGACCATATACGATCGTTTAATAGTCTTTTCGTAGCTGTCCGCCCAAAAGATCATTTCTTGCTGTGGATCATAATCTATGGCTTCAATTCTCTTTTCTGAATTGATGATATCAAATTCCTTGTTCTTGTCTTGTACGAAAGCTTTTATTTCTGGTCCATTTGCAAACATTAATACCACTTCATCTTCTATCACCTTGCAAACACCAGATAGATTATCAGCCAATCTGAAAAAAAGGTACACCATGTAAATATATTCAAACTCATAAATATAACAAATCACAACGAGTCCTCAACCAGATTTTTTTAATTAACAAAATAAACGTTAAATCAGAAATCCGTATCTGTTATTTTTAATCCAGTATTAAACAAAATGTTTAAAAAAGCAATCAAAACGTTACAAAAGCCAGAAGTGGTAAAAATGGTAAAGTTACTGGAAGCCGTCTCGGCAGGCGCAGCTGTAGCTGCCGTTGAGGTTGTTGCAGAGGTGGCTGCAGTGGTGGGTGCCGGCCGCGCACTCGTCCACGTCCACGCACTTCTTGCTGTCGCCCGCCGCGATGATGTAGCCCGGGAAGCAGGTGCAGATGTAGCCGCCCGCCGCGCCCGCCGCGCCCGCCGCGCCCGCCGCGCCCTCCGCCGTCGAGATGTTCGTGCAGAACTGCTCGCACCCGCCTGCGGAGTGCGGACACGTCCCGTTTGCGAATTATTCTTACTATGCAAATATCGCTATCATTATTGAACATTTGAAGAAGTGATTTCTTTAAGAATCAATGTGGAGTGGCATACTAGAAAAGCACACTACTCCCTTCGCTCTCATGTTGCCCATTTAAAGCTACATACCTGATTCATTTAACTGTTTTATTTTATGACAGTTCAATAAGAATTTACTGTTACATATTGGTTGTAGGATTCCTATGCAGGAATCCGTGTAGGTAGGTACCACTCCGGGCCCAGTTATTCTGCCGTGAAACATTACTGTGCAAACATTACTATGTTTTGGTTTGAAGGGCTCTGAGAGCTAGCGTAATCACTGGGCATATGAGACTTAAGAACTGATGTCTCGGGGGATGGTCGCAGTGTGGTGCCACACAGAAATATTCTAGATTACACAGCATTTGTTATGGGCAGACGTTGCACTTACCATCAGGTGAATGTTTTGCTCGTCTCGTCCCTATAAAGAAAATATATGTAAATAAATTGTTGATTTTTGTGACTGGTTGCTTTCTGATCGCCTCCGTGTTCGACAGTATTCTAGCGTACTTCGGATCTTATTGTTTGAGCGGGTTATTACATCGGGCGCGGGTAGGTAAGGAAGTAGTCCCCGCGACCGAAATTCGGCCAGCAGATGATCAGATCGGTAAGCATCGATAAGATAAAAGAAGCCGGTAAGGGGAGTAATGGAGTGAGCGTCAGGGTGACCTTTGGTGACGAGGTCGCAGGCGCGGTGGGTGTGGCAGCCCAGCTCGTCGGAGGCGTCGCCGCAGTGGTCGCGCAGGTCGCAGAGCGCGGCGCGCGGCACGCAGCGGCGGTTGGCGCACTGGAACTGCGCGAGCGGCTCGCAGGGCCGAGCGCGCGCCGCGCACAGCGTCATGTTGTTCTCGTCCGAGCCGTCGCCGCAGTTGTCCACGCCGTCGCACACCTGGTACCTGAACACGCCCTCCGCCCTCAGATCTCTTGTTCTATTCTACTTGCTATTCCGCAATAGGTTACTTGAACACTTGAAGCCCGCGACTTCGTCAGCGTGGATATACGTCTTTTATGACTGCGAATGTTCATGTAGCCGAGATACCATGCCGCAGGGTGCAGTCATGTGGTCAGCTTATTTTAACTCTTAGTACATAGTTTCTGTTTAATAAACTTTTTGAATCTATGGGTAGGAAGACCTTGTGCTAAAAAAGTTTGCCTTGTTGTAAAAAAGTATTCTGGTGGTAATATTCCTATGCAGGAATCCGTCTAGGTAGGTACCACCCCAGGGCCAGTTATTCTGCCGTGAAGCAGTAGTACACAAACATTGCTGTTTCGGTTTGAAGGGCACTAAGAACTAGCCTAATCACTGGGCATTTGAGACTTAAGAACACAGAATTTTTCTGAGTGACACAGCATTTGTTATGGTCAGACGTTGCACTTACCATCAGGTGAACGTTTTGCTCGTGTCATCATTTTATCCAATAAAAAAAATACTTTGCCCCATGATGAAAACATTGTCTTTTCACGATCGTCATAAACAATAGGAGTAAATATTTTTTTTTTAAATTTTAACAATAAAACTGGTTCACCTTTACTATTACCAACAATCCATTTACTACTAAAGCTCGACTTCCTGTTCGTCTCTCGCGAAAAAACAACATTTTTGTACCTCCTCGTTTACGTAGAAATTACACTCGTTGTTGTTTTATCAATTGCTACTATAACATCGCTAACAATAAATATTTTTATGGATAAATAGAAAACTTTTCTGAATCCAATTAAATGTGAATTATTAAAAAAAGTGTATAACGTAAAAACAAAGATTGGTTTTTTATCAATACAGTAATGTTTTTTCATAATCCTATAAGTATAATATATAAATGTACGCTGTGGTCATTTTGGATCTTCCAAAGGTCTCAAAAGCATACGAGTATATTGTCGTGTCTTTTTCTTTCTTATTTTCTATCCCAGTTCATATATGATAACAAAGTGCGCACACTTACCTGGGCACACAGCGATGGTTGTCACATTGGAAACGGCGCAGTGTGTCGCAGTTGAAGTTGGTGCAGATGGCGGACGCTTCGTCCGAGCCGTCGCCGCAGTCATCTGTGCCGTCGCACAGGTCCGACTGCGACACGCACAGGTTGTTCGCGCACTGGAACCTAGCGTAAGGGGAATATATGTTTTAAATCATCATCATCAATCAGCCTTTAAGAAATCTATTACTAAGCATACGTCTCTCTCAAGTTAAGACGGGTTAACGATCGCAGTTAGTACTTCGCACCGTAATCATTACTTGTAGTAGTTATTTCACTGTCTGTCGGAGGCTATGGAATTATTCTAGAAATATGGGTAAAAACCCACCTACCTATGGGACAAGATTGGAATAGTAGTCTCTCCTAAGACGAAACCACTTTTTCCAGACCTTTTAAGTGTTGAATAAATTCTCTTTTTTTCATTAATTTAATTTGTTTCTAAATGATATTGCGAATTTAATGTTGTTCATGAATATGTTAATACGAAAAATTACAATAGCTCACCTGCTTTCAGGGCAGTATCTGCCTCCAGGGAAGCGTGGTGGGCAACCAATTTCATCGGATAAATCTCTGCAGTCTCTGTCTCCGTCGCATCTGAAGTAGGCCGCAATGCAGTGCCCGGATTTACATTGGAATGTGCCATTCTTGCACTTGAATCCACCACAGTCAGATTCATCCGTATTATCGCCACAGTCGTCTTCGTGATCGCAACGCCATCTAGACGATATACATTTGCCATTTCCGCATTTGAACTCGGATTCTGAGCACTCTCTATACTTGTGTTGGCACACTGCTTCTGCCTCATCACTGCCGTCGCCGCAATCATCAGTGAAATCACAAAGCCATTGTTTCGGTATACAACGCTTATTCTCACAAGTGAAGTCGGTTTCACCATTACAAGTTGGACAGTTTTCAGGCAGTTCATCAGATCCATCCCTGCAATCGTCTTTGCCATCGCAGAAGAGCCATTTAGGTATACATCTGTAATTTGATTGTCCGGGGCACCTTCTCCAACCAGTAGTGCAATTCTTTTGACGACACATATATGCGGGTTCATCGGAATCATCACCACAATCGTTATCAAAGTCGCACATCCACAATTTCGGGATGCAGCGGCCGTTCTTGCAGGAGAATTCTGTGTCGGGGTTACAAGGTCTGTTATGACAAATTGCAGGATCTTCGTCACTGTTATCCTTGCAATCTGTATCGCCGTCGCATTTCCAGCTATCTAAAATACATCTGCCACTGGACTTGCACTTAAATTCTAGAAGTGGGCATTCGTGAGCACATTCAGCTTCATCACTTCCATCTCCACAGTCATCAGTGCCGTCACATATAGTTGCAGCGGGAGTGCAATTAGTGTTCTTGCATTGGAATGATCCAGCTCTACAATGTCTGACAGGACAGGTGTCCGGTTCATCGGAACCATCCATGCAGTCTTTCTCACCATCACATTTCCAAAACCACGGTATACATTTCTCATCACGGCCATTGCATCTATGCTGGCCATCTGTACAGTTAGCAATACAAGTTTTCATATCTCGTGCCAAGTAGAATTGATTAGGACAGGCGCATTTATGTGAAGTTGCACCCTCTTCGCCGTAGCCTTCAATGTTTAGATAACTAGACTCGTGTGGTGGGGCAATGAGGCAAAGATGTGAACAGCCTCCGTTGTTTGTGCCACACGGATTGGGATACGTTAACTGTCTCAATGGATGCGCTACGTGAATGTCGTATGGACGATGTGTTGTGTTTCTTAATACAGTAAGATTTTCTCCAGAATGTTTATTTGCTTTGCTAATGGCCTTAAGGTTCCAATCCGTCCAGTAAATTTCATCATCGAATAAGCTTAGAGCAAACACATGCGGTACCTTAGTACCAGATAAAACAATATGCCTATGTCGTCCTTCTAAATCGGCTGAAGCAATATAATCCAAATGAGCGTCCGCCCAATATATTCTGTCGGTAAAGTAATCGAGTGTTAAAGCATTCGGCCAGGCGATATCATCCTCCCAGTTCAAAATGGTCGTGAAGTTAGAACCGTCCATACCAATTTTGCCTATGTAAGCCTGCAAATGCCATGATGTGTAGTACAAATATCCAGTGCCGGGATGCACCACAATTGCCCGTGGGTCGGCAATTCCTGTCTTCAGAGTCTTTCTTCTCGTACCATCTAATTCAGCAACGTCTAAGTTCTTCGAGTGCCGATCTAGCCAGTAGATTTTCCTACCTATCCAGTCAATAGCAATGCCTTCCAGCCCATGAGAATCGTGTCTGATTACAACCTCCTTTGTTGGGTTAGTATCCGAATAGTCTGATCTATAAATCGTTTTCGCAGAAACATCGGCAAAGTACATCTTTTGTTCCTTTTCATCGAAATCAATAGCAACGACATTCATCAGATCTTGATGTACCAAATTATATAGAGAAGCATCAGTTGACATGTTTCTCACGTAGTATTTATTTGTGAATATAACCCACGCTTTAGTTTTGTCTTTTCTCTTGCAAGTGCGCTCGTCAGCTTCTCTTTCGTAATATTGATCATTACATTTACAGTAGTAAGAACCAGGTGTGTTCGAGCAATATTGTGAGCATACACCAGGCGTCTCCACACACTCGTCTATATCAGCACATGCTTTACCATCAGCGAGAAGTTTATATCCTTGATTACAATCGCAATAGTATCCTGTCAGTGTATCAATGCATTTGTGACCGCACTGGTTTATTTCCAACTTGGCGCACTCATCGACGTTACAATGGGCAGGCTCGTCAGAATCGTCGGTACAATCTGAGACCTTGTTACAGACGAGTCGGTTATCGATGCATTGATTATTATTACACTTAAATTGACCCGCAGGGCATGTTTTGTTATTTTTGACACATGCGACTTCATCAGAATGATCTCCGCAATCGTCTTCTCCATCACACCTAAAGTGATTTCGGATGCATTTGAAATTCTGGCATTTGAACTCTTGATCTGTGCACTGTTTGTATTGCGTATTACAGTGTTTTCCCTCGTCTGAACCATCCCCACAGTCGTTGTCGTGATCACAAACCCAGCCTTGGTTAATGCATCTTCCGTTGTTGCATTGGAACTGATCATCAGAACAAGGCGTAGGTGTCGAACAGTGATGGATAGTGGAATTTTCGTCAGTGCCGTCGATACAATCTGGATCGCCGTCACATACCCATTTCTTTGGAATGCATTGAGCGCGGTTCCAGAACTTGTTCTCCTCGCAAGTGTATTCAGTTTCAGGGTCGCATTTCCTTTCATTGCATTGGTGTCTATCGTCTTCGTCGCTGTTATCGAGACAGTCGTTATCGCCATCGCAAATATAAATTCGCGGTATACAATTTCCATTGTCGCACGTGAACAGGTCGCCGAAGCATGTTCTTCCTTCCGAGCGGCAATACTCCGGCGGCTCGTCGGCTCCGTCGCCGCAGTCGTCGTCGCCGTCGCAGTACCAGGTGGCTGGTATACAGCGATGGTTCGGGCAACGGAAGCTGTTTTGCGGACAGGTTCTCTGCGCACAGTGTAGCGGATCTTCGTCCGAATTATCACCGCAGTCATTATCGCCGTCGCAGAGCCAGTACGGTTCAACGCATATATTGGTCTTCTCGCATTTGAGATGGTTAGTGGGACACGTGGTGTTTCTCGGGCAGCGCTCGTGGGTCTCATCCGATGTGATATTGTCCTTGCAGTCGTTAATCCCGTTACAGACTTGAGACATAGGTATGCAGCGGGAATTGAGGCAGGTGAACTCGCCGTCGGCGCAAGGCGGATAAATGCAACCTTCTTCGTCTGAAGAGTCTTTGCAATCATTTTCGTGGTCGCATTTCCAGGACTTAAATATACACCGTCCATTGTTGCAACGGAATTCGTTCGGCGAGCAAGAGTGATACGCGCAGTAGTTTTTGTCCTCGTCCGAGTTGTCGCCACAATCATCATCGCCGTCACAGGACCACATTCGGCTGATGCATTTCCCGTTGGCACAGAAGAACTTGCTAGAATCACAGGTGATATTCTTCGATACACACATGCGCCCTTCGTTGACCAGTTTAGTGTTGTCGTCGCATTTGCATTCAATGGTATTATTAGGCGCAGGGTGACAGCTTTGCGCGCAACCTCCATTGCTAATCAAACATGGGTTCCTCTTGCATGTCTGCCTGCTCGTGGTGTAAATGTGTATGTCTCTGGGAGAGTCTTCCAAGCGCTTAACCATTTCTACCATATTGGCACCGGTGTGTTTTTCTGCTCTATAGACTCCCCGCAGCTGCAAGTCTGTCCAGTAGATGTAATTTCTAAAGACTGTGATGGCGAAGGGATATATTGTTGCGGAAATAAGAACTTCTCTCTCCGATCCGTCCATTTTGGAGCGTTCAATTTTTTCTCTCACAGCGTCTGTCCAATACAGCATGTTATCATCGAAATCAATGGTAAGACCGCTCGGCTGAGACAAATCCTTGTCGATTACGGCTTTCTTAAGTGATCCGGCCATAGTCGTCCTGTAAATCTTTCCTGAAGTTCCGAATCGACCCCAGTCAGTGTAATACAAGGTACCATTGCAGGGGTCGACTACGATTGCCCTTGGACGTTCCACTCTCGCGATCATAACTAGCTCGGTACCGTCAAGGTTCATAGCGTAGATGGAATTATTGGAACTATCGGTCCAATAGATTTTCTTTTGAGTCCAATCATAAGAAATACCTTCTGGGTTTATGTTTTTGCTTATAATATTTTGAATATTCGATGAATCCGGATGAAGGGACGACATCCACGCGATACGCGCCCAGGGTCTTATTTGAGTGAAGAAGAGCTTATTATCAGCGTAATCGAATTCAACACCGACGACGTTGGTTAAGTTGCCGATCGGCTTGAACGGTACTCCGGTGGATTTTGGATCTAAATTAACCGCGCGGATTTCTGTTCTAGTTGTGAATACTAAGTATTCGTCCACGACATCGCACTTCTTTGGGTTTGTTGCTGATATCTGTCCTGTTGCACAATCACATCTATGCGTATATCCCTTATTTGCTTCTGGAGGATAACTGAAGCAAAGTTGATCGCAGCCTCCGTTACCAAGTTTCCGACAAGGATTGTTATCGTCAGTCGGTTGATTATTCACATCAAATATGACAATGTCCCTCAGTTTGGGCAGGTTGGTTCTGATTTTTTCCGGCATTGACATGTTTCCTGGTAATTTAGACGCCTTGTATATCGTCTGTAAGTTCCTGTCAACCCAATAAACGTTTCCGGTGTGGATCGCAATGCCCATAGGGTTTGGAAGATTCGACCTGATGAGCTGTCTGTTGCCACCGTTGTACGAGATCTTCTGTATTTGATCTAATTTGGAGTCAACCCAATAGACGTCATGAGTTAACATATCAATGGTCAAATCTCTAGGATTCGAAATTCCGGAACTAACGACGGTTTGCCAGTTGCTGCCGTCGAGGTATGCTTTTCCAATTCTCGGATACTGTCCATAATCGATCCAGTAAAGAAGCCTCTTCAAAGGATTGACAGCGAGCTCTCTTGGAGCGTCCATGGTTGTTTTGACTAGAACTTTCCTATTGGAGCCATCGAGCCAGCTCATTTCTACGTAATTTTCATGCGGGAACACGTTTGTGAAATACAAATTACCCGCCACCCAATCAACCGCTAAGCCTCTGATGCCGTTGCTGCCGATTCCATCTTTGATAATGTGCTGCAACTCAGTGCCGTTGGGCCGAATGCGGAATATCCCGTTCCACTGGCCGCGATTGAACTCCACCCAGTAGATAAAGTTATCCGCGAAATGAACGTCGACATGCAGAATGTGGTGACCCTGCCCCGTCACCGGCACCATCGCCTCGGCGCTGCTGTCGATGCTGTATCCACGGATGAGGTCCAGTTGAGAGACAACGGCGAACGTTTTGTAGGGCACACAGTTTATTTCATTTTCTTTCCTGTATCCTATTGAGCATGAACAAATACGCGATCCGCCTTCGCCCGGTATACAAATCTGTTCGCAGCCTCCATTGTTCAGCGAGCACGGGTGATGGTGCGTCATCTTCCTCTTCTGGAATATTGTTAGCGATTTGAGATCGCTCTCATTATCCAGTATAACTTTAATGTTGTCGCCATTTGGAAGGTCGGCTTTGATAATTTTTTCATGTCTAGGATCGAGGACGTAGAGCCGCGAATCAAGTACCGCGATAACCTTTGGATAAGAGATGGCGTTGGCTTCAGTCAAAATGGTCTTTCTGTCGTTCCCTTCAGTGTTAACGCTATTGATGCTAGCGGGGTACTGCGTACTGAAGTAAACGATTTTCTTTTCAACGTCGATTGCTACCGCCTCGGGTCTCTCTATCACGTCGACTAGAATTACAGGATTTGTTCCGTCCATATTTACTTTTCCAATTTTCGCTGGAACTCCGAATCCTCCTTCGTCGGACCAATATATTTTTCTGTAAAAAGCAAATAGTGTTATAGCCTATCAAAATATGTAGCTAGTAGGCTTATTAGTAACTTAACTCAGGGGTCGGACGCTCGCCTTAAATTTCATAGCACGTGACTCAGAGTTCGATTCCCGTTGGCGGGACCACTTTAATAATTCTGTAATTTACCACGTGCTCAACGGTGAAGGAGAACATCGTGAGAAAACCTTTTTTTTTAATTGGATAACGTGATGAAACGAGTAAAACGTTCACCTGGTGGTAAGTGCAACGTCTGCCCATAACAAATGCTGTGTCACCCAGATAATTTCGTTGTGACACCACACTGCGCCCATCATCCTGAGACATAAGTTCTTAAGTCTCATATGCCCAGTGATTACGCTAGCTCGCAGTGCCCTTCAAACCGAAACACAGTAATGTTTGCACACTACTGCTTCACGGCAGAATAACTGGCCCTGGGGTGGGGACCTACCTAGACGGATTCCTGGATAGGAATCCTACCACCAGAAGCCTGAGGGATATAAATATTTCGTCCGCCCACTCGCATTGGACCTCTCCGTAATAAGAGGACGCCTGTGCTCAGCAGTGGGACATTAATAGGCTGTTACTTTACTTAAAGGCTTATTAATTAAGACTACAAAAGAACTGTTTGTTGGGCTAACGTGTTCGACTTTACTTATGCAATTATCACAGTTTTACTAAGATTATTTTGAGTGAAGGCAACTTACCCTTCCGTAGGGTCTAAACATATACCCCGTGGCTTTGCAATTGAGGTCTTGCTCCCGTCGTTTGCGAACACGATCGTTCTGTATTTTACTTTGCCGTCTACCCGAATAAGTTCGATATTGCTGGCCGCTCTGTTGGCCATGAACAGATTTCTGCCGAGCCAGTCGAAAGCGATCGCCGAAGGCGCTCCTACAATTCCCGTGTCTTGTCCGAAGAACTCAATTTTACTTCCGCCTCCGTAAGGCATGCTGTTGATGGTGCAGTTTTCGTCATCATCGCTGTCGCCGGTGATGGACTGCAGCCAGTACAGCATGTGGCCCTGACGATCGTAGTCCAGTTGTACACCTCCTAGGAACATTATGGAATTTGTGATGATATAATGTTAGTAAGACTCGAGCAATTAATAAATTTTGGAATAAACAATGTGTAATAAATAAAAAAAATTATTATTTCATCTAAGTCAAGTCAGTTTAAATATGTTTCAAACAAACCTTGAATACCAACAACTGGCGAAAGCTGGCCTGCCCTTCCAGAACCATCGGTGGATATATCAATGATCTGTGATCCTTTAAGAACCATTAAGTATGCGGATTCCTCTGTAAGAAATAACAAAAATGTTAATTTGTAAATTCCGCACCAGAATCTAATAATAAAGCCACAGTCAATTCGTCACCTTCAATGCATTTTCCGTCGGGCAGCAGTTTGAATCCAGGTTTGCACATACAAGTATGCTGGATTGTCTGGCTCGGACTAAGCAGACACAAGTGTTCACACGTGTTGTCCTTGCACGGTGATGGATATTGCGGTTGTAGAGACGGATGATGAACGTGAATGGAGAGAGGCTGCGAGATTAAGTGGGACACTACAGTCTGATTTGTGCCTTTGAACTTGTGAGCGGACAGCACTCTATTTAGCTGACGATCAGTCCAGTACAACGTGTCTTCGAAAAGAGTCAACGAATGAGGATGCAGTAGGTAATGGCTGCCAGCCAGCACCTGCTGTCTTCCCGTGCCGTTGTAGTAGCAGAAATCTATAAAATCTAGCTTAGAATCCGCGAAGTATACCCTCTGAGTGGCAGTGTCTAGGGTCAAGCCGTTAGGCCAATATATCTTGGTCGTGATGATGGCCATGCGTTGAGTTCCATCCATTCCGACTCTTTCGATCCGAGGATTCTCCCCCCAGTCGGTCCAGAATAACCATTTTGCGTTCGGTGCCGGATCCAGGCACATTCCTCTAGGCTGTGTGATGTTGCCGCTCATTAATGTTGTTCTAGCGCTACCATCTTCTTTGGCGACCTCGATAGTGTTCAGTTTACTGTCCAACCAATAGATGTTACCGCCGACCCAATCGTACGCCAAGCCCTCAACCAAATCTAACCCGGTGGAGATGATAACTTGAGGCTCGCTGCCGCGATCTAAGCGTGAGATTTTCTTCAGTTTCATGTCGGACCAGAATATTGTTCCGGTGTGCATGTTCGAGGCTGTCGCGACGACGTTCTCCACATTAATCGGTACTCTCTCCAGACCCTGCTCGTTGAGGTCGGCCACCAAAATGGAATGTCTATTCGAGATAATAAGGAATGCGCTGGAATGGTTGTTGGCTTTGCAGGAGTGTTTGTCGGTGTTCAGCAGATAACCGTCGACGCAGCTGCAGAAGTACGAGCCCTTCGTGTTTGTGCAGGACTGAGAACAAAGTCCAGCTGGATCGCACTCGTCGATATCTTTGCAAGTGAATCCGTCGACATCAAGTTCTTCTCCGACAGGACACAGACAGAGCGGGCCGTTGGGCGTTTGTTTGCAGCCGTTGGAGCAGAGACCGCTCTGGTGCTCGCATTCAGCGAAATCGCAGCTTGCGCCTGCCACAAAGAGGTTCAATGTTATCATCGAAAGTTCCTCGTTGAAAAAGAGAGTATAAGAGAGATGTTGTTACCTTCATCAGCTCCATTGGGACAGTCGAATTTGCTGTCGCATACTTGTGTGAGATTGACGCATCTGTCGGTAACACCTGGACACTGCCACTGGCCAGAGGGGCAGCTGAAAGTATTATAAATACGTATTTATATATCGTGTGGTAGCGGCTTAAGAGAATCTACCACCCAATTTCATCCCGTGCCCTGCGGCCGTGTCGCTGTGTGCAAGTGTATGCGTGCAAGAAGTGAGTGCAATTGTGTGCGTGCAAGAATTTAGTGCAAGTGTGTGCGTGCAAGAATTTATTGCAAGTGTGTGCGTGCAAGAAGTGAGTGCAAGTGTGAGCGTGCGAGAAGTGAGTGGAAGTGTGTGCGTCCAAGAATTTAGTGCAAGTGTGTGTGTACAAGAAGTGAGTGCAATTGTGAACGTGCGAATAGTGAGTGCGAGAGTGTGCGTGCAACAATTGAGTGCAAGTGTGTGCGTGCAAGAATTTAGTGCAAGTGTGTGCGTGCAAGAATTTATTGCAAGTGTGTGCGTGCAAGAAGTGAGTGCAAGTGTGAGCGTGCGAGAAGTGAGTGGAAGTGTGTGCGTCCAAGAATTTAGTGCAAGTGTGTGTGTACAAGAAGTGAGTGCAATTGTGGACGTGCGAATAGTGAGTGCGAGAGTGTGCGTGCAACAATTGAGTGCAAGTGTATGCGTGCAAGAAGTGAGTGCAAGTGTGAGCGTGCGAGAAGTGAGTGGGAGTATGTGCGTGCAAGAAGTGAGCGCAAGTGTGTGCGTGCGGGTGTGTGCGTGCGTACCGAAGGGGCGGCGGCTTGCAGGCGTGGCGCGCGCTCTCGTCGGAGGCGTCGCCGCAGTCGTCGCGTCCGTCGCACACGGCCGCCTTGTACACGCAGCGCGCGTTGTCGCAGCGGAAGTGCTGCGGCCCGCAGCTGGCCGCGCCGCAGCTGGCCGGCTCGTCCGACAGGTCCTCGCAGTCCGGCGTGCCTGCGCCAACACACCGCACATCGCTACATCAAAACGCGCTCCGCAAAACTGCTGCCTCACACACCCCAACATTTTGCTCACAGTTGTCATTTGTCTCACAAAAATATTCATCATACATTCATACATACATACATACAATGATCCCTTTTCCTATATAGAGGATAGGCAGAGGTCACTCTCGAAGCCCACTTTTCAACCGACAATGGCAAACCAAGTCGCCGCCGGAGGAACGGCACTGCACTTGCTTGTCGGCCGCGCACTGGTGCGGCGCCACACCGGAGCAGCTGCACACTGCATACTGCACTCTGCACACTGCACACTGCACAAGGAGTCGGGCACTGACCGTCGCAATACCAGGTGCGCGGGATGCAGATGCCGGAGGAGCGGCACTGCACCTGCTTGTCGGCCGCGCACTGGTGCGGCGCCACACCGGAGCAGCCGCACACTGCATGCTGCACTCTGCACACTGCACAAGGAGTAGGGCACTGACCGTCGCAATACCAGGTGCGCGGGATGCAGATGCCGGAGCAGCTGCACACTGCATGCTGCACTCTGCACACTGCACACTGCACAAGGAGTAGGGCACTGACCGTCGCAATACCAGGTGCGCGGGATGCAGATGCCGGAGGAGCGGCACTGCACCTGCTTGTCGGCCGCGCACTGGTGCGGCGCCACACCGGAGCAGCTGCACACTGCATGCTGCACTCTGCACACTGCACACTGCACAAGGAGCGGGCACTGACCGTCGCAATACCAGGTGCGCGGGATGCAGATGCCGGAGGAGCGGCACTGCACCTGCTTGTCGGCCGCGCACTGGTGCGGCGCCACACCGGAGCAGCTGCACACTGCATGCTGCACTCTGCACTCTGCACACTGCACAAGGAGCGGGCACTGACCGTCGCAATACCAGGTGCGCGGGATGCAGATGCCGGAGGAGCGGCACTGCACTTGCTTGTCGGCCGCGCACTGGTGCGGCGCCACACCGGAGCAGCTGCACACTGCATGCTGCACTCTGCACTCTGCACACTGCACAAGGAGCGGGCACTGACCGTCGCAATACCAGGTGCGCGGGATGCAGATGCCGGAGGAGCGGCACTGCACTTGCTTGTCGGCCGCGCACTGGTGCGGCGCCACACCGGAGCAGCTGCACACTGCATGCTGCACTCTGCACTCTGCACACTGCACAAGGAGCGGGCACTGACCGTCGCAATACCAGGTGCGCGGGATGCAGATGCCGGAGGAGCGGCACTGCACTTGCTTGTCGGCCGCGCACTGGTGCGGCGCCACACCGGAGCAGCTGCACACTGCATGCTGCACTCTGCACTCTGCACACTGCACAAGGAGCGGGCACTGACCGTCGCAATACCAGGTGCGCGGGATGCAGATGCCGGAGGAGCGGCACTGCACCTGCTTGTCGGCCGCGCACTGGTGCGGCGCCACACCGGAGCAGCTGCACACTGCATGCTGCACTCTGCACACTGCACACTGCACAAGGAGCGGGCACTGACCGTCGCAATACCAGGTGCGCGGGATGCAGATGCCGGAGGAGCGGCACTGCACCTGCTTGTCGGCCGCGCACTGGTGCGGCGCCACACCGGAGCAGCTGCACACTGCATGCTGCACTCTGCACACTGCACACTGCACAAGGAGCGGGCACTGACCGTCGCAATACCAGGTGCGCGGGATGCAGATGCCGGAGGAGCGGCACTGCACCTGCTTGTCGGCCGCGCACTGGTGCGGCGCCACACCGGAGCAGCTGCACACTGCATGCTGCACTCTGCACACTGCACACTGCACAAGGAGCGGGCACTGACCGTCGCAATACCAGGTGCGCGGGATGCAGATGCCGGAGGAGCGGCACTGCACCTGCTTGTCGGCCGCGCACTGGTGCGGCGCCACACCGGAGCAGCTGCACACTGCATGCTGCACTCTGCACACTGCACACTGCACAAGGAGCGGGCACTGACCGTCGCAATACCAGGTGCGCGGGATGCAGATGCCGGAGGAGCGGCACTGCACCTGCTTGTCGGCCGCGCACTGGTGCGGCGCCACACCGGAGCAGCTGCACACTGCATGCTGCACTCTGCACACTGCACACTGCACAAGGAGCGGGCACTGACCGTCGCAATACCAGGTGCGCGGGATGCAGATGCCGGAGGAGCGGCACTGCATCTGCTTGTCGGCCGCGCACTGGTGCGGCGCCAGCACCGGGCAGCCGGCCTCGTCGCTGCCGTCGTTGCAGTCCGGGATGCCGTCGCACTTGTACGCCTCCTGTCACATAACTGAGCTACAGTAAATGTTGAAACATACATGCTGTTGCGCTACGTTTAGTTACACAAAGTTAATAGTAATGGTTTCGTCGGCACGGTTATCCCTTCCCTCGGCACGGTTATCCCTTCCCTCGGGAGTGCCTCAAGGGTTTTCTGTTGGGCCCTCTACTATTTATTATTTTTATGAACGTCACTTCCATGTGACGTTTGTATCCTGTACTCTAAAATATTGTTATACACTAATGATATAAAAGTACTAAAAGTCATCACCATTACAGAGGACACTGTGTTGCTTCAGTCTGATCTGATAAGGTTTGTAACGAAAAATGCTACATTTAAATGCTTCCGTTTATCTGCTAAATGTATGAATTCACATAATTTTGACTTTACCCCAACTAACTGTGGCTAACAAAACTTTAATCAAATAAAGTTTATATTTTTCTAATTAATCTTAATATTATTAGTGAACCTACTTCACGGATATCTGACCTTGCGATGGTACCTTTATAGACGGATTCCTGCATGGGAATCCTACCACCAGTTAAGATTTCTGATTAAAATTAAAGTAAAAGACTGGTAAGGTAGTAAAATATTTTCATTGTATTAATGTCCACACTGCTGGACAGACATTACAACACGCAATTCTCCTGCCATATCACATGCTTTACATTTGAGTCCATTCCAGAACATAATTGAATATAAGGAAAAATTCCACGTAATAGATTGGAGGCGGTGGTCATTAGTGATGATCCTACCTGCACGCACTGCTTGAGGTCGGCGCACTTGAACTGGCTGGCGAGGCAGGAGACGGGCGGGCAGTCGGCCTCGTCCTGCTTGTCGAAGCAGTCGTCGTCGCCGTCGCACACCCATGACGCCGGGATGCAGTGCCCCGTGCGCGGACACGTGAACTGTCGCATTAACAACATCATCTCCTGTTCCATTTGCCTAACTTGAACTCGATAATGATGCTTTCAACAATCAATGAATCAATGAAATATTCTTCATTGTACATCGATAAACAAAAATAGAAAAATAGACACAGAATATACCAAGGTACGTTCTCAACAAGGCTGAGAAAAGGTTGTAAAGAGTTCCAGAGCTAAACAGCTTCAAAAGAAAAGGATTTACAATAGAAGCAAGTATTATGGGAAGTAATTTTTACAAAAATATTGTTATCAGAGCGAAGAGAACGGCAGTGCATTCCCCCAAAAAACTGAACTGCAGTGGGATTGAATAGAACACAGTATAAAATAGAAAGAATGTTAGCATTACTGTGAAGGCCGATCGGAAGCCACTTGACTTTTTCGCGAAAATCGTATACAAAGATTATGAATGCTCTCAAATTTATTAAGCCGACTCGTCATTTATATTAAGATACGTACATAAACACCCCCAGGCACGCCTTTTCTCCATAAAAGGGGTAGGCAGTGACCCTACCCCACATAGCCCACTTTTTTCCGGGAATCGGTAAAAGTAGTGATTGTCTAAGCGCAATTTTAGTTGGTATGGAAATTAAATCTGTAGAAACATCAAACCGAGGCAAACACCCTCCTACTCGCCTCAAAAATTCAATAAATTATTTTTTATCTAAATTGTAATTTTCATTGTTTCATACTAAATTATATTTCCTATTTACAGACGAATATGGACACGCACACACGTACGCATTATTTGTGTGTCGCATCTGCACACTCACGCGATGACGGCAATTCAAATATTCTCCTTGCCGAGAGCTAAAAATAAAAATGAAGCGTGGAACACGGGCCGTACCTGGAAGTAGGCGCAGGTCTTCTCGGCGCAGTGCGAGCCCTCGTCGGAGCCGTCGCCGCAGTCGTTCTCGGAGTCGCACTTCCAGGTGGAGGGCACGCAGCGGCCGTTGTCGCACTGGAACTGCGAGGCGCCGCACGTCACGTTGACGCAGCCCGACTCGTCCGAGAAGTCGCCGCAGTCGTTCTCCGAGTCGCACTTGAACGTGGCGGGGATGCAGCGCCCCGACTTGCACATGAACTCCGACGCGCCGCACGTCGTCTCTGCGCACGGCAACACAAGCGCACGCTCAGCAATCTTATCGGGGCTCTACTGCACTGCACTAGCTTACTGAACCGCTTCACTGTTCCGAAACATCTGTGTGATCCGAATGTTCCGGAACACTTCATCACCATCATCATCATCATTTCAGCCTATCACTAGACCACTGCTGAACATAGGCCTCCCCCATAGATTGCTACAAAAGTTTCTAGCTCTCATTTTGGGTGGAATCGCCGTGTGGTAGCGGCTTAAGAGAATCTACCACGCCATCTCATCCCGTGGGTGTCGTAAAAGTCGACAGAGGGAAAATTAAAACCTGAAAGATGGGAAGCAGCATTTTCCTGGAACATCATAATAAATAAACTGCGGTTGCCAACCCGCCTGCCAAGCGTGGCGACTATGGCAAATTTCCCGGAACACTTGTGACAGTATATAAATGTTACATTTGGAACTCTATCATTTCACCTGTCAAGCGGTCAGACACTGACCGCTTGACACTGATTTTCGTATCGCTTGAGCCGTTGTTATCTAACATTGAGTCATTAGTCCTGATAAGTTACATTGACACGGTGTTCCAAATGAAACATATCACTGATTCGGAACTTATCACTATTCCAGATGCAATTGTTCCAATCGCTAAAGAGTCACTTTTGCCACGTCTATTTACAATTATAACATAGACAGCACTTATCTGTCATGGATTAAAGTTAAGTGTTATCTATGATCGGTTCCAACTTGAAATAAAAATTAACTGTTATATACAAACGGGAATAAAACTACGATTCCGAAAAAGCAATCATTTATTATGTAAATAATCTATGCCTAACATTAATAGACAAGTACAGTGATAGTACGATGTACATTACATGTGGCGTCATCTAATACATAAACGATGTCCATAAACTAAAACTATCTAAACATCCCACCACCCAAAGTAAGTAAGTACTTTAAATCACAAATAATCATATGGCAACATGGCTTGTTCTTACTATTAAGACTTATTATATCGTTTGTCAAACAAAAAAACTAAAAAAAAAACTAAATTATTACGAAATTTGTGAATACACAAACAAAAATGCAAATTTACTGAGTATTAATGGCTCCATTTACGTAACGCCATTGCATTGCATTTCTGCTGAACGTAAACTCATCTGCGGTTATAAGGCATATTTAAAGATTCAAAATGCGAATCATGAACTGCTATCGGATTATCCCCAATTAAAAATGTCATGGAGTTAAAGCCCTCTTTGTCATCATCTAGTGCAGTTAGTCTACGAGAAGCTCCAGCAGGATTAAACTGTAACTCAGTTCCATTATATTCTAAAATTTCATCAACGTCTTCCGGCCAATACATTACATAAATTTTAGAGGCTAAGTACTCAAGCTCTTTAGCGACTTCTACGAATCTTTTGAAATTTATCTACGGAATGTAGCAACTATCTACGAAAACTTGTATCACAGTCACTTATAAGTTTTATGCAGTTGTCTCTGCGTGCTGTAAAACGATCAAAAGTTTGTTCGAAGTGTTTCTAGTACATGTGAATCGTGCAATATAAGCTTTTTGGGTTGTATTTGATCCGCGTCTACATGACTAATAAGAAAAGCCCTTTTTGGAGTGACTGTCTCTTTTGGTACCCATTAACTGATTTACTAACTCAATTTCTACGATAAGCTACACATTCTCTAATTACCCATCCACTATGTGTTTCGCCCCATTTATTTTATATTTACTTCCAACCTGAGTTAAGATCATCTGATTTTCACCATGCAAGACTGCATCATGCGAGTCTTTTACAATCAGACAACCTTTTGCTAATAATATTATTAACGCATGAATATTGTTTACTTCCTTTAACTTTGAACAAATCGTCACTCGCAACAAATGTATTTAATTTAACAATATATTTTTTTATTTATGGATTCTTCTTTTTCAGCCAACTTTAGTAGTAAATTTAATATTATTCTTAGTTCTTATAGTTAAGGTAAGTTGTAGTCATATACAGAGGTGTGTTGGTTTTTTTTTATAAACTATTATTTTTATATTGACATTTACAAAAGATTCTTAAACAATAGTTTACTACTCCTACTAGTCTTTTTAGGATTAAAAATCTATTAATAATAATTTCTTGTTAAGGTACGTCTACATTACTAATATGCACTGCCACATTCACTTGGATATTTCTTTCAAGATCGGCATGTCTGTTAAACTTGTTCGCATCTAATCTTCTCAAAGTTGTATACAATGAGTTTCCGATGTGTGGACTGATTGTAAAGGTAATGTTACTTACCATCTTATGTCTATTTTTCTTTTATCTGTAGTTTTATAATGATTTTCATATCTAATCTCATCATTAGTCATTGGATTTGTCCCACGCTCCTAAAGTCTCACAAATCTACACAGTGTGGTATGAGTATGTAGTAGTCTATATTAATATTATGAGTTAACTTGAGTTGTTTTCATAATGTTTATGACACTTTTATCAGATATCAACGAACTAAGCGAGGTATGCTTGTGCCACAAGTATACCAACACATCTGGCTGTTGAAATTGGCTATCTGCTATTTTCAAACTATGTAATTGTGGCCAATCGACTGAGTGTCTGTGCTGAGCTAATTATGAAGTTGATTTTTTCAGTACGTATGTTAATGTTCGTCTTAGCTTTTGGGTTGTGTGTCGACATGATGTCGAAAGTTACTGGCGCTTTGGTGTCAGTCTTGTTAGCACTGATACCAACTACGTTGCCTTTGATAGGTGTGCGCTTTAGACCCAGAGATCGGCACGCCTTATCAAAACCAATGAGGCCTGTGATCCTTGATCGACAATCGATTGAAGGGTGTGGACAATGCGACAAGTGCTGTTGTTAGTATTTGATTGTTGGTGTTATTGGAGGTGGCCTTCAAGGTGATATTAGTAACAGATCCATCATTTACATGCTGCATGGTTTGTGCTTTTATATTTCCTACAATTGGATTTAATCAGTCTTTAACTATGTGTCCCTTTTTGAGACAATTAAAACAAATGTTGTGCTTCTGAACGTATTGCTGTCTCTGGCTTACATTAAGTTGGCAATAATCTCTGCACGATTATATCTTGTGATCTTCCTTGCAGTATAATCAATTGAAGCAATATTCCTAGCGTATGAAGTGTCTTTATACTTGACTACTTCTAAGTTGCTTAGTCTTTCCATGTAAGAAGCTTTTCACTTGACTCTATTCTTTGCTCGAAATGTTATGCGATTTTGTGTTTTAACTTCTGTATTATAACGTAAACTATTATATCTATTATATCTCAGTGCTCAGCAGTCTGTCTATCTATTCCCATTAATGAAATTAACATTCTGATGTAACATCTAATAAATTTTTGATGGCTTTTGCAGTCTCGTTTATTATTTTCTTCCGAGCTTTTAACTTTCCTGTATATGTGTTGTTCCTGTTTGTATGTAATACTACTACGGTTATGGTTTGTTTTGTAAAATTTTTCATATTATTTCTTAATTGGACTCTGTTACTTGTATCTGTTCTGCTAGGGTTTCAGCTTCTCCAACAAGACTTTAAATATTGACATTGGTGCACGCACTAGTGACTCCAATCTTTGTAATCGCCTGAGAAATTAGTTATTGTATTGGAGGTAACTTTTTCATAACGATCGGATGGTGTTGTAAGTCGCTGTCTTCCACTTGCATCATAGACGCTGATTAGGATTTCTTATCACAATTATTTAGTTTTACTTTGATACGTGTTTTCCGATCAAAGTACAATTCTAGGCAGCTGTCGTACAAGTCACTATTGAAATAGGTGAGAATGTGTTTGATTTTTACTTGTTGCAGAGTATCGTGCCTAGTCTGCATTGCAGCATTCCAATATGATTCTAACATTTCGAGTCTAGTTTCTAAGTATGCTTTTGTTAGCCTGTCTTTGGGATTGTTTTTGAAATTTTCCAACAAATTCTTGATAGAATTTAATTTATATTGTCTGACTGGCTATTTTGTGAGCCGCCTTCCATTTTGTTACTGCACTACTCACTATACAATAACTGATTCGTAAGTGTTTTACGCAATCTTTTGAAACTGTTTTTTTATAATTTGTTATAAACGTTATCTGTTCACTGTCTATGATAACACATATGACAACACTTCAATCCAGTTCACAATGTAACACCTCATCACTTTACTGTTTCACTAAGATAACATTATATTGCACTATCCATGCATAACACTTCACAAAAACTATCCGGCTCGAAGGACTAATAAATAAACGGGAATAAAACTGTAACGGTCCTGAAACTTTAACTTTAACTCAATTTATAGTGCAAATAATCTCTGCCTAACATTAATAGACATGTGCAATGATAGTACGACGTTAATTAAATGTGAAGTCATCTAGTTCATAAATGACGTCAATAAACTAAAACTATTCTTAACAACTGCCATGTTGGACATCAAAATATATAAAATCAGGTTAAAATCGCTGTTGTTTAGAAGAATTAATGAATTAATGACTCACTGGTGCAGTTTTGCTCCTCATCGCTGTTATCCAAGCAGTCATCATCGCCGTCGCATACCCAACTCTTGGGAATGCAGCGCTGGTTGTTGCAAGTGAAGTCCCAGGTATTGGGGCACGCCTGCATCGGAGGCTCCGCGTTCGGGTCCGCGACGCAGCTGGTGCCGTCGGGGGCCAGCTTCTCACCGTACGGACATCCACATTTCACGGTTAATAACTCTGTATTGTTCCTGGGTATTGCGAAACAAAGTTTTTGACAATTTCCGTTGTTACGTGCACACGGTTGCATTGGATCTATTTTCTGTACCTCTTCACTATATACTTTCACTCCGTACAAACGGTTCGTCTGTGGTTCCCTCACCATTATGTCTTCTTGTTCGCCGGTCAATTTGTGTAATCGAACAATGGCATCGAGTCTCCAGTCAGTGATGTACATGAAGTCCTTGTGGATGACGATAGAGAATGGATGTCTTATTAATCTGGAATTTATGGTGTTCACATCGGTGCCGTCCAGTTTGGAATGTTGCACGTGATCTAATAATGCGTCACACCAATACAGTCTGTCTGCAATGAAGTCGATAGACAGGCCATTAGGCCATCCTAATGTTACGTTTTCGAAGACGAGTAGCCCACTGCCGTCGGTGTTCGCTCGGCTGATGTTAGCCGGTCGATCCCATTCCGAAAAGAAGATGTAACCTTTGTTAGGATGAACGACAATAGCACGTGGTCTTTTCAGGTCTTTGAGTAGCGTTCTTTTGTAACTGATATTTCTCGTCGACAAAACGTTGAGTGTCCCCTTTCGGGAATCGATGTAGTACAAATTCTTTGAGGCCCAATCAACCGCTAAACCTTCCACTCCCTCATTCTGTGACGCTAAAACTATTTCTTTAGTAGTACCATTTCTGTGAACTCTGTAGATAACGTCTTGTAAGACATCTGAATAATATATGTGTTCGTCACGTGCATCGAAGTCTAGACCCACAAATCTTGCGCGTCTCGAAACTACTGGAAGTATAGCTTCACTGAAGCCTTCTATAACGGGGTCGAGGACTTTACCCTTGATGAACCTCTGCTGGGAGTACATAAGGAACTCCCTCACTATGTCACAATTTCTTAAATCTGTCTCTAATCTGTAGCCAATGTTACACGCGCAGCGATATCCCAGTCCGCCATTTTGCAGCGCTGTCACGATGCACATCTGCGAGCAGCCGCCGTTGTTGTTACCACATGGATTATTCACCGACGTCTGTTTCAAGGAGTGTACCACGGTCACAGCTTTGGGACTGATAATGTCTTTCATTTTATATATTGCTTGTATGCTGCTAGCTCCTTCATATTTGCTCACAGAACTGATTCCTTGCTTGGTGCTATCGGACCAGTAGACTCGGTCTTCGAAGAGGGCTAGTCTAGAAGGACTTGGGACCTGTTGACCTCTAAGAACGAGGAATCTGAAGTTGCCGTCATAGTCGACCGTTTCGATGTAATCAAGAAGGGAGTCGCACCAAAATATTCTCCGCGCAATCGTGTCTACCGCTATACCCGACGCCTTGTACGTTGCTTCAGACACTATTGCCTTTGCGTGAGTTCCGTCCATATTCGCACGAACAATCTTAAAAGGAGAAACAAACAGAATTATTAATATTCATAAAGAAATTGTACTTAAATACGTCCTTCATACATACATAAGATCACGACTGTATCCCACAAGGGATAGTCAGAGACTGGGCACTCACTGCAGAAACAGATGACTGCCAAAATCCACGTTTCACCAAAACAATATAATGCACTTGGTGTGATAGGTGGTGAGCCCATCGCCACCATGCGCTGCTGGGTGCACAATGCAGTTTAATTCCTTACTCGCCTTTTACGAGATCCATTGGATGAGATGGAGTGGTAGTATTCTTTTAACGAGCCGCCACCACACGGCCACGTGTAATACGTCCTACGTATTTCTATTTAAGAGTAGTTTGTAAATAATTGTTACATAAAGTGATTTATCATTAGCATTATACGGCTTAAGAGAATCTACCACACCGTCTCATCCCGTGGGTGTCGTAAAAGTCGACAGAGGGAAAATAAAAACCAGGAGATGGGCAGCAGCATATTACTGTAACATCTGAATAAATAAACTGCGGTTGCCAAACCGCCTGCCAAGCATGGCAACTAGGCAATATCCCACCAAAATGAGAGGTACTAACTTTTGTGGCAATAGTGGACTAGTGATGGACTGAGATTATGATGATTTTTTTTTGGATAGACTGACGAAACGAGCAAAACGTTCACCTGATGTAAAGTGCAACGTCTACCTACGTATATAACAAATGTTATATCACCCAGAACATTTTTGTGTGATACTACACTGCGCCCGTCACCCTGAGACTTCAGTTCTAATTTTCATATGTCCTGTGATTGCGCTAGCTCTCAGTGCCCTTCAAACCGAAACACAGTAATGTTTGCACACTACTGCTTCACGGTAGAATAACTGGTCTTGGTGTGATACCTACCTAGACGGATTCTTGCATAGGAATACTATCACCAGTGATGATGATGATATTACATAATCATCACGTTTGGCAGGATTAACGCCGGGAATACTAATACGAGCAGTTTAGACGGTGTTTTCGTCATCGGTGAATCTGATAGATCGAAGATCACGGAGTATTTTTAGCACTTGCCTAAGAGTCTAACCACATCGATTGGTGGCAATGGGGTGATTCCGTTCCACCGTCACCAGACCAAGACTTATAGAGGCGGCGAGCGCGAGACGAGGCATCCGGTACCTGGCTACCGTCGGCGACGAACATGAGGCCGAGCGTGGGGTCGAGCGCGATGTCGGCGGGGCTGGTGAGGTTGGAGGCCAGCACCACGGCGTGCCAGCGCCCGTCCAGCTCGAACACGTCCACCTTCTGCCCCACGGCGTCCGCCACGTACAGCTTGTCGCCCACCCAGTCCACGGCCAGCGCCACGGGCGCCCACGAGCCGGCCAGCGCGATGTCCGCGCCGTACGTCGACACGCCCGACACGCCCGACACGCCCGCTGGAGCGTTCAGCGGCTGCGAGTGAATCTGTCGGACAACGGACTTTCATTTACTCTTGGAGATTATAACGGTCATTGCTATCTGTGCCTTCATTTCTTAAAAAAAAATTGAATCACGGTAAAAGGTCACGAAAATGATTTATCATTTTAGTGACGTAGTCGACGTATCGTCGTCCACAAAATCAAAATTTAGTATAGTTTTTTTTCTTTTTAGGATATGAATATATTATAATTAAAGGATTTTTATAATGAATAATGAATACAAATCTAAAAGAAAGATTGTATATAAGTAGTGGGTTTAAAATATGAATATAAATAGGGCCCTGGAGAAATATAGTTGACGAAATGATGAAAGACACTCCAGCGCGAGCGCGTCCGGTGCGGCGGGGAGGTGGGGAGGCGGGGAGGGGTACTGACCTTGCGGGTCTTGAGGTCGGACCAGAAGAGCAGGTTGCGGCGGTAGTGGAAGTCGAGTCCGGCGGCGGCGGAGGCGTTGGCGAGCGGCGTGGGGGGCGCGGGGGGCGCGGGGGGCGCGGGCGAGCGCTCCAGCGCCGCGGCGTCCAGGCGCAGCAGGCCGCGCGCGTGCGCCAGCGCCAGCCAGGCGCCCGCCCCGCGCGCCGCGCAGCGCCCGCCCTCCTCCAGCGTGTAGCCCGGCGCGCACGCACACGTGTACGCTGCACACACACACACACTCGTCACCGCCTGCCTCCGAAGCCCACGCTCACTCAACGTGTCTCCGGACGCTCGAGGCCGAACCTCTCACACGACATCGACGCGACAGTGTAACGCGCGATAACCGCAGACATCGTTACTGCCAACGAGACGTTTCATCTCAGACCTAAGAGACTGATGCGCGCATTTCACATTTATCTCAATTCTTTATTGAAAGTAGTTGTAGTATCTTTCCTTTTTCTTTATCTTTTCATTATCAGGCAGATAATGAAAAGATAAAGAAATTGGCGATGGGCTCACCACCTATCACACCAAGTGCATTATATTGTTTTGGTGAAACGTGGATTGTGGCAGTCATCTGTTTCTGCAGTGAGTGCCCAGTCACTGACTACCCCTTATGGGATACAGTCATGATCTTATGTATGTATGTATGTATCAGGCAGGCATATTGGCGATGAATTGCTGGACGCCGTGCACCTTACACGCTGCTACCTCTCGATCCCGATCGATCGGCAGAATAATCATATCAAATATTAGGGTAATTATTGTAACATCTTTAGGAGGCCATGAAATTATTATAGCATATCTCCTAACTGTCTTTGACTACCACATGCTGATTAAGGAACGCCATCGCACAATTATAAGGCGTATACAAAAGTATACAACTTATTAAAGCCTTAATAACAGAAACAAATTTAATACACCAACTAGTGATAAGTTAACAACCTGTTAATGTTATCTATATAAAACGTCAGCGTTATATCGTGGATTGGAATCAATTCGTTCAACATAGAATATGTCTACAGTACTCTGACTTTCCATGCATTATCTACATATGCTTGGTTTACTTGAGTTTATCAAATGGATGGATATTAGAATAACTACCAAGTAAACCTAATAAATGTCACAAATCAAAATTCTATAATTAAACTAAATTCACGTAAAATAAACCTACCACATGATTCCGCCATACGGAATGGTACCTCTCTCGGTAAATTCGGTTAGTAGCGCGGTAATGTATTTTGAGCGGAACCTTAATATTTTTCTAAAATAAAAATACCCTAAGTTACTCCTTATAACGTTAACTATCTGCCAGTGAAATTACTATCAAAATCGGTCAAGGCGTTACGGAGATTAGCCGGAATAAACAGACAGACCAAAAAGCGCCGTATATACTTTCATACGCAATTAGTAAGAAGCTGTTATTTTGACATTACACACAGATACTTCAGTTTTATTATTATCCGACATTTGCTCGATTTGATAGCTTATTGCCAGGATCAAATACATACATACATATATGCAGTCACGCCTTTTTCCCACATAGGCAGAGGCCACACACGTAGCCCACTTTTCGCCCACGCGGGAAAAGAGGCGTAACGGGTGGCGAACCACGTCGCCGCTAACTACAGCATTGCATATTATGTTACTCTGCACGAATAAAGACTGTCCGTACAATACCTTGTCGCCTCTTACGACACCTCGGCAGGAAAGAGGTAGGTGCTATTGTACTATGCCAGACAGCTTTTTTTTTATAAAAGTGAAGGAACGAGCAAAACGTTCACCTAATGGTAAGTGCAACGTCTGCCCACAACAAATACTGTGTCACCCAGAAATATTCTGTGTGACACCACACTGCGCCAGTCACCCTGAGACATCAGTTCTTAATCCCATACGCCCAGTGATTACGCTAGCTCACAGTGCCCTTCGAACCGAAACACAGTAATGTTTGCACACTACTGCTTCACGGCAGTACAAATGGCCCTGGGGTGGTACCTACCTAGACGGATTCCTGCATAAGTATCGGTTAAGAAGAGAAGCGTAAAAGGGAAGAAGAAAGCGTGGTGAAAAAGAGGGGGGCTCACATCCGGGCGTGTTGACGCAGAGCTGGTGGCACGGCCCCCAGTCGCGGCACTCGTCGCGGTCGGCGCAGGAGAGCGAGTCGTGCGACAGCGCCAGCCCCGCCGCACACACACACGCGCCGCCGCTCGGCGAAGCCACGCACTTGTACTCGCACTCCAGCGCCGGGCACGACGACGTCGCTGCAACCGTTCATGTGTTACACTACAGTAGCGATCGCCGCGCACAACCGCTCCCACTTCACATATGCCCACCGTCATACGCGTTACCTCGTGGTGGCGGCTTAAGAGAATCTACCACTCCATCTCATCCCGTGGATGTGGTAAAAGTCGACGGAGGCAAAATGAAAACTAGGAGATGGGCAGCAGCATCTTCATTTCATTCATTCTTTTAAATAGATAGCACCTGCCATTTTTTTCTTTTTTTCACCATCAACCAGGGTTGACTAGTAGAGAATGCCACAAGGCATTAAGTCCGCCGATTGTAGCCTTTAGCTTAAGGTGTAATCAATGAAGAATAAATAAATAAAAATAAAAATATTTCTGGAACGTCTGAACAAATAAACTGCGATTGCCAACCCGCTTGCTAAGCGTGGCAACTATGGCAAAATCCCCCTAAAATGAGAGCTACGATTTTTTGTAGCAATCTATGGGGGAGGCTTATGTTCAGCAGTGGACTAGTGATATGCTGAAATGATGATGATGATATACGCAACTTAAGTCAGCACCGGGCTTGTCGCTGGAAGCAATGTCGCCATCGTCGACGTTAAGCCGTATGTAAGTACCGTATATACTTTTATAAGCATTGAGTGAAAAGCTGTTATGTTGTTACTACAAACAGACACTTCAATTTTATTTATTTGTATAGAAAAAGGGAAAAAAAATTTTTGGTCCTTCGAGGAAGATGTAAGTAACCCTTACGTGACCTACTACCATAGATTACTTTTTCTTACGCCAATACAATGGACATATTAATTCAATATCAATAGACAATTCAAATTTCGGCGAGCACCTTGATCTACAACGGCTCACGGACAGAAAACAGTAGTATTGCTGTATTATAGAATTTTTTGATGAAAAAATAACTAATAAAGGAAACAAAGTTAATTTACTATGATCCGCATGCAAGATTTGAGCAATGAGCAAATTAACTTTAATTTCTTTATTATAATGGACTTCCGCAAAGTAACGCCTGATTCTATTAACTATAGAATCACTTACAACAAGCGGATTCCTCGTCAGCATTATCCTCACAGTCCCTCTTGCTGTCACACAGCTGTGACCTGGCGATGCACTTGTGCACGCCGCCGGGTCCTCCCTTAGGGCACAGGTATTTGTTGTCAGGGCACGAAATGCCAGTGCAGTTGGCCTCGTCCGAGCCGTCCCCGCAGTCGCGGTACCCGTCGCACTGGTACGTGGCCGGGATGCACAAAGCGTTGCTGCAGCGGAACTGTCCGATGTGGCAAGGCGGGAAGTCTGGAATGCGAAATTAGGTTACGACATTTTGATGACGAGACGAGCAAAACGTTCACCTGATGGTAAGTGCAATGTCTGTCCATAACAGATGCTGTGTTACTCAGAACATTTCTGTGTCGTACCACATGCGCCTGTCACCCTGAGAGATCAGTATTTAAGTCTCACATACCTAGTGATTACGCTAGCTCTCAGTGCCTTTCAGACCAGCATACACTGCAGACCGGCAGCATAACTGGCCCTGGAGTGGTACATACCTAGACGGATTCCTGCATAGGAATCCTACCACCAGTTTCAACATCTTTCTATACTAATATAAATGGAGAAAGGGAGTTTCTTTGATTTTATGTGGGGAGTAAGAACGAAAATTACTTGATCGATAATAAAAAAGAAGATACCAGACTAAGAGAAGAAAGAAGATACAGATGGTGACAGAGAGATTATTGAAATTGTTATGGAAGCTTCCTACCGGAGTGAAGCGAGGGTGGATCGCTAGTTCAGTAAATAGACTATACATCGAATTTAATTTGATTATTGGAGCAATGTATAATCTGTTGTATAGAAGGTATAACGTAACGTTGTCCAAAACTCTATAAAATACAAAAGCTTTAACTACATGTCGTTATGAAAAGTATGAACAGAAATGATCAAACATTTGTCACAATAGTATCTTGAAATAGTTGTCGGACAGACTGTATAGCAAAAACCGTGGAACACGAAGTGAATACGAAACGCGGCGTAGTGATGTATCGACGGTAACATCATGCTTGTAATATCGATGCTTATCGTAGCATTTTTATAATTCCTGAATCGGAAAATACTCATAGGTGCTGCCTGGTTTCTCTTCCAATTTTCGCTCCACATCATATTATGTTTATCTCTGGTTTGTTTCATGGTTGTCAGGGAGAGAATGCTTTTAGGCATTAAGTCCGCCATATGTGCCTACTACATAAAATTTTAAATAAATAATAGTCATATTAAACGCGATCAAATCCTTAAGAACAGCAAAAGTAAATATCCCATTTCTAAACACAAACACCTTCTCATTTCCGCCGCGCTGCACTAATGTGTTTGAGGTAAACGCCTGGCGCCTGAGCTATGATACAGTATTCCTAAACAAATCCTTTTCAATAGCGGAAACTTATAATTATCCAAAATGATAGACTTATTTCATAACAACAACTCTGGAAACTTACTACAGATCTCTTCGTCGGAGTTATCGCCGCAGTCATCCGTGTGGTCGCACTTGACGGAGGCGTCGACACACTTCTCGCCGTTTGCGCAGCGGAATTGATCGAGGCTGCACGAAAGCTTCTGCCTGGGGCAGTCCTGTTCATCCTTACCCGTCCGACAGTCTAGATACCTGTTCAAATGATTATAATTTAGTAATTTGTTTATCAAAAATAACAACAAGACGAGCAAATTGTTTACCTGATGGTAAAGTGGCATTTTAAAGTCCATTTCAAGTCAGTTTTGTATGGTGCCACACTGCACTTGTCACGTTGAGACATCAGTTCTTATGTCTCATATACTCAGAAATTACATTAGCTATCACGCTTGATAGCTTGGCAACTATGGCAAGCGTGGCAACTATGGCAAAAACCCTTCAAAATGAGAGCTACAAACTTTTGTCGCAATCTATGGGGGAGACCTATGTTCAGCAATGGACTAATGATAGGTTGAAACGACGTTAGCTATCAGTGCCCTTCAAACCGAAACACAGTAATATTCGCACACTACTGCTTGGTGGCAAAATAACTGTCAAAGCGGTGGTACCTACCAAGACGGATCCCGGAGTCCTACCATCAGTACTTAGTAAATTAAGAAGTTTAGTGAATGAACCCATTTTCATAATATTATACCCACTTCGCAGATTGTACCGTAAGTGACCAGACTATGACAGCTCTCCATAAAATCGCAATTGATTGAACTGTCCCTCTGTCTGTTTGTTACCTTTGCACGGTTTAACCGCTGTACCGATCCTGAAGAAAGAAACAGAGAAAGCTTGCATCATGGATATGGACGTATGATACTTTTTCTCCTGGAAAATCAAATAATTCCCACGTGATATTTAAAAATCCTTTATCCACGCGGACGAAGTCGTGGGTATCTGCTAGTTTGTTATGTAATATGGTGGACACAGCGAAAATCGATTAATTAACGTTTGTATGTTTTTTAATTTCATAGCCTTTGAGGCTATTGAAATTAAAAAACATCCTAATTTCAATAGGGAAGATGGTTGGGTATTACCACCGGCTTGGGATCCTATTATTAATAAAATTAAATCAAAAACCAAGCATACCACTGCAAGGCTTCAAGACACAGTAAGCTCTTTCTGCGTAGATCGGATTAAAAAGTAATAATTAAAAGCTGAAGGTACTCCGGGTTAACTATGACATCGGGACAACTGTCACCTCAGTCCCCCCGTGACCATGGGTGCTGTAAAGCGCCCGAAACGTCGGGTTAAAAATAGTTATAAATTAAACGCGATAAAATCCGTAAAAAGTAGTTTTATTTAAATTCGTCTAAGCCTATTATAGAAGAACACAATGAAAATAAATTTCATAGCATCCTACCATAGCGTCGGGGCATAAGAGACACAGTAATGGCCCGTATTATATGTAATAGCGTATCAAGGTACATTACCCGTCACATTTCTTCTCCTTTGGTATACAGAGCCCCTGTGTGGAGGAGACCTTGCCGGACGCCGCGCCCTCCACGCCGCACTGGAAGTCGTCCGTTTGACATTTGCGGTACACTGGAACAATATAATAAAATAGTTTGGAAAATCCAAGAGTGCACGTCTCATGACGCTTATTTAAATCTTAAGAAAAAAAATCTAATTGAAGTTCAAATATAGAGTCATTTCCAATTTAGATGAAAACAATAAGAAAAAATTATTATTTCTTAATAACTTAAAGAAATAGAAAACCAGTAGATAAAATTCTGGACACGATAAAAAAAACCCGGTCTCGATATATATATATTGGTGGTAGGATTACTATGCAGGAGTCCGTCTAGGTAGGTACTACCCCAGGGCCAGTTATACTGCCGTGAAGCAGTAGTGTGCAAACATTACTGTGTTTCGGTTTGAAGGGCACTGTGAGCTAGTAATCACTGGGCATATGAGACTTAAGAACCTATGTCTCAGGAAGAAGAAAAAAAAATCGATACGTAAATTTTTTCGTAAGTTATCGTGACCACATCCCTAAAAAAATCCGGACGTCCACGTCAAATATTTTTTAAATTTAAAACAAAAAAAAATTCAAAGTAGCAATATTAGATGATTTTTCAATATAATTTTAATTAATTAATTAAAGTGTTTTCTTGATATGAGTCTATTCAAATCAGCATATAAGTGCAATATAATTGTGATAGAGGCATTTGAAGATCGCCGAATCGCTTGACTTTGACGTGTCGGGTATAAAGCACTATCTCACGCCGCTTCGCGCCACGAGACGTGCAAATATGAAAATTTTTAATGAAATAGTACATTGAACATAACGCAATAATATCTCGTTTTCCGCGAGGGCGAAATGTGGGCTACGTGAGTACTGAACAAATTCTCCCACAAACGCCATTAACATACGCTGATTCGAGCGCTACATAATGCATTACACGCTCCTTTCTTGTGTTTATTAAGATGTAGTTTTCCGCACGTCTCAGTTTTTACAGCGGACTGCGGCCGCGGCCGGTCTTAGATAATGCAATCTCCACACAAAGTTATGTAAAAACCCCGACAGAGTGCGCCTTTGAACGCCGAGTGGCTGAGCGCTTTCGACGCTGTTTGTGAGGAGCCGCTCTTGTGTGAAAATACATTTTTAAGGCAACTGCGGGCGGTATCGCGGAAACGAAACCCGTTCAAGGAAATAAGTTTCTGAGGGTAAGCTTGCAGTCATACAAGAAGAGAATTGTCTATATGAATTCTGATAAAAAGACGACCGCGTGCCCTAATGGCCAGAGTACCTTACTTTTACGATGCGGGTCCTGGGTTCCAATCCTAATGGTTGTGTTGGGCATGTAGAATATATAATAATGCCTGTAAAGCCCACTCAGAATATAGTGCTCGTAGGTAATCCGAAAATACGTATACTGTTTGCACAACTCACCTTGTGTATTTTTTTTTTTTTTTTTTTTAGGACTGATGGTCACTGTTAGCCCGAAGGCTTTTACAGCTTCGCCGGATTGAAAGGTGGCATAGCGCTGAAGGCGCTTAGCCGAAACCTTTATTTATGGATGACTGGCGCAAGGGCCCCCGAGAGGGGACCTCGGCTTGGACCGTCATCCTGTTCGCGAGAGTAACAGACTCGAGGGTGCCTAAGGGGGCCAATTTTACTACTACTATAATTATTAATACCATGATTATGTGTAATGGTTCATAATTACTGAAAAAAAAAAAGCTACGTACTTCTACTTTTAAATACAAAGAGTTATGTAGAAATTCTATTCAATTCACTGTTTAAGTAAGCATGTAAGTATGTTTATTTATTTATTAATTATATATTTTATTAAAAAAATTAAGCCCCACAGTAGGATTAAAAAAAAGTATCGTGGGTGCGTTTTACAGACATTTCACATGCACAAAACAACCGGACCCCGAAAACCAACAATTTTTTTGCACAAATGTTGGCTTCAGCTGGGATTCCAACCCGGGACCCGTGGCTTTAAAGTCAGGTACTCTTACCACAAGTCGTAGAGGCCGTCAAAATGTATGCAAATATCGGTTGTCTAAGAAAGAATAAGCATAACCCTGGAACATCTCATAGTGGAGTTATCGGGCGCTCAAAATAAAATCCAAAAAAATCTATACCAAATAGTACCTAAAACATGTATTTTTTTAAAAACAACGAGTTTTTTCACGTTACGTTTCATTTTACGTTTCTGTACACTACGACTACTACATATTATTATATAAATGAAGTACATAAGTTTCTGTGGCAATACCAATAGAAATGCAGTAAAGAATATCATCTGAATTTTCAACCAAAAATGTGTTGTTGTGTCTGAAGGGCACTGAGAGCTAATGTAATTAGTGGGCATATGAGACTTCAGAACTGATGTTTCAGGGATACGACCGCAGTGTCGTGGCACACAGAAATACTCTGGGTGACACAGCATTTGTTATGTACAGTCGTTACATCAGGTGTATATTTTGCTCGTCTCGTCACTTTTTCCGATAAAAAAGTGCAAATTAGAAAAGTTTGGAAGAAGACATCTGTGTGCGATTAGAATAGAAAGTTACATAGTAGTTATAAACGTTCCGCGACCCGTAAACAGAGGGGAAACAATCGCCCAAACGTGAGGGTGGGTCCTGGGACCGTAGGAAGTTTTAATATAAGAATTATGGTATGAGTTATGGTTTAACTTTGTTATGAAAAGGAAAAACGCAACTCATGTCGCTGAATATTCTTGCACGAGTTACTTATTGGGGCAGAACTTTCGTCACTTGCTTAGCCTTAATGAAGGAAAGGAAGTTAATTTGCTAAGATCCGCATGCAAAGTATGAAATGGTATGTATTGCCTAGTTTTTTTGAAGAGTACTCCCTCAATAGCGTGCACAAGCAAAGTAACACCGCCACCAGATACCCTCCACCGCTACATAATACTATCACTAGGTAATATACGCCACTAAAGTTGAGACCACGACACGTGTTTCGCCCCAATACGAGGCATTATCTGTTATAGACTAGAATTAAGTGTTATAAACTCTACGACAGAAAGCCACCGGACTCGACGACTGTCTATTGGTTTATAGGGAGTGCGGGCTCTTCAAAAAACTAGGTAATACACAGCATTTTATTTTTTGCATGCGAATCATAGCAAATTAACTTCTTTTCCTTCATTGTAATGGATTTCCGTAACGAAACGCCCGATTCTACAAGCTATATTATTTAGCCTTTGCATTAAAAGGATTTGTACGAGTATCTATTCGCGGTAATTCAAATGTTTTTTGTAAAAGTTTTTGCAGAAATGTTGGCTCCGGTTAGTATTCGAACCCAGGACCCGCCGGTTGGTAGTCTGGTACTCTAACCACTAGAACACTCGGTAGTTCACGACAGACAATTCTGTAATTCTTGTAGTCAACCGTAGTTCATTTATTTTTTATTGCATAAACGAGACGAGCAAAACGTTCATGATGGTAATGGTGCAACGTCTGCCCATAGCCGATGATGGGTCACCCAGAATATTGGGATTTGAAGCTAGGAAAAGTCCGCCATGGTGTTCCAATGCGGTGGTTGGCAGACTTAACCTATTCTCGAAATATTTTTATTCCCCAAACATGCAGGTTTCCTCACGATGTTTCCCTTTACCGCTGAGCACGTGGGAAATCAACAATTGAAACTGAAGAATAATTTAAGAAGATTTCACGGGGTTCGAACTCAGGTCACTCGCGTACTATGCAATTTAAGGCGAGCGCCGGACCCCACAACTATCACGGTTCAGCAATTTTATAAATACATTTAATAAAAAAAATTACCCATTTAATAATCTACTTCTTTGTTTTTTTTTTATTTCATAAAAGTGACGGAACGAGCAAAACGTTCACCTGATGGTAAGTGCAACGTCTGCCCATAACAAATGCTGTGTCACCCAGAAAATTACTGTGTGACACCACACTGCGCCCGTCACCCTGAGGCATCAGTTCTTAAGTCTCATATGCCCAGTGATTACGCTAGCTCACAGTGCCCTTCAAACCGAAACACAGTAATGTTTGCACACTACTGCTTCACGGCAGAATATCTGGCCCTGGGGTGTATCGTATCGTGTTCAAAGAGCTCTCGACAAAAGGATAACTGCGCTTGGGGTGAGAGCATGTAAATGACGGACCCGTCGGAACCCCATCCACGTCACTTCCGTGCCATTGAATTCGTTCGGTGGGAAGGTGTGTTTAATCATAACAATAGGAAATATTTGACAGTCCGTGTCAAAACTTACTACCTATATTCTTACAACAGTCTTTACTGGTGGTAGGATTGCTATGCAGGAGTCCGTCTAGGTAGGAACCACCCCAGGGCCAGTTATTCTACCGAGAAGCAGTAGTGTGCAAACATTACTGTGATTCGGTTTGAAGGGCACTGCGAGCTAGCGTAATTACTGGGCATATGAGAGTTAAGAACCTATGTCTCAGGATGATGGGCACAGTGTGTCACACAGAAATTTTCTGGGTGGCACAGCATTTGTTAGGGGCAGACGTTGCACTTACCATCAGGTGAACGTTTTGCTCGTTTCATCACTTTAGGCAATAAAACAAATCTTGCATCCAGAAGACACACTTTACTTTTTATACGATACTTTTTATCCCGGAAAATCAAATAGTCCCCACGAAATACTTAAAAACCTAAATCCACGCAGACGAAGTCAAAGGCATCAGCTTGTTGATAATAAAAACGCGACTCCTTTGTATATTTATCGACTTGGAAAAAGCCTTCGATACAGGTTAGTCACGATTTTTTACTTAAAAAGATTCGTTCGGTGTATCGGGAAAAGCGTATAGAATTTTGAAAACTTACAAGTAACGTGACAAATTCTGATGTCGTGATGTAAACCGATCAGGAGGATATCAATATAGAAGAGGTCCGTACACTTCTAGAAATGTAAGTTTGTACGCACAAATATTGAATAATTTATTATGATATTTTAAAACCATAGACTTCTTATAGGTTTTCCTGTGATCTATAAGTAAAGAACTACTTTCTGTACTTTTTCAAAACTTTAGGTGGAGAAAGGGAAATCGTCAATTTCATCTATTTTCTTATTTAACTTACAAATATTGATTTGAAAATTATAAATTAAAAAACGTTTTCCCATTTGGAAGTGCATAACATACATACATACATAAGATCACGACTGTATCCCATAAGCGGTAGTCAGAGACTGGGCACTCACTGCAAAAGCAGATGACTGCCACAATCCACGTTTCACCAAAACAATATAATGCTCTTGGTGTGATAGGTGGTGAGCCCATCGCCAAGTGCATAACCCTAAAAACTATAATTGCAACTAAGGTAACTAATATATGTACATACTACTATTTATATATATATAAACAGTAGTATGTACATATATTGTATGTTATAACCTACAATTATTCTAATGAACATTAAGCAGTAGTCTCGTTAGTTTTTCCAAAACGTTAACAAACTGTACTAGTTCGAGCGGCGTGTTTGTTCATTCGTGATATAAAAGCAGCTCGCGCACTCGGCCACACGTGCTACGAGTAGAACAAGGTTAAGCCGCTTGAGAGAGCGGCGATGCAAATAAAACGCTGTTTAATTTCGCAGCATGAACTTTCACCAATAAAATAATTTTTAAATGACCTTTATATCATTTATACAAACTACAAGCAAGTTACGTTTGCAGATGAAGGAGGTGGATTGTGGGATTGGGAGTGCGTTTGGGACAACATACCCACATACAGATACATTTTTCCATAAAAGCATTAGGCAGAGGCCACACATGGAGCGAACCGGCTCGCCGCCATTTTTGTACGAGTCATAAAAATTCTTACTTTCAATTGCGTTCCTGCGAGCAGTAAAGAGACAGCCTTGCATATCATGGTGTTATTTAGCACGAATAAATGCTGTCCGTAGAATACCTTAGCAGCCTCTTACGACACCTCGGTAGGAAAGAGGTAGGTGCTATTCTACTTACGGGTTACTAGGAGCCCAAGCCTATGTGTGCATGCATTTGTGGCACTATAATAACTCTTGTGCCGTGTGGTGGCGGCTCTTTAAGAGAATACTACCACTCCATCTCATCCAATGGATCTCGTAAAAGGCGAGTAAGGAATTAAACTGCACTGTGCACCCAACAGCGCATGGTGGCGATGGGCTCACCACCTATCACACCAAGTGCATTATATATTATATCGTTTTGGTGAAACGTGGATTGTGGCAGTCATCTGTTTTTGCAGTGAGTGCCCGTCTCTGACTACCCCTTATGGGATAGAGTCGTGATCTTATGTATGTAATAACTCTTGCACGATTAATAGCTTTTACTGGTGGTAGGATTAATATGTGTCTAGTAGGTACCATCAGTTCTGCCGTGAAACAGTAGTGTGCAAATATTACTGTGTTTAGATTTGAAGGGCACTGTGAGCTAGCGTAATCACTGGGCATATGAGACTTAAGAACTGATGTCTCAGGGTGACGGGCGCATTGTGATATCACACAGAAATGTTCTGGGTGACACGGCAATTGTTATGGGCAGACGTTGCACTGACGACGTCACTTTATAAAAAAAATGTTTCTGCATTATTCATGATTGATTTAAAGTATTTAATAGTGAGAAGGTAGAGTCACAAACATGAGAAATAACTTCGCCATAAAATAAAGAAAACAATCATTACGGCCTATTAAAAGTTTCGCAGTGGAGCGACAAGTCTCCGCTTAACGATTCTTTCGTAAAAGCGGAACGTTTAAAAGCTTTTTATTGGCCGATTTTTTCTTGACTGCCGAGTCAAATAAATTTACACATTTAATCTGGAGAAGTATGCAGTATATAACTTCGTTTTGGTGGAGCTGACGTCTTTGTGAATGACTTGAATAGTACTTAACGCATTTTAACCATTAGTGACATGATCATCGTGTGGTGGCGGCTTAAGAGAATCTACCACCCCATCTCATCCCGTGGGTGTCGTAAAACTCGACAGAAGGAAAATAAAACCAGAAGGTAGGCAGCAACACATCCTGAAACATCTGAATAAATAAACTGCGGTTGCCAATCCGCCTGCCAGGCGTGGCAACTGCGGCAAAATCCCCCTAATATGATAGCTACAAACTTTTGTGGTCCATAGATGACGGGAGGCCTATGTTCAGCAGTGGATAAGTGATAGGCTGAAATGACGATGATGATGATAATGACATGATGATCGTTGAGCATGCTAAGCACATTTCAGTCGGTCGTTCTAATGCAATAGAATATAAATTTCCTACCATGTTTGGTTAAGTTTTTTAAGGGTAAAGGGGTTTTAATAACGCTAAAGTACATAATTTATCAGATATTTTTTATTTCTCAGACATGGAGGTTTCCTCACAATGTTTTCCTTCACCGCCGAGCACGTGGTAAATCAGGACTTAAAATTTCGATTAACAATTTTAGTGGTGGTAGTGCCGGCAATTTTTACAGCGAGCGCCTAGCCCCTGAGCCACGACGGCTTCAGGTAATACGATATAAACATTATAGCTGTTTCACTTTATCAGAATCAACTAGTTCTTACTTTCAGTATGAACTAAGTATTTAATACTATATTAAACTTTATATAGTGTTCGTGTACTCATTGTACGGTACAACAATAGGTTTACCTCAAAACAGCAACGTGTGCGATAGGAAAGACAAACAAAAACGCAATTTCCACGCCATTTAAACTTGTTGAAAGTTTCTTTACTCGCCGATTTATCACGACCACACAACAAACTGCACTTTGGGTTATTAGACTGGAGACGATATTATGTACAAAAAGTTTTTTAAAACATATAATATGTTGGTTTATTAAACTAATGTTACGGATTTTATCGCGTTTAATTTAGTACTATTTTTAACCCGACGTTTCGGGCGCTTTACAGCACCCATGGTCAGAGGTGACAGTTGTCTTAATTTGATTTAATTTTATTCATAATAGGATCCCAAGCCGGTGGTAATACCCAATCACCGATTCCTACCAAGGATGATTCGCGAGGCTATTGAAATTAAAAAACATCCTAATTTCAATAGGGAAGATCGTTGGGTATTACCACCGGCTTGGGATCCTATTATGAATAAAATTAAATCAAAAACCAAGCATACCACTGCAAGGCTTCAAGACACAGTAAGCTCTTTCTGCGTAGATCGGACTAAAAATAATAATTAAAAGCTGAAGGTACTCCGGGTTAACTATGACATCGGGACAACTGTCACCTCAGTCCCCCCGTGACCATGGGTGCTGTAAAGCGCCCGAAACGACGGGTTAAAAATAGTTCTAAATTAAACGCGATAAAATCCGTAAAAAGTAGTTTTATTTAAATGTGTAATATTCGCGTAAATAAAAGAAAACATTATTATAACGACGGGTTATAAATATAACCGGTTGTAAATCGGGTTATAAATGGTCATTATAAACGGGGGGAGAAACTGAGGTGACGAATGTTGAAGGTACCCGGATTAACTATAACCCTCCTTGTCATGTTCTAATTGATTTCTTTGGACCGATCTACGCAGAATGAGCTTTCAGTGTTTTAAAGTCTTGGTATGATTGGTTATTGATTTAATTTTATTAATTATAGGATCCCAACTCAGTCTATATTAAAATATGGATTATTTTTAATTTCAATAGCCTTACGGATCCACCTTGGTAGGAAGCGGTGTTCTTTTGTAAGGATTTGTGGTCGATCGCGATTGACCGTTTCAGTACACCTGTTGTAGAGTGACATTACACTTGAGTAACACTGGGACATTTATAAGCTGTCATAAACCGACTTTTTTTACTTTACACCATTTGATACAAAAAAAGGACAGGGAATATTATTAGACAAGGACCCCTACACAAAAGAGAGCGTAAATATTCTTGCATACGAACATACTCTATATGTATACTGTACGTGTATGCAATCAAGCCATTTTTTTTTTAATATGCCGTACGACGAGTTTTTTCTTCTTTCTTTAAGATGCTGCAGTGCTGTTATCGGTATTCGCCAGTATTCTCTTGTATGCCCCCATGATCTACGAGGCAAAAGTCTAGGTTGTTACATCCTAAAGCTTTTACAGAATTTTCTATACATAAAATTATTCAATTACGTATAATAATACATATTTAATTATATATAATAATTCTGAATACCAACAATTTAATTTAGTCCACCACAAGCCCCGGCAATCCGATTGAGAACGTGTATAAATGGATCGAGTGAGTCCAAACTAGGTTAGTGTAACGTAGGTAGGATGAGATTTAAAAGCATCAAGCTCGTGGGAGAAACGATACTTGTTTTACGACCACCCTGTAGATATTTCGTTTACATTGAATTGCAACATAAAGACATACATACATGCATATACAATAAATATATTTAGTCACTAATTTTTCCCATATAAGGGGATAGGCAGAGGCCACTCACGTAACCCAATTTTTGCCCTCGCGGGAACCGAGTCATGACGGGTGGCGAATTCAACGTTGCCGCCATTTTGGTACGAGTCGAAAAAATTCATCTCTCATTGCATTCCTACGAGCGGTATAGTGACTGTATTGCATGTTATACACCATAACTCTGCACGAATAAAGGCTGTCCGTCCAATACCATTACGGCACCTCGGTAGGAAAGGGGTAGGTGCTATATAATCTGCCGGAAACCTATAGGCTAACACGAAGACAAGGAAAACACGCCTCTTTAAAGATTTGATAATTTCGAAAATAATGTGTTTGTATTTTTTTTTATAGGATAAAGTGATGAAACGAGCAAAGCGTTCACCTGATGGTAAGTGCAACGTCTGTCCATAACCAATTCTGTGTCACCCACCAAAATTTCTGTGTAAATACTGAAAGCATGTATATATTTCTGACACACTTTGTAAAGATTTTATTTCATTATGTACCTTTATTTCGATTTACAAAGTTACTATAAATAAATTTAATAATATAAAAGCGCGAACGCCCGTACGTCTCTCGCCGCTCGGATTCACTAAAAACCAGCACTGTAGACTACAGCCTGTAGTCTCGACTATGGCGTTAAGCTGAGACCCATTCGCCCAATGCGCCACAACACACATGACAGTATGTTTAATATAAAAAAAATTGTTAAATGGTCAGTTATGTGATGTTGTTGTTTAATGTATTCTTCTGTCTGTTATATACATAGTTTGTTATTTATTGTAATGTATTTGTGTCTGTGGCGTATTATTGCAATATGTTATGTTTCTTTCTTTATTTACGTTTATTCATATTAATTTATATTGATTGGATAAAATATTGTACGTAAATCATGTACGTTTTGCTGCCATCTATTGTCAGATACGAATTTTACTATGTTACGAAAAGTTATTGATTTTTAAAATATTCTGCTTAGATGGCGCTAACATTAATTCATTTGCATTTATAAAAATTTACCACGTGCTCGGCGGTGAAGGAAAACATCGTGAGGAAACCTACATGTCTGAGAAATAAAAAAAAATATTTCGAAGACATATGAAGTCCGCCAACCCGCATTGGAGCAGCGTGGCGGATTCTTCCTAGCTCCAAAACGCTCTCAGAAATGAGAGGAGGCCTGTGCTCAGCAGTGGGACATTTATAGGCTGAAACATTACAAACAACAAAATTTATAAAAACAAAGGTTTATGTTAACGCTCGATTTTACTACCCATCCAATTTTGGTACCGGGGGCTTTAAATGAAATAGATTCTTAAGAAGTTAGCTGCAAAAAGAAACTTTAGTAAAAGAGCTCAGATACCCATACAATCGATAGCATTTCGGATACCGCAGGGAATCGACCGTCACCCCCGTCCTCGTGTATGCATCGATCTCTCAACCCCACGTGACCCACAACACGTATTTGAATAAATGCAGCGTCTCCGTATTCCGATTTCATCGGATTACTTGCGGAGTACGTAAATAATTCAATTGCTGCGGGTGGCGGGCTGTTGATGGATTACTTTCAGGGGAGTTACGGAAGACGGAAAGGGCTTTATAAACCACGAACTCCCGTGAGGCGAATATTCAAACTTCGTAGATTGCATTGCATTTGTATATTTAAAAAGATGTAGCACTAGGGGTGTAACTATAACGAAGCAGTCCATTTCGAACGTTATCGTATCTTGTCTTACTAGCACAGAAAAGCTGGCCGGCTGCGAGGTGCAATGATTACAGATTATATAATTTCGGTGATGTAATTGCTGTTAGCCTTTTTTTGGCTTTTACAGCTTCATCGGATACTGTGCTCACGGGCCAGGGGCCCGCGTGCCAGGTTTGGTTTGTCCCAAACATAAATAAATAAATAAACTCCTACAAAAACCTCGAAATTCGAACTGTGTCGCGTTCGCTGCGTGCTTGCGCGATTTAGAATATCTCAATATGATTTTAAGTCGTCTAACGACCGTCCGAGGGATGCTGCATTCGGACTGTCGACTGTGTGTTGTTAACTCTGGGCGGTGAGAACCGCCCTGGAACACGGATGTATCGTGTGTACGCGATGTGATTGTCGACTGCTGCGCGCCGCTCTCTACGGCGGTCGCGCGTCGTGGTGCGTGTTATGTGTGTTGTGGCGCTACAACTACTGCGCAGTTAATAACTTCCGACAGTATTGGTTGAAAATCGGCCTGAAAAACATCATAGTGAAGCTGGAGAGAATGTATGTTTGAACGCAGTAATTACAGGAAATACCAATCCGATTTAAAAATTTATTTAGAAACAGATAATTGTGAATGATGAAGGAAAGTAAGTTAATTTGCTAAGATCCGAAAGCAAAATATAAAATGGTGTATATTACCCACAGGACACGCTTGCCTAGTGTGGGGCCACCGGATAATACTCCACTTTGTAAAAAATTATATTGTTAATAAAACTTTTTTAGTTAGTTTTTTGAAGTCGCCTTAGTAGCGTGCACAAGCAAACTAACACCGCCACTAGAATACACCACTGAAGTCGAGAACACGACACGTGTTTCGTACAACGTACACACGTAAAACGAGGCATTATCAACTCTACGACAGACTGCCGCCGAGTGAGCGGTGCGGTCAAGGAGTTGCCTATTTATACGATCGGTGACGCAAACTCAATCTCATCGACTACAGTGATGTATATTAACTAGTGGTAGTATTGTAGAGGTTGCTGGAGGGTATCTGGTTTCCCTCACCCTTTTTTGATATTTATCGAGTGCCATAATTAACATTTTTAATATATGTAGGTATGAATGTGTATGTATTTCGTAAGCACAAGAAAAACTTTAAAATGTTCGCAACGTCAATACAACGAACACACAAGATATTATCAAGGTTTTTTTCGACTTCATACAGTCAATTATCGCGGGTAAAACTCATAGGGTAATGAATACGCTTTTACCACAAATTCTCAGTCTTTCATTTAATTTATTTTTTATTTATACATTTTTTGAAAGGGTATTAAAACCTTTTTTCGTTAAGGAAAAGATAGACAAAATAGACCCTTTGAACGAAGTGATCGCTGATACGTAAACAGCCCATAAAATTATATACATATAGTGAATAGAAATTATTCTGTTCCATAAAGATATTTTATATATATGAAAATTTGTTATATGTTGTAATTCATGCGTTTCATTCTTGTCTGAACCTGTATCATTGTTTATCATATGAATTACACATGTAATACTTTTAAAACTTTTAGAACTTTATTACTAGTTATACCCCGCAGTTTCACCTGCGTAAAATAAGCCGACCACGTGTCGGCGCCGTATGGTGTGGTACCTCACTGACCTGAGCGTAGACAGTTCACCTCCGTAATGTCCGGTTTTTAAAGTGCGGCGTTTTGAATTCGTAGCATGTAGTTTTATACTCTAGAACCTTCCTTATTAAAGGGTTATATTAATCATTTTTTTAAATCGGAATAGTTTCCTGAGATTAGCGTGTTCAAACATACAAACTCTCCGGTTTTATTATAGTAATAAGATTATGAACATAATTCAAATAAATTTTCCTTCTACCCACATTATTGTGAATTTTTGTAGTAATTTGTAATTAGTTATTATTTAATTTACCTCTTTTTTGTCCATATGTATTATTTCACAAAGATGTTTTTTTTATCGGTATGAAATATATGTCTGTTTTAATACTGTATCAAAATGAATGTTCGATACGCCATTTTGAAGATTATTTTTCCCTCTCAAGTCTTCAAATTTATGTTTTGGTTAAAAGAAATTGAATTTATTAAATCAACTGTAGAAATCGCCATCTGTTCATGATCACGATACTGTGGGAAATATTCGCGAGGGTCAATTACTTTAATTATATTACAAAATATTTTTTCTCTTACTACGTTAATGTTATAACACTTATAAAAAGAAATAAACAATTTCAATATTATACCATTGCATGCCGTTACATACATAATACATTTAATAAAACAATACAAACATACAGACGAGTCGTCAAAAACACAGGCTAAAAAACATAATTTACATTAAGAAATACTATGTTTAGTTTCTATTTCTTAAGTATGTTTAGTGACCGTCTCCGTTAGCATATATTGAAGAAAAGTAAGTTACTTTGCTAAGATCCGCATGCAAAACCGCCGACTCGGCGGCCGTCTGTCGTAGAGTCTATTACGCTTTATAATGCCTCGTTTTGGGGCGAAACACGTGTCGTGTTCTCGACTTCAGTGGTGTATATTATCTAGTGGTAGTATTGTAGTGGTTGGTGGAGGGTACCTGGTGGCGGTTCCTGGTGGCGGTGTTAGTTTGCTTGTGCACGCTACTGAGGGAGGGCGGGTGGTGCACTTTAAAAAACTAGGTAATATACACCATTTTTATATTTTGCATGCGGATCTTAGCAAAGTAACTTACTTTTCTTCATTATAATGGATTTCCGCAAAGTAACGCCTGATTCTATTAACTATGTTAGCATATATATTAGAGAATGTATTTTGTATGAGTCGTTTTTATAAGTCTCGCGAACTCTCTTGGGAATCATTGTTTTATGGCAACTAATTCGTAAAAAAAATACGAAGCGAATAGAAAAGCTTATACAAAATAACTTTTTCTTCTTTTTCCTTTAACCTACTAAGAGACAAATTTGATGTTCATGTCACACTAAAAATTAAATTATTAATTCATCTTTTTCAATCGTTAACGAATTTTCCGAGTCTAACGATACAGTTATATCCCGTGAGCCTGAATTTATTTGACGCGTAAAGCGGCAAAGAACTGAAGTTTGTTCGATAAAAAGCTTTTGAGAGTACATTTTTGTAGGAGGAAAGTGTCCAACTCGAGTCGTGTCGAAACTTGTCGCGCCGTTGCGAAACTTTTAATAGGCTGCAATTATTGTTTTCTTTCTTTGAAAGTATATTTTGTACTCGACAATTTCTTTTCCAAGTTCCGCGAAGCAGTTTTTTATATTATTAGTAGTTGAAAACACGGGATATTATAACCTAATAACTATTATTGAAAACCCCAGAATTTAGTTTTAATTGATTATTGGTTGCATTACCTTAATAGAAACGGTCACAAACTTACTTACTGCTGCCTAAACGCATTTTTATCAGACAACGTGGTGAGATTTTATGATAGTTCAATGCTACGTTGAAATAATAGAAAATTATGAGATAGTTTTAAATTTGGTTAACGCACTGCGCCCGAGAGAATCACTACTGCGCTACGGACTGCGCGTCGGTCGGTCTGTGGCTATAGTTCAATTGTCACAAGGAAGAAAAATTTCAGTAGTTTTCAGTGGTTCCCTAGGTTTTTCTTTTTTCATGTGCAATTTATGTCTGTAAAGCACCCATGATACAGGTGTGATTCTAAAGTTTAAAAAAAATATATCCTGGCCGCTTTTAATAGTGTTAGATTCCAGTTATTAAAGTTTATTAAGTTTGTTTTGCAAAAGAGGGCTGTAAGAGCTATTTATAATCTTGGCTCTAAAGTGTCTCTTAGGGATAAATTTAAAGAAATTAATATCTTAACCTTGGCCTCTCGATATATATTTGAAAACGATTTGTATGTACACAAGAACATAAACCAGTTCACTAAAAAAGTGATGTTCATAATGTGAATACCAGGAACAAGCACAAATTAATTATGCCAGTTACCCGACTTCACAAAGTCAGTAACTCTTTTATGGGGCAATGTATACGTTTTTATAACAAAATCCCAGAAAGTGCTAAAAGTCTTTCAGTCAAAAAGTTAAAATTTTATATTAAACAAAGACTTCATAAAAAGGGTTATTATAATATTAAATAATACACAGATGATGATAACCCCTGGGAATGAGGTGATCGCCGCCAAGCCATTTCTACATCTTTATAATACTGCTGTTATTGTACATTATTTTAAAAATGACTAAAAAAAAAGGCCGCTGGGTTTCTTACTGGTTCTTCCCAGGACGGAGGCATTTTTGCGAACCAGTGTAGTTTAAAAAAAGAAAAAAATGACTTTCAATGAGTATTATGTAAATAATCTTTATTGAATAAAAAAAAAGATAAAATGGATTCAGCTTACTCCTCTAACTGCCGCATTGATAGAAAAGAGAAAGTGAAAATCAGTAAGGTATGAATCAACAGTTTTGAAGACTCGGATGTCATAATAAAGAACACAAAATCGGTTTTTAAAATCTATCACAGTCATTCGGCAACTTTAACATAACCAAGCCGATTAAATTCAAGAACTAGTGTATCAATAATGTAAGGTAGCGGCCCTAACTGGTATATACGAGTATGAGGCACCCTAATTGTAACATGACAACTTTGAAAGCGTCTTATCAGATAAAGATCTACTTATTGGAACATCTGAAAATGACAGGCGGTTTGGAAATCCCACCCCATGTCAGATCGTCGTTGAATTGTCTCACTTAAGGAAAATGACGCTTATGGGGTTGTCATAAGCTCGTTGAAATTATTTAGGGCAAGGCATGGCATGGAAACAATGGCATCGTATATAACAGTGGTATCTTAAGGATACTTATTACTTAGCCGAGACTCGCTGATATTTACTTGGCGTTTTCTTTGAAAAGTCGACGCCCCGCTACTTGGGAAACGCTGATGATGCATTAGTTAATATCTGACAATACTATTAATCGTCGCGAATGAATTGAGTAATATTATTATGTAATCTTTTAATTCTCTTTATTTAATTTATTATTAAGTTCGTATATATGTTGTGAGCGGCTGCGTATACGGGGCGAGGGGTATCGTACTGCAATCATACATACATACATAAGATCACGACTGTATCCCATTAGGGGTAGTCAGAGACTGGGCACTCACTGCAAAAACAGATGACTGCCACAATACACGTATCACCAAAACAATATAACGATGGGCTCACCACATATCACACCAAGTGCGATAGGTGGTGAGCCCATCGCCACCATTCGCTGTTGGGTGCACAGTGCAGTTTAATTCCTTACTCGCCTTTTACGAGATCCATTGAATGAGATGGAGTGGTAGTATTCTTTTAACAAGCCGCCACCACACGGCTTAGTACGGGCTATGATCAGAAATTTTATCAGATATTTTGTCTCAGTAACAAAATTGAGATTGAGACAGAGAGCGTGATGGTTAAAAAAAATCTGTTTTTTAATTTTTTTGATGCTTTTTGGGACATGTCTTATGACATTCAAATGCGTAAGCAAATAAACCAATTTCTTATATTTACGCGAAAATTACACAAGTAATAAATGTAATTGTTCGGATTTTATTGCGTTTAATTTAAACTATTTATAAACCGACGTTTGCAGCGCTTTCTAGCACCTATGTTCACGAGAGAACTGAGATGTCAGACGTCCTGTTGTCATCCGGGGTACCTGCAGCTTTTTAATTATTAAAACTAATTTATAAAAAATAGAATCAGGCGTTACTTTACGGAAATCCATTACAATAAGGAAGGAAAGTTAATTTCCTAAGATCTGCATGGAAAATATAAAATATATTGACTAGTTTTGAATAGCGCCGCCCGCTCTCCTACAGTAGCGTGCACGAGCAAATTAACACCGCCACCGGGAACCGCCACCAGATTCCCTCCACCACTACAACACTACCACTAGGCAATTCACATCACTGAAGTCATGACCACCACACTCTGGAGCGAAGACTTGCACAGTTTTACATGAAGTCGATGGACGCAGGAGCAGTCTTGTCTGGACGGGCGTAGTGTGGTGTCACACAGAAATATTCTGGGTGACACAGCATTTGTTGTGGGCGGACGTTGCTCTTACCATCAGGTGGACGTTTTGCTCGTCTAAGTCACTTTATAAAATAAAAAAAAGTCCTTGCGGGAGAAATATGTTCAGCAGTGGACTGAGCGAGGCTGAAATCATGATGATGAATAGTCCAGGGGCCATAGGCCTCTCTATTAAGGAATTGCGATAATCACACACAAGCAGGGGGATTGGTGTTTGCGGTAGCAGACGCCTCGCATCTCAGAACCTGATGCCGTTACTTTCTCTTGCTGATTGGCTTTTTTAACATTAAGATAATGTAGGACTGGAACACCAAAAAGACACTGATATAAGTGTAAAAAAGATGTTTGTTTCCTTTTTATACAGATCTCGATTCAGGGAGTTTTGGAAAATAACCGAATGCAACACTCGGACGTTAATAAGTATGTAAAATGGACTTGCAAATGCGTTGTGGAGCTGGCGGAGGATTCGGTCGTATTAGCAAACGGAATTGGTAAGTCGTGGCCATGATTTTTTTTGTTTTTTTTTTCCTTCCTTTCGTACGTGGATTAACAATTAGTTATTTATTTATTTATACTTTTTTTAACACCTTAAACTAAGGGAAACAATGGGCGGGTGGAATAATACCTTATGAAATTCTCTGCCAATCAACCCTGGCTGATCAAGAGAAAAAAAAAAGATACTAATCTACATTTTAATTGATAAAACAATTTACATATATATATAAATAATCCTTATAAAAGACTTAATTGAACTGCACTGTGCACCCAACAGCGCACGGTGGCGATGGGCTCACCACCTATCACACCAAGTGCATTATATTGTTTTGGTGAAACGTGGATTGTGGCAGTCATCTGTTTTTGCAGTGAGTGCCCAGTCTCTGACTACCCCGTATGGGATACAGTCGTGATGTTATGTATGTATGTATAAAAGACTTAGTATACATACATTATCGCGGCTAATATTGTCACACTAAACGTTAAATTGACATCATGCTATAATGTCAAGCTTGTTGAAATAAACCACAAGATAAAAAATACTATTTTATAAGTAAAATAAAGTAGTAAAGTTTCAGCCTATAAGTGTCCCGCTGCTGAGCACAGGCATCCCCTCATTTCTGAGAGGGTTTTGGAGCTAGGAAGAATCCGCCACGCTGCCCCAATGCGGGTTGGCGGACTGCACATGTCTTCGAAATAGTTTTTATTTTTCAGACATACAGGTTTCCTCACGATGTTTTCCTTCACCGCCGAGCACGTGGTAAATCGGCACTTAAAGCCCTTTAGCCCCTGAGCTACCACGGCTCCATTTCATACATCCCAAAACAATTATATATGTATGTATAACAACTGGTTTCCGAACACGTGTTTAAGCTATGTTATAAGTGCCGTGTGGCGGCGTAAGAAAAGCTGTAACTTCATCCGGTGCTGTAAGGGACTGTGAACTTAGAGAATTGCCTGCACAATATGGTGGTTCCCAAGAGATAGCAGAACAACCATCTCGAATAACACTAGACCGAAAATGAAAAAATGAAAAAAAAAAAAAACCAAAAATGCACATATTCGCAGTGGACTGGTGGTAGGATTCCTGAGCAATCCGTCTAGGCCCAGTTACCATTCGGGCCCAGTTATTCCGACGTCAAACAGTAGTGTGCAAACATTACCGTTCCGACGTCAAACTGTAGTGTGCAAACATTACTAAGTTTCGGTCTGAAGGGCACTGAGAGCTAGTGTAATTACTGGGCATAAGAAAATTTAAGAACTGATGTCTCAGCCGGACTGGCGCAGTGTCGTGTCACACAGCATTTGTTTTGGGCACATGTTGCGCTTCATCATCATTTTAGCCTATCACTAGTCCACTGCTGAACATAGGCCTCCCCTATAGATTGCCACAAGTTTGTAGCACCCATTTGGGTCGGATTTTGCCATAGTTGCCACGCTTAGCGGACGGGTTGGCAACCGCAGTTTATTTTTTCAGATATTCGAGGAAGATGCTGCTGCCCGTCTCCAGATTTTGTTGAATTCACACGGCAGGCGTTGCACCTGTTAACGTTTAGCTCGTCTCGTCACCTTCTCCTATTAAAAAAACTATTCAGTTTCTTCAGGATAATGACGTCATTAATATAATATTTGTTATTTCATGATAATAAAATGTTATCAAGCCAATTACTTTGAAACCAATTCACAAAGCGCCTTTTCCAGGAACAGAATAATTTAGGGCGCTCTCAGAAATTAAACGAAGCATGTCCAATTTCTTTCAAAGGTAGAAAATTCTAAGAATACTAAAATACGCAACGCAAATCTTTAAGATACGAGTATAACTTGAAATACCATCTCTATGGATATACATTTCGAACTTGCTGTAGGAACAAAAATGGGAGCACGAGATAGAGGTACATGGGGGATCCCGTAAAAGTAAATAAATTAAGGAAAATGCGATGTGCAAGCGGCTCACCTGATGGTAAGTGATCACCGCCGCCCATGAACATCCGCAATACCAGGGGAACTCCGAATGCGTCGCCGGCCTTTGAGGAAGGAGTAGGCTCTTTTCTTGAAGGTCCCTAAATCGTATCGGTCCGGAAAAACTGCTGGCGGCAGCCTATTCCATAAAGTGGTTGTGCGTGGCAGAAAATTTCTGGCAAAGCGCACGGTGGTGGAATGCCAGTTATCCAGGTGGTGTAGATGAAATTTTGTTGTGTACGATGGTAGAATTTAGCAGCAGGAATTAATCCGAACTACTCCTCGGAACACTCCCCATGATATACGGTAGAAAATGTAAAGATATGCAACGTCTCTTCGCAAAGCCAGTGGATCGAGCTGATCGGAAAAAACTCGGTCGTTGACGATTCGAGCCGCTCTTCGTTGGATTCGGTCAAATGGAAGGAGCTGGCACTGGGGTGCACCCGCCCAGAGGTGAGAACAGTATTCTATGTGAGGCTGAACTTGCGCCTTGTAAAGTTACAGACGATGGGCCGACGTGAAATACTGTCCCGCTCTACTGAGCACGCCAAGCTTTTTGGAGGCCAATTTGGCCTTCCCTTCCAGGTGACCGCCGAACTGAACGTCGCTCGATACGAGTATGTCAACGCCATGGACTCGGATACTAGCTGAGGCAGTGAGGTGAGTATTATCAAAACGAGGATATGCGACAAAGGGTTTCTTTTAAGCGGTAAACGCGCAAACCTGTGTCTTCTCGGGGTTGAATTGGACTAGTCCCTAGTCGCGGACGGCTTCAGTGTCTCTTCCGGGGAAGCTGTGATAGCAGCCTAGTTAACAGCGTCCATTCAAAAAAATATGTCTTTCTCGCCGATAACGAATATGGCGACATGTACCTGTTAAATACCAAAAGATGTATTTTGTGAATACCACCGTGACGAGATCAGCGCAAAAACTCAGCTTCCCGTACTAAATTATATGCGAGAAGATCGAAGAGCAGTCGTTATATCGAATCACAATAACCCTCAATAACCAGATTTTCCAACAGCTTCCTGAATGGTCTATCTAGAAAGCCGTGAGACAAAGAGAAACATGCAGCATTTTAATACTACCAATTTATAGAGTACATTTAGTGCGACATTTTTCCATTGAAATAGGTCGTTTTGTCATCATTGTTATTTCCGCCATCTTTATCAACTTGTTGATATCACAGCTGTTTCTAGATCGTTTTGTTTAATTCTTGTTATTCCATTGTTACTTTTGTTGTTTTTATTAAGTTACTTGTTGCGTTACGTTTTTGGTTATATGTTCATTGATTCGTATTTGTTCTTTTGACGTTTTAGTTCGACAAACATTGTTTTCTCAGTCCATACAGGGGCCTGGTGCTCGCCTTTGATTTCATAGTAAGCGAGTAATCTGGGTTCGATCCCAGCCAGCCAGCACCTTACAATTTTAGAGCTGATTTACCACGTGCTTAGCGGTGAAGGAAAACATCGAGAGGAAACCTGCATGTCCGAGGAATTGAAATATTTCGAGGACATGTGAAGTCCGCCAACCCGCATTGGAGCAGCGTGGCGGATTCTTCCTAGCTCCAAAAATCTTCTCAGAAATGAGAGGAGGCCTGTGCTCAGCAGTGGGACATTTATAGGCTGAAACTTTACATTTTTTTTTTACTTTATCTCAAGCTGAAATAAATAGACTATAGGAACTACGACTCAGCAGGCACACAGCTGGTACACTGAACATGAGACGCGCAAAATTTTTATGGTGCAGAAACTGCATTTACGTATATCATTTTTATGTCGTTTTAAAATAATAGTAAATACGGTACGAACCTATGTTAAACGGTATCGATTAAATTTTAATTAATTTGTGACTATACTTTCTTTTACTGGTAGGATTCCTATGCAGGAATCTATCTAAGCAGGTACCACCCCAGAGCCAGTTATTCTGCCATGAAGCAGTAGTGTGCAAACATTAATGTGTTTCGGTTTAAAGGGCACTGAGAGCTAGCGTAATCACTGGGCATATGAGACTTAAGAACTGATGTCTCAGGGTGACGGGCGCAGTGTGGTGTCACACAGAAACGTTCTGATTGACAAAGCATTTGTTACGGGCAGACGTTGCACTTCCATCTACTCCAATCTACTACAATCAGGTAAACGTTTTTCTCGTTTCGTCATTTTATCCAATACAAAAAAATACAAATACATTTTTAATTTTCAACTGTGGATAGAAACTGTAATGACTTTCTGCTTTTCTACGTTTCTATGTAAAAAATGCATTCTTGAAGTAGCCATGACCCACCATAACATATTCAGGAAGGCTCCAGGCTAAAACCTTTATGCTGTAGTCTACATACAAGAAGCTGCACGCTGACAACCTCAAATTACCGAGGAGGGCCGAACTATTAATGCTGAGGTCAGCGAGGTAAGAGTACCTATACATACATACAGTACGCGCAGTTATGTGGCCGGCTTATTTTGCAAGGTTGAAAACGCGGGACACAGAATGTCGTAAATAAAATTATGATACGATACGATATTAATTACATGTAGCCAGAGGAGATTAAGGTATTTTAACTATGAACAGTAAAAACCAAGAGATGCATCTTCCTGGAACATCTGAATAAACTGCGGTTGCCAACCGGCCTGCCAAGCGGCAATGGCAAAGTGCCCCAAAATGGGGGTTGTCTATGCTCTGCAGTGGACTAGTGATCGCTTGCTTTACTTTCAAAATGTAAAAAAATGTGTTTAAAACCACGATTACGGTGTAAAGTGGCAATGTCGAAATGTCAGCTCTATTAGCGTAGTGGCTTCACGATTGGATACTGCGCTTTGGGGAAACAAATATTTGTAAAGCCTGCAAATTGTCGTTCGGGGTCTGTGTGTTTGTATATGAGCAATTTATATCTGTAAAACGCAGCCACGATACAGAAGTATTATAATATTTGTGTGGGGTAGCATTTTTGTATAAGAAGAACAAGACAGGATGTTGGAACATAAAGGTGGGTACTCACTGCAGTCTGCCTCGTCGGTGCCGTCAACGCAGTCGACGTGCATGTCGCAGCGGTAGTGCGGCGGGATGCAGTACGTCTTGTTGAACACGTATTGGCCGCACGTTAATTGACCCGCTTCGCATTCCGGAGGTGCTGTCAAAAAAAAGAAAATTAATGTTGATCGAACACTGACGAAGAAAACAGCATGATTCAACTCGGATCTCTACTTTTATTATTGGAGAAAGAGACGAGACGAGCAAAACGTTCACCTGAAAGTAAGTACAACGTCCGCCCATAGCAGGTGTCACTCAGAATATTTCTGTGTGTCACCAAACTGCGCCCGTCCCTCTTGAGTCTCATATGCCCAGCCCAGATCTCAGTACCCTTCAGACCGAAACACAGTACAGTGCGCACGCTACTGCTTCAAGGCAGAATAACTGTCCCTGCGGTGGTACCTACCTAGACAGATGTCTGTATAGGAATCCTACCACCAGCAGTCAAGTTCACCAATGATGATAATGGAGCGAGTATCATGTGATATTTAAACGAATTTAAGGCCACCTGGCATGGCGTTGCCTTCATTAAATAAGTCTCAGAATACGTTGAGGCCACTTTTCGGGGTAGATTTTATAAAAAATTGAAAATTAGTTTACAAACAGAAAAAAACCCGCAATAACTTATTTTGATGTCGTAGATCTTAAGCCCACTTCAAAAGCACCTTCGGGAATAACTTCTTTGTTTATGCAACGATTTTAATGATTCATTTTTATTAGAAAGGGGATATCGTAAGGGTAAAAGTACTGTGTTTAATATTTCAAGTCTAGCTCCTCGGGAATTTATCTTAAAATCAAATAGGTACTAAATTTGACCCGAACAGACATACACGAAAGCGATTTCATGAAAAGGTAGTAAAAAAATGTGTTATAAATTAATAAAAAAAAATCAAATTTGTTACTAAGTTACTCCTTTTTAATTTTTTAAACAAGAACAAATTAACTAATTACTTATACAAATACGCAAAGTTTCTACGTATGATTACTAAGAGTAAGACAGATCGATAAAAATTAGATATAATTATTACATGTATAGTTTATTATTATTACCAATTATTATTGTGTGTGCTAATGTGTGTGCTAATGTGTGTGTATATATCAGTGCGTATGGATGTAGTATCTATTTATTTAAACTTCATTTTTTACTATACAATGGGCGAGCTTGATGTCTTTTGGCATTGTCTGCCAGTCAACCCAGGTCGCAGGAAACATTGCGGATGGTGTGTTACTCCCAAAGAAACTGGGCAAGTACGTATTATATTTATTTTTGTTAACATCATTGCTTTAAGTCTGTAATGCTGCACCAATCGCCACCACACCCTGGTTTGACTGGTAGAGAATGTCTATAGGCACTAAGTTCTCCCTAATCACCGTTTTGTGTAAGGCTTAGCAGTGAAGATTATGTAAATAAATATAACTTATGAAAGTGTCATTAATATTATCCTACCATTATCCTAGTTCTACGGTGTTAATAAAGAAAATAGATTCAAAAATTATTAGTTTACCTAGTAACTTAACAAGGTAATAAAACGTGGGCCACGTAAATTCCTAATGGAACTTCTAAACTTTTATTTCAATAAAACTCCTTCGGAGCTTAATGAGCACGCGAAGCACTGTTACGTTTCGTTCAAATGGCTACGAAAAAGTTTTAGCAGGCGAAGCACATAAAGGTTATTGATCTTATAAATTCATTTGTAAAAAGTGCGTGCTAGTAATACGAGCCATCAATCAATTGCCGAGGCGCCCTCTACACAGAATTGCCACCCGACCCGATTCTGTCGGGACAGTCCGGATTTCGATGACATCGACCCATCAATTTTGTCCCGATTTTTGATAAGACGCTACGATCGCTCAACTCACTCAGGCTCACAGCACAGTGCCCACACGGCTCCAGACATCCGCAGCACGAACTGCGTTGACCTTCGCCTGCCTCTATAAAACATCAATCGGACCTAACCTAACTCCGATGTCCGACCGATTGTTCCGATATTTTTTTTCCAAAAGGTGACCCTGCCTCTACATCTAAGTGTTTTGCAACAACTTCACACTTCTAAAATTTAAATTAACGCGCCGCCGCGCAAATAGTTGAGCTTGGTGTCAAATAACGAGCCGATGTTAACTAAGTTCAAACTCAGTTTGTACTTTGAAAATTGTTAACAGATTTAAAACTTAATGATTTCTTATATTTACGCGAACACTACACATTTAAATGAAACTAATTTTGAATCTATTGAAATTAATAAAGAATTTTGAGGCTATTGAAATTGAAATTAAAAAACATCCTAATTTTAATAGAGAAGATGGTTGGGTATTAACACCAGTTTGGGATCCTTTAATTAATAAAATTAAATCAAAAACCAATCACACCACTGTATAACTTCAAGACACAGTAAGTTCTTTCTGCGTAGATCGGACCAAGAATAATAATTAAAAGCTGAAGGTACTTCGGGTTAACTATGACATCGGGACATCTGTCACCTCAATCCCCCCGTGAGCATGGGTGCTGTAAAGCACTCGAAACGTCGGGTTATAAATAATAAAATTAAAAGCGATAAAATCCGTAAAATTAGTTTCATTTAAAACTTTTCATATTCAGTTTCGGCCGTGTGGTAGCGGCTTAAGAGAATCAACCACCCCGTCTCAGTGTCGTGAAAGTCGACAGAGAAAAATTAAAACCAGAAGATGGGCAGCAGCATCTTACTGGAACATCAGAATAAAGAAACTGCAGTTGCCAACCCGCCTGCCAAGCGTTGCAACTATGGCAAAATCCCCCCCCCCCCCAGCCCCCAAATGAGAGCTACAAACTTTGTAGCAATCTAAGTGCAGCAGTGGACTAGTGATAGGCTGAAATGATGAATGATGATATTCAGTTAGAAATTGTTAAACCAGATTCGTTCCAAAAAATATTCCCACCACATTGTTGGTGTTATGGGTATTGAATATAACGTGTGCGTTATGCCATATGATTTCGTATTGCAGTTACGTTCGGCGATTCATGATGGCTGCCCATCGCAAGCCCACAGGTAAGGTGACCACTAGGCCAACGACCGCGAGGCCTAGTGGTCAGACTACCTGACTTCTACGCTACATTCCTGGGTTCGAATCCCAGCCGGAACCAACATTTGTGCAAAAAAATTGATTGGTATTCGGGTCTGGTTGTGTTGTACATGTGAAATTTATGTCTGAAAGCTACACTGCACTGTCTATGGAGCATCGTTTTCTTATTTTAAAAAAAAATTGCGAGAAAGCACTGTTCCGATAGATCTGCATTGTGTATCAATTTAGGAACGCAGCTGTCGTCAGAGATTTCACACTTTTAAAAGTAGGATATCCTTTTTAACAGACTTTAAAAAAGGACATTTTCAATTTGTCCGTATTTTTTTTTATTTGTTTTATGTAGGTAACTTCTTTGTTTATAAAGCTATTTGAATGATTCTTATTAGAAATGGGATACTGTAAGGGGGTCATATAATTTTCGTCGAGTTCTGATGATGGGATCCATGAGAAAAATGTTGGAGTCCGTCTAGGTAGGCAGACCGTGAAGGTATTGTGCAAACATTACTGTGTTTCGGTTTGAAGGGCACTGAGAGCTAGCGTAATCACTGGGCATGAGACCTAAGAACTGATGGCTCAGAGTGACGGGCGTAGCGTGGTGTCGCACAGAAATGTTGTGGGCGATACAACACTTGTGATGGACAGACGTTGCACTTAACAACACATTTTAATATATATCTTTTTAGTAACCCGACGTTTCGAGCGATTTACAGCACCCAAGGTCACGTGAGGACTGAGGTGACAGATGACCCGATGTCATAGTTAACCCGGAGTACCTTCAGCTTTTAAAAATTTTAGTTTTAAATAGTACAACATTAAAAGCGATAAAATCCATAAAAATCAGTTTTATTTAATTTTCTAATTTTATTTTTTTTGCGTTTAAATAAGTGTGTAATTTAAGTAACAGTGGCTTTAAAAAGAAAATATTTTCAGCATTTACTAATTTTACTTCTCCTTACTCATTTACTTAAAGATACATGACCGCTAGCCGTGGTAGCTCAGGGTCCTGGTGCTCGCCTTTAATTTCATAGTAAGCGGGTAACCAGGTTTAGATCCCCGATGTCAGCACCTCTAAAATTGTTTTACAATTTTAAGTGCTGATTTACCACGTGCTTAGCGGTGAAGGAAAACATCGCGAGGAACCCTGCATGTCTGTGAAATAAAAATATTTCGAAGACATGTCACGTCCGCCAACTCGCATTGGAGCAGCGTGGCGGATTCTTCCTAGCTTCAAAACCCTCTCAAAAATGAGAGGAGGCCTGTGCTCAGCAGTGGGACATTTATAGGCTGAAACTTTACTTTTAACTTTATTGTAATTCCTTACTCATTTACTTAAAGATACATGATCGCCGATATGTGACCGGCAGAGTAGAATAGCACCTACCTCTTTCCTACCAAGGTGTCGTAAGAGGCGACTAAACTATTGTACGGACAGCCTCTGTTTGTGAAGAATAATACCATAATATGCAATCATGACCATAATATGAATCATGATGATGATGATAATTTCAGCCTATCACTAGTCCACTGCTAAACATAGGCGTCCCACATAGATTGCCACAAAAGTTTCAAACTCTCATTTTGGAGGGTTTTGCCATAGTTGCCACGCTTGGCAGGCAGGAAGGCAACCGAATTTTATTTATTCAGTTGTTCCAGGAAGATGCTGCTACCCATTTACTGGTTTCATTTTCCCCTTTTTCGACATTTACGACACTACGTAATCTACGTGTGGTAGATTCTCTTAAGCTGCCACAACACTGCAAATTCAGTTAAAAATACCTAAAGATCAAATAAGAGACGAGCAAAACGTTCAACTGATGGTAAGTGCAACGTCTGCCCATAACAATTATGTGTCACCCAGAAAAACGAGTGTCACTTTGAGACAATAGTTCTTAAGTCTCATATGCCCAGTGATTACACTAGCTCACGGTGCCCTTCAGACCGAAACACAGTAATGTTTGCACACAACTGCTTCACGACAGAATAACTGACACTGGGGTGGTACCTACCTAGACTGATGCCTGCATGCTCGTGAGAACGCAGTGGAGTAAGAATTTTTTTACTGGTACCTAAATGAGGCGACGTGGATCGCCACCCGTCGCGTCTCGTTTTCCGCGAGGTGTAAGGTCTCTGCCGACCCCTTATTGGATCGACTGTATGTATGTATATTGATGCCGATGTAACAATATCACTTGCTTCAATAAATGTGAGGCAGTAGCCTTTCAAATCGCAATTTAGATAAGTGCCCATTAAATTGGAGGACTCCCTAACCTTGAAACTAAATGGACAAAATATAATCTTTTATTTTGTTAGTTTGAACAATCCATTTGATGAGTGAAAAACAATATTGTTTTATTATTCCCAATTTACTCTCAGTACTACTGGTGGTTGGATATGCAGGAATCCGTCTAGGTAGGTACCACTCCAGTGTAAGTTATTCTGTCGTGAAGCAGTTGTGAGCAAACATTACTGTGTTTCGGTTCGAAGGGCACTGAGAGCTAGTGTAATCACTGGGCAAATGAGACTTAAGAAATTATGTCACTGGGTGACGGAACGCAGTGTGGTGACACAGAAATAATCTGGATGACACAGCATTTGTTATGGGTAGACGTTGCAGTCACCATCCGGTGAACGTTTTGCTCGTTTCGTCACTTTAAAAAATAAAAAAGTTAGTTAATAATTGTTCGTTTAGCTAATAGTTGCTCGTAGAATAGAATTTATTAGCTAGAATGTGGTACAGCCGTGTAGTAGCGGCTTAAAAGAATCTACCGCCCCATCTCATCCCGTGGGTGTATTAAAAGTCGACTGAGGGAAAATTAAAACCGAAAGATGGGCAGCAGCACCGTCCTGGAATATCTGAACGAATGAACTGCGGTTGCAAACCCGCCTGCCAAGCGTGGGAACTATGGCAAAATCCCCCCAAAATGAGACAAAACTTTTGTGGCAATCTATGAGAGAGGCCTATGTTCAGCAGTGGATTAGTGTTAGGCTGAATTGATGAGTGATGATTGTATAACATTACGATCTTAAATTATAATTTAGGTACAAGATTCTGCTGCACATGTCGATGGATACATTAATACTTTTATTTGTTGCAGGATTCCGTCTTGGTGCGTACCATCCCAGGGCCAGTTATTCTCCCGCGAAACAGTAGTGTGCAAACATTACTGTGATTCGGTTCGAAGGGCACTGTCAGCTAGTGTAATCACTGGACATATGAGAACTGATGTCTCGGAGTGACGGGCGCAGTGTGGTGTCACACGGAAATGTTCTGGTTTATTTTTGGACACAGCATTTGTTATGGGGTTACCATCAGGTGAACGTTTCGCTCGTCTCGTCACATTCTCATAAGCAATAACCAGATACGCCAAAAATAACTGTTACGTTGTAATAATGGAAAATTATTAACCGAGGCAGCGGTGGGATGGAAAATTATTCAACAAACAAATAGCTCGACAGCCAACTTTCATTCGCGCGGCTTTTTGCAGTTTGGGCACGTTTGGGTGCGGCGTGAACGAGCCGAATAATTGGCTAATTAAGTAAAGACTGCTCGTTAGATCCCACACCGCGTTGCTGTTTTAATTGGAACGTGATTTTAACCATCGTTCATTGCTTTTTAGATGGCAACACTTTGTTTAATTAATTGAAAGCTTAACATAAATAAAGAGCGGTGGTAGCTCAGGGGCTAGGCGCTCGCTTTTAATTTCATAGTACGCGAGTGACCTGGGTTTCGATTCCCGGTGCCGGCACCACTAAAATTGTGCAATTGCAATTTAAGTGCTGACTTACCACGTGCTCGGCGGTGAAGGAAAACATCGTGAGGAAACCTGCATGTCTGAGAAATTAAAAATATTTCGAAGACATGTGAAGTCCGCCAACCCGCATTGGAGCAGCGTGGCGGATTCTTCCTAGCTCCAAAAACCCTCTCAGAAATGAGAGGAGGCCTGTGCTCAGTAGTGGGACATTTATAGGTTGAAACTTTACTTTTTTTACTTTTTTTAACATAAATAACATTTAACTTTTTTTTTTATTTCATAAAGTGATGAAACGAGCAAAACGTTCACCTGATGGCAAGTGCAACGTCCGCCCACAACAAATGAGCACCTCTGTGCGACACCACAATGCGCCCATCACTCCGAGAGATCAGTTCTAAAGTCTCATATGTCCAGTGATTACGCTAGCACACAGTGCCCTTCAGACCGAAACACAGTAACGCTTGCACGCTACGCTTCACGGCAGTATAACTGGCCCTGGGGTGGTAACTGCCTAGACGGATTCCTGCATAGGAATCCTACCACCACCACCACCACCACCATTTCAGCCTACCATTAGTCCACTGCTGAACATAGGCCTCCCCCATAGAGTGCAACAAAAGTTTGTAGCTCTCATTTTGGGGGGATTTTGCCATAGTTGCCACGCTTGGCAGGCGGGTTGGCAACCGCAGTTTATTTATTATGATGTTCCAGGAAGATGCTGCTGCCCATCTTCTGCTTTTAATTTTCCCTCCGTCGACTTTTACGACACCCACGGGACGAGATGGGGTGGTAGATTCTCTTAAGCCGCTACCACACGGCCACCTAATCACCACGGCCACGGAATCCTACCACCAGTAATTATTTTACTTATGGTAGGATTTTGTAGGAATCCGTTTAGGTGGGTACCACCGCAGTGCTATTTATTCTGTCGTCTATTATAGTGCAGTAGTGTACAAGCATTAGGGTAATTGCATCACTTATGAGACTTCCATATTAATATTATAAATGCTAAAATATCTCTCTCAGTCCCTCTGACTGTTTGTTACACAGCTGAACCATTGAACAGGACTTAACGTAATTCGGTACAGAGATAGCTTGCATCCTGGAGGCGGACATTGAATACTTCTTATCCCGAAAAATAAAATAGTTTCCACGGGATATTTGCAAAACCTCGATCCAAAAAGTGGAACGCACGAAGAACCCATGATCGGTTCTACGGTTAAGCAACGAAAGGGTAACAAACAGAGAGAGGAACAGAGAAAGTTACTCTCGCATATAATAATCGCATAAATAAACAGCCTATAAATGTCTGTAACGTAGTGAGTTACTGCACTAGTCGTATCGTGGGTGTGGTACATTAAAAATGATTATGCTGGCAGCTCTGTGTCAATTGTCATTTAGGAATTTGATAGCTGTCAAATATCAAAATGTTGCGCTTGCGTTTTTTGTGGGAGATCGGTCTTTACACTTTACCGAGTGCTCCAAGGAAGTCATCATGTCACGAAGAGAATATTATTTGTTTTTTAGGTTTGATTATTTGTATGTTTGTTTGGTTGTAATGAATAAACTAAAAAAACTACTGAGCCGATTTTAAAAATTCTTTCACCTATATAGAGCTACATTACCAGCAACTAACATCAGTAGTATTTAATTTAAAAATAAACTGAGATTCCTAAGAAAACTCAAGGTATCAGAAATTTAGTAATGATTTTGAATGAAAAGTCATTATTTGGCGAGACCGTGTGGTGACGGCTCGTTAAAAGAATACTACCACTCCATTTCATCCAATGGATCTCGTAAAAGGCGAGTAAGGAATTAAACTGCACTGTGCACCCAACAGCGCATGGTGGCGATGGGCTCACCACCTATCACACCAAGTGCATTATATTGTTTTGGTGAAACGTGGATTGTGGCAGTCATCTGCTTTTGCAGTGAGTGCCCAGTCTCTGACTACCCCTTATGGGATACATTCCTGATTTTATGTATGTATGTGTATGTATGTATTTGGCGTGCGCTGCAAAAACTATTGATGATAAATTAAAAAATGTACTCATCATTACTCACCAAAAAGTCCGCGAGGCTATATGTCTAACTATTATAGCTAAGTCACGATCACCGTTTTTTGTTCAAATTAGTCAATCAAAACACTGAGAATCCTTATCCTAATAAATAGTTTCAAAATCCAGATTGATTATGTACATGTAAATTCCTCTTTTACTTGTTTGAATCGGACCTATCGTTTAGTATGATATAAAATGCTAAAGCCTGGATCTTGATGTAAGTCTAAGAAACATGGTCTACTCCACGGTAACATAAATTTGAAGCGTCATTAAGATAATTGACAAGGATGTGTGCGGGTTGTTAAAGTAAAAAATTGTTAATGTAGAATATGATAACATAACTTAGGGAGTAACTTTTCTTATACATTATTAACATTAAAACCGAAATACGCACAGTGATTACACTAGCTGTCAGTGCCCTTTAGAGCGAAACACAGTAATGTTTGCACACTAATGCTTCACGGCAGAATAACTGGCCCTGGGGTGGTGTCTAAATATAAAAATATAGTTTACTACAAACTACAAATCTTTATATCATGAAAGCTGCGTGAAATTTAATCGTGTAATTGGAAGCGTATTGCCTACTTTAAATCTGAATAGTCTTTGCTTGAAGTTATTTCTAGTTCATACCGCCACGAATGTGTTACCGTGTCGCCCGAGGGCACTTGCGGGTTCGAGGAGTTCCACTCCTCACAGATAACTTAGATGCGCATAGAGGTGCTTGTGGTCTTGTTAGGTCTGATTGTACTTATCAAGTTAAACATGGAGAGCTTTTTGTCTGAAGATTTTTGTAATCGATATTTTAGAAGACGAGACGAAATTATAATAAATTCATTATGATGATTCTAAAACGTTATAAACGGTTATGCAAGCCGTCCCTTAAAATGTTTACCAGTTTCAGGGTTCCGCTATCATACAACCCTTACAACTTCGTTGTATGTTTGTCCCGATGTGTCGACAGCATCATAACTGATCATAACTGTCTCAGGGTGACGGGCGCATTGTGGTGTCTCACTGTTGGTGACACAGCATTTGTTATGGGCAGACTTTGTACTTAACCATCAGGTGAACGTTTTGCTCGTTCCGTCACTTTTGTCAAAAAAAAAACTCCTAGTTTTTAATCCGATTAAATAAAAATTTAGAAGCATGTTCATTTAGTGCAGTCACAATTTTACATATATGTATATGTATATATTATTTACGTACGTAAACAAATAACGCGAACATTTATTTCGATTGGGGTGTAATTTGATAGGTCTTTTAAAATATGTATGAGCCTAAATAATATGAGCATAAATAAGCCATCAATATAAGCAGTCAAAATAGCCAGTAATGCCCCTTTCCCCTTCTTAACTTTTAACAATGCTACTGAAAATTTTGAAATCAGTGACATATTAGCTGTTACTGAATCCTTTTCTTTATTTTTTTTTTAACAAACTAGCACTTACACTTTCGGTAACTTTTATATCTGCACAGTAGAACCCTATCTTACGCATGTACCATCAGCAGCACAAACACTACACCGACACTCAAAAATGTCCATATAAGATGTTAGACTGCACGGAACAATCTATGTCCTTCGTATTCCTTATTACTGGTTGTCATCATTCATCATTTGAGCCTATAACTAGCCCACTGCTGAACATAGGTCTCCCTCGTTGGCACAAAAAAAGTGTGGCTCTCATTTTGGAGGGATTTTGCCACAGTTGCCGCGCTTGGCAGGCGGGTTAGCAACCGCCGTTTATTTATTCAAAGGTTCCAGGAAGATGCCCATCTCCTGATTTTCATTTTCCCTCTGTCGACTTTTACAAGAGCCACGGGATGAGATGGGGTGGTAGATTCTCTCAAGCCACATGGAATTAATTGGAGGAACTCATTATTGGTCGTGAGGAGAGTATAATAATAATTGACGTATAAAAGAGTACCGCGTGTCAAGAATTATGAACAAGTAACTTGGGTAGGCAGAGAAGACATCTTTCACTTTAAAACGACTACAAAAAAAAGGGAGATTCTTAATTAGTCTGCATATAAACATATTATTTATATATGTATTTCGGAACCGATTATAATGATTCCTTTTTTAATTAGAAAGAGGTACCGTATACGCGGTCTCATACAAATTGGACGAGTTCGGATGATAGGATTCAGAAAAATCGTGAAATTCTTAATGCTTTTACTGGTGTTAAGATTTCTATGCATGAATCCGTCTAGTTAGCTCCCGCGAAGCAGTTGTGTGCAAATATTACCATGTTTCGGTTTGAAGAGCTTTTGTAATCACTGGGCATCAATCTCTTAAGAACTGATGTCTCTGGGTGACGAGCGCAGTGTGGAGTCACACATAAATGTTCTGGGTGAGACAGCATTTGTAATGGGCAGACGTTGCACTTACCATCAGATGAACGTTTTTCTCGTTTCGTCAATATAAAATAAAATTTTAAATAAAGTTACTTACGGCATGACTGGAACTCGTCCTCTCCCTTGGCGCAGTCGCTTTGGTAGTTACACACCCACAGCGAGGGGATGCACTTCCCCTCGGGACACCGGAACATGCCGTTTGGACATATTGTGTCGCCTGCAACAATATTTTTTTTACGTTAATGCAGCAGAGAAGACAAAGGAGATATAAAAATAATGAAAAAGAATACTGTGGAGTAAGTACTTTATCTTACTATCTATATAAATAAATAAGAATGACGTGTCTGTTTCAATTAACAAAATAACAGCTTTTTACTCAATGCTTATGAAAGAAGGTATACGTTTAGTAACGAGTATAAGAACAGAACAATTTCTTTAGTTTTTTGTATGGTACTGCGATTCCCAATCCGCCTGCTGAGGTGGCGATTAACGATAAGCCGAATCCTACCTTCTTTCAAAACACTAGAAATAACTACAACAACAAATTACTTTAAACGGAAGGACAGGTAAAATATTAAATCACACATAAAAAAATAGGGCCGTGTTAGCTGAGCGAGGCGCTCGGTTTAGTACGCGAGTGACCTTTGTTCGATTCCCGGTGGCGGCACCAGTAAAATTGTTAATTGCAATTTTTAAGTGCTGATTTACCACGTGCTCGGCGGTGAAGGAAAACATCGTGGGGAAACCTACATGTTTGAGAAATAAAAAAATATTTCGAGGTCATGTGAAGTCCGCTAACTCGCATTGGAGCAGCGGGGCGGATTCTTCCCGGCTCCAAAAACCTCTCGGAAATGAGAAGAGACCTGTGCTTAGCATTAATAATAGCACAGGCAGACACTATGCAGGAATCCGTCTAGGTAGGTACAACCCGAGGGACAGTTAATCTGCCGTGAAGCAGTAGTGTGCACCAAGATTCCTATAATATATGAATGCATAAATATTTTCATATATGTACACACATGTATGCATATAGTGTAGTATGTGGTAGGATTCCTATGCAGGAATCCGTCTAGGTAGGTACCACCCCAGTTATTCTGCCGTGAAGCAGTAATATGCAAGCATTACTGTTTCGGTTTGAAGCGCACTGAGAGCTAGCGTAATCAATGGGCATATGAGACTTAACAACCGATGTCTCAGGGTGACGGGCGCATTGTGGTGTCACAGAGAAATTTTCTGGGTGACACAGTATTTTCGCAGACGTTGCACTTGCCAATAGGTGAACGTTTTGCTCGTTTCGTTACCTTACCAATAACAAAAGAAAAAATATAAGAATATTCTGTATTATGAAGTTATCGCAGCGGTCAAAAATTGACCAGAACGACATCACACGCTAGATAACAAATGAATACGCACGTATTGAATGTGTATAGATCATTATCAAACATCCCTTGATCCCAGAGCAGATATCGGCGTAAAAGATTTAATAACCTCCGAAAAGGTTTATCTTCACCCTAGATCGCATACGTCAGACCCTTTTTACCTTTACACCATTAGGTGACATTATCAAGTGCTCCTACAATTTGTGATATTGTTTATCTCAGTTGTAAATATTTCTATGACATAATCTTTGAAGGAGTGCGATTCAATGTTAGATTTTAATCACTATTCACCTTTTTATGTACTATTATTGTGTAATAATATTACCGTATTAGTTTCGGCAAACGGTACATAATTCATAAATAGTTTTGTTATGCATATAAACCCTTATTTAACTGGTGGTAAGATTTCGCGCCGTGTGGTAGCGGCCTAAGAGAATCTACCACCCCATCGCATCCCGGGGGTGTCGTAAAAGTCGACAGAGGGAAAATTGAAACCAGGAGATGGGCAGCAGCGTCTTCCTGGAACATCTGGATAAATAAACTGCGGTTGCCAACCCGCCTGCCAAGCGTGCCAACTATGGCAAATACCCTCCAATATGGGAGCTACAAAATTTTGTGGCTATCTATGGGGGACGCCTATGTTCAGCAGTGGACTTGTGATAGGCTTAAACGACAAACGGCGAAGATTTCTCTGTGTAATGTTCTGTGTGACACAGCATTTGCTACGGGCAGATGTTGCATTTAAAATCGGGTGAACTATTTGCTAATCTCGTCACTTTCTTCTGATTAGACTAATTTGACGACAAAATGCATTACTACGTTATTAACTGAGACGGACAAAAGTTATGAAAGTTCTAGTTAACCTTGTGCCAAAAACTGATGTCTCGTGGTGATAAGGGCAGTCCGGTGCTACACAGAACCAAACTTTCACTGGTGGTAGGATTCATATGCAGGAATCCGTCTAGGTAGGTACCAACCCAGGGCCAGTTATTCTACCGTGGAGCAGTAGTGTGCAAACATTACTGTGTTTCGGTTTTAAGGGCACTAAGAGCTAGTGTAATCACTGGGCATAAGAGACTTTAGAACTGATGCGCAGTGTATTGTCACACAGAAATGTTCTGGGTGACAGCGATCTGTTATGGGCAGACGTTGCACGTTTGAATGATGAGATAAACGTTTTGCTAGTTTCGTCACTTTATCAAATTAAAAAGAAAAAACAAAATCTCTCAGTCACATCGTCGTTTCAGCCTATCAATAGTCCACTGCTGAACATAGGCCACCCCCATAGATTGCTACAAAAGTTTGTAGCTCTGGTTTTGGGGGGATTTGCCGTAGTTGCCACGCTTGGCAGACGAGTTGGCAACCGTAGTTTATTTATTCAGATGTTCCAGCAAGATGCTGCTGCCCATCTACTGGTTTTCATTTTCCCTCTGTCGACTTTTACGACACCCACGGGATGAGATGGGGTGGTAGATTCTCTTAGGCCGCTACCACACGGCAGAGTGTCTCAGTCACATGAAGTAGTTTAAAACGGTATGAAGCCTGTAACGTACGAAAATCACAAAATAATCAGTTCTGCAACAATGAGAGAAATTCTACCGTAATATAAGCAGTGAACAAAACATCTTTGAGGCAAACACCAACAACATACCTAACTGACACATATTAAAAAGATTCTGGTCACAGATAAGTGAAGAACCTACACAACATAACAAGCGAGCAGACTGGATCTTAACAGAAACCAACAATATACAAGCTCAGGAAATAAGTCATGGAAGCATTTCTATCGATCGTTTTTAAAGAGTACCTAGTCACTCACTCAACTGTAAAGCACCGAGGTCTGACCATATCTATGAAAAAGGCCTCCTCCAACGTTTTCCACTCTAATCTGTCTTGAGCTAGCTGTCCATGTTCTTCCTGCTATTCTTGTCATTTCATCTTCCCATCTTTCAGATTGCTGTCCTCTATTTAGCTTCCCATTTCTTGGGTACCGCAGAGATCTCATCTACTCCATTTTTCTTTTCATTGTATGGCCAGCCCATTTCCACTTGAGCTGTTTTATTTATGTCGTGATGTTTACAATTTTCGTCTTTCGACTTATTATTTAATTTCTTATTTTATCTAGTATCTTTATTCCTGTCAATTTCGACGTCTCGTCACATAATTCCATTAAAAAAACCATAATCCGAGATTTTTGGGTCAAATACTCCTGAATCTCGATTTAGAATAAAAGTGATAAAAATATATTGTAATTAAAATAAAAAGCGAACTATGCCAAGCTAGTTACGCATTGTAAACGGCCCCTCGGTTCCTTTTTCAGCATCGGAATGAACAAAAGCAAATTACCCCAGTCATCTAATGTACACTTCAAACGCTCGCGGCGATGCACTAGAAAAATCTACGCATTTTCTAGCTTTTTTTTCTAGCCCTTTTTTGTGTTACATTACACACAAACATTGGTGTGCGTAAGCCGCTTTGATACTAGAACGTACTCATACAAAGAAATGGTTTTTCTTCCTATCAGCTAAAGGAAAATTTTCTGATTATATATTTAAGCTGAATAAAACCTATTCAGCTTAAATATATAATCAGTATATATAATCATCAAACCTAACCTAAATGTTCTACACAAGAAGGAGCGAGAGAGAAGTTATCAGTATTTAGTATTCCATTTTTCTTCTTTCTTTCATTACATAAACAGTGGTGGCAGGTACAGCACCTCATGAACTAGATAATAAAAATTTTTTTTTTGTTTTGCACCCGGTTTTAAATTAAAAAGGAAAAAGCGATTCGGTCACATTCAGTTCTCTATGTTATCAAAAAGAACTGTTATGGAAACGCCAACCCTATTTCTTATAGAAAGTAAGTTTGCTTAATCTTTTTAATACATACCTATCCATACTAATATTATAAATGCGGAAGTAATTCTCTCTGTCCCTCTGTCTGCTTGTTACCTTTTAACTGCTCAACCGTTGAACTGATCTTGATGAAATTAGACACAGAGAAAGCTTGCGTCCTGGAGACGGACATAGGATACTTTTCTTCCGGAAAATCAAAGAGTTACCATGATATTTTAAAACGTAAATCCACACGAACGTAGTCGCGGGCTTCAGCCAGTAATAAAAATGTTTAAGACAGAATTTCTTTTTAGTCTATCGTAATCCCTTTACGTGTCCCACATAAAGCTCTACAGCTAAAAATACAAGAGTATTTTAAAAACTCCTCCACGTCGAGTCCACTCAAGTGTACGGCGGACAGTCTAAAACAACAAAGACATTTTGTCTCGGGACGGACTCGCGTCGCTGCCTCCCGAATAAAAATCCGACATGATCGTTTGTTTATATCGTTACAAAGAGTAATGTAACATGGTTGAAGTAAGTAAAATGTTTACTTACTTCAACCCAACATTACTCTTTACTTTAAGGTTTTGCCGATGGATGTCACTCCTCAATCACCTCAACATTAAACTCAATATTTTTTTTGTAACTACGTTTCATTATACGTTCTGTTTGATCACGTCGTTTTATTTTGGAAGGACCTCACAATAGGCGGATCAATTGTTAAACATTGACAAACCAACTTATAACTACTGTCTTCCATTAACAAATGGAAACGTAAGAAGTCATAATGATTTGTTTTACTTACGCAAATTTAGTAGTATCGAATATGTTTAATATATTGGAAATATGAGAAGTCATTAATCAGTGCGTGTTGCCAGTTCATACGGAACCGTGACGAAGAAACTCGAAGAAGCTCAGTCCCTTAGCGAGCTAAGAAAGAGCCATGCTCGGTTATACCTTGAGAGATATAACGCGTAACGATGATATCCGCAGCAGTACGAGAGCAACACAGTACGGATATGTCCCACTGAGCACAGACCTCCCCTTTTGAGAGGTCTTTGGAGCTGGGAAAATAAAATAGATATCAACAATAAAATCTAACGTTCGCCTTAGCTTAAGTTACAAGTAATTTGCTGGCTACATTAAACAAGAATTAAACGCCCCATGCTCGCCACATTGTTGTCGGGTTACTATCTCGCGTAAGCGTTACTACAAGATACGAGTACCTACATGCTACTTTATGTTATGAACTCCTGGTTATAGCACACTCCTGCTAACAGTACACTCGTAACAGGAGATAGGAATTGGTTCATATAGCCAAACCGTACGGTGCAAGCAAGTGAAACAACAATACTCGTATTATGTAAAAGTTCTATAAGACAATGATATCTATACAAATAAATAAAATTGAAGTGTGTTTGTAATAACAAAATAACAGCTTTTTACTCAATGCTTATGAAAATAGATACGGTACTTATAAGAATTTTGTTTTTAATTTTTGTCTGTCTGTTTGTATCGTTTAATCTCCGGAACGGCTTTTGATGGGACCGATTTTGATGGGACTTTCCCAGACAGATAGCTGATATAATAGCGAGTAACTAATACTTACGCTACTACTAGCTGCTTTAATTTTAGTAAAATAATTAGGGTTCGCATAAAATTTAAAACCCCAAAATCCGATTCAAATAGAGAAGTATATGTATATCATCTATCTGAATCGGCTTTTTACGCGGGTGAAAACGCGGGGCCAAGCTAACTGTTAATAAAATAATTAATATAAAATAATACATATGTCGTTTCTATACTCTAAAGTTTTTAATACACCAGAGCGTAATGTCGATATGGCAGACTGCTTTTAAAGGTTTCCGCTGAGCGACCTCTGCGCTCGGCCGCCTTTCAATCCGGCGAAACCCGTGAAAGCCTTCGGACTCGGCGGTGACCATCGGTCATCAAAAAAAGGCAGAATGCGAGCAGATGTTTATTGCTATAGAAATTCTTAAGTTAGTTTAACTTGATTTTTTTTTACACATTATTACAATTATACGAGTGAAAGTCAAAATTTTATTATTTAATTTAGGTTAGTAACAGTTATAGATGGCGCCCTAGGCCCAATGCGATAAAGCGCCCTAGGGCCATTGCGATAAAGCGCCCTAGGCCTATTGCGATAAAGCGCCCTAGGCCCATTGCGATAAAGCGCCCTAGGCCCATTGCGTTAAAGCGCCCTAGGCCTATTCCGATAAAAAAAATATTTTAATCATAACAACGACCGCCAATCAATGTTTATCTTCATGTACTCTTTAAATACATACATACATAAGATCACGACTGTATCCCATAAGGGGTAGTCAGAGACTGGGCACTCACTGCAAAAACAGATGACTGCCACAATCCACGTTTCACCAAAACAATATAATGCACTTGGTGTGATAGGTGGTGAGCCTATCGCCATCATGCGCTGTTGGGTGCACAGTGCAGTTTAATTCCTTACTCGCCTTTTACGAGTAAGGAAGTAAACTGCACTGTGCACCCAAAATATTGCTGCCTTTAAATATTGCAGCCTTAGGCCCGGACCTCGCGGGTCTAAACCTAAATTTATGACTGGTTACGAATGTCCAAATCTACACCGGTTCCAGTTTTTGGTAAAGAACGGTTCTTGGAGATGGATAAATGATATTTTTAATTAATCTGTTAACCAGAATTTACTAAGCACACAAACACACAAACGCACACACACACACACACACACACACACACACACACACACACACACAGAGAGAGAGAGAGAGAGAGAGAGAGAGAGACAGACAGACAGACAGACAGACAGACAGACAGACAGACAGACAGACAGACAGACAGACAGACAGACACACACACACACACACACACACACACACACACACACACACACACACACACACTGACATACACACAAGCTGCATTACATGTATCTTAAATATAAATGGTGATTTTGTACTGTATTTAAGAAGCTATAATGTTGGGGATGACACTCCCTGCTGCAACTCAGTAAAAACTAAAGCAGCAGGTAGGAATTCCACCACAATCTTTGTTACAGAATTTGTATGGAAATGGATTTTTGTATTTCTATTATTATTTAACCGGTCTTGGTCTTCTCAAGTGTTGCGGTTGTAATCCCAAAAATATGCTGAGTCGTTTTTTGCACGACTCGTGACGTACAGTAGCCTAATGTACAGAATTAAGCATTAACTTTTTGTATTGTAGTACCTTATTTCTATATTATTTTTTAGTTTGTTTACGAATGTTTTGTACGTCAGCGATTTTTGAAAAATAAAGTTTTTTCTTTCTTTTTAACAGACTTCAAAAAAGGACAAGGTGCTCAAAAAATACAAACAGATGAATCTGTTTGTATTTTTTTTAAATATGTCCGGGCATAAATTTTTAGTTTCATTAACATTATTTCAGCGCATCACTAGTCCACAGAATAGATTGCTACAAAAGTTTGTTGCTTGGCAGGCGAGTTGGCAACCGCAGTTTGTTTATTCAAATATTCCAGGAAGATGCTGCTGCCCATCACCTGGTTTTCATTTTCCCTCTATCGACTTTTACGACACCCACGGGATGAGATGGGGCGGTAGATTCTCTTAAGCCTTTTTTGTTTATGAACCGATTTTGACGACTTTTTATTAGAAGGGGACTTTTTACATATAATTTTGGTGAATATGTTATAGTGGGATTCATGGGAAAACCACAAGTAATAATAAGAATGATCGAAGCTGCCGCGTTTTAGTTGGTTTTTTGATTAAATAATTATTTTCTTTTATATCTCAAAATATGTCTATAGAGCGATAAATGACAGGAGTAAGGCCCGACATCTTTAAATTTACCGTCGAGCCAACGTCGCCATTTCGCAACCGTCTCAAGGAATTGTTATCAAATTTCATTATAACCTCGTCTCATTCAATAAATGAACGTTAAAGAAAGGCAAGTGAACCTCGACGGAACTGAATTTTATAATGGATTATTGAAAAATTAATTGACGCGACGCTTTTTGTGTCGATTATGTTATAAAATTTGACGACAACACTAATTAAAGATTATTAGAAGTATTTTTTATAACAGTTACTACATGCTTAACTTGTATTCACTCATTTCATTCAATTTAGCCCATCACTAGTTCACTGCTGAACCACAGATAGCCACAAAATACGGTCACGAGTCGCCTGCATCCATCCATTTTATTAAGAGTTATATTTAAATAAACTACTTTTTACGGATTATATCGCGTTTAATTTAAAACTATTTTTAACCCGACGTTTCGGGCGCTTTACAGCACCCACGGGTCTTCTAATTATTATTTTCTGCGTAGATCGGACTAAAAATAATAATTAAAAGCTTAAGGTACTCCGAGATAACTATGACATCAGGACAACTGTCACCTCAGTCCCCCCGTGACCATGGGTGCTGTAAAGCGCCCGAAACGTCGGGTTAAAAATAGTTTTAAATTAAACGCGATAAAATCCGTAAAAAGTAGTTTTATTCAAATGTGTAGTATTCGCGTAAATAAAAGAAAACATTATGAGAGTTATATTTATCATCATCATTCTTCCACTTAGTCCACTGTTGAACATAGACCTTTCCCCATAAACACGGTCCTGAACCACCTGCATCCGCCGACTTCCGGTCGTCGCTCTTTATCTACAGCGGAGTCGCCATACACTGCGTTTGCCGGTACGAGGTTGCCACTCGAGAACCTTTACGAGCTATACGATCGGCCTATTGTCACGCCAACTGACTAATCTTTAGGTCCATGTCAGTTACTCTAGTTGTGCTGCAGACATCATCGTTGCGTATTCTATCTCTCGTTCGTTATTTGTATGAGAAACTATTTATTTGGTTTAAGAATATTTTTTGTAGAAATATTGTCTCATATTATTTCCACACTTCACGGGCAGTCGATTGATGCCACCCCTGTAAATGTCTCTTGGGCGAGTTTCAAAGAATTTTTGAAAAGTATTAAATCACTTCTACCTCAGAATCAAATACAAATAACCTTTCAAACAATTCAATCAATGTTAAATACGGCTCTGTATCAATGAGTGTGGTAGGTGAGGGAGTGTCATCAAGAAGTGGAACGATTGACCAAACTTGGTAGCTTTGTTGCCAGTGTTTCCATCGTCGTCTGCAGATTACAGTTCACATCTGCATCGACCGTTTGAAAGACAGAAACTCAGTGTAAAGTAACATACATACTGTCACGCCTTTTTCTCATATAAGGGGTAGACAAGAGTTCACACACGTAGCCGACGTTTCACCCCCATGGGAAACGAGACGTGACAGGTAGCGAACTACATCGCCGACATTTTGGTTGAGGTCAAAAAGTTCTTACTCCCAATCGAATTCCCACGAGCAGTATAGTGGAAGCATTGCATATTATTGTGTTATTCTGCACGAATGAAGGCTGTCCTTACAATACTTTAGTCGCCTCTTACGACACCTCGGTAGGAAAGATGTAGGTGCTGTTGTACTCCGCCGGGCAACTACGGGACTGCCCGTGTGGGAAAAAGGCGTGACTGTATGTGTGTATGCAACTAACGGCGCTGTCTTCTCGCGTCTATTGAAATTTAAGGCATTTGAGCAATTTTTATTTTCACGGAATTTTCCAGAAGGCAATTATTTTTTTTATAACAAAAGCGTAAGCAAAGCAATACCCACGCTACGAAATTAATTTCAATACAAGGTAAATTTTTACCTAAATAGCGACAGATTTTTACAAAGATCAATTAAGAGCTTTATTTTCTTCGAAGTAAAATTTCACAAAGATCGCAGCTATTTAATCAGAATTCACAGTCTGTTTACTTTCACCTTGTTATTATTAACAAAATCCCCCCAAAACGAGAGCTACAAACTTTTGTGGTAATCTATGGGGGAGGCCTATGTTCAGCAGTGGACTATTAATAGGCTGAAACGACGAAGTAAATAAAAACAATGAAAGGGAACGAATCACGATGTTCTTTTTAATTTATTAGCAGTGCCCCGCGGTTTCACCCGCGAAAAAAAGCCGACCCCGATCGATGATACGAGTATACATATATACTTGTCTATTCGAGTCGGTTTTGGGGTTTTAATTTTTTTGAGCGGAACTCTAATAAGTTTTCGAAAATTATGGTAGCCTTAGTTACCCGCTATAATATCAGCTATCTGATATTATAGCGGGTAACTAAGGCTACCATAATTTTCAAAAAATAGTTTTTTTTCTTATAAGTACCGTACATACTTTCATAAGCATTGAGTAAAAAGCTGTTATTTTGTTTGTAATAATAATCATAAACTTCAATTTATGTATAGATTAAAGGAATTGGGTGTAGGACGGGGGTGCCCGACACTACGACTTTTCATTTATTTTATTTAAGTGCATTCTACAATACGCGCAACGTTGCTTGGGAGCCAATGGCTCAGCTAGTGCAATAACCGAGTTTCTGTTTGTGAGGGACGAAGATCACAAGGTTTCCCCACGGTAGTTTTTCTGTGAGTGTAATAAATTTTAGAATTAAGATACAGTCAGTATTTTCATTTTAGATACAGTCAGTAGTTCACTGCATCCTAGCCTACCTCGCGATCTTATCGCATCAGCGTTACATCGGGCGCGGGTAGGTTGGGACGAGTGAGTGCCTCTGTGTTTGCGCGTACACTTGTGGCACTATAATATCTCCTGCGCAGTTGATGGCTCTCGACAGTATTCGGAAGTTGTCGCCGTGATTGAAATAGGCTAGGAGAACATCATCATCATCAGTCAGTATTTTCGCACTAAACAACATTTCTGTTGGAGCTAAAGTTATTCCATGACCTATACATATAGTTACGCCCTTTTCCAAAACAAAGGGTAGACAGAAACCACACAAGCCAATTTTCCGCACCCGTGGGAAACGTGACGTAACAAGTAGCAAAGTATATCACCGCCATTTTAGTAAGAGTCAAAAAAGTACGTACGGCAAGACCTATATTCGGCGCAAATTTCAAGTCAATAGCAGTTTTATCTTTGTTAAAGGAATTGCCTCGACACAAGAATCGCTGCTGCATCATGGCAGGATTTTTTTTTATTGGATAAAGTGATGAAACGAGCAAAACGTTCAAGTGATGGTAAGTGCAACGTCGGCTCATAACAAATGATGTGTCACCCATAAAATTTCTCTGTGACACCACACTGTGCCCATCACCCTGAGACATAAGTTCTTAAGTATCATATGCCCAATGATTATGCTAGCTCACAGTGCCCTTCAAACCGAATCACAGTACTGTTTGCACACTACTGCATCACGGCAGAATAACTGGCCCTGGGGTGGTACCTACCTATACGGATTCCTGCATAGGAATCCTACCACCATCAATTTCTCGACTCGTGACTTTCTTCCGTATCTCCAGTTCATACAAATATTTTTTGATTGCTGCAAAAACACCCGCAACCCCGAACGAGTCTCAAGATGAGAAGTAAGATGTCTCCTTTGAAAACAAGTCAAAGAAGAAATCTGTTTTTTTTTGGAGAAATTGTCGAAACAATCAAATTGTTTAACGTTTCACCCTATTAATGCTTCATGTATTTGACGTCTTCATAGAAGAAGGCGACGTAAGATCAAGTGATTAATTTCTTTTTGTATTTCATTGATAAAGTAAAGTAAAAAGTAAAGTTGCAGCCTACAAATGTCCCACTGTTGAGCACAGGCCTTCTCTCATTTCTGAGAGAGTTTTTGGAGCTAGGAAGAAACCGGCACGCTGCTCCAATGCGGGTTGGCGGACTGCTTCGAAATATTTTTTATTTCTCAGACATGCAGGTTTCCTCACGATGTTTTCCTTCACCGCCGAGCGCGTGGTAAATCAGCACTTAAAATTGCTATTATCAATTTTAGTGGTGCCGGCACCAGGAATCGAGCCCAGGTCACTCGCGTAAATTAAAAACGAGCGCCTAGCCCCTGAGCTACCACGGCTCTCCTGAGCACGGTTATCTGATGGTAAGTATAGAACCAAAGACATTTCGTGTGGGACATCACTGCGCTCGTCACAATGAGATATCAGTTCTTAACTCTCATATGCTCAGTGATTACACTAGCTCTCAGTGCCCTTCGAACCAAAAAACCTTTTAAAATAAAAGTTTTTATGTGATAAAAACACTAATATTATAAAAAGCAAAACGGCAGACGCGATAAAATGAAACAGGCCAGCATAATTAATGAATTTAATTAAACGCCTCATAGGATAGTCGTTGCAAGTAATTGCCCACTAACACAGCTATTGGATATCCTAGCCGGCCGAGCACTGCAATGAACTCCAACCTGAGACCGCGTTGAAAGCGAGCGCTGGATGGTACTGAGAAAATCTATTGCGTATTTAATAACGTCTGGTGTCATTGTTTCTTATAGCGCTTCCAATTCGAGAGCCTTTATTACACAATCATTTCAAGACACGTGATACCTGTATTACCTTATTTTTTTATTTCAAAAAGTGACGAGACGAGCAAAACGTTCACCTGATGGTAAGTGCAACGTCTGCCCATAACAGATGCCGTGTTATTCAGAATATTTCTGTGTAGCACCACACTGCGCCAGTGTAGCACCCTGAGGACATACATTCTTAAGTCTCATATGTCCAGTGATTCCACTAGCTCTCAGTGCCCTTCAGACCGAAACCCAGTTATGTTTGCACACTACTGCTTCACGGCAGAATAAGTGCCCCCGGGGTTGGTACCTATCTAGACGGATTCCTGCATAGGAAGACTACCTACCACCAGTACCTTATTATTTACCTAGCCGTACCCGCGACCTCTTTCATAACTTCGGAACCAGTGAAACATACATGATTAAACATAGTCTAAGTTAGTCCTAGATTTATGCTACTGTTGGTGCTACAACGTTAAGTTGTTCTCGAGTTACATCCAGACACACAGGCAGACAAAAAGATGCGTTTCTATCTTATACATACATGAGCTATTTATGACGCTCAATATTTTCGGTAACCGTGTGGTAGCGGCTTAAGAGAACCTACCACCCCATCTCATCCCGTGGGTGTCGTAAAAATCGACATAGGGCAAATAAAAACCAGGAGATGGGCTGCAGCGTCTTTCTGCATCATCTATGTAAATAAACTGCCGTTGCCAACCCGCCAGCCGAGCGTGGCAACTACGGAAAATTCCCCCCAAAATGAGAGCTTCAAACTTTTGTGGCAATCTTGTGGGATGCCTTGGTTCAGCAGTGGACTAGTGATCTACTCCAAGATCTATAGACTTGAAATGTTTCTATATATATATTCATTTCCCGACATGGACACCCACTAAGAACGGATTATACTAATAATTACTCTTACATGGGTAAAAGGACCCATAGCGCCCTACGAATAGGGTGCGTAACAACTACTTTTATATATATACATTTTCTAGCTGATGCCCGCGACTTCGTCCGCGTGGATATAGGTCTTTTAAAAGCCCGTTGAGTTTGGTTTTCCGAGATAAAGCGTATCCTTTTTTTTTTTTTTTTTATAGTTTTAAAGCCTATAGTTTTAAAAATAAAATCATATAGTTTCTACATTATTTTAATTTTTCATCACAGCCTTTTCGCAGACTACAGCCGGATCTACATAAAAGCTGTTTACAAGCCTAGCTAAATAAATTCTTTGAAAAGGTACTACTGTGAAATCTAATGGGAGTTGGTTTCGTTCTGTAAATATTGAAGTTGTTGTGAAAATATGTGTTATGCAGTTACCCCGTACCCACTGTTAGGAGGTAAATAATTAAGCAAATACAATGAAGTAAATGAAATTCCCGGGGAAATTTCGAAGGAGCGCGACGTAACTTTGAAACTACGTTCTGGAGAAATTTATACACGTCTAAGTTGAGCCGCACCGCGCTTCCCTACAGACGGCAACGAAGTTCTCATCTCATGTCTGTCATGCTCATTTTAGTTGTAATATACTGTTGAAATATGATGGTTAAACAATAATAATCGGGAAAAATATTAAATAAACTATTTGAAAATAAGTCTCTCATATACTTGTCTTGATAATTCAGTGCAGTTATCGTACAACCACTAGATTTTTTTTAGTTATATAGTCTTACATGAACTAAGTTTTAGTTAAGTATTAATAAGTTACTTTTTATTTAAAGAAAACTAATATCAAATTAAAGTAAAAAAAATCCACTGTTCTAATAACATATAAAATTATTATTTTATCTTACGTCCATCAGTCTTACATCATGCCCATTACTGGTGGTAGGATTTCTATGCAGGAGTCCGTCTAGCTAGGTACTACCCCAGGGCCAGTTATTCTACCGTGAAGCAGTAGTGTGCAAACATTACTGTGTTTCGGCTTGAAGAGCACTGTGATCTAGCGTAATCACTGGGCATATGAAACTTAAGAACCTATGTCTCAGGGTGATGGGCACAGTGTAGTTTCACACAGAAATTTTCTGGGTGGCACAGCAGTTGTTATGGGTAGACGTTGCACTTACCATCAGGTGAACGTTTTGCTCGTTTCATCACTTTATGCAATAAAAAAAAACACTGCTGAACATATTTCTCACCCATAGATTGCTACCAAAGTTTGTAGCTCTAAATTTGGGGAATTTTGCTGTAGGTAGATAGTTGCAGGTAGTAGCAGGTAGATAGTTGATCACTTCAAATTGCATTAAAAAAAATTGCGGTATCGGTCACTTGCGCATTATATAAGGCGAGCAGCCGCAACCTCAGCTGCCATTTTATATAAACAAATAAATAAAAAATGCACTTCAAAGGATTCGCTGAGACGATAACGATCGCGAAGAACACCTCGTTATGGCATAACAACGTTGGCTTCTTCGCAACGATATTGCTTGCTGCTTTCAGCAGCTCGGCTATGGGATTACCGCTTTTATTGCCCCTTGTTCACTGGTAATATTACACTCAGACATACGTTCGTATCGGATTTACTGCTTCTTGGAGAGGCTTCCATTTTCTTTTAAATGTCTTTTTATTGCCAAGTTTAATTTTATAATTCTAACGTTTTTTTAACACCCTTAAGCGGTTCGTAATTTTTTTTATTGTTGTTTTTTTAACTATGTCCACACTTAGGATTATCGTGTTTCGTTGGTGTTTTGGACAGACTTAAATTCCACATGCACAACACAACTAGACCCAAAAACCAACGGTTTGTGTTTAAGCACAAATGTTTAGCACAAATGTTGGCTGCGGCTGGGATTCGAACGCAGGGCCCGCGGCGTAAAAGGTACTCTGACAATTAGGCCACGCGGTAATTCACTACGTAATCCTTTCCGAAGCAGCTAATCTTGTCGTAAAAATCAACGTTTTTTGCTTCAGTCGTTTCAAAAACCAAAACAAAAAGGATTATTGTCTAATGATTTGAAACACTACGGTTAGAGAGCGTAGTAGAAGAAAATTCAACGTCGACAGTTCGATCCCAACATTCTGTGTAGCACCAACTGCGCTCGTCCCCCTGAGACATCAGTTCTTAAGTCTCATATGCCAAGTATATAAGAATAGTTACTGTGTTTCGGTCTGAAGGGTTGTAGCTAGGGCTTTAAGCTAAAGAGCGTCGAGTGCCGTTCAGAACGAGACACAGTAACGTTTGCAACAACTGTTCAAGGCGAAATAAATAGCATTGCAGTGGTACCTACCTAGGAGTCCTGCATAAGAGCCTTACCATCAGTAAAAAAATTATAGGCAACTTATAGATCTTTTTATAAATAAGAAAGTGTTGATGAGTGCAGTCGTTAATAAGTTATGAAAGCTACGAATAAAAGAATCGTTTTCAGAGTTCTATTATTGTGTAGAGAACGGTAGAAGAAGCCAAGCCAAGGGCAGGGTGCTACAATGAAACATAAATTTCTACCATAGACGGGCAGACATTTTGTTGTGACTTTAACAACGATCCACGTTACCAACAGATTTACCATACTAAATTTTTTGTACAAAGTTTCTACGCCTACATAAAGGCCTAAATTATGTCTACCTGGTCAACTTTGACATCAGCGTCATCTCCTGTTGAACAACCAGAACTTATCTTTGGGGCCTGTTGAGAAAAAGTAAACCAAAATATATATAAGAACTATAAATCTGTATGAAAAATATTTCCTACTAGCCGACCCGTGCAAAAATACTTTATTTCGCACAGTATCGTGGTCATGAACAGATAGCGCCATCTACCATCTTCAAAGAATGTAAACAACTTCTACCGATAGGTGACGTGCCTGTTAGTTAAACAGATTGTCAAGAGATGGCGCTTTTTACAATTAAATAAATTAATTCAATCTTTTTAATCAATTTTTTTGACGAAAACATTAATTTTAAGACATTTACTTATTTTTCGTCGTTAGACGGAAAAATAATCCTCAAAATGGCTTCTCAAACAGCAGATTAAGACAGATATTTCATACCGACCAAAAAAATCTTTGAGAAATAATCCATATAGATAGATATGTTGTATGGCACATGAAAGTTATGGTAACAACGATTCAGGATTATCCCGATCTCCTGTCAAGTGCCTTTGCCTGCCATCCCCGTAGCACGCCTAGGTCATTGCTTATGCGGCCAGACTATAATCCCTACAATAACATTTGAGTCACGTCACTTCATCAACAAGTATCTGGTCACGAAGCTAAACTATAACTAACATAATTTCCCGTCGGTACGCCCCCTCCCTCATTGCTCGAAAGCATTAACGTCTGCAATGCTATATTGCGACCTTCAACTTGTAGTCAGCGTACCTGTCGAATCGAGTCGTAAGTCGTGGGTACAAACCAAATCGAAGTCAGTATTCATGTTCAGTCACTACTTGACAAAAACTTCTTTAGGGGAATTAGTAAACATTAGATAAAAGACATAGCCACGAAGGCGAATGAAAAATTAAAGATGTTTCTCTAATCAAAAATGAAACTGCCATATCTACTGTAGATCCGGTTGGTTTTAATTATATCTTAAATAGAATTCATTTTATGTAAAGTAAGCAATACTAATATGAATCTTCAAACGTATCCTTAGGATGCGATTAACTAGAAATGCGTATGATAATTTTATAAACCATTTATACAACATTTAATAATTTAGTAAAAGAATATCCCGCTTGTAAAGCTGCTATTTACCTAAACACGGCGCCATTTTCCCGCCTAGTTAACTGCCCGCCGAGCTGGGCCGCCATCTTTTATTCAAAGCAGCGATGAATGGAAATGAGTGTACCGGCTGGGATTGAGGAGCAACAATAAAAATATGCTCTCTAAATACATTTACCGCTTCATAATGAAACAATTTTCTAATTTATGAATGTAAAACGGCACTATTAAAACAAACCACAAATGTTACAACTATAGACTTTATATTTTAAATTGATTTTTTTTTCTTTATTACATAACACATTTTGCGTTATATTAAAATATTAATAACATCATGACTACATTTGTATATACATAGATGACCAGGTGCGAGTAACATCGTCAATGAAATAAGATATATTTAAAGTACAGAACGAAACATAGTGGCATTCTTCTCGGCTTCGAAACATTCTCAAGAAATGAGTGAAGATCTGTACTCAGTGTGAAGGAGCTTCATAGGCTTTATTTCATTACTTTACTTTTTTAACATAACAGGGATGCGAAAAAATTTGAAACTTCTTTCAGATTTATGAAAAGCAATATTACCCCATTTGTCAAAATAATGTGTCGGTCACGAAGTAAAATTTTAACTAACACAATTTCCCGTCAGTTCATTATTGTTGCTCGTAAAAATAGGCCCCGGAATCGCGAAGGCTCGCCTTCGAAACTGTGCCTTCGTAGGCGAGAACAGATACGTGGCCGTAAAATTTGATGAACGACCATCGTAAAGATTTACTGTCTCTCTAATGACGTGGAATTAGTTGCGAGGATCGTTGCTCTCTAAAAAAAAACAATAGCGAGTGGCAGCAAAGTGACTTCTTATGATTTTGTTTCATTTCTTTTTAAAACATTAATATTAAATCATTACGTGCAATTTGACCATTTATGTAGCTGGAATATTTTTAGTAATTTCTAATGCTGTTTGCCACAGCAATCTGTATACAGATTTCGCTTTTGATAAAAAAACATGAGCTTCGTCAATATCTAAGCATTAGGTCGTGATTTATGTTCCTCGTTTTTCGTCATCATCATAATTTCACTCTATCACTAGTCCACCGCTGAACATAGGCCTCCCCCATAGATTGCCACAAAAGTTGGGAGCTCTCATTTGGGATGAATTTGCAATAGTTGCCACGCTTGGTATGCGAGTTAGCAACCACAATTTTTAGAGAAGGGATGGTAGATTCTCTTAAGCCGCCGCGATACAGCGCATTTTCATAAATTTTTACAAGTTTTTAAACTTGCTTTCTTCGTCGTTCCGGTTCAAATCTAGTACTAATGTCAACATACTATCCGATGTCTATAATATAGTACCATTGAGCTGGTCTGATGACGGAGCCGAAAGTTAGCCATAGAACTTCTAAACTAAGCAAGATATCTCCGTCATTACAGGGCTCGTTTAATTTTAATCTATACAAATAATCGGCTTAAGAGAATCTACCACCCGTGGGCGTCATAAAAGTCGACAGAGGGAAAATAAAAACCAGGAGATGGGCAACAGCATCTTAAAGTAACATCTGAACAAAATAAAATGCGGTTGCCAACCCGCTTGCCAATCATGGAAACTATGGCAAAATCCCCCCGAAATGAGAGCTACAAATTTCTGTGGCAATCTATGGGGGAGGCCTATGTTCAGCAGTGGACCAGTGACAGGCTGAAATGATGATGAAGGAAAGTAAGGTACTTTGCTTCGGCGGCCGTCTGTCGTAGAGTCTGTGACGCTTGATAATGCCTCGTTTTGGGGCGAAACCCGTGTCGTGTTCTCGACTTCAGTGGTGTATACGAGTATTATCTAGTGGTAGTATTGTAGTGGTTGGTGGAGGGTACCTGGTGGAGGGTACCTGGTGGCGGTTCCTGGTGGCGGTGTTAGTTTGCTTGTGCACGCTACTGAGGGAGGGCGGGCGGTGTTCTTCTAAAACTAGGTAATATACACCATTTTTTTTTTGCATTCGGATCTTAGTAAAGTAACTTACTTTCCTTCATCATAATGGATTTCCGCAAAGTAACGCCTGATTCAATTAACTATATGAAATGATGATGTCGATGATGATGATAATGAAATAAATAAAATTGAAGTGTCTGTTTGTAATAACAACATTACCGCTTTTTACTCAATGCTTATGAAAGTATATACGGTACTAAGAAAATAATAATTTTTAAAAAATTTTGACTGTCTTTTCCGGCTAATCCCCGAAACGGCCCGATTTTGACGGGACTTTCACCGATAGATAGCTGATATAATAGTTACTTTAATTTTAGAAAAATAATTAGGTTTCCGCAGAGAAAAATGCGCATAGCGGTGAAGGAAAACATCGTGAGGATACCTGCTTGTCCGAGGAATGGAAATATTTCGAGGACATGTGAAGTCCGCCAACCCGCATTGGAGCAGCGTGGCGGAGTCTTCTTAGCTCCAAAAACCCTCTCAGAAATGAGAGGAGGCCTGTGCTCAGCAGTGGGACATTTATAGGCTGAAACTTTACTTTTTTTTTTAGAGAAAAATGAAAAGCCCAAAATCCGATTCATATATATGTATATCATAGGGGTCAGCTTTTTGACGCGAATGAAACCGCGAGGCACAGCTAGTAAATACTATAGCTATGGCAACATTTGAAGTCCACTGCTGGTCATAAGCCAAATAAAAAGACAAATAAAAGCTTGTTAACATGATTTATGTTCAAAACTTATAACTATTCATAATGGTCATTCAAGTCAGATCCAAACACGTTATATAACAAAGTAACTTCACAAAAGGAGATTTACTGAATAATACGGTTTTATATACGAAAGTACTCAACATCGGAGCTCAGATGAGATGACAGCATCTAACATCCGACCCTCTTTAAACCATCTTGTATGACCCACTTCGCAAGCTTTAGAGGGATATTGCAGCGCTGAATTTTAAAAACTTACAACTATAGAGAATTGAAAAATATTATAAACGAATTTGGATATCGACAAATCATAATTATTTGCGACAATGTAAAAATTAACACTGTCTGAAACCTAGAAACCTCTCGTATCCATACAAATAAATTCAGTATGAAAACAAGATACATTATACATAGTCGCTTAAATAATGTCAGCACCTCAGATTGTAATGAATATCACTAAAACTAGTAACATTATCTAGATTAACTTTTTATAGCCTATATACATACATATATTAACGCCTTTTAATCATATTTGGGGTAGGCAGAGGTTACACATGGAGCTCCATTTAGTTCCCGCGAGAATCGTGATGTGACGAGTGGCAAACCACGACGCCGCCATTTTAATTCGAGTAAAAAAAATTGTGACTAACCGTTGCGCTGAAGTTACATACATACAGTCACGCCTTTTTCCCATATAAGGGGTAGGCCGCATAGCCCACTTTTCGACCTCGCGTGAAACGAGACTTGACGTCGCCGCCATTTTGGTAGGTTACAAAAATTCTTAAACCTCATTACTTTCCCACGAGCAGTAACAGCATGGCATATTAGGGTATTATTCTGCACGAATAAGGGCTGTCCATAAAATACCTTAGTCGCCTCTTACGACACTGGTAGGAAAGAGGTAGGTGGTATTCTACTCTGCCGGACACCTTTCGGTTATGGTACATCCACAGGCTGTTTTTTTTTTGTAACTGTAAACGAAGTATCAAAGACGGTTTTGTGTTGTTATTTCTTAAAAGTAGTCTAGTGGTCAGAGTTCCTGAATATTTGTGCTAAAACACAAATTGTTGGTTTTCGGGTCTGGTTGTGTTGTGATTGTCCCCGTGTTTCTGACATTGCATCCTGGCCTACCCCCGATCTTATAGCATTAGCGTCACATGCGGGTAGGTTGGGACGATTGAGTGCCTCTGTGTTTGCGCGTACAGTTGTGGCACTATAATATCTCCTGCGCAGTTGATGGCTCTCGACAGTATTCGGAAGTTGTCGCCGTGGTCGAAATCGGCTAGGAGAACATCATCATCAGTAAAAACGCTTGACTTTACAATGCAGTATTTTTTCTACGTTATTGTACAATGAAGAGTTCTGTCATAAAACACTATTTTAAGTGGAAAGCAATTTCTGAATCTGCGGGCGCGGATGATTGTTCGGGCAGCTTTTTAATTTTCAATTTTCTCGCCTTTTAACATGCAAATGCCGCGACGAAATTATATGGCCGGCCTTTTTATTTCACCACTGCTGAATTAAAGGCAATTGCATTTTTAACGAATTTTCTTTACGACCACGTTGATACTTGAAATAAAAATAAACTAAAAGATCGTGAGTAGAACTATTTAAACGAACTTCTCCTGTACCGTGGGTTTCCACCAGATTACAGAGATAAATTCCATATACACACTCTTCCAGACGCGGGAACTTTCTATAGACCATACATTTACTGGTAGTAGGATTCCTATGCGGGAATCCGTCTAGGTAGGTACCACCCCAGACCAGTTATTCTGCCGTGAAGCAGCAGTGTGCAAACATCACTGTGTTTCGATTTGAAGGAAAATCAGACAAGAAAAAACAAAACACTAAAAACTAGAGCGTGAGCGAGCATTACGCATTTTACTGATTTTCCATACATATTTAAAGAATCGTTCACATCGAACCAAAAATACTCTATGACGGTCGCTATGCGTAGTCTGCCGTATCGTGGCAGCCTAAGAGAATCTACCACCCCTTCTCATCCCATGGGTGTCATAAAAGTCGGCAGAGGGAGCATTAAATCCAGGAGATGGGCAGCAGCATCTTCCTGGAACAATAAATAAACTGCGGTTGCCAACACGCCCGTCAAGCGTGGCAACTATGACAAACTCCCCCAGAATGAGAGTTGCAGTTTTGTGGCACTCTATGGGGAGGCCTATGTTCAGCAGTGGACAGGAAATACTAAACCGATTAAAAAAAATATTGATAATTTTGATTTTGGAACCGCGGGTCAAAGCTAGTTATGAAGAAGCAGCGATGATGAAGCCAAGTCGACAGTAACAACTTCAAACCACTTGCTATTATATCATCAAGCAATGACTCCGAACAAAACTCAATCATACAATCTGATCACAAGTCACAACTCAGGCACCGGGCACACGCTAGTTTCCCGCCAGACGAGTCAGCGCCGCCATGTTGCCGGAAATGCCGTGAGCGCGGGAAATGCGCGGGCATCCGAAGCAACGCACTTCCTTGAAACTGGATCCATTAAAAGGGTTAGACTTTCCGTCTACTTCCATTACCTTTAGATTAACTTGCAATCTTACATTTCACTTTTTTTAAATATTTATTTCTATTCATTCTATTTAATCAAGCAATAATGTTTCTGAAGTTATGCTTTGGGCAACAATTTTGATGAAATAAAGGTGACGTCACATTTTTATAATTACATCGTAATTTATCGTAACATTTACCGGGGCATTACTTTTTAACAAAACGACAAATAACTTTGTGAGCTTTCAGCTTCAAGCAGCAAAATGACTGACTGACTGAGCAAAATGAGATGATGATTTTCTTCTTACTTGAAGGTGTGTGGTGAATGGTTTCAATTGAATAGAGCGTAATACACGAACGAATATAACAAAAGAGTCTGCAAAAATGCTAACTTGGCTGACAACTTTGGATCGATAGAACTTTGATTAGGTTTTTTCTTTTTGTTGAATAGAGTGACGAAACGAGCAAACCGTTCACCTGATGTAAAGTCCAACGTCTCATAGATTGCCACAAATTTGTAGCTCTCATTCTGGGGTTGGCAACCGCAGTTGTTTTTTTCCGATGTTCCAGGAAGACGCTGCTGCCCACCTTCTGGTTTTAATTTTCCCTTTGTCGACTTTTACGACACCCACGGTATAGAGCCGTGGTAGCTCAGGAGCCTGGTGCTCGCCTTTAATTTCATAGTAAGCGAGTAACCTGGGTTCGATCCCCGTTGCCTGCACCTCTTAAATTTTTCTACAATTTTAAGTGCTGATTTGCGCCATGCATGATTTGCCACGTGCTTAGCGGCGAAGGAAAGCATCGTGAGGAAACCTGCATGTCTGAGAAATAAAAAATATATCGAGGACATGTGCAGTCCGCTAACCCGCATTGGAGCAGCGTGGCGGATTCTTCCTAGCTCCAAAACCCTCTTAGAAATAAGAGGAGGTCTGTGCTCAGCAGTGGGACATTTAAAGGCTGAAACTTTACTTTTTACTTTACGGGATGGGATGGGGTGGTAGATTTTGTTAAGCCGCGCGACACTACACAGCCATCACCCTGGGACATCAGTTCTTAAGTCTCATATGCCCTAGTGATTACACTAGCTCTCAGTATTCTTCAAACCGAAACACAGTAATATTTGCACACTACTACTTCACGGCTGAATAACTGGCCTTTGGTGGGACCTACCTAGACGGTTTCCTGCATAGGCATTCTAGAAACCTTTCCCTTATTCTCTGCGAGATAAAATCCATAACGATGATATCCGCAGCAGAACTAGAGTGGAGTAACCGACATAGCCCTAAGGATTAGCAAACTGTAGTGGCAATGACCCATTGCCATATACCTCGTAGAAGCCGTCGGTGAAAGGTTCTCGAGTGGCCTCGTACCCGCAAACGCAGAACGGTTTTGCGGGAAAGTCGATGGATACAGGTGGCTCAGGGCCGTGTTTTGTGGCAATCTATGGGGAAACTGTGGACTGAGACCGGCTGAAATGATGATGATGATGCCTATAATTATTAACTTAACTAAATATATAAGAGTAATTCTGTGGTAGAAAGTACAATTATAAATTTGAATAAAATGTTTTGTGTACGTTTTCCTGTTTTCACTTCAGCACTTATAGAACTAAGTTTTCGTACAATGTACAAAGAATTTGGGATTATTTTTTTAATAAACATTTCTTACATAGGTATAAAACTAAAGTAAAATTTGTAGATAATCGAGTTATCTTTGAAAATTGAATTCATAATGGAAAAATTTTAATTACTACACAGTGGTTACATCACAAATAACTACGTATTTCTTTTTTCTGATAAGAAAATAAGATTACTGGTGGTAGGATTCCTTTGCAGGAATCCGTCTAGGTAGGTACTCGTACCACCGCAGGGCCAGTTATTCTGCCGTGAAGCAGTACTGTGCAAACATTACTGTGTTTGGGTTTGAAGGGCACTGTGAGCTAGCGTAATCGCTGGGCATATGAGACTTAAGAACCTATGTCTCAGGGTGATGGGCACAGTGTAGAGTCACACAGAAATTTTCGGGGTGGCACAGCATTTGTTATGGGCAGACGTTGCACTTACCATCAGGTGAACGTTTTGCTCGTTTCATCACTTTATGCAATAAAAAAAAAACTTAACTTTAAAGCTACGTCTTAAAGTGACACACACTAAATTTCACTTTAACAAATTCGCGTAAATGCTAAATTTCACAGAAATCCTACTTGAATTAAAGTGCCAGAAGAGACCAAACTTTAATTAATGAAAAATAACAACTACGTACATTGAAGAGCAAAAATCATAAGCCTAGTTGCCGGCACCTCTGAAAGGTTGAGCAATATATGTGCAGATTTGCAATGGTGCTCAGCGGTGAACGAAAACGTCCCGGACAATCTTCTTGTCCGAAGAATAAAAATATTTCGACGACATGTGAAGTCCGCCAACCCCTATTTGAACAGTGTGACGACTCTTCCCGACTCCAAAGCTCTTTCAAAAAAGATAGGAAGCCTGTCTGCGCTCAACAGTGGGATTTTTATCACAGTGCCCTTCAAACCGAAACATAGTAATGTTTGCACACTACTGCTTCTCGGTAGAATAACTGGCCCTGGGGTGGTTCCTACCTAGACGGACTCCTGCATAGGAATCCTACCACCAGTAAAATATAAAGTTCACAAAGACACTGTGTACACCAAAATCGTGTAAGAAGTTTAAAAAAATTGAAATTGTGTCGTTGATCCTTGACAGTTTGCAGACACCGAAAATAAATATTTGAGCCGTAAATGGTTTTTACATAGCTGTTGTAATTCAGAGGGCGTATTTCGACGAAATTTGAAATCCGCTAAGCCGCTCGGAGGAATATTTTTTTTTTGCTTAAAGTGATGAAACGAGCAAAACGTTCACCTGATGGTATGTGGATGTGACACTACACTATGCCCATCACCCTGAAACATAGGTTCTTAAGTCTCATTTATGCCTCACTCAGCGTAATCACTGACGCTAGCTCACAGTGCCCTTCAAACCGAAACACAGTAATGTTTGCACACTATTGCTTCACGGTAGAATAACTGGCCCTGGGGTGGTACCTACCTAGACGGACTCCTGCATAGGAATCCTAACACCAGTAAATAATATAAACAGATATAATACAGATATGATCAGTTAAAATATAAACAGAATTTAAAATATTTTCTCGTAGATTTTTAATTTTAAACCATCGTAGTGGCTACGACGTGAAGTGTTAGATTCCAACAACAAGATGTCCGGCTGCCACGCATCTTGGCCACAGGCCGGCTGGCCCGCCGCCAGACGTGCCGGGCGCCGCCATGTCGGAAACATCGAGCGCGGGAAAAGCAGTTCCAAAACGAGGCATTTCCGTAATGTGGTGGAAACATGACCCGCTAAGAGCCAGTGTTATTTATCACCATTTTAATAAAAGACCGTCTTAAATTTCGATACATAATTTTTTTCCGACTGAACGACACAAACATAAATATCGACGGTAGTAACGTAATCTGAACGATATCTGAAATTTTTACAAATCGTTCGATTTCAAAAAAATTTTGGAAAATCCCAAAAGTCTCATGACGCTCATTCAACTCTTGTGAAAAAAAAATCGTATTGAGGTTCAAATATTTCGAGTCACTACTAGACTTTTGATATGAAATAGGAAACCAGTAGATAAAATTCTGGACACGATAAAAAAGCGTTATCGTGACCACTTCCTTAAAGAGTTCCAAATGCCAACGTCAAGTTTTTTTTAAACTTTTTTTTTTCAAAGCAACATATATTTGATGATTTTTCAAAATAATTTTATGAATTAATTAAAGTGGTTTCTTGATATGAGTCTATTCAAATTAGCATATAGGTGCAATTTACTGGTGATAGGATTCCTATGCAGGAATCCGTCTAGGCAGGTACCACCCCAGGGCCAGTTATTCTGCCGTGAAGCAGTAGTGTGCAAGCATTACTGTGTTTCGGTTTGAAGGGCACTGTGAGCTAGCGTAATCACTGGGCATTTGAGACTTAAGAACTGATGTCTCAGGGTGACGGGCGCAGTGTGGTGCTGCACAGAAATCGGCAAACGTTGCTCTTACCATCAGGTGAACGTTTTGCTCGTCTCGACACTTTATGAAATAAAATAAATATACATACATAAGTTCACGACTGTATCCCGTAAGGGGTAGTCACCGAGACTGGGCACGCACTGGCAAGTAGATGCCTGCAAACAATCCACGTTTCACCAAAACAATATAATGCACTTGGTGTGATAGGTGGTGAGCCCATCGCCACCATGCGCTGTTGGGTGCACAGTGCAGTTTAATTCCTTACTCGCCTTTTACGAGATCCATTGGATGAGATGGAGATATACATTATATATACGAGTATATATAATTATGGTAGAGGCATTTGAAGAGCGCCGAACCGCTAGCCCTTGACATGTCGGGTTTACAGCACTATCTCACGCCGCTTCGCGCCATGAGACGTGCAACAGTAGTATCCATTTAAAGATCAAACCAATTTTACTTTTACGTATATACTTTGAAATTGACGGCAAACGTTTCAAATAGTAAAAAAGTTACTGACTATAGACTTTCATACAAACAGGCTAAAACAAGTTCGTTTAAAAATATGTAGAATTTTCTGACCGTCTCGTCAGCCCAAAACACCAGCTCTCCAATGCCCGACAAAACGATACACATGTTTTCACACTAATGCTTCACGGCAGAATAACTGGCCCTGCGATGGTAGTTGACCTTGACGGATTCCTGCATTGGAATTATATTACAAAAAAAAAACAATGAGACGAGCAAGTCGTTCTGAAATTGTCGAGGTTGCCATAACATTTGCTGTATCATCACCCAGAACATAGAATCGCAGTCCTGTACTGCGCTCATCACCAACTGACGTCAGTTATTAAGTCTCGTATGCTCATTAATTTAATAACATAGTGTCCTTTCAAATCGAAACACAGTAATGCTTGCTTACTACTTCTTGACGGCAGAATTAGCGTCACTGTGGTGGTACTATACGGACCCCTGCGTATAAGAACCACAACCTAACACAAAGCGCTGTCCTGTACCATCACATACACCGACTCAAACAAAAATAAATAGATCGCGCCATTAAATATCTTCATCTATGCTGCGTATCCGAGCAATAATTCTTGTAGAATGAGCGCTCCACAATATATTTTCCTAATCTGAACAGAAATATATTTATTACGGAGGCGCGTATATCAATAGCATGAGACCTTACCTACGTTTTCATTTTCAATTCGCTTGATTTGCGGGTCGAGTTATGATTGTGTTGTTCAATGAGGCAATATGGAGCGTGTGGTCCAAAATATATACGCAATGGTAAGCATCATATTCATTTGTGACATGATCCCCATGCAAAATATAAAACTGTGTATATTACCTAGTTTTTTGAAGAGCACCGCCCGCCCTCCCTCCAGTAGCGTGCACAAGCAAACTAACACCACCTCCAGATACCCTCCACCAACAACTACAATACTACCACTAGGTAATATACACCAATGAAGTCGAGAACACGACACGTGTTTCGCCCCATAACGAGGCATTAGTGTCATAGACTCTACGACAGACAGCCGCCGAGTAGTTGTCTATATGTACCTGTCGTGCCTGGTGGCGGTGTACGTTTCCTTGTGCACGCTACTGAGGGAAGGCGAGCTGTGCTCTTCCAAAAACTAGGTAATATACACACAAACATTTTATACTTTGTACGCGGATCTTAGCAAATTACCTTACTTTCCTTCATTATAATGGATTTCCTCAAACTAACGCCTGTTTCTATTAACAAAATCAAACAGATTTTCGTTTTGTAAGGTTATAACTAACTGAATGTGATTTGACTTAAAGCAGTAGCGACATCTATGTCAAAACATAAGAAGCTCAAAAAGCTCATAATATGTCCTACATCGCGCTATTGAAGTTTCATCGGTGCTAACTATATTTACAACATCTAAAGATTAGTGGTTGGAAGAGCCGTCCACCCCAGATCAGACCGTACGATCTGACGGGTAATAGTATCCTATTTCTTGGCAACTTTATCCGCTAAGGTAATCATTTCAAAGCAATATAAACGTAAGTTTTTCTTCATATATGAAAAATACATTGTTACTATGTGAACTAGAAGTCATGTTTATTGTATAGATCAAAACATTATTTCGAGTATAAGCGCACGAACTCAACAATCTATTTATATAAACATTCAATATACATCCGGCAATAGTTAGATATATACGATATATTGTGAGACTAGAACTCTCTGTAACCTCGGTAGGAAACAGGTAAGGTGCTATACCTTACCTGTTTCCTACCGAGGTTGTCGTAAGATGCGACTAAGGTATAGTATGAACAGCCTTTAAGTGTTTGGAATAATATTTTTATATTCAATGCTGTGGCTATACTGCTCGTGGGAACTGGTGATAGGATTCCTATGCAGGAATCCGTCTAGTAAGGTACCTCCCCGGGGCCAGTTATTCTGCCGTGAAGCAGTAGTGTGCAAACGTTACTGTGTTTCGGTTTGAAGGGCACTGTGAGCTAGCGGAATTACTGGACATATAAGACTTAAGATAGCCGTGTGGTGGCGGCTCGTCAAAAGAATACTACCACTCCGTCTCATCCAATGGATCTCGTAAAAGACGAGTAAGGAATTAAAGTGCACTGTGCACCCAACAGCGCATGGTGGCGATGGGCTCACCACCTATCACACCAAGTGCATTATATTGTTTTGGTGAAACGTGGATTGTGGCAGTCATCTGTTTTTGCAGTGAGTGCCCAGTCTCTGACTACCCCTAATGGGATACAGTCGTGATCTTATGTATGTATGTATAAGACTTAAGAACTTATGTCTCAGGGTGATGGGCACATTGTGGTGTCACACAGAAATTTTCTGGGTGATACAGCATTTGTTATGGGCAGACGTTGCATTTACCATCAGGTGAACATTTTGCTCGTTTCATCACTTTATCCAATAAAAAAAAAGGAGTAAGAATTTCTTGACTCGTACACAAATGGCGGCGATGTGGTTCGCCACCGGTCACGTTTCGTTACCCGCGTCGCGGGGGCGAAAGTTCTACTACGGGTGACGTCTATGCCTGCCCCTTATGAGAAAAAGCTTGACTGTATGTATGTATTCGATATAATATGTTAATCATTCAGTACGATTTCGGCCACAGTGATATATTTGGTTTACAACTAAGAGCAGGCATTTACTCGGACTATGTCATAGTGCCGTATGCACATGTGAAAAAACAAGAACGCACTCGTATTTACATATCCGACATAACAGGGTCGGCAGGGTCTAAACGGGCCCTTAGGGTATTAACACATTTTCACTCATTAACAGCGTACACATTACGACGCAACACACAGTAACTTGATCGACAGTATTTCGTCATTCTCGCCGCCCGCTCGTCACATGAGTCGTGAGACAAATAAAGAAAATCTCGAAACAATCTCGCAGACAACAAAATAAATTGTCGTTCCGTCTCGTGGGGATTGTTTTTAAATTTCGTTACACCAACTTGCCGTGCACACAACTACACGAGACAAGTGTATGTGAAGCGACCCGAGTGAGAGCGGAACATCTTACGTCTTCGTGCTCGCCGTGAGTCTCGCCGATATTGTAATATTTTCATGTTTCAGAAGTTGTGTTTTTGGTAACTTCATGATGAAGCAGAAGTGAAGCTGCGAGACGTTGTTATAATTCAATTTATTGTTCGCATGCCTCCGGATTTACATAGAAAACACAAATATCGTAACTTCGTCGTTCGTTCGTCGTTTCAGCCTATCACAAGTCCACTGCTGAACATAGGTCTCCCCCATAGAAAGCCACAAAAGTTTGTAGCTCTCATATTGGAGGGATTTTGCCATAGTTGCCACGCTTGGTACAGGCAGGTTGGCAACCGCAGTTTATTTATTTCAGATGTTCCAGGAAGATGCTGCTGCCCATCTCCTGGTTTTAATTTCCCTCTGTCGACTTTTAAGACACCCACGGGATGACATGGGGTGGTAGATTCTCTTAGGTCGCTACCACACGGCACGCCGCTACCACACGGCACTATAACCACGAAACAATAACTGCTTTTTAAATTGTCTGTAAATTTACTGTATTAGCTGTGCCCCACGGCTTTACCCGTGTAAAAAGCCGACCCCGATCGACGATATACATATATACTTCCCTATTTGATTCGGATTATGGGGTTTTAATTTTTTTGTGCGGAACCCTAATTAATTCTTAAAATTGCCTAAATTACACGGTATAATATCAGCTACCTGTCAGTGAAAGTAAAGTCAAAATCTGACAGACAAATTTTTTTTTTCCTTACAAGTGTCGTATGTACTTTCATAAGCATTGAGTAAAAAGCTGTTATTTTGTTATTACAAACAGAAACTTCAATTTTATTTATTTGTATAGATTTTTTGTGGAAGTAAAAAAAAGCAACTGGCAAAAAAGCAAATGATAATATTAGTTTTTATAAATATTGGTGAGTTAAGAGAATGAGACGTTACTTTGCGGAAATCCATTATAATAAAAGAAAAAAAAGTTAATTTGCTAAGATCCGCATACAAATCTTCTGTGTCAATATCACTTGATAATGCCACTCGTTTTGAGGTGAAACACGTGTGAAACAAGTGTCGTGTTATCGACTTCAGGGGTGTGTTAGCAAATTAACTTTATTTCCTTTAAAATATTGGTAACTTCTCTTCGCTCACATGCAACGTTATTTTTTTTTCAAAGTCAAAAAGTTTGTCTAAAATATTATGGGGCGTGGTTCGGTTGTTTATTTATAATGTATTTGACTAAGATATTTTTGTCATTATTATTGGAATCAGTCTAAGTAGGTACCACCGCATTGCCAGTTATTCTGCCGTGAAGCAGTAGTGTGCTAAACATTACTGTTTCGGTCTGAAGGGCACTGTGAGCTAGCGTAATTACTAGGTATAAGTAAAATGTAATGAAATGTTTTATTTTTTAACCTGATACTTAAAAATATCATTTATCAAAAGTCCATTTTTTTATCCGCATGTATCCCCTTTTTTGTAACTCTTTTTTTATTGGAGAAAGCGACGACTGCTCATAACAAATGCTCTGTCACCAAGGACATTTCTGTGTGACATAACACTGCGCCCGTCACCCTGAGAAATCAGTTCTTAAGTCTCAAATGCGCAGTGATTACAGTAGCTCTTAGTGCCGTTCAGACTGCAACAATGTAATGTTTGCACACTACTGCTTCACGACAGAATAACTGGCCCTGCAGCGGTACCCGGCTGTAAATCAGCCGGCCCAGCAAAGGCGCGTAACCCTTAAGCCGTTTTTGACAAAATACCAAAAGCGTGGGGGTCTCCCCCTGATACGGCTTTTAGTCGTGAAAGTAACATATCCACGATTTCACTGTAATTACATCGACCAGGGAAGCGTCACCGATAAGATATACATCAAAGGTGACATGATGAAAAAAAATGAATCGAATTCATTCTTAATAAACATACGCTACATATTTATAAAAATGTAAATTCTTATCGAAATACTGTCTCGCTTGCATTGATTGGATGACTTTGTAGAACTCAATCTGTCTGCAACGCGAAGCTCGAATCTCCCAGGCTCCGGTCATCAGCGCTTTATCTTGAATCGCATTATCCGGCGGATAACGTCCCCCCGATAGCGCCCGTTAATTTGCTAAGATGAGATTTAAACTTTTTCCATCAAACCAGTCTATTGCCTGAGATTATCAGTCACTTTACCAATTGGGGTTGATTGTTTTGAAGAATATATGAGAAATGACTTGGCCAAACCTAAACTCAGTGGTATTCGAGCTCCACTGCTTGACCGCAGTATAACTAGCACTGCGATGTAAGAAAGAAGGACACATATTTATTTGACACACAGACTACATTAAGAAACATGACAAAATTGGCTTAAAAAAATTACAAAATTTTAGTGCGATGTCAAAGAGTATCCCGCCTCAGCGATAATAATCTATGGTACCCCACAGCACTGGTATTGAGTCGGGTCCTAATGACCCCACGGACAACCGGCAAACAGCCAAAGTGCAAAAAACATAAAACTTAATTATTTTTAAAAATAAAAACAAAATGGAATAAAGAGCATGGACTAAGATAATTACCTTAGCTAGGCGGATTTCTGCATAGGAATAATACCGGTAAATGTTTAGATTTGAAGAAAAAAAACCCGGTAGCCGGCACTAGAATATCTTTTTTCAGTGACGGGACGAGCAAAACGTTCACCTGAAGGTGAGGTGAGTGCAGCGTTTGCTTATAATAAATAACTGTTTAACCCAGAACATTTCTGTGCCACACTGCGCCCGGGGACATCAGTTCTTCAGTCTCCTATGCCCAGTGATTACACTAGCTCCCAGTGCCCTTCAGACCGAAACACAGTAATGCTTGCACACTACTGCTTCACGGCAGAATAACTGCCCCGCGGTGATATCTACTATCTCTATCTACCTATTCGGATTCCTGCATAAGAATCCTGTCACCAGTAAATACATATATGCTCTTAGCGTTCATACAAATTTGAGTCCCGGGCAGGAATTTAGTACGCGACCAATAAACTCAGAAGTCAATCGCTTATACAGTGCGCCAGCCGAGTTGATTACTTGTAAAAAAGCACTCCGCCAAAGCTTAATAGCTGTCTGTCTATCCTTAAAATCGGAGCAGGTAAACAAATATAAAAAAACTAGCTGATGAAAGAAAGAAAAAAAAAATTCATTTGCTAGAAACGGACGTACACAAAAGTAATACATTGACCATAGACATAGACTTACCTCCACGCGGAAGAAAAAAGTAAAACGAAGTCGCGGGCGACTTCGTTTTGCTTTTTAAATATTCCGTGGGAACTCTTTGATTTTCCGTGACATAATTCTATTCCATCGACAGGATGCAAGCTGTCTCTGTGCCAAATTTCGTCACGATCGGTTTAACGGCTGAATCGTGAAAAGGCAACAAACAGACAGAGGGACAGAGAGATACTAGTATGGATGCAGTCTCTTCTATACAACTGCACTGTGACAAACAACAGACGCGACAGGTGGATGGGCTCGCAAACATCGGCGCGAGTCGTGCACACTCCAGCCCAAAACCAATATTGTTAATTGATACACCGTGTGCTGACGACCACATATGGAGAACAGTCCATATAACCCTTATTGCGTTGAAATAAGTTCGATAACCGCTCGCAATGTTGGATTTGCTTACTGTCTACTACAAAACCACATGTATAAAGTTTAAAGTGTACTCTGCGTCTATACATACACACACTAACGCCTTTTTCCCATATAAGGCAGCGACCGCACCCGTAGCCCACCTTTCGACCCAGCGGTAAAATAGACGGGACGAGTGGCGAAGCACGTCGCGCCATTTTGGCACGAAAGATTCATATTCCCCATTGCGTTCCCACGAGCAGTATATATATAAGCGGCAACTAGCCCAATGGTTTAGGGTATGGACTGCACAACATAACGACGCAGGATCGCCCGCCATTCGACTATTGTCGTGAACCATCTCCTAGCACAAGCTTTTACGCTTAGTTGGAGTGGTTAAAAGGAACATTAGTAATGTTAATATAGCATTGCTAGTGTTCTTGTTTTAAAAAAAAAAAACAAAAAAAAAGTGTCAGCATTGCATATTATGGTGTTATTCTGCACGAAGAAATGCTGCCCGTACATATTTTTCTTTTTAGGAACAAATATAAAGTTTGGTAGGTCTGTAATAATTCTGGGAAAAATAAAGAAAGTTTTCTTCATTATAATGGATTTCCGCAAAGTAACGCCCTGATTCAATTAACTATAAAGATTGACAGTCAAAGATCAAAACCAAACAGTGCTCCTACTCCATACATACATAAGATCACGACTGTATCCCAAATGGGGTAGTCAGAGACTGGGCACTCACTGCAAAAACAGATGACTGCCACAATCCACTATTCAGCAAAACAATATAATGCACTTGGTGTGATAGGTGGTGAGCCCATCGCCACCATGCGCTGTTGGGTGCACAGTGCAGTTTAATTCCTTACTAACCTTTTACGGGATCCATTGGATGAGATGGAGTGGTAGTATTCTTTTAACGAGCCGCCACCACACGGCTCCTACTAAACAAAACATATTATCCTTGTTTGTGCTAAATGTACAACAAAATGCATTGAGCACATATATTTACTTTTATAGTCGATTGATTGTATGTTGCGGTTTTACAACAACATGCATTTAAGGGCTATTATACTCTGCCGGACGCATATCGGCTATCTGCCGAACACTGTCTTCATATCTATCCGATGAAGCTGTAAAATCCGATGAAGCTGTAATATCCGATGAAGCTGTAAACATCCGATGAAGCTGTAAAAGCCAAAAAAGGCTAACAGCAATTACATCACCGAAATTATATATGTCTTCATATCATACCGCTTATTAAGCAATGCCATTTTTGTAACTTATTTCGAAATCGAAAGACGAAGGCATCAACTACGTCAAAGAATACTACTAAGTGTCGCAGGTCTTGGGTTCAAGTTCCAGCCAGAAACAGCATTTGTGCAAAGTGCAAGGACAGAATCATTAATGTTAATTAAAGAAAGGAGAAAAGAAATAAAGAAAAGTTATTTCATTTGACGTCACAAATGAAATACACAATAAAGTATCAAAAACAAAAGCAAATATGAAATGAGAAAAATGTGAAACCAAAAAAAAAAAACAAAAAATGTGAAGTCAAATGAGGTCTCTATTTCAGCAAATCGCGGCAGCTACAAATAGAGCCTGATGTTGAATTCACGGGCTGAAAAAACTATATGTGTCATGAAGCGTGTATGAAAGAAACATTAATTCGCCTCGCAACCACTTGCAAAGTCACACACAGATGGTCACGGTGTCTATCCGTGAACATCTGTAGTCTGAGCTAACAAGGGTCAAATGACATCCACAAAAAAAATTGATTATTAATTTTCACGACTCTTAATTAGCATAGATGTACGAGTTACTAACATATCCCTATTAAAAAGTATAGAATGAAATTAATAAAATCAAAGCGTTACACATCACATATCTACTCACCACAAAATCTATTACTACCAATAAAGAAAGAACATATTGTAAAATCTATCGTATAATATATACTATCTTTTCTAATAATCGTTAATTTTTTTTTTTAACTAAAGCAGAAATGGAGATAAATGCCCTGTTTTTTTTCATCCCAAAGTCAACGGCAAGTTTAAATTATTATGAACGCATTATGAAAAGCTTTTTTATATAATAACTATTGTCGTTATAGTGTATAATTTAAAAGAACCGTAAAGAAGCATATTTAGTTACGTTTTTTTTATTGCTTTGCAATATACTTAGTAAAAGTAAATATACACAAAACTACACGCCCGCAAAATTTCCACAGACTAGCAACGTCTGTCTCTGTACAATATTGGGTCACGTAATGATTTCTTATATTTTACGCGAATACTGTGCGTCGAATAAAACTAAATTCATGGTTTTATTGCATTTAAAGTAACAGCCTCTAAATGCCTCACTGCTGAGCACAGGCCTCCTCTCATTTCTGAAAGGATTTTTGGAACCGCCAAGCACGTGGTAAATCAGCACTTTAAATTGCAATTAACAATTAAAGTGGCTGCCGGCACCGGGAATCGAACCCAGGTCACTCGCATACTGTGAAATTTAAAGCGAGCGCCTAGCTCTGAGCTACCAGGGCTCTATTGCATTTAATTTGCTATTTATTCCCAGCGCTTTACAAAGACGGTCTGATGTTAATCCGAGCTACGTTCAGCTTTAAATTACTAGTTTTGTCAGATCTAAGCAAAACTTTTAACAGAAGGTTTAACACCTCTACTTCCCGTGACCATGGGTGCTAGAAAGCGCTCAAAACGTTGAACATAAATTGTATATTAAACGCGATAAAATCCGTAAATTAAGTTTTGCAATAATAATTGTTCATAAACAGCGATTGGGTCGTTGCGAAAAAACAGGGCAACGGTCAATAAGGATTGTTTTTTTACGAAAGAGACAAACAACTTATGGAAACTTCTTTTGTCTAAAAACAAAAATAAGAAAATTCGCAGAGGGTTTTTAGTAGAAATAAGGCTGAAAACACAGGCACACGACAGAAACAAATCTAGAAGCGCCCTCTACGACGTACCTTTGTTGAGAATCTTTTTAAGAAATTGCTTAGCGATCCGAGGCTTCATGCGCCCCGTTCGTCCTGGAAATATTAGTTTATATAATTAGTTAATTAATAATAGTGTTTATAAAATATATTTTATTAATTATGGCACTAAAATTACAACAAATAAAGAAGTATTTAATGGAATTGGTGAAACGTGGATTGTGGCAGTCATCTGTTTTTAGCAGTGAGTACCCAGTCTCTGACTACCCCTTATGGGATACAGTCGTGATCTTATGTGTGTATGTATTAATGGAATTAAGACACGATACGAGCAATACGTTCACCTGATGGCAAGTGCAACGTCTGCCTATAACAAGTGCTGTGTCACTCAGAACATTTCTGTGTGGCACCATACTGCCCCCGTCTCCAGATGCCCTTCAGACCGAAACACAGTACTTTTTGTACATTACTACTTCACGGCAGATAAACTGGCCCTGCGGTGGTACCTACCTAGGCAGATTCCTGCATAGGAATCCTACCATCATTATATTTTCTTAGTACATTATGAGCTAGTGGCTATAAAAAATAAAATTCTACGAAGAAAATGGTGTGGTGGCGGCTGAAGAGAATCTACCACCCCATTCCATCCCGTGGGTGTCGTAAAAGCCGACAGAGGGAAAATTAAAACCGGGTGATGGGCAGCAGCATCTTCCTGGAACATCTGAATAAATAAACTGCTGTTGAAAACCCGCCTGCCAAGCGTGGCAACTATGGCAAAATCTCTCCGAAAGGAGAGTTATTAGGTTTTGTTGCAATCTATGGGGGAGGCTTATGTTCAGCAGTGGACTAGTGATAGGCTGAAATGATGATGATGATGAGTAAAATGTATACGAAACGTTGTGTTTCCAATGTGAAACTAGTGGTAAATGAAAACATTACCGATAAAAATTACCTATTATTTATATATAACAGGTAAGCCGTTGAATGAAATACGCGACGACATTGAACATTAATTTATTTGGTGGTGGTAGGATTCCGATGCAGGAATCCGTCTAGGTAGGTAACACCCCATGGCCAGTTATTCTGCCGTGAAGCAGTAGTGTGCAAGCATTACTGTGTTTCGGTTTGAAGGGCACTGTGAGCTAGCGTAATCACTGGGCATTTGAGACTTAAGAACTGATGTCTCCGGGTGACGGGCGCAGTGTGGTGTCACACAGAAATATTCTGGGTGACACAGCATTTGTTGTGGGCGAACGTTGCACTTACCATCAGGTGAACGTTTTGCTCGTTTCGTCACTTTATAAAATAAAAAAAAACATTACCGAAAAAATTACCTATTATTTATTTATAATAAGTAAGCTGTGGAATGAAATACGCGACAACATTGAACATTAATTTATTAATTAGGAATCAGTCACATAATAAGATTAAGTCACCAAATGCTTAATTATGTGAAATACTTCCAAAACTAGTTTAATTTACCCGTACGACTGCTATATACGACCGACGAACGAATGTTATACTAAAATATATTCTTATACATATATACGTGCAGTGTGGTGGCGGCCTAATAGAATCTATCATCGCATCCCGCGGGTGTCGTAATAGTCGACCGAGGGAAAATGAAAACCAGGAGATGGGCAGCAACTTCTTCCTGGAACTGAATAAATAAACTGCGGTTGCCAACCCGTCGTGCGTGCGTGGCGACTATGGTAAAATTCCACCAAAATGAGAGCTACGAACTTTTGTCGCTATCTATGGGGGAGGCCTATGTACAGCAGTGGACTTGTGATAGGCTGAAACGACAGCGACATATATAAATACATAATCACGCCTCTTTCCCATAGGGGTAGGCAGACCACATCTTTCCACTTACTACGATCCTGACACGTCTATAGCTTCCTCTACTCTCATTAGTGTTTTCAGACAAGCTCGTCGGTTGCGGGTACTTTTGACGTGGCCTTTCCTTAAAACGATTTCGATCTGATCGTAATACGTAATACGTACGCCTACGTCGACCCTTACCGGCTTGCCCCTTAATAAATATATATATATAAAATAAATGTAGAAGTTTGTATGTTTATTTGTTTGTCCTCCAAGCACACTCAAATGGCTGAAGGGATTTTAATCAAATTTGGCATTGAGGTACATCTTACAAATGCTGTGTCACCCAGAACATTTCTCTGCGGCACCACACAGCACCCGTCCACCTGAGATATCAGTTCTAAAGTCTAATATTTTCTGTAATTACTTTAACAATCGAGCTGAAACACGACATACATGGGAATCCTACCAACACTAAAAACACTAAAGAAGCAAGCAACACCGTATTAACTAACTATGTGACCAAACTTTACTAGGTACATCTTTGCCAGTTCGATAAAAACTGATCATCGAACATTCCACTTAACATATCCAATCGGAATTCCTGAATACGTACGAAGAAGGAAATGGATCCTGTTAAATATTCAAAAGGTCCCACGTTTATATCACCGCGTTCACTTTAGTAGACCCTATTTTTATACTCGTACATTTGTATAATGCATTAGAGACAGCCCGGAATAAAATAAGTACTGTTACATAAAAAAACTGTTACAAAAAAATATTTTTATTATCTTAAACTATTGCAGTAACTTTTTTTTTTCTCATGTTAGTTTGAAATATTCATTAAGCTTAAAAAATTGTTTTAATTATAGTTTTAATTCATCGTTATGCGGTAACAGACTGTATCACCTGACTTTCCGTGGTTGCCTTTAAGTAAGGTGGCACATGCCTTTTTTTTATTAGTATCAAGTGTTTATGTGTTTTTGTTATGTGTTAACCTTGTTGGTAATCCTTAAATAAATAAATAAAATAAAATAAAAAATAAAAAATAAAATATCCATTTTTTCGAACTACGAATTTCGAATTCGTATACCAATAATATGTGGATTAGGCATACACTTAATTGTTATATACGATAGAGCGTACAAAAGTAACAAAACAGTTTTCATGTGATCGATTTTCGACAACACCGACAACTTCCGGATACCGGCAGAAGCCATTCAACTGGGCAAATTATATTATTGTTCCTAAAGTATACCTACGCGCACACAGGCACTCGTTCGTCTTTATCTACCTGCGCCCGATGTAACGCTTGTGCGATAAGATCTTAGGTAGGTCAGGATGCAGTGTCAGAAGAAATGGAACAATCACAGCAACCTTTCATATATTTACGCGAATACTACACATTTAAATAAAACTATTTTTTACTGATTTTATCGCGTTTAATTATGAACTATTTATAACGCGACGTTTCAAGCGCTTTACAGAACCCATGGTCACGGGAGGACTGAGATGACAGATGTCGTGATGTCATAGTTAACCCGGGGTACCTTTAGCTTTTAGTTATTATTTTTGGTCCTATTTACGCAGAAAGAGCTAACTGAGTCTTGAAGTCTTGCAGTGGTATGCTTGGTTTTTGATTTAATTTTATTAATTATAGGATCCCAATTCGGTGGTAATACCCATCCATCTTCTCTATTGAAATTAGGATGTTTTTTTAATTTTAATAGCCACGCGAATGTAACCTTTATTCCCTTTCAATGTAATTGGATGACCATGAGGGACCATCTAATGCCTCCTATATCTGGTGCCATCTGATCCTATCTTACGAAGTTCAATGTAATTGGATGTATATAATTGCTTTTAAAAATGCTTGTTAAAACGAAACACGCAAAAAAGAACAGTTAGGTCCGATAGCTTCGACAAATTACGTTAAAGACAAATTTGACTAAGTTAGTCTTCCTTTGACGTGAAAGAAATGGCAAACAATGAGGATAATTTCTTTATCTGCCCTCTTTTTACTTGAACAAAGTCTATCAAATTAGGCAGTTGAGTGACGATAAGACTTTTCGAGTCAATTTTAGGATTCCGACGTCGAAATAAAATTGTTGTTGGATGTCGCGGTGGTGTACGATCGGAGCCATATAGTACAGGTTCCGTAGAAAAGTTTAAATTTTAAACGATCAAAAAATCCAAACAGTAAATTACGTTTAAAATGACAAAAGCACGCTGCAAACGCCTCTGATAATATTCTAGTTTTCGCAATATTACGATGTGTGCAAAAGTCCCCTTAAGCTCCCTAGCGGAGTCAGCGGAATTCAAGTTTGCGATCCGCTAGGAGGCTACACGAATACGCTCACGCGGACATATGCATAAATTAATCTATACATTACATAACTGCAAAGCGTGGCAACTATGCCAAATTTCCCTTAAAATACGAGCCGCAAACTTTTGTTGCAACTACGGAAGAGGCCTATGTTCTGCAGTAGATAACATTAGGTTAGGCTGCAATGACGATAATGATGAAGAACTGGTATGCAAAATATGGTTTTCAAATTACAGATTTTGCAACGCATTTTGCAACTCGTGTCTCTTAATGTATAAACGTAACTTTATTGTAAAAATTGAAGAGGAGTTGACAATTTCAGAGAACCCGGGCCTGAAAAAATACCCACGAGTCAAGTGGGTGGCGACTCGACAAGTGTGGGGTGGACGAGTAGAAAATATAACGTCTTTAATTTTCTGTAAGTCAGACGGTCATTGTGATATCGCGTGAACAATGGCAGACACTTTACAACGTAATATCTGTTATAAATGTGCGCGCAATTATATCTCGTGTGCTGTAGGAGCATGGAATGAATAGACTAAAGAAATAAGGAAGATACTTTCCTTTGTAATTATTTGATTACGTAGAAAGTATACTAAAGGTTTTGTATTGACATCTATGACGCCACATGAGAAGCTCAAGAAGTATCTCATACATTCCATAATCGCGCTATGATAGTTACTGAGATGCGAACTATATATACAACATCTAATTTATTTTTGATTGTATAGTGACGAAACGTGCAAAACGTTCACCTGATGGTAAGTTCAACGTCCGCCCACAACAAATGCTGTGTCACCCAGAATATTTCTGTGTGACACCGCACTGCGCCCGTCACCCTAAAACATCAGTTCTAAGTCTCAAATGCACAGTGATCACAGTGCCCTTCAAAGCGAAACACAGTAATGCTTGCACACTACTGCTTCACGGCAGAATAACTGGCCCTGGGGTGGTACCTACATAAAGTGGTGGGCGCGTAAGACTAAGACAATTTGCTACCTCCTTTTAACTAGTAGGTTTTTAGGAAATGTCTACCTGTAATGAAACCCCTTAAATTATTCTGCAGTTTTAAGTTTTTTTTTATTGGATAAAAGTGACGGAACGAGCAAAACGTTGACCTGATGGTAAGTGCACTGTCTGCCCATAAGAAATGCTGTGTCATCCAGAACATTATTGTGTAGCATCACACAGCAGCAGTCCCCCTGAGACATCAGTTCTTTAGTCTCATATGCCCAGCAATTACATTAGCTCTCAGTGCCCGTCGAACCAAAACACAATAATGTTTGCACACTACTGCTTCACGACAGAAAAACTTTCACTGTGGTGGTCTCTACCTAGACGGATTCCTGCATATCAATCATACAACTAATAAAGATATCGTAAAAACTGATTAAAGGTAATGTCAGTGAAACAAAAAAAAGACTAAAAATCAACTATTTGTGTAATGGTTTCTTATATTTACGCGAATACTACACATTTAAATTAAACTATATTTACGGATTTTATCGCGTTTAATTTAAACTATTTATAACCCGACGCACATAGGGCAAACTAAAAGATCCATATAAACCCGAGTTAAAGAACATATACCTGATGTGAAGCATCGACGCTCTAGGAAGTCTGCAGTCTGTGACCATGTTCTGGATCATCCCAACCATTACATCAGATTTGATAAACCACAAATACTCGCAAAAGAACACAGATGCCTACCAAGGATGATTCGCGAGGCTATTGAAATTAAAAAACATCCTAATTTCATTAGAGAAGATGGTTGGGATGGTCGGCTTGAGATACTATTATTAATAATAAAAACCAAGCATACCACTCCAAGGCTCTTTCTGCGTAGATAGGAAAAATAATAATAAAACCTGAAGTTACTCCGGGTTAACTATGACATCAGGAAATCTGTCACCTCAGTCCCCCCGTGACCATGGGTGCTGTAAAGCGTCCGAAACTTCGGGTTATAAATAGGTTAAATTAAACGCGATAAAAAAATAGTTTTGTTTAAATATTCGTGTAATATATGCTAGTGATGTACACAGGCGTACATCATTAGCATTCACACATACACACACACACACACTCGCGCGAACATGAATAATATTTACCTCGTTACCCATTTTATTCATAAAAAAACCATTATCGCTATTAGTTGAGTTTTTTAATTAATTCAGTTATTTTAGTTTATCTTTTGTATAATACTCTAGCCGTAGTAACAGCAGAAAATGGAAATTGTTACTGGACTATATACCTAATACTTTTTAGGGAATCCGAATCGGACCTTCGGAATCGGACGTAATGCTGCAGACTTGCGAGTATGAAAACCCAAAAACCAATTTTTTTAGTTTTATAATAATTGATTCGACAGGGACACGAACCCATGCCGCCTAATGAAGCACTATAAACGTTGAGCCACGAGTAAAACTAAACGGGATATACGTCATCGAACGTAACCATATCGGCATTATTTAATTATTATCTTTGTCTCAACTTTCCTCAAGATAAGACACAATGATAAGAGTCGATCTGCGCTATTCCCCGTGCTGGGAACTCGAGGAGAGCTCATGGAGGAGCGTTCTTGACTCACGTACCAAAGTGGTGCGCTACCCGTCACGTCTAGTGTCCCGCGGAAGCGTAAAGTCGGGCTATGGTTGTGCTATCTGCCTACATGTCTAAACAGCCGACCCTGATCGAAGATATACATATATCCTGTTCGGATCGGATTTTAGGGTTTTAAGTTTCTTGCGCGGATACCTAATTATTTTTCTAAAATAAAGTTGCCTAAGTTACCCGCTTTAATATCAGTTATCTGTCAGTGAAAGTTGAAGAAACAAACAGACAGACAGACAAAAAAAAAATTAAATTGTTATTTTCTTACAAGCTACGGTAATTCTCATAAGCATTGAGTAGAAAGCTGTTATTTTGTTATTACAAACAGACACTTCCAATTTTATTTATTTGTATAGACAACTGAATCACGTCATATATATGTGTATGTATGGGACGTGATTCAGTTATTGTCAGATTGATATCACTAAGCAAATACAACCTAAACGAAGCTCCGCTAGTAATCGAGCTGGGCCGTATTCCAATTATTTTCCGTGCTCTTGAGACCGGCATAGAATGTCAATAGCGCTATTTTAAACAACGCTCTGACCTGGGGGTTTATTATGTAACTCTGGTTGGTTTCGGGTACGGTTTCATTTGATCCCATAAACCAATGAACGAGCTTCATACGCCAAAATAAAACCGATCACAAAACCTACCAGAGTTACAAGATAGACCTCCTGAGTTAAATGAAGTCGTTAGGTACTGTCAAGAGAGTACTGCAGTGTATATACATATCTGTTATATCCCGTTACTTTAAGAAGGGCTGCTTATGCCACGGAAACCCCAATCCTTATTCCGTCATGTAAGCATTTTAAATGATCTTTGTTAGGTTCAAGTGCCGTGTGGTGGCGGCTCGTTAAAAGAATACTACCACTCCATCTCATCCAATGGATCTCGTAAAAGGCGAGTAAGGAATTAAACTGCACTGTGCACCCAACAGCGCATGGTGGCGATGGGCTCACCACCTATCACACCAAGTGCATTATATTGTTTTGGTGAAACGTGGATTGTGGCAGTCATTTGTTATTTGCAGTGAGTGCCCAGTCTCTGACTACCCCTTATGGGATACAGTCGTGATCTTATGTATGTATGTATGTTAGGTTCAACCGTGTGATGGCAGTCGAATGAGGGAAAATTGAAAACCAGAAGATGGGCAGCAGCATCTTCCTGGAACATCTGAACTTCACTCTTAAGCTTTGACTGTACTTAGACTCAGGGTACCTACTGGGAAATCGAAGTACGTAGTTTCGGATCGATTAGAAGCAACGACGAACGTCAAACATGAACGCTACTACCAAATTACTTCGGATGCAACTTCTACTGGCGGCCTTCTTTCCGATCCATAGGCAACCAATAGAATGAACGTTTAGTGAAGGGTGATCGTGTTAGGAAACGTGCGCTCCGTCAGCCGAAATTTCGTATTTCAATTTTCGAAGTAAGCCGCCTGGGGTCGAAACTAAATCATAAAAGAATGTTGGTTCATCTACGTCTACGCTTAATTAATTGATTAAAAAAAAGTAAACGTAAATTAACAGCCATTAAATATCCCACTGCCGAGCACAGATGTCCTCTCATTTCTGAGAGGGTTTTGGAGCCGTAAAGTGTCCGCCACGATGCTGCAATGCGGGTTGACGGACTTCACATGTCGTCGAAATATTTCTATTCCTCAGACATGCAGGTTTCCTCACGATGATTTCCTTCACCGCTGAGCACGTGGTAAATCAGCACTTATAATTGCAGAACAAATTAAGAGCACCGGGTATCCAACTTTCATACTTATAAAAAAACACTACGGCACCTTTACTCCCTGGTGTGACGCGACCTTAGTTTCGCTTAGTGTATTTTCAAACAATAAAATACAGTAGGTATTATGTCCTAAATCCCAAATAGGAGGTGAACACGTACAACAGCCCGTAATAACAGACCCTCACCTTTTGTCAGGCTGAAATCCTTTCGGATTCCCAAATTGTCGGGTGTGGACAGAGCTGGCGGTGCGGTATTGAATTTACCTGAAACAAAAATTAAAAATTCATCGTTAAAAGCACGTAAATTTATAGGAGCTTCACTCTAAGCACATTAAAGGACAAAGAATGTGGATTATGTGTTCGGGATTGTTACTGACGTCGACGTAATAAGGATACTTATATTAGGTATACATACATACATACATAAGATCACGACTGTATCCCATAAGGGGTAGTCAGAGACTGGGCACTCACTGCAAAAACAGATGACTGCCACAATCCACGTTTCACCAAAACAATATAATGAACTTGGTGTGATAGGTGGTGAGCCCATCGCCACCATGCGCTGTTGGGTGCACAGTGCAGTTTAATTCCTTACTCGCCTTTTACGAGATCCATTGGATGAGATGGAGTGGTAGTATTCTTTTATTCACCACACACATATTAGATATAAGGATAATAATAAGGATAATTATATCCCGGCAAACCAAATAGTGGGATTTCTTTGCAGGAATCCGTCTAGGTAGGTACCACCCCAGGATCAGTTATTTTGCCGTGAAATAGTAGTGTGCAAACATTACTTTACTACGGCTTGAAGGGCACTGTGAGCTAGCGTAATCACTGGGCATATGAGACTTAAGAACCTATGTCTCTGGGTGATGGGCACAGTGTAGTGTCACACAGAAATTTTCTGGGTGACACAACATTTGTTATGGGCAGACGTTGCACTTACCATCAAGTGAACGTTTTGCACGTTTCATCACTTAATGCAATAAAAAAAAATATCTTATTCTATTCCTATTTATAAAAGAATATAATTCTATTTTATTTTATATTATTGGATGCCACAAAAAATCAGGGTAGGATCATGCATCCTAGCATATCCTGAGTGGCCGTCCTTTTTGGAGCATTGCACCATGAGCGGATGGATTTTTTTTTTCGTGTGTTGTCTGTTTTCATTTCTACACAGCTAATCTGTGTGTGAATTGTGTGCGTGTGTAACAAATAAATGTTTCTTTCGTCTTTCTTTCTTATTGAATTGTGTTTATATTATCCACCAGTGTTTTAAAACTGTCAGGATGACATTATATACTCGTACATTAACATTAAATAACGTCACAACAAAGCAATCTCGATTGCAAGTCGTTACTAGGGAATGTCGTCAAAAATTATTTTACACATGAAGGGGTCGCACGTCGATCATTCTTTGTACCACAATGGAGCGAAAAAGCCTCTTCATCGACGCGAATTCGTCTGTTATTGTAATGTAAATGCCAAGTAACATTTATCAATACAGAATAATGTCCCACGAGTCGATTGTGTATAATTTTTGAAGGCTTTATCGTTTAACGACTATTAGAAGAGGTTCAATAATAACAAAACGTACATACGTAAGTTAATATAGTCCCGCGTGAAATGAAACCAGACGGGTAGAGAACTACCGTCGCCATTTTGGTACGAGTCAAAAAATTCTTACTCCCTATTGCGTTCCCACGAGCAGTATTATGACAGCATTGTGCATTATTTAATTATTGTTCATTGTGACACCTTAATGTAAGGTATACAATGGGCGGACTTAATGCATTCTCTGCCAGTCAAACCAAAGTATGTGAAAAAGAATCTGGGGTGAAAATATAAACACTATTACATAATAATCATATAATAATATAAACAACCAATGTACACACTCACAAAATTTTACTGTTGGTAGGATTCCTATGCAGGAGACCGTCGAGGTAGGTACCACCACAGTGCCAGTTATTCTGCCGTGAAGCAGTAATGTGAAACATTACTGTTTCGGTTTGAAGGGCTCTGTGAGCTAGAGTAATCACTGGGCATATGAGACTTAAGAACTGATGTCTCAGGATGACGGGCGCAATGTGGTGTCACACAGAAATGTTCTGGGTGACACAGCATTTGTTATGGGCAGACGTTGCACTTACCATCAGGTGAACGTTCTGCTCGTTCCGTCACATACATACATACAAATAATAAATATTATGGTGTTATTCTGAACGAATAAGGCTGTCCGTACAATAACTTAGTCGCCTCTTATGAAACCTCGAGAGGAAAGAGTGCTCTTCTACTCTGCCGGATACCTATCGGCTATAACAAGAACTAATTCATAAAATCGAATAATACCGGTGTCAGGCGCTCGTACATAAATTTCAATACAGGCGCGAGATCCCAGTTCGACTCCCATTGCCAGTGATGTTCATTGCTTTTCTAAGTATTAGTTTGCCACGTCTTTGGCGTTAAGGGTTAAAGGTTTAAGTAAAGGCATGTCGATTCATTATCAGCGCAATTGAGATATCATATTTTACATTTCTTAATAACCGTGCGGTGGCGGCTCGTTAAAAGAATACTACCACTCCATTTCATCCAATGGATCTCGTAAAAAGCGAGTAAGGAATTAAACTGCACCCAACAGCGCGTGGTGGCGATGGGCTCACAACCTATCACACCAAGTGCATTATATTGTTTTGGTGAAACGTGGGTTGTGGCAGTCATCTGTTTTTGCAGTGAGTGCCCAGTCTCTGACTACCCCTTATGGGATACAGTCGTGATCTTATATATGTATGTATCTTAACAATTAGTAGTGTTAATAACAGTTGTAGTGGTCTAGGACATCAGTGGTGTATATTGCCTAGTGGTAGTGTTGTAGTGGTGGAGGGTATCTGGTGGCGGTTCCCGGTGGCGGTGTTAGTTTGCTCGTGCACGATACTGTGCGAGGGCTGGCGGTGCTCTTCAAAACTAGGTAATATAAACCTATTTCATATTCTGCATGCGGATCTTATCAAATTAACTTTCTTTCCTTCATAAGGTGTAAGCTCCGTCCGCAACGAGCCAGCTAACGAAATCGCGGCGTCAGTATTAATAACCTTCTGTCTTCTGTAATTTGGAAGTAAAGACTCAAGTGAACGAGGAGCAGTCGGAGGAGACCATCCGACACAATAAACCCTGTACATCTCTTTGTCCTGCAATTTGTGTTGCGAATTTGAAAATCTTTTTTTCATTTCGACGCCCGCTTTTGTCGTTTAGTTTTCGCATTGCGGGAATAATTTTGAAGTGGAAACGAACCGACAATGGTTACATTTTATGCACGAAAAATGTAGTGAATTGTAAAATATTCTAAACTGGAATTGTTGAAACTAATGAACGGGCAAAAGCATATTTCAATAAAACCAGATTTTTACGGACTTTATCGTGTCTTTCGAGCGCTTTACAGCACCCATGGTCACGGAAGGACTGAGGTGACAGATATCCTGATGTCATAGTTAAACCGAGGTACCTTCAGCTCTTAGGTCGTGACGGCAATTAAACTTAGAAATTAGATTAAAATCTATTAATAAATAAGCAGGAATCCGTCTAAGGTAGGTACCACCCCAGGGTCAGTTATTCTGCCGTGAAGCAGTAGTGTGCAAACATTACTGTGTTTTAGTCTGAAGTGCACTGAGAGCAGACGTCGCACTTACCATCATGAACGTTTTGCTCGTTTCATCACTTTATCCAATAAAAAAATAACGTGAAGAGAAAACTTTGTACCATTTATTGAGCATTTTGCGCGCTCGCGGGAGTTTAGGATTTGGCATAGTTAATATGCTAATATATGTTCTATATATATATATATATATAATATGTGTTACAGATACATTAAATTGAATAAACTAAAACATTCATTAATTACGTTCATACGGACAATGTCAAATTATTTATTTTTAATTATTAAAAAAATACGATCCTCTACAGTAGGATTTCTCGTGTATCGTGGGTGCGTTTTACAGACATATATTTCACATGAACAACACAACCAGACCCGAAAAACAACAATTTGTGTTTTGCACAAATGTTAGCTGCGACTGGGATTCGAGCCCAGAAACTGCGGCGTAGAAGTCAGGTACGCTAACCACTTGTCGTTGTACATAATAGTGAGTCGTTTGTTTACGTTCATACTGCCAATGTCAAAACCCGTAATAGTCTATGTTCAAACAGTCACACAGAGTATAATTTTGCCACAAATAATTACTTAAACCTCGGTACCGTTCAAACCAGAAAAAATTAAGAATTTCGACCACATATCGGCCACTAGTAATAATAAATAGAAATAATTTAATAAAAATACACTTCAAAATTCACTGTAAAATATCAGTATATAAACAATAATCAATTAATTAATAAATAATAATTAATAGTAACAGGAACGTTGCATAGTTAATAGAATCAGGCGTTACTTTGCGGAGATCCATTACACTGAAAGAAAGTAAGTTAATTTGCTAAGATCCGCATGCAAAATATAAAATGCTGCATATTACCTAGCTTTTTGAAGAGTAACGCCCGCCATCCCTCAGTAGCGTGCACAAGCAAACTAACACCGCCACCAAATAACCGCCACAACCACTACAATACTACCACTAGGTAATATACACCACTGAAGTCGAGAACACGACACGGGTTTCGCCCCAAAACGGGGCATTTTTAAGTGTCATAGACTCTACGATTGACAGCCGCGGCTGCTGTCTGCTGGATCTTAGCCAATTAACTTATTTTCCTTCAGGAACGTTGCAGTCAAATTCAACCATGAAATTTTGAAAACGTTGCAGTCAAAATTCTAAGCTCAAAGGAGTTTCACTTCAATAACCACCAGGGATCGAACTCAGATCACTCGGTTACTATGGAATTTAAGCCGAGCACGCAGCCCCTGAGTTACCATGGCTCTCTCAAAAAGTTCTTCAACCAGTAAATTTATTTTCTATAATCCGTAAATATAGGATAAATTATGCTCGAGCCTTTAAAGAGCTTACTATAAATAAAGCTCGTAAACAAGGGCTGCATTCACATTAATTAGAGCGTCGGGTTATCTCTCCTGGCCGTGCGCTTATTTACATTTTTATGAGAATGCACCAGCGCCATCTATATCCTGGAGGACGCCGGGAAAAAGGAGAGAGGGCGGGTTAATATCCGCTATGAAGAAGGCTAAAAAAGTTAGGTGTCAGATAAAAAGTACGCCAGGATTATAAAACCGGCTTAACAATATTTTGTTATTATTCTTTTTTTTTACTTTTTTTTTATATATTTAAAGCCGTGTGGTGGCGGCTCGTTAAAAGAATACTACCACTCCATCTCATCCAATGGATCTCGTAAAAGGCGAGTAAGGAATTAAACTGCCCTGTGCACCCAACAGCGCATGGTGGCGATGGGCTCACCACCTATCAGACCAAGTGCATTATATTGTTTTGGTGAAACATGGATTGTGGTAGTCATCTGTTTTTGCAGTGAGTGTCCAGTCTCTGACTACCCCTTATGGGATACAGTCGTGATCTTATGTATGTATGTATGTATATATATTTAAAGACATTTATTCCAACACTTCCATCTACACACATAATACATGGTACACATAACATAAGGTATACATAATACAAAGAAAAAATGGAAAGAAAAATAACAATGTAAAGAAAAAAAAATGTGTTTGTGTGACCGTCTCAGCATAAGCCGCGGAGTCGCAGCGCTGACTTTCAGTCGGCCCCAAACTACAGTAAGGACGGCAACAGTAAGCGATTAAATGTTTTTTATTTTAATTTTAAAGTGTAAGTTTAAAAAGTAAGTTTAAGTAATTTAAAACAAAAACAGTGCTAAATTATATATGAAATAAACTGTGGGATACGAACTATATATATTAGTATAAACTTCTACATTGCTACTATGAACAAAGTAAAGTGTACATTTGCTATGTTCATACTATGTGTGCAAAATGATAAAAAGATAATTAAAAATAATTCCCTGTGTTAAGCTTATTAACTACATGTGAGACGTGTGCAAAATAGTGTAAGCTAATGACTATATTTATTTATAATATATCTCTGTCTGTCCTAAAAATCGTATGTTATTATCGTTTTGTTACTATGGACAAACATGGGTTCATTACTGTACACCGGAAACAAAACAACAATCAAAACAGTGGAGAAGACCTGGTTCACCCCCCTCTAAAAAGGCTAAGTCGATTTTGTCGGCAAATAAGGTGATGGCTTCAGTATTCTGGGACTCGAAAGGTGTGATTATGATTGATTATCTGAAAGGGGTCAGACTATAAACTCTGATTACTACTGCACCTTACTACGTCGTTTACGAGAGGAAATAAAAGAAAAACGTCGAGGAATGCTCAGAAGAAAAGTCCTGTTTCATCAAGATAACGCCCGTGTTCACACGTCAGTACAGTCAATGGCTGGAATTCACAACTGTGGCTTTGAACTGTTACCGCATCCGCCGTATTCACCTGATCTGGCATCATCAGACTTCTTTCTGTTCCCTAACCTAAAAAAGCACTTGGGAGGTCAAAGATTTTCGACAAACGACGAGGTCAAAGCAGCTGTAGACGCATATTTTGACTCTAAGGAAGAATCATTTTTTTTCAACGGTCTAAATGCTTGGAAGGGGAGGTGGCAAAAGTGTATTGAACTTGATGGTGATTATGTAGAAAAATAAAAATATAACTGATTTAGTATGTGTTTATTTTCTTGGTTAGGCCGAGTACTTTTCAATCCACCCTCGTAGTATGAACTTTTTGATTGAAAGACTGTGCACTTTCTAGGATTTTGTAGTCAAAACGTATACATTGCCCCATGAAAGAGTTATTGACTATTAGACTTAAGAACCGATGTCACAGGGTGACCAACGCAGTGTGGTGCCACTCAAAAATGTTATGGGTCATGGTTTGTTGTGGGCAGACGTTGTTTTAAGCATCAGATCAACGATTTCTTCGTCCCGTGACTTTCTTCCATTAAAAATTCAGCTAAAAGACAAAACATTTTTTTATAATATTGGTGGCGAATGTATTCGAACCCTTGAAGTACAGCCTTTTCCTAAGCACATAATAAGAAATTATTATATAGTACGTAATTAAACTGTGGAGTGGTACGTAAGATGCTGAAGCAGAATCATCTTAACGTTAATAAGATTAGGATGCAATTTGTTAGTAATGAAAGTAGATTGCGCTGTTCTTTAAGATATTACATGGTTGGTAATGAAAGCAGAGGATTACTTTTCAGGGAGGGGTGTAGAGCGAGACGCACGCTCCCCACTAGTATCACTTGCGTTCTAATTGGGATTCACGGAAATGCAATTACTGAATCAGATGAGTCAGATTTTAAATAAAAGAAAAGTACAATTCTTTTTTATTTTACTAATTGACGAGACGAGCAAAACGTACACCTGATGGTAAGTGCAGCATCTGCCCATAACGAGTGCTGTGTCACACGAAACACTTCACTACATACGAGCCTTCTTATATGTATGTAAAGTGGAATGGTGCCTGCGTCTTAGTGTGGTCACTTCGGTACTTTATCCTAGGCAGATGACATGGTTGTAAATGAAGATGTCGATCTTTTTTAAGACTGCTGGTCACTGTTAGCCCAAAGCTTTTACAGCTTCATAAGATTGAAAGGTGACCGAGCACTGTGGGAGCTTAGACAAAACCTTTATTCGTGGATGACTAGCGCAAGGGCCCCCGAGACCTCGGCTTGTACCGTCATCCTGTGCGGAGAGTAACTGCCTCGAGGGTGCCCAAGGGCTCTGTCAGTTACTTCATTCGGGAGGGCATTTACATGATTATCTAAATTAAAGTTTACCACCAATTTGGTATGCGTTTCCGTTCGAGAAGAAATGACGAAAAGACATCATCATCATTATCAATACTTATAGCTTTTACCGACACGAATTTCTGCATCTTCTGTAGTTCTTCTCTAATACAGAGTATTATTTTAAGCTAGCTGTGCCCCACGGTTTCACCCGCGTAAAGTAAGCCAATAGGTGTCCGGCGAAAGTGGAATAGCGCACCTACCTCTAACCTACCTAGGTGTCGCAAGGGGCGACTAAGGTGTTGTACGGACGGCCCCTTTTCGTGCAAAATTATACCACAATATGCTATGCTGTCAATATACTGCTCCTGGGAACGCAATGGGGAGTAAGAATTTCTTGATTCGTACCAAAACAGCGGCGACGTGGTTCGCTAATACGGGAAAAAGGCGTGATTGTATGTATGTCATTGTACGCCTGTTTTGCATCCTGGTCGATTTTTGACCAAGGCTACTTCCAAGTAAGTGGGAAGGTATCCGTTAGAGACACTAGCTCGTCCTGACCTACCCGCGCCCGATGTGAAAACCGAAAGCGAAAAGAAAAATCAAGAAGAAAAAAAAACAAAATTTGGTTCCGGCTGGGATCCGAAACCTGGACCAGAGACGCAGTAGCCAGCTCTACCACTACACCATTAGGCAAAGTAAGTAGGATCCAGGTAAAAACGTTTTACTATTCACAAATGAAAAGAATATTTTTTTCTCTGCTAGTAAAATTGTTGCCCAAACACCGATGAAAACTTACACTGCTATATTACCCGTTGTAATACGTCTGCGTCAAGTACACAGCGTTGTAAAATGTTCCCGGGCGTTGTGTTCCGAAAACGTTCCCGCGGGTGCGGCGGCGACGTAACACATAACTCATAAGTGTAACAGGAATATTCGGGAACGGGCGGGAGACGGTGAAATACAGTTTAAAATAAATTATGGCAGCCATTACCACGCGCAAACTGCGGCCGCCGACAGAAGGCGCAAGATGGCCGATTTAAATCGTTCAAAAGTATTGTATTTACGTGTTGTTGAATTCAAAAACATTTGTTTGAAAATATTGGCTAGTGAAATATAAAATTGCTTCCACTATTCATTTTATAGTTACATATTTTTTTTATATATTGATTACTATCAAGTATTTAAATAAAACAATTTTTAAGGATTTCGTCGCCTTCAATTTAAACTGTTTATCACCCGTCGTTTCCAGCGCTTTAAAGCACCCATGGTCACGGGAGGACTGAGGTGACAAATGTCCTGATGTCATAGTTGACCCGGAGTACCTTCAGCTTTTAATTTTTTTTGTATTGTACAAAGTGACAAAACGATCGAAACGATCAAAACGTTCACCTGATGGTTAGTGCAACGTCCGCCCACAACAAATGCTGTGTCACCCAGAATATTTCTGTGTGACACCGCACTGCGCCCGTCACCCTGAGACATCAGTTCTTAAGTCTCAAATGCCCAGTGATTACGCTAGCTCACAGTGCCCTTCCAACCGAAACACAGTAATGCTTGCACACTACTGCTTCACGGCAGAATAACTGGCCCTGGGGTGGTACCTACCTAGACGGATTCCTGCATAGGAATCCTACCACCAGTTTTTTTTAGTCTGATATTTAAAAGCTTTTCTTTTCTTTTTCTTTCTAAAAAAAACGATGCCCCACAGTAGGATTTCTCCTGTGTCGTGGGTACGTTTTACAGACATAAATTCTGTAGGCCATACAAATATTTGTCCCGTGCGGGAATCGAACCCGCGACCCGCGGCGCAGAAGCCAAGGGCTTAGCCACTGCGCCAACATGAGCTGATAGATATTTAAAAGCTGAACCCGGGTTAACTATGACATCGGCACATCTGTCACCTCAGTCCACCCGTGACCATGGGAACGCATAATAAATAGTTTAAATTTTACTGGTGGTAGGCAGACGTTGCACTACCATCAGGTGAGAGTTTTGCTCGTCTCGTCACTTTATCCAATAAAAAAAATGACGCGATAAAATCCGTAAAAATAGTTTTACTGTTAAATAATCAATATATTGTTTTCCGTCTGCGACTATAATTTTAGATATAAATCGCAGTAATGCATTGTCTTCATTTATAAACTCAAGCTGGCACCATTATAACGACCCGGCTTTGCAGAAATTCGTCTTGGTAGATACCCTCCAGGCCAGTTATTCTGCCGTGAAGTAGTAGTGTGCAAACATTACTGTGTTTTGGTCTGAAGGGCACTGAGGACTGGTGTACTGGGCATGTGAGATATAAGAACCGATGTCTCTGGGTGACACAGCATTTGTTATGTGCAGAAGTTGCACTTACCATCAGGTGAACGGTTTGCTCGTCTCCATACTTCATCCAATAAAAAAAAAGCTAGAATATGCTTCTATATCATGCAATATTATAATTGAAAAAATAACTAGTAACGCAATACATCAAATGTAAGTATGCCCGTAAATTATACAAACCCTTATCTTGATGCGCACCTGTAATAAAAAGCGAGATAAAGTGCGTGTCGCATAAAGGGAAGAATGATTCCATTACGACCTGCTGCGACTTGCCGAGTTTTAAAAGTACTTTAATCATAAATTCTAAAATAAATCTACACGACCTGAACACACAATATCAGTCAGTGCCTATTCGTTTTAGCGCGAAACCAGTATTCAAAGTCAAAAGTCAAAAGCAATTTTAAGCAAATAATTTTGCAGTATAAAGTCGCGTCAATGATGACACACTCCTCGCGGCTTTCGCTTTTAGTAGGATAATACCAAAATTGTTACTTTTTTATTATAGAATTGGGGACAAGTGGGCAAGCGGCTTACCAGATGGTAACTGATCAATATCGGGTGCGATGTCTTCTACCACCGTCCCGACATGTTACAAAAAGCTTTTTCAACAATATAAGGAGATTAGGAACTACATGAACGTTAAAGACAGTAACGCAGAAGCCAATGGCTTAGCCACTGCGCCACCGGCCCTAGGCTTCTGCGCCGCGGGTCGCGGGTTCGATTCCCGCACGGGACAAATATTTGTATGGCCTACAGATAGTTGTTCTGGGTCTGGGTGTTTGTCCATGTGGAATTTATTAAACAGGAGAAATACTACAGTGGGATTTTTTTTTAAAAAGAATAGAAACGTCCAACAAAAAAAACTGAAAACTCTTAAGTTAGGGAAACAAGACAAGAAACATTAAAGCACAAACTGAAGCAGCATTGAGTTGGCCACATAGCAAAATGAACAGCCGTTGTGAAAGAAATATTCTCAATTTGCAACAACCAGAAAAGGTAGTAAAGAACAAATAGACGACGGACCTTTCCCAATATTCGGTGGACATGGGTGTTTCAGAACCGTGCTACGTGGACATTAATGGGGGAGACCTAAATTTATCAGTGGAGATGACATAGACTATGATGATGATGATGATAATGAAAAACAAAATGTCGTTTATCTTTAAACGCAACGTCATACTGGAAATAACGAACATTGTTTTAGCTCTGAAAAGATTATAAAAGCAATCAAGAACTTAAATAAACCTTTTGAGACTAACACATCTATCTCAATCGTAACTAAACAAAAATAAACGATTCATTGGCAAAACAAACGCAGTTCCACGAAACCCCTAAGGCTGTAAATTCCTGTAACAACTGTCAAGCGTTTATCGATATACACCCAATAGTGTTGGAATCGCTCGGAGCCGCTCGGCGCGGACATCGATAAACAACAAAAGTGGGCTCATTAGGATTCCCGAGCCACCCCAGTCCCGTACCGTACAAAGGGTTTTTTCACATTGAAATTCTAAAAATGCCTCCTTCGGATTTCTCGTCGGTCGAGTACCCATACGAATGCCAAATTGGCCAAGTAATAGTTGAGTAGAAAACAAATTTAGCAAGTACGGTGTCGATCCTTAATCACTGGGCGACACGACACTAAAAATACAATTTGTGTGGTGGCGACTCGTTAAAATAATACTACCACTCCATCTCATCCAATGGATCTCGTAAAAGGCGAGTAAGACGTGAAACGTGGATTGTGACAGTCATCTGTTTTTGCAGTGAGTGCCCAGTCTCTGACTACCCATTATGGGATACAGTCGTGATCTTATGTATGTATGTATGATTCCTGTCTAGGTAACATGGCAGTGCCAGTTATTCTGCCGTGAAGCAGTACTGCGCAAACATTACTGTTTCGATTTAAAGGAAATAGCTAGTGTAATTAGTGAGCGTATGGAAGTTAATATCTGATATCACAGGGTGTTGAGCGCAGTGTGATGCTACACAAAAACATGTTTTAATAAAACTATCAATACTATAACTTGTCTTTATAATTCGTGCTAGTTAAGCCCAGTCAGTAAATAAAATTTTGGGAATTTTGGGGAAATCCTACATGGATACCAAACGCCAGGGGGCGGCCGGGTCGGACTCTTACCGACTCTTACTAAAACCCCACGGTGATCTCCATCAGCGCTTAAGAGGGCGCACGGGATCTCCGTTAGGAACGCAACCGTGGCCCCTCTAACGCTTCGCTATATGTATAGCCCAACCCGGGGACAGTACTCACTGCCCCAGCACTCTTTCGGTGCTATCACGATGACTTCGAGTCATCGTCCTCCCCGGGGTCCCTTTAATGGGCGTTCGGGCCCCTATTCTGATTGACCGCGATCCCGAAGGCACCGTTTGTGGTAGGGGAACACCGTTGACGTTAGGAGGGCCGTGACGAGGCCCGCCGTTGTTGCCTCGGCGGCGTCGTCTCCGGGAGGGATCTGTCCTCTCTCGATCCCTCTCGACCGCCTCCTTCTGGATCATCACGGTCTCACAGAAAGTGGCTACGGCCCTCCACGCCGTGTCCCCGCTCAGCATAGCCACTACTGCTGGCAGGGAGAGGTTCCGTCCGATTCTGCTGACCTGGATACTCCGCTCCGACTCCCAAGCTGGGCACACCGAAAGGGTATGGGACTCGGAGTCCTGGTCCCTTCCACCGCAGTGGAAGCAGTTCGCCCTCGCCTCGCGACCGATCTTACACAGATAATCATCAAAGCAGCAGTGCCCGGTAATTATCTTTGTGAGTGTTGTTATTGTATTAGGTGACAAGACGAGCAAAACGTTCACCCGATGGTAACTACAACGTCCGCCCACGACAAATGCTGTGCCACCCACAACAATTCTGTGTGGCACCACACTGCACCCGACAACCTGAGACATGAGTTACTTAGTCTCATATGCCCAGTGATTACGCTAGCTCACAGACCCCTTCAGACTGAAACACAGTAATGTTTGCACACTACTGCTTCACGGTAGAATAAATGGTACCTATCGAGACGGATTTCTGCATAGAAATCCTCCAGTAATTTTGTAAACCTAAATGAATTGATAATGATCTATTCTATTGTATGTTCTTGCCGTAAATAAAAAAAGGTTCTTTAAAGCATAAAGATTTAAAATTAATTCCCTTTCACTGCAAAAACTTTTTAAATTTTCAAGAATAATTCAAAAAGGGATTTACTTGGGAAAACAAGAAGGAAACAATGCAGGGGTGCGAACTTACTTATTGTACGACCACTGATTTTGCAGCTTTCTCAGGCCATAAAAATTATACGATGCAAGTAAATTCACAAAGAATTCGTAATGACTGCAGATTTCGTAAGGATTATGTCCTTACGAAATCTGCTGATTTCTTATATTTACGTTAGCCGATTTGCCGTGTGGTGGTGGCTTAAGAGAATCTACCACCCCATTTTATCCCGAGAGTGTCGCAAAAGTCGACAGATGGAAAATAAAAACCAGGAGATTGGCAGCAGCATCTTCCTGGAACATCTCAATAAACAAACTGCGGTTGCCAACCCGCCTGCCAAGCGTGGCAACTATCTCAAAATCCCCTTAAATCAGAACTATAAAATTTGTGGCAATATATGGGGGAGGCCTATGTTCAGCAGTGGACTAGTGATAGGCTGTAATGAAGAAAAAAAAAATGACGTTAGCCGATAGGTGTCCGGCCGAGTAGAATAGCCTAGAATAACCCCTTTCCTACCGAAGTGTCGTTTGGCGGATGATATTGCCAAAGAAAATTGGTAGACCACGCCGTGCACGTGCACGACGCGACAGTCCGAATGGACGCCCGCAGCCTCCCTAGGACGGTCATTAGATGACTTAAAATATTTAAGATTTTCGAAATCGCGAAAGCACGCAGCGAACGCGACACAGTCCGAATTTCGAGGTTTTTGTAGGAGTTTTTATTTATTTATTTATGTTTGGGTCAAACCAAACCTGGCCGGCGAGCACAGTATCCGATGAAGCTGTAAAAGCCGAGAGGGCTAACAGCAATTACATCACCGAAAATATATATGTGCACGACGCGTGGTAATACTTCTTGAGCTACTCATGTGGCGACATAGATGTCGCTGCAGCCGTAACAGGCAACCAAGGTATTGTACGGACGTCCTCTATTCGTGCAGAATAACACTATAATATGGAGGGAGTAAGAATTTTTTGACTAGTTCCAAAATGGCGGCGACGTTGTTTGTCACACGTCACGTCTCGATTCCCATGAGGGCGAAAAGTGGGCTACGTGAATAGCCTCTGCCTACCCCTTATATGGGAGAAGGGCGTGACTGTATGTAAGTTGCCCCGCGGTTGAACCCGTGTAAAATTATATTAAAAATGTTTATATTCATACCTTCTGAACTCTGCAAGACATCGCGATGCTAAATAGACGAAAATTTAAGTTAAAATCCCTGTTTTAATAGCTATCATTTTTATCGAAACCCAGCCGTTTCGGAACCTATTCGAGACTAACTTTCAGAAAGACAGTCAGACTGACAAAATTCTATAAACGGTTATTAATGTTTGAGCCTCGTATAAATACTTTATATCGCACAAGCACTTCATGGAATCTGCTGCCGCCAGCGGTTTTTCCGCACCGATACGACTTAGGGACCTTCAAGAAAAGAGCCTATTCCTTCCTCAAACTCCAACACCCCATTACGTCGTACCAACGTAGACCAAATCGACTGCCAAGCGTGGCAACGATGGCAATACGCAATAACCAATGAGTTTCTAGATAAGAAGGGATTGATAATACTGTTAATGCCAAAGTACTTCACGAGAGTAATCACAAGGTAGTGTAATAAACATTTTTTAAACGAATGTGTATCAAAGAAAGTATCTCCTGTAATGTCAATAACGCTTGTAACTTTCCTTTTTCGTGGCCCCACGCAACGTTTTTACTAAAAACTTAATCAGCCATTCCTAAGAACCAACAAAGTAGAGATAAACTCCACTTAAGCCCGCAACTCCGGGCTCCACGTGAAAAATTCAAGAGCCTCCCGACTGTGATTATCGCGCTGGGAATAAAAGAAATCTCAACTCGCCGAATGTTACGAAATAATGAATGAAAGTGGCAGCGGTGTGGGTGACATTGATGATTATACGAGCTTTTTTAAATAATTTCAAACAGATGATACAACCTACTTGTTTTAATATTATTATATTTGTGAGTGATTTCTCGAAAACGGCTCCATGGTTGTATGTGAAATTTACGGATGACAATTATCAATCATATTATATTCAACGTCTTTTATTATAAAGAACCTTAATGTAATTATATTCGGCCAGGGATAGCGGCTTAAGAGCGTCTACCACCCCATCTCATCCCGTGTCGTAAAAGTCGACAGAAGGAAAATTAAAACCAGAAGATGGGCAGCAGCATCTTCTTGGAACATCAGAATAAATAAACTGCGGTTGCAACATGCCTGGAACATCAGAATAAATAAACACGACTGCCAAGCGTGGAAAGTACGGCAAAATTCCCCCCAAAATGAGAGCCACAACGTTTTGTAGCAATCTATGGGAGAGGCCTGTGTTCAGTAGTGGACAGTGATAAGCTGAAATGATGATGATGATGAGGTATACTTGACTTAGTCGCCTTGTTCAGCAAATACTGTAGAGTACCGGGTAATAGTAGGATTCCTATGCAGGAATCCGTCTAGGTAGGTACCACCCCAGGGCCAGTTATTCTGCCGTGAAGCAGTAGTGAGCAAGCATTACTGTGTTTCGGTTTGAAGGGCACTGTGAGCTAGCGTAATCACTGGGCATTTGAGACTTAAGAAGTGATGTCTCAAGGTGACGGGCGCAGTGTGGTGTCACACAGAAATATTCTGGGTGACACAGCATTTGTTGTGGGCGGACGTTGCACTTACCATCAGGTGAACGTGTTGCTCGTTTCGTCACTTTATACAATAAAGAAAAAAAAAAAAGCGATCCCGGCCTTCTCCTGCTTCTTTCGATTTTATTTTATTTTTTATTTTTTTTATTTTATTTTATTTAGGACCATCAACAGTAGATACAATCATACAAGTTTATATAGAGACAAAGTTTACAGTGAGGTAATTGTTCCACCAATAACAGATGATCACAGCATGCGCTTATGAATTAATTAAGTTCCGAACATGAAAAAAAAAAACTAATACTTAGAGGTAAATGGTAAAACCAAAAAAAAAATACATTAAAGGAACAATAAAGTATAGTTGTAACATCAATACAGTTAAATTAAATTAAAGAGAGAACATAATAGTCACAACAATAATCACTACAGCAAGATTTCAACAACAATAGAAGTATAAAAATAAACGCGATAAAATCCGTAAAATTAGTTTCATTTAAACAATAGAAGTTCAAAGTACATAAAAATGTTTTCATCATGATCGTACTAATGAGACAAAATCAACCATGCAAAGGAAAATAAAACAGGCCATACTGCTGAGCGAATACCGTTAGTCCACAGCCTGGAGATGCGTCAACTGTCGGTGAATTTTGACTTTAAATTGGAGCATAGTATCGCCAAATATATCCAAATCACTCAACTCACTACTTAGGGTGTTATACCAACGCGATAGACGTATAACTGGAGAGTTCCTCCCCAGATTTGTTTTACGGCCACAGATCTTAAATAGGGAACACGGATGTCTAGGTATTTTTCGGGGTACATTTATATCAAATTTGGCTAAAAGATTATGGCAGTCTACATTGTTATTAAACAATTTATGCAAGAACGTAGTACCCGTTAGTATTCTTGTATCCCTCAAATCAATTTAAATTGTTTTAGTCTATCATGATAAGACTTTGAATTACCGAAAGACCTACTGCGAAACTCCAGGTGTCGCAATAACCTCTTTTGCACACTTTCTATTCTTTCTGTGTGAATCTTATATATAGGACACCAAACATTGCCACAGTATTCCAGCTTACTCCTCACATAACAGTTATAGAGCTGGATAACAGTATTTATGTTCTTAAATTCCCTGCTGCTCCGAAGAACAAACCCTAGAGCCTTAAAAGCTGAAGAAACAGCTTGATTTGTTTGGCTAACAAAACTGAGTTTATCATCGAGCAATATACCCAAATCACGAACTTCACTGACTTTAGTAATGGGCTTGTCTTCTATATAATACTGGGAACGTATAATTGACTTCTTTCGGGTAAATGTTACATGACAGCACTTTGCTGGATTCAATAGCATTTTGTTCAGCAAACACCACTCGGACACGCCATTAAGTTCACCCTGCAAGATATCAACATCACCTTGATTGTCGATGACACGGGTTATCTTCAAGTCTTCTGCGAACAAGTAAAATCTACTATTCCGAAAAACTTCCGAGATGTCATTAACAAAAATGTTGAAGAATAGGGGACCAAGGTTTGATCCCTGCGGCACCCCAGATGATGCAATAAATGAGCTGGACTCCCTTCCCTTATAAACAACTTTAGATAACCGATTATGAAGATAAGATCGGCACCAATCGAGAAATTTATGGCATATACCATTATGTTGCAATTTGTGGATTAAAAGCCTGTGACTAACTTTATCGAAGGCTTTCGAAAAATCTGTATATAAAGCGTCAATTTGTAGTCCACTGTCGACAGCAACTGTTACATCTTCAACATACTCCACGAGATTGGTGTTTGTTGATCTCTTTGCCATGAAACCATGTTGATGAGGGCAGAGCATATTCTTTACGTGGTTATATATAAATGGGTACACAAGAGATTCAAAAACCTTTGCCATGGTTGATAATATAGAAATAGGCCTATAATTTTCTATAAGATCCTTTCGACCACCCTTAAATACTGGAACAACTCTAGTCTTCTTCCATCTTTCAGGAAACACACCCGACTGCAGTGATTTATTATATATGATGGTGAGTGGCAACGACAGTGATTCAGCACAGTTAATGAGAAATATAGGTGGAATATTATCAGGTCCCGCACATTTAGAGCTATTTAATCGTTTCAATTTCATCAGGACACACTCTCTAAAAACCTGAACAATGTCGCCATCGTCTATCACACTTTTATCTTGCCACATAAATTTCGTTGGATTCATGCAACTATTTTTCCTAAGATTTTTAATGTGTGCCCAAAAGTATTTAGGATGCTTACCAATTTCAGCTTCAATAGTCTGTATGTACGAAGTGTAGCAACTCTTTACCAGTCTTTCACAGTCTCTACGTAGATACTGTAATTCTATTTTGTCTAAAGGGTTATTATATTTTTTTACTCTTTTATGTACTTTGTACTTCAATTTAATTAATCTAATTAAATGTCCGGTAAACCACACAGGATAAGTAGAGGATGATTGTTTTCTTAACGGTACATGTTTCTTGATTACTATATCCAATATGGAATAAAATTTTGTAACCATCATATCAATATCGACACATTCTCTCAGTTCATTCATCCATTTGATGCCATTAAGAGTTTTAATGATTTCGTCATAATTGGCTTTGAAAAAGTTGGGTTTCGCCATAAAATTTGTTTTGGTTATCTCGAAGAACGGCACCTTTATTTTAAAGGCAAGTGGTGGATGATATATACTCGTATCTACAGTACGCAAAGGTGTAATACAGTGAGTAAGCTCCAAGATGTCAACATTACATAAGACCAAATCAAGTAGTTTATTGTAGTAATTAAATACGTTGTTGAATTGTTTCATGTCATTGTAAGTAATAAAATCAATAAAGATTTAGTAATATCCTACATCTTATATTTCCCTTCCCAACTTTCCATTCTCTACCCCAAGTCCATTTACTACCTAATCCTTTTCCCTTCCTCTCCGCCCAGCCTGTGGTTGCCGTGCCGATGGCTCGGTAATCGTGGGAAAGCAACGATGAGCAAGAGTTTCAACTCGTATAAAAATGGTGGCGACGTAGTTCGGCGCCCGTCACGTCTCTTCCTGCGTGGGCGAAGTGTCTACGGAAGCGGTCTCTACCTACCCCTAACTGGGAAAAGGCGTGTATGTATGTTTATCATAAATTAACGTACCTTGTGGTGGCCACGAACAGAAGCTTTTTTGTGAACCAGTGTAGTTCAGAAAAGAATGACGATCAATGAGTATTGTAAATAATCTATATCGAATAAAAATAGTTCTATTCTATTCCATGTAAATAATAATTATTTGTTTAAATTAAACTAATTTTACGGATATTATCGCGTTTAATTTTTACTATTTACGACGTTTCGACACAGAACTTTTCTGGGTAACAGCATTTGTTACGGGCAGACGTTGCACCTACCATAAGGTGAACGTTTTGCTTGTTTCATCACTTTATCCAATAAAAAAAATGTATGTATATCATCGATCGGGGTCGGTTTTTTAACGCGGATGAAACAGCCAGTATTATAAAAAATACAGCAGTTCGTTGCCTAATAAATAACGCAATTGAGAGGGGGATAAATCTCGTGGGAAAGGGACGATCATTACGTTGCATTATGTAAATAATAAGGCGGAGATGTGAGTGAAATGTTATGTAATCCCTTTTTAAAGATTTCCACGAACCTTTACCTTTTGTTAGCGGACGCACCGCAGATTTTTACTTAAGTGAAAATTTATGCGGATTCATAAGACCGTGTTGCGCAGTAGTCGGCGTTCCTGACCGCTGCGTCGCAGATCCTGAGTTCGAATACCAACCGGAGCCACTATTATAATTACTGATCGTAAGATTCTTACGCAGGAATCCGTCTAGGTAGGTACCACCCCAGGCCAGAAGGATTTTAACAATTTACAAGTCACCGGTGATCGAAATAAGGTATTCGTTATAAAAGAGGGGATAAAAAAGAGCAAGCGTTTCCTGGTGGTAGGATTTATATACATAGAACCGTTTAGGTAGGTACCACCACAGTACCAATTATTTTGCCGTGAAGCAGTAGTGTGCTAATATTACTGTTTTTCGGTCTAAAGGGCACTGAGACCTAGTGTAATCACTGGACATGCGAGACTCAAGAACTGATGTCTCAGGGTGACGGGCGCAGTATGGCCACACAGAAATGTTCTGGATGACAGATCATTTGTCGTGGGCAGACGATGCAGTTACTTTAAACGTTTTGCTCTACATATTATCTCGACATGTTATCTTTTAAAAAAATAGTACAACACACAAGTTTCTAATATTCGGATCTGGTTGTATTGTGATTTTACTTTCTCTGAAACATAGTTAATAGAATCAGGCGTTACTTTGCGGAAATCCATTATAATGAAGGAAGGTAATTTACTTTGCTAAGATCCGCATGCAAAATATAAAAATGGTGTATATTACCTAGTTTTTTGAAGAGCACCGCCCGCCCTCCCTCAGTAGCGTGCACAAGCAAACTAACACCGCCACCAGGAACCGCCACCAGGTACCCTCCACCAACCACTACAATACCACCACTAGATAATATACACCACTGAAGTCGAGAACACGACACGTGTTTCGCCCCAAAACGAGGCATTATCAAGCGTCATAGACTACGACAGACGGCCGCCGTTTTTTTTATTACTTCCGATCACATTATGTAACATCGACTTTGGGTAGGTGAAAATGAGTGAGTGAGTACCTCTCTGTATTTGTGCTGAATTAACGGCACTATAATACTTAATAGTGGTTAAATTTGCATAAATGTTGGAAGTCTGGTATTCTGTCGACATGGTCACGCGGTCGTCAATTTTTTAAAGAAATAAAATATTAAAGAATACCTCATACCTCTTTCCTACTGAGATGTCGTAAGAGACGACTCAGGTATCGTAGTGACAGACTTTGTTCGTGTAGAATAATGTAGAATACAAACGTAACATGAAATGCTACCACTATACTGCTCGTGGGATGCTGCTGTACGTAATTGGGAGTAAGAATTTTTTGACTCGTACCTAAAAGGCGGCGACCCGCCACGTCCCGTTTCCCACGGGGGAGGAAGGTGGGCTACGTTTCGGCCTACACTGCGCTCGCCGGTACGAGGTTGCCACTCGAGAACCTTTCTTTCCCAACGGTTATCGGTTCTCCGTTATGGCCGGCCCATTGCCACTTCAGCTTGCTAATCCTTACTTTAGTTCTGCTGCGGATGATATCGTTACGGATTTTATCTCGCAGAGAAACTCCGAGCATAGCACTTTTCATAGCTCGCTGAGCGACTCTGAGCTTCTTCATGCGGCCTGTATGTATGTATGAAATCAAAAACATATAGGTACGTTTATTATACGCCTCGCATGCCTTGATAAGTTTAATGCCAGTTATAAGCCTTTCACCACTCAATTATTGTAATCAGCTGGCAGCCATAATAATTGCTAATTAGCCGTCGTGCAGGGCCGGTGACCGCTAATTTTACGCACGAACAAGTCATCACGCTCGTTACGAGCATCAGCCGCTGTTTATCCAGCTTCTTTGTTAAGCTACGTACACACTCACTCCTATAGTTACCAACTGACGGTTTTTACACAAACTTTAAAAAGTTAAGCCATCCTCTGAACATAGGTCTCCGCCATAGATTGCCACGACACTACATACACATGCAAGGGTATTATTTATTTTGATGTTCCAGGATGACGCTGCTACTCACCTCCTGGTTGATACCCACGGGATGAGATGGGGTGGTAGATATACGCCGTCTGTTTGTTTGTTATCTTGTCATATTAGAAGATTAAGACTGGTTAATTTCGACCTAAGAATACTTAAAGTAAAATAATGATGCGATTCTAGACTGTAAGCTCCGTAGTCGACGATGTCTGGCCACTTTCTATCGCTGTCAGTTCCGTTTACTTGCATAAAACACCGAAAAACATCTCAATCATCATGGCGCCATATCGATCTTGAGGCGGAAATGCTACGGAAATACCCGAAGTCAGTTCCGAATGATATTCTTTTGGTTGGTAAAATCACGTTAGTTCACTGAATATTCTAACCCGTAAACTTCCGTGGATACTGGTGTAATTTTTCAAAGTCGCTTCAAAAGCTGATTGCAACCTCTTAGGGTGAAGTATCCCTTTGATGCGGGCTCCGCTGGCCCTAATGTAAATTGATCAAAGTGCTATCGCCTTACAATCAGCGATCCGGCGTTTTACCCTACACCTGGAACTTCGAAAAAAGTGGCTGAATTAAAACTTTATAACATACTAGCTGATGCCCGCGACTACGTCCTCGTGGGTATAGGTTTTTTTTTAATATCCCTTGGGAATTATTTGATTTTCCTAATTAAAAAGTAAACTATGTCCGTCTTCAGAATGAAAGCTATCTCTGTGCCTAATCTCGTCAAGATCGGTTCAGCGATTGACCCGTGAAAAGCTAACACACAGACAGAGGGACAGGGAGTTACTTTTGGCATTAATAATATTAGTATGGATTTCGGGTTGCGTTACCGTAGCTGTGGTAGCTCGCTTTATATTTAATAATACGCGATTGACTTGACTTCGAAAATTTTAAGAGATGATGTATCACGTGCTCTGCGGTGAAGGAAAACATCGTGAAACTCCATGTCTAAGGAATACAAATATTTCGAGGACATGTGAAGTCCGCCAACCCACATTGGAGCAGCGTGGCGGCCTCTTCCCGGCCCTAATTTGAAATATGAGGCTATTACTGAGAGGACTATGAGTATGACTGTCAACTGATTTGCAAGGATGTAGGAATCCGTCTAGGTAGGTTCCACCGCAGGACCAGTTATTCTGCCGCGAAGCAGTAGTGTGCCAAAATTACTTTGTTTCGGTCTGAAGGGCACTAAGAGCCAGTGTAATCACTGGGCATATGAGACTCAAGAACTGATGACTCAACGTGAAGGGTGCAGTGCCACACAGACATGCTCCGGGTGACACAGTATTTGTTGTGGGCGGACATCGCACTCACCACCAGGTGAACGTTTTGCTCGTCTCGTCACTTTATCCAATAAAAACCCCACAAATTAGTCAATCTTTCACTTTGACCGCTACTTTAGTTTTCGATGATTAATTCCATAGTTTTAGCGTCACGTTGCGAGCGCTTAATAAATTGAAAGACGGATCGCAGTAAATGTTAGCTATGAACTCGAATATGAACTTAAATACACTGAAAGGCAAACCATTGTAATTTCTAAAGGAGCAAAACAAATGGCAGCGCATTGCCACGCGAACTGCAAACGCTGCAAAGTTTCGCTCACGACCGCCCACGTCGCGCAAATCGTATTAATAAGTTTCCACAGTTCCAACAGACAAGTTATATTATTTCTCGTGACGCCTTTAATAACACTCGCGCGACGCCACTGTTCGGCGGCCATGTTGGAATGAGAACGATATTGCTTGGCGGGAAAATGTTATTTGACCGATTTAATCGAAAGGCAAGGTAAGGTGGCGTGTGGTGGCGGCTCGTTAAAAGAATACTACCACTCCATCTCAACCAATGGATCCCGTAAAAGGCGAGTAAGGAATTAAACTGCACTGTGCACCCAACAGCGCATGGTGGCGATGGGCTCCCCACCTATCACACCAAGTGCATTATATTGTTTTGGCGAAACGTGGATTGTGGCAGTCATCTTTTTGCAGTGAGTGCCCAGTCTCTGACTAACCCCTTATGGGATACAGTCGTGATCTTATGTATGTATGTATGCGAGGTGAGGTGTCTAATAAAAATTTAATTAGCACCTTAATTCCTCTAAGCTAAAACGATTATGAAATTTACGGATGTATAACAAATGTTTAATTATAATAATAACAAAGTGACAACCGCGTGACCTAGTTAGTGGTTAGGGTATCTGACTACTACGTCGCGGGTCCTGGGTTCGAATCCCAGCCGGGGCACAATTTCGGGTCTGGTTGTGTTAGTATAAAATTATCAGGAGTCGATTCAAGGGCCCTTCTGGAGGAAGTCGAAACATCTACTGAAATCGCCATCGAAAAGGAAACGTCTCCGTCTAGCATTCTTTAGATCTTAAGCATCCGATGAAGCTGTAAAAGCCAAAAGGCTAACAGCGATTAATTCACCGAAATTATATTTAGATCTTTAAATAAAATAAAATTGAATGATAATCCCTTTTTACATTAGTAAAAAAAAAGTAAAGTTTCAGCCTATAAATGTCCCACTGTTGAGCACAGGCCTCCTCTCATTTCCTAGAGGGTTTTGGAGCTATTTAAATAATATTTCTATTCCTCGGACATGCAGGTTTCCTCACGATGTTTTCCTTCACCGCTAAGCACGTGGTAAATCAGCACTTAAAATTGTAGAACAATTTTAGAGGTGCTGGCACCGGTGATCGAACCCAGGTTACTCGCTTACTATGAAATTAAAGGCGAGCAGGCGGCCCCTGAGCTACCACGGCTCCTTCTCCTTTACATTGGTGCAAAAACGCAAATCCTTAGCTTCGGTCTGGTTATTTGTGAAATTGTAGGGCATCGTTTTTTTATAAAAAAAAAGAATATTTTCTATGATCCACTAGCATAGTGATTGGATCAAGATCGAGAACGAATTTAAGAGTTATCGCTTCGGTTAGCGCAGTGGTTTTTGCTACTTTCTTGAAACATTACTTACGATATTTTACCGGGACTCCCGTGGATACGAGCTTTTCTTACACAGGAACTGCTCGTCGGTGTTCCAGGCAATTGTTTGAATTTAATTATTTTCAGAGTTGACAAAATCCTTATTAATTAAAATTATGCTTACACTTTATATTCACAAGAGCCAAATTCATAATTCTATCATCATCATCATCATTTCAGCTTATCACTAGTCCACTGCTGAACATAGGCCTTCCCCATAGATTGCCACAAAAGTTTGTAGCTTTGGGGGGATTTTGCCATAGTTGTCACGCGTGGCAGGCGGGTTGGCAACCTATATTTAATTAGATAATCCAGGAAGAAGCCGCTGTCCTATTTAATTAGATGTTCCAGGAAGAAGCCGCTGTCCTATGTAATTAGATGTTCCAGGAAAAAGCCGCTGTGTTTTTGAAACAGCAAAGAAGTTTTCTTTGGAATGAACTTCGGAAGTAGAAATTACTTAAGGAATTTTAATCATATTCATTAGTTTTCTTTTTAAAAAGAAGAGCGGGCAATGTGGAAGCGGCTCACCAGGCGGTAAATAAACATGAACATTCGAAATACAACGTCAACGACAACGTGGAGAAGTAGGTTTATGTTGCTAAATATATTATATAATGTTGCTATATTTAATATTATAACCGCCGAACCGATCTTGACGAAATTTGGCACAGAGATAGACTGCATCCTGGAGACAGGCAGAGGGATTAATCCAGGAAAATCAAAAAGCTCCCACGGTATATTTAAAAAACCTATATCGATGCGAACGAAGTCGCGGGCATCAGCTACGAGTAGTTTGTATATAAAAGTTAGTTTAACACAAAAAAGTTCTTTTTTCATATATATTTAGGAAATAATTTTTTTAACTAAGAAAATACAAGAATCAGGATTTTTTTTTTTATTGGACGAAGTGGAAGTGACGAAACGACCAAAACGTTCACCTGATGGTAATTGCAACGTCTGGCCATAACAAATGTTGTGTCGCCTAGAACATTTCTGTGTGACACCACACTGCGTCCGTCACCCTGAGACATCAGTTCTTAAGTCTCATATGCCCAGTGATTACGCTACTCGTAGCTCTCAGTGTTCTTCAAACCGAAACACAGTAATGTTTGCGCACCACTGCTTCACGGCAGAATAACTGGCCCTGGGGTGGTACCTACCTAGACGGATTCCTGCGTAGGTTATAAAATATAATATAAAAATAATATAAAAAAATAAAATCCCGACTTACGCAAACAATTTATTTATTCCAGACATTTCGATAGTGGTGGAAGCAAATTATTGCAGCGGTAGCCGTGTGAGTTATTAAAGCACTAAGGCGAAGTTTAGCGAAGTTCGCAGCCACCTGTGTGTGCGCGGCTTGCGGAGGGCGGGCGGCGCACTCGGACTTTACCACACTACGACACGGCTCAGCCGGTTGGTTAGGGCTTACGGCTTTGTTTCATTGTGAATTTTTTATTATTGGAATTGGAAAGGACAGAGCGGAAGTAGTCAAGAAAGACAGATATAGAGATAACAGTAATGACGGAGAGAGATATGCCAGATAGAAATTTAAGTTAACAATAGGATTATTTATTGACGAAAGCGACGAGACGAAGAAATATTTCACCTGATGGTAAGTGCAACGTCTGTCCATAACAAACGCTGTGTCACGCAGAACATTTCTGCATGGTTCCACACTGCGCTCATCGCTCTGAAACATTAGTTCTCAACTCCCATATGCCCAGAGTTTACACTAGCTGTAGTTATCAGTGCGGCGGTCGTGTGCTTTGCAGCGTTTGCAATTCGCGTGGCACTGGGTTTGCCTTTTGTTTTGCTCCTTTAGAAATTACAATGATTTGCATTTCAGTGTATTTCAAGAACATATTGGGATTCATAATTAAAGTTTACCTATAGGTGTCCGGCAGAGTAGAAAAGCAACTACCTCTTTCCTAACGAGGTGTCGTGAGGGGCGACTACGGTATTGTACGGACAGCCTTTATTAGTGCAGAATATCTATATATGGCGGCGACGTGGTTCGCCACCCGTGACGTCTCTTCTCGCTCTCGCGAGGTCGAAAAGTAGGCTACGTGATTGGCCTCTGCCTTTATATGGGAAAAGGGTGTGACTGTGAATGTATGTAATTAAAAAAGTAAAGTAAAGTTTCAGCCTATAAATGTCCCACTGCTGAGCACAGGCCTCCTCTCATTTCTGAGAGGGATTTGGAGCTAGGAAGAATCCGCCACGCTGCTCCAATGCGGGTTGGCGGACTTCACATGTCCTCGAAATATTTCTATTCCTCGGACATGCAGGTTTCCTCACGATGTTTTCCTTCACCGCTAAGCACGTGGTAAATCAGCACTTAAAATTGTAGAACAATATTAGAGGTGCTGGCACCGGGGATCGAACCCAGGTTACTCGCTTACTATGAAATTTAAGGCGAGCACCAGGCCCCTGAGCTACCACGGCTCATCTCATGTAATTAACGTTCATAGTAATTCGTTTATCTATTTATATAACGCCCGCAACGTAACACTTGAACAGTGGTAACCAAGTGGGGTACGGATGTGGTCTCTGCCTACAATCTAGCCAATGCAATTATCTTCACGGCTAGAGATGAAACCTACTGTTTTGGACCTTATCGCCACTTAAATAGGTATTCTAGTCAAGCGCGTTAATAAACTATCGCCAATCCCGTAACGATAACGCTAAATATTTACAACCAACAACAACAATAACAAAATAACAGCTTTTTAATCAATGCTTATGAAAGTATATACAGTACTTTAAAGTAAAAAACAATTTTTAAAATTTTGGCCTGTCTGTATGTCTGTCTGTTTGTTCCGGCTTATCTCCGAAACCGCTGCATCGATTTTGACAGGACTTTCACTGACAGATAACTGAAATTATAGCGGGTAACTGAGGCTACTTTAATTATAAAAAAATATTTAAGACACCGCTCAAAAAATTTAATAACCTAAAATTTGATTCCGATTATATATGTATATTACGGATCGGGGTCCGCTTTTTTATGCGGGTACAATCACGAAGACCAGCTCGTGGGTTTATAAAGATAAAGACGACATCATTCATATAATATTAAAAAAACATTTTATATTAGTTAAAGTTGGTTCTAAAGTAACATAAAAAAGAAAATAATTTTTCACAATTCGACAGCCCTGAATCTAATAAGTTCAAGGGACCGCAAAACTTTGCCGCAGATCGCCAATTGAATACGTAAGAGTATAAGTAACAGTCTTTTGTCGCACTCATACGAATGCCTGTCGCCTACTTCGCACACAGCGTCTCAGCATCAGTAACGATGTGCCGACCGATTCAAACTCAAAGTCAAAATTTTTGTGTTCAATTTAGGCGTGTATAAAGCTCTTATAAACGTCAAATCTACATCGGTTCAAAATATTACCTCAGAGAAGAACCGGCAAGAAACTCTGGGGGTCTTTCTCTTTTTCAATGTTAATAATATTACATTATGAATTACAAAAAAAAACATCATAAATTTAGTAGCCAGGGGTTCGCTAGTGCAGAGTACGAGTTATTTCCAGACATCTTTGTCCTCTATGTAATGGTCTATTTTATAATACGCTTTATCTAGTAATGTCTTTTTGACAAGTTTTTTCACAATCAATCAATGTTCAATTTTTGTGTTACACTTTTAGGAATTTTATTATTAAATTGTATACATCTACTAAGAAAAGACTTTCTAGTTTTAGCCAACCTAAACATAGGAACCTCTAGCGTGTAGTCTCGACCCATTCTACGGGATACAGTCACTTTTTTGTTGATGCAATAGATATAGCACAATGCTGTTAATAATTGCGGTAACAGAGGAACTCGCGCGTGTTTTCCTTCCGTCGAGAACGTTCCATCCGTCTGGCATCGGACCGCTTATCCTAACTCTTATTTTGAACTTAATTGCAGTAAAAATAAGTTAGAATATTGTATAACATAAAAATTAATAGGAAGTGTACCCCACCCCACTCACGCCAATTTATATTCAAGGAATATTTTTATAACAGAAAGTGACGAAACGAGCAAATCGTTCACCTGATGGTAAGTGCAAGGTCTGCATGTGTCACTCAGAACATTTCTGTGTGTCACCACCGTCTCCGATCCGACTCCCCATTCCAATCCCACGACCAGTACAGTGACAGCAATGCATATCATGGTGTTATTCTGCACAAATAAAGGCTGTCTGTACAATACCTTAGTCGCCTCTTGCCACACGTCGGCAAGAAAGGGGTAGGTGATTCCACTCTGCTGGACACCTATCAGCTATATATATATACACATCATATTTTTTTCATTGGATATAGTCATGAAACTAGCAAAACGTTCACCTGATGGTAATTGCAACGTCTGCCCATAACAAATACGGTGTCATCCAGAACATTTCTAAGTGACACCACATTGCGCCCGTCATCCTGAGACATAAGTTCTTAAGTCTCATATGCCCAGTGATTACACTAGTTCACAGTGCCCTTCTAGCCGAAACACAGTAATGTTTGCACACTACTGCTTCACAATAGAACAGCCGGCCCCGGGGTGGTACCTACCTAGACGGATTCCGGCCACCAGTTATAAAAACATACAAATAAAATGATTCAAACTAAAAATGAAAGCACTAGAAATTAAACAAAAAATATACAAAACAATTGAGATATGCAATGTTAAGCTTAATGTCAGACATTAACACCTAACGCTGATCTTTATCTAGAACCTAAGTGTACCATATATTAGTTAATATAGTTAATAGGATCAGGCGTTACTTTGCGGAAATCCATTATTATAACCACGACCACACGAGTGACTCGGCGGCTGACTGTCGTAGAGTCACTCGTGTGGTGTCTCGTTTTGAGGTGAAACACGTGTCGTGTTCTCGACCTCAGTGGCGTGTATTGCCTAGTGGTAGTGTTGTAGTGGTGGATGGTATTTGGTGGCGGCTCCCGGTGACGGTATTGGTTAGCTTGCGCTCGCTGTTGAGGTAGGGCGGGCGGTGGTCTTCGAAAACTAGGTAATACACACCATTTTAAATTTTGCATGCGGATCTTAGCAAATAATCTTTCTTTCCTTTATTAATATAGTTATTGTACTTAGCACTAAACACTTTCTTCAGGGGTCGTTTTTCATGTCTTTAGTCTCTACGTCGATAACTATCAAACGAAAAATAAAAGGCGTTTCCACACCGGTCGTTTCACGTCCCACTCATTCCAACGTGAAGAGCTCTGTCCGGTCGGTTCTCAAATGGGCTCTTGAAGGCGACATCTCGTAAAATTTAACCGCCTGCGCTATGGGTTATTAAAAACCTATGAAAAGTATTTGAGCTGGTGAACACTCCAATATCAAGTGCAATAGAAACGTACGAATATCGTTTTTATTATAACGCAGTAAGGCTTTAAATGTAAGATTTGCAGTCTAACGTAGGCGATTGGATACTTTTCTAGAGCACTATGGAGCTATTATATAGGTGCTTGAGAATGTGGCACGGAATGTCGATGGTTCCGGTATGATTTTCAATGTAAAAATGTTGGAATTTTGCTTATATTTTACGCTAAAGTTGATAAATAGTATATTGTAATATCTTGTACAATATTTAATTTCTGACACAACTATGTGCGTATTTTTTTTTGTGAAATTTCTGTGTGACGCCACAATGCGCACGACACCCAGAAAATTTCTGTGTGACGCCACAATGCGCCCGTCACCCAGAAAATTTCTGTGTGAAACCACAATGCGCCCGTCACCCAGAAAATTTCTGTGTGACACCACAATGCGCCTGTCACCCTGACACATTAAAATTAAATGAGAAAAGTATTAGGTAATCTTACTAATATATCACGCCGGATTTCGACCGACAGTTCGAAGTTTCTTACACTATTCGACAAAATATTAATTATAAAAAATTATGGTCAAGGTATGTCGTGTAGATAAATATTAATTTATCAGTTTTCAAATTTAAATATCTTATTTGTAAACATAGGTAAATCAGTTGTAAGATTTTTTGGGTATGTATTTTATGTTAAAATTATTTATATATTATTACAAAATACTGTCATCAATATAATAACAATCCCGCGAGGGCGAAAAAAAAGAAATTTATTCTTTAAAAAAGAAAAGTTTTAAAAAAAAACGAGTCCCACAGTAGGATTTTCTCCTGTATCGTTGGTGCGTTTTACAAACATATATTTCACATGCACAACACAACCAGACCCGAAAAGCAACAATTTATGATTTTCCACAAATGTCGCCTCCGGCTGGGAATCGAACCCAGGACCGGTGGCGCAGAAGTCAGGTACGCTAACCACTACGCCACGCGGTCGACAAAGGCGAGGGCGAAAAGTGGGCTACGTGAGTGACCTCGGCCTACCCCTTTATATGGGAAAAAGGCGTGACTGTATGTATGTATTTATAATTAAACGGGGTGATATTATACTCTTTAACACCACCACAACGCGCGGCGATTTTATGTTAGTATTAAACCAAAATAAATTATATTTTTGCTAGTTTACACACAAAACAAATCTTTAAAAAAATTCGTTAATATCAGTGATTAATACGAAATTAACACACAATCCTTATCTTAATAAAATGTTCCTAAAACGTAAGTTATAAAGACTACTTGAATTTGTATTAAAGGAAGTCTCCCTTGAAAGACCTCGCTTCAGAGTGCTCGTCCTCTGTTGACATCGGGGTGATTCGATCGCTGTTATGATGTAAACGCAACGTGCCGCCGGATTTGCGCCGCCCACAGAATAAGTGAAACTATAGTAAAACCACTTGGCAACATCTGTTTGGATATAGGAGGAAAGGAAGATTTATGTAAAGGATTCCTCTGAAAATAATTAACCGCCAAAATAAATGAACGTCACTGTTCATTTACCTTATGGTAAGTACCGCATTTACCCATACAGTAGCGGATCTTTCCAACCAGATCTTTGTATTGAAAAGTGCAGTATATAAGCGCCCTGCGCTCATAACCATACCAGGAGCAATATCTATATATTAGGAAACTTTGTACCTTTTTTTAAGCATATGGCGCGCACAAAGGAGTGTGAGATTTGGCATAGAAAGTTTGTATGAAGAAGCGAGGAATTTAAAATGTATATTACAATATGTGTTACAAATGCATGAAATTTATTAAAATAAAACATTTAATATTTTCGTTTATACTAAATATGTCAATCACATTATAGTCTGTGGACAAACAGTCGCACAGAATAGAGGTTGTCTTCATAGAATTTAAAAATGTTGCCAACGAAAAATTAGTCAAACCTGAATAACGACCACGCGTTCCTTATGTATTTACACAAATTTCACCACCATCCAAAACCAAACAGCAGTGTTGATATACTACTGCTTGGCGGCAGAAGAACTTGCACTGCGGTGATAAGGAATCCTACCGCCTCGATAATTTTTGTATATATTTCATGATTTTGACACAGCAGACGCATTAATTTTATTAACATTATTAGTATTATAATAGTGACACTATATATAAATAGTGATCAAATAGAAAGTGTACAACGGCGTTTTGTTCGACAACTTTGTGCCAAACATCTTATTACAACCCATGGTGATAACAACTATCAGCTCCGCCTGGAGTTACTGAATTTGGAAACACTTGAGAATAGACGATCAATTAACGATATAGTCTTTCTTTTCAAAATTCTGAACAACTGTGTGGATTGCCCTGAATTACTGGAGCTAATACATATAAAGATCCCTCGAAAAAACGCTAGATTTAGCACATACGTCCCGTTTGTCAACAATGTTTGTCGCACTAATATTGGCAAACAATCTCCCATTTGGCGCATGTGTAATAAATTCAACCAGATTCATTCTGAAGTAAATGATATATTCTGTGGTTCGTTAGTCTCTTTCAAGAGGTCTATTCAGGAATATATAAAATGTAACAAATAGTTTTTTTTTCCATTTTTTGTTTTTTATTTAACTTTGGAAATATAATTTGCTTTCTTTCATTTATTTTTAACAACATTGTAATCGCGGATGCTGTGCTCGCCTGTTATTGGGGTCGATGCATTGCGTTTCCTTAATTTTGATGTAATTTCTGCAGTTTACATATTTTATGTATCTACCCTGTTGGTGTGCCTTTCTAAATAAATAAATAAATAAATAAATATATTGAATATGCCAGAGGGGAGAGGCATTAAATGCGTCACGCTCAAAAACCATACAGCAGAGGAAATAAGATTAACAACAAAAGTGGATGACATACTCGTAGTAAAGAAATCAGGACAGCTGACATGACGATGGACCGGACACATGACAAGAGACAGCAAGGAAAAATGTGCAAAATTATACAACCACGTGATGGCACGAGAAAAAGAGGAAGACATGATCTAAAGAAAATTAGAGGGCAATCTGGTCAAGAAAAGCAAACAATAGGACCGAATGGAAACAGCGTAAGAGGCCTGCGTGTCACAGGACATGCTGATCATAAGAACAGGAAATCCGATATGTTCGAATTTAAGTTGAAAACCACAGTTTGTATATTATGTTCAGTATCAGCCATAAAGGCTTAACAATAATATCACGATATTGCCGATACTGCATGTGGGTGGTATGGTATAAGTACGCTAAAACTAAAATGCTGGCGACGGTGCATAACCGGTTCGGCTCGATCGAGGAAGTACCAACGTAATTAACGGAAGATCCAATTACTGTGAAAAATGCCTTTCACGAAATCATCAGAGGTCCCGGACTGCATGGGATGGGTAGGCTGCAGCAGGACTATGGGCCAACACTATGGTAATCAAATAAGTTTATTTATTACTAGCTGTAGCCCGCGGTTTCACCCGCGTAAAAATAATATTTTATTCCTTAATGAATTTTGGTGTTTTAGGTTTTTTGCGCGGAACCCTAATTATTTTTCTAAAATTAAAGTAGCCTAAGTTACCTGCTATAATATCAGCTATCGGTCAGTGAAAGTCCTATCCTATCCTATTAAAATAGGTCCAGCCGTTTCGGAGATTAGCCGGAACAAACAGACAGACCAAAAATTTAAAAACTGTTTTTTACTTATAAGGAGCGTATGTACTTTCATGAGCATTGAGTAAAAAGCTGTTATTTTGTTATTACAAACAGACACTTCAATTTTATTTATTTGTATACATTCTCCAATTTCTAATAAAACCCCATGTACCTTGTCAAATAAAATATTTTACATTCTAAGGATATGCAACTAAATCGTAAATTAAAAAAAAGAAATTTATTTATTGTAGCTCTGATCTCTTTACTCTGTGTCGCAACGGATCACATCGCTTGGCATTGAAGAAAAATGGTTCGCGTTGTTTGTGTAGGCTTTGATTTTTAGCCTCGGGAAAAGAAAGGCTTGCGCCCCAGTTTTACTATTTACATTTTATGTCGACTTGAAGTTCCAGCAAGATTAAATGATGCCGAATTGATTTCAATTTCTTCTTTAAATATACAAAATTTTTCATATTAACACTACGGGGTCTTCTGTGTAACTCTGGTTGGTTTCGTGATCGGTTTCATTTGATCCCATTAACCAATGAATGAGCTTCATATGCCAAAATAAAGCTCATTCATTGGTTAATGGGATCAAATGGAACCGATCACAAAACCAACCAGAGTTACACAGTAGCCCCCCGGTTCTTTTAAAACTTCGTAAAAGTGGTAGATATTTTGATTCTCATACATACACACAATCGCTGCTTTTTTCCATCATAAAATCCGTTTTCTTACGTTATTCGTCTATGCGTTCGCGATTCTTTCATCCGAATGAGTTGAAACTTTGAACAGTTGTTGTTGTCACTTGCGTGAAAGTTTCTATCATAGTGCCATCAACGTACAATAGGTGGCGCACGAATCGTATCGGATAAATGCACTCATTCTTTGCGTTCGCGCATCGTTCATCCGATTGACTGAATGACAGAGGCATTGCAAAGTATGCCAAGCATAGCGGTAAATAAATATAAACTTACTGCAAGTCACAATATGTCGAAATGCAAAGTGCAAATGGCCAGCCGCTTACCTGAAAACAATAAAGTTATGTTTAATATGCTATCTATTGACATAATAATAAGACAAATTGAAAAAAGAAATATGTTTTAAATGCATACTCTATTTTTATAAATAATCCAATGTATAATAAACCATTTAACATATCCATATTTTCTTATTTGTAGTGTAGCGACATCTGTATCATCACATGAGTAGCTCAAGAAATAGCTTATACGTCCTACATCGCGCTATTAAAAGTTTCATCGATGTTAACGATAAAATACAAAATCTAAATATTACTAGTTGGAGGAGACTTACAGGTGGTAGGATTCCTATGACGGATTCCGTCTAGGTAGGTACCACTGCAGGGCCAGTTTTCTGCAGTGAAGCAGCAGTGTGCAAATATTACTGTGTTTCGTTCTGAAGGGCGCTGAGAGCTGTTACACTAGCTCTGGTCATATGGGACTTATGTTTTAGAGTAAGGGACGCAGTGTGTTCTAGGTGACATGGCATTTGTTATGGCCAGACGTTACACTTATCGTAATGCATCGTTTGGAGGTGAAACACGTGTCGTTGTGTCGACTTCAGTGGTGTATATAGCCTAATGGTGATATTGTAGTGGTGGTGGTTATCTGGTGGCAGTTTCGGTGACCGTGTTAGGTTGCTTGTGAACGCTACTGCGGGAGGGCGGGTCTCTTCAAAAACTAGGTAATATACACCACATGCGGATCTTTGCAAATTAACTTTCCTACCTTCACTTACCGTCTCGTCACTTTCCGTTTTCATTGAACAGGAATATTTCTGGTTAAGATAAACTATAATATTACTAAGTCTCACAAGATCAAGTTTCGTAACGACAAAGTGCATTCAGACGTCTTTTAGCGTGAAGGGAATACTACATCATCATCTGAGAATGATTATGGACGTGTGACAGGATGGATCCGGGTGATCCGTCAACCGCGATGTTAGCTCATCCATCATTCAATTAGTGTAACAACAATTTTTAAATAATGTTTAGGTGCACCGTAGTAACTCTATGATAAGGGCCGTGTTTTATTTTTTATTATTGTATAAAGTGACGAAACGAGCAAAACGTTCACCTGATGGTAAGTGCAACGTCCGCCCACAACAAATGCTGTGTCGCCCAGAATATTTCCGTGTGACACCACACTGCGCACGTCACCCTTAGACATCTGTTCTTAAGTCTGAAATGCCCAGTTATTACGCTAGCTCACAGTGCCCTTCAAACCGAAACACAGTAATGCTTGCACACTACTGCTTCACGGCAAAATAACTGGCCCTGGGGTGTTACCTACCTAGACGGATTCCTGCTTAGGAATCATACCAATCCTATCAATGCACCGGATTCGTGTTCTACTACAATCAATAATTTATAAAGTTCTACGCGGGCACACGTTTAATAAATTCTCGATTCTACGGAAGGAACAAAATAGTTTTTTATATTGATTTATTATGCATGAAAGTGATGAGACGAGTAAATCATTCAGCTATGGGTAATTGCAACGTCATAACAAATTCTGTGTCTCCCAGAACGTTTCTGTGGCAACTTAAGAACATCAGTTCTTAAGTTTCATGTGCCCTACAATAACACTACCTATCAGTACCTTTTGAACCGAATCAGCCACTAGTCCACTGCTGAACATAGGCCTCCCCCATAACTTGACACAAAAGTTTCTCAATTTGAGGTATTTTGCCGTAGTTGTTACGCTTGGGGTTGCCAACCGCAGTTTGTTTTTTCAAACGTTCCAGGAAGTTGCTGCTACCCATGTTCTGGTCTTGTCACTGTCGACTATTCCGACACCCACGGGATGAGACGGGGTGTTAGATTCTCTTAAGCCGCCACCGCACGGTGAGACTTAACCTTGGATTTCTTGCATAGTAATACACATATTGGCAAAATTAATAAATAATTTGTCTGACTTTTAAATGTAATTTTTTTTTTATTTTAAGTTTGTTTGTTTTTTCGACCGTGTGGTAGCGGCTCGTTAAAAGAATACTACCACTCCATCTCATCCAATGGATCTCGTAAAAGGCGAGTAAGGAATTAAACTGCACTGTGCACCCAACAGCGTATGGTGGCGATGGGCTCACCACCAAGTGCATTATATTGTTTTGGTAAAACGTGGATTGTGGCAGTCATCTATTTTTGCAGTGAGTGCTCAGTCTCTGACTACCCCTTATGGGACACAGTCATGATCTTAGGTATGTATTTAAGTTTTTATTATTCCTTTAGATTTACACTATATTATTATTACCGTTTTGTTTGTACCGCTGTTTTTATTTAGTTTTTAATTTCGGCAAAAATTTCAGTCAAGTTAGAAATTTTACTCTTTTATATAAGCGGTCTGTGGCTGCTTTAAATAGGTTTACTTTTAAATTTTTGTTCAAAAAGGTTCTATTGTAATAACCTCTGGCTGTCCTATATAAATAAATAAAAAAAAAAGTTTAGCAGATTCTGACAAAAAATAAGCCATAAAAATCTTTAGTAAAACTAATAAATCCGAGTTGACTTATTTATTCCAAATGAAACTGTGCATTTGTGAAATGATACGATTTAGTGTGGAGTTGCGTGCAGTGTAGCCGTCCCGAATTCCGCGGCAAAGCAAATCTCATAATCCGCTGCCGGTTGGTCTAATTAAATCATTAACATTTATATTTGCCTCCGCCTGTACGGTGACAAAGTAATATTGATAAAAATGGATCGGACTATAGACAGATAGTTTATTATGCAGCATGTGCTCGTGAAAGTGTACAGTGATTGGAAAATTCAATTAAAGACCAAAATTGTACTTTTGGTTTTGTATCCATCAATCTAGCAGTTCTTCAGTACAGGTCAACTATCATTTTACTCTCAATCGAAGTTTAGAAGGCTCGCTGCTTGAAGATTGTATACGACTGTTTCCATAAATTAATTAATAAATAATAGACCATTTACCATATATGAAATATAGATTTTTTTTTACTTTTAATTGTATAAAGTGACGAAACGAGCAAAACGTTTACCCGATGGTAAGTGCAAAGTCCGCCCACAACAAATGCTGTGTCACTCAGCACATTTCTGTGTGACACCACACTGCGCCCGTCACCCTGAGACATTAGTTCTTAAGTCACATATGCCCAGTGATTACGCTAGCTCTCCGTGCCCTTCAAACCGAAACAGTAATGCTTGCACACTACTGCTTCACGGCAGAATAACTGGCCCTGGGGTGGTACCTACCAAGACGGATTCCAGCATAACTTCGAACCGGCGATACAAAAACACTATTTGGTCCCAGGGTTATTATCTGGAACCTGTGTAAAAATCATGTCAATAGCTTTAGTAGTTTTTATAGACAGACAAAAAGGTAACTCGTTTTTATATATATAATAAAATCAGGCGTAATATAATAATACAATTTTTTTTAATGTATGTAGTGACGAAACGAGCGAAACGTTCTCCTGATAGTAAGTGCAACGTCTGCCCATAACAAATGCTGTGTCACCCAGAACATTTCTGTGTGATACTACTACTACAGGCGGTCATCATCGTTGTCCTTCGATTTAGATACTGACGCTCTGAGTAACGAAACGAACGTCCATTACCCATAATGAAATAAAATATATTTATTCCTTCTGCCCATAATAAATGCTAAAGCTAAGTGACATTTGTTATGGACAGAAGTTACAAGTTACGTTAAAATCAAGTGAATGTTTTGCTCGTTTCTTCATTATATCCAATAATAAAATACTGATGATGATGATGTTCTCCTAGCCGATTTCGACCACGGCGACAACTGCCGACTACTGTCGAGAGCCATCAACTGCGCAGGAGATATTATAGTGCCACAAGTGTACGCGCAAACAGAGGCACTCACTCGTCCCAACCTACCCGCGCCCGATGTAACGCTGATGCGATAAGATCGCAGGTAGGCTAGGATGCAGTGTCAGAAACACGGGGACAATCACAACACAACCAGACCCGAAAACCAACAATTTATGTTTTAGCACAAATGTCGGCTCCGGCTGGGATTCGAACCCAGGACCCGCGGCTTAGAAGTCAGGTACTCTAACCACTAGGCCACGCCATACTATCACAGATGCGGTTGATGTATTTCAATCATTATTTCCCGTTCTTGATCTATTTTCAAATTAATTAAAAGTGAAATTCAGCTCGGCCCGGATGATCACGTGCCGCAGTTACCGGCGGTTTTAATTCAGCGCCGGGGGGGCCGCCGGGGGGGCCCCCGGGGGAGAGTTTCATTAGCGGGCGCGGGACGTAACCGATATCGTCGCTTTTAAAGCCTGCAGATATTCAATTACGAATGCGGTCGTATTGTGTGCCGCTGATTGTTCTAGACCGGCTAACCATTATCAAATACAATAGCTCTGAATTGTGATATTGTTATATTTTTCGGTAATTTAGGTATTTTCACTTATTATTACTATTTGCAATTTAGTCAGTTAAACAATATTTACTGGTAGGATTAATATGCAGGAATCCGTCTAGGTAGGTACCATCCCGGGGCCAGATATTCTGCCGTTAAGCAGTAGTGTGCAAACATTAGTGTTTTGGTTTGAAGGTCACTGTGAGCTAGTGTAATCACTGGACATATGAGATTTAAGACCTGAAGGCTGAGGGTAACGGGCGCAGAAATGTTCTGTGTGACACAGCATTTGTTATGGGCTGACGTTGCACTTACCATCAGGTCAAAGTTTTTCTCTTTTCGTCACTATATTCAAAAAAAAAGTTGCAGGTTGCATATTGTATAGTTATACAAATTAACAGATCTAGTAAGAATCTATTCATTTTAGTTTAAAACAAATTATAAACAAAGGAACTTTGTTTCTCAGATATTCATTTTCCTTTTTTTTTGGAACACAGTTCTTTTGTGTGTGTGTACTGGCAGAAATCGTCACGTAAGGAAAAAGCGTTATGCCCCCTTCCAGGCGACCTTTCCCTCTCTTTCTATTTCTACTATATACGGTTGCATGTTTGTGAGTAAGTGCGAGTATCGAGATTCGAGCAGCAAGTGCAATGTGCGCGATCAACGTATAAATATTATTTATATATAATTTATGATTCCCTATTTTATATTTAATTTTAAATTAATGGCCCGTCGTTTCAGCCTATCAATAGTCCACTGCTGAACATAGGCCTCCCCCATAGATTGCCACAAAAGTTTGTAGCTCTCGTTTTGGGGGGATTTTGCCATAATTGCCACGCTTGGCAGACGGGTTGGCAACCGCAGTTTATTTATTCAGATGTTCCAGCAAGATGCTGCTGCCCATCTCCTGGTTTTCATATTCCCTTTGTCGACTTTTACGACACCCACGGGATGAGATGGGGTGGTAGATTCTCTTAGGCCGCTAACACAGCGGCAAATTAATGGCTATTTTTCCTAAAATTTTCAATGATAATGTCATCGTCCCTGACGGTACAAGCGCTGCTTGGGCCATGTTGACTAATGTTTTTAAACACTAAAACCTGAAAATAACAAAAAAGAAACCAATAAACCGATAACTAGAAATAAAACAACAAAAGTAATAACGGAATAACAAGATTTGTACAAATTAATCAGAAAACAGGACTCTCGTATCAACATGTTGACTCGGGCTAGGCTATCCGCCATCTTTACAAATAATAAAGATGGCGGATCTAGCCCGACCGATGATAAAACGTCACATATGAATGGAAAATGTTCGCACTAGCGTACTCTATAATTTTGTAGTGTTAAAATGCGTTTCAACTTTGAGAATTACTTCTTTCGTTTGTTTACCTTTTTCCTCACGGCTTCCTGAATAGACTATAGGTAGATTTAACCTGTGATTTTATGGTATTGTTATAAATATCGTAAATGTCATAACAATCACTGGTTTCGGTTGAAGACTTTTTCTCATGGAAAACAGTCTCTGATCGCGCCGTTCTTTCTGAACGCAATTCTTTGAAATATCGCAACGTTGTTATTTTAGTCCTATGGTTTGTCGGTATGTATCTTATTCTTCTTATGTTCTTTGCGTTTACAGCGTAAACGGCGTAAATGTTTAAAGCTTGATATTTTTATATTAGTTTAAGATTGAACGACTTAGTTTTTACTGCGACGGGAAATCGAATTTCGTTCAGTCACATTGGCGGCTCGTAAAAGTTTTATAGCTACTTTACAGGTAAGGATCAATCTTAAATACATTTTTTAGCCGCGATAATATTGTTTACAACATTTCGGAAAACTCTAATTTACTACCCCGTTTAAGACTACAAGGATAATTATTTTAATTGGATTAAGTGACGAGACGAGCAAAACGTTGACCTGGTGGTAAACGTCTAACTACGAGTATAACAAATGCTGTGTCACATAGAAAACTAGTCTTATATGCCCAGTTATTACACTAGACCTTCCGACCCTTCAGACCGAAACACTGTAATGTTCGCACACTACTGCTTCACGGCAGAATAACTGACTTAGGGTGGTACCTACCTAGACGGATTCCTGCATATTAATCCTACCAGTAAATATTGTTTAACTAACTAAATTTCAAATAAAGATAAACCTTTAAATCTTATCAGCGATTGAACAATTGGAGACGCCTGCAAATATCTTTAATAAAGCAAAGCAGATTGAATAGAATTATTCATTTGATAGTTCCACACGGCCACTGTATCTATTTATTAGAAAACTTGGTGCCTACCGACCGGATAACTGTCTAGGGGACAGATTTGCATAGCACTCGGGTCCTGCTTATTGCACGGCTGACTGTGGCTTGAGCTAAGAACAATGCCCCGGATAACAATAAGGTATATCTGCCTGCAAATGTATGCAAGTAAATACTCGTACAATCAAAGTGTATGATTGTAATAACAAAATAACAGCTTTTTACTCAATGCTTATGAAACTATATACGGTACCTAGAAGAAAAATTTTTTTTTTCGTCTGTCTGTCTGTATGTTTGTTCCGGGTAATGATTTAAATATGGAAGTATATATGCACGAGTATATCATCGATCGGGTTTGGCTTATTTACACGCGCGAAACCGCTGGGAACAGCTTGTCGTGTATGAAACTGCTGTATTTTTTAATATCATTTTAAGATGCGCTAGTTAGTTTGTTACTAAAAAAAATACAGATCCTGTCGGACAAACATAGCGTTTGCAAAAAAAAATCTCCTATTAAAAAAAAAACAAAGTCACATTGAGGGGCACTGGATTCCTGCGGTTTGGGGATCCAGATGATGGCAGTAACAACATGCCTTGAGACACTGCTGCTTTAGGACTGATACTTGAGAGGGTAGTTGCTCGTCACCCTGAGACATTCTTAAGCCTCATATTTTTTTTTTTATTGTATAAAGTGACGAAAAGAGCAAAACGTTCGCCTGATGGTAAGTGCAACGTCCGCCCACAGCAAATGCTGTGTCACCCAGAATATTTCTGTGTGACACCACACTGCGCTCGTCACCCTGAGACATCAGTTCTTAAGTCTCAAATGCCCAGTGATTACGCTAGCTCACAGAGCCCTTCAAACCGAAACACAGTAATGCTTGTACACTACTGCTTCACGGCAGAATAACTGGCCCTGGGGTGGTACTTACCTAGACGGATTCCTGCATAGGAATCCTACCACCAGTTAAATTAAGTCATATGCCCGAAAATTAACACTTTGTTTGAACATAGGCGTAGATTGCCACAGAACTTAGTTGCTCTAATTTTGGGGGGATTTTGTCATAATTGCCACGCTTGGCACACGGGTATGCAACCGCAGTTTATTTATTCAGATTTTCCAGGAAGAAGCTGCTGCCAAGCTCCTGGTTTTCACTTTTCACTTTGTCTTATATATTCATTATTTACACAACTCCAATTCAGACGTGACCCCTGGATAACAGAGCCGTAGTAGCTCAGGGTTCGAAGGCTTGCTTTAAATTTCATAGTACGCAAGTGTCTTTAGTTCGATCCCCGGTACCTCGTGCTCAACAGGTGAAGGAAAACATCGTGAGAAAATCTGAATCTTAAATGATCCATTTTCGCCGTCTTATCTCAAAAGACAAATTTCAATATCTCTTCTCATCACATGATAGGGTTCTTCGTTCTTCCTCCATTAATAAGATTTGTATCCCCACACATTTCACCGGGTTCTATTGTAACTCCATCACTGTTCAGGCTGCGCTTCTCTGGAACTCCTTACCCGATGACATCAGGAAAGCGTCCAATAAACACTCCTTCAAAAAATTGGTACGTAATTATTTATTAAAGAACCATTACATGTCCCCGATTTAATTTTGCATTATTTTGTGTATGGTATACGTGTTTATGTATATACGTATATATCTGTGTGTATATGTATATATATATATATATATATATATATATACTTGTACATCTTCATCAAAATCTCACCACTTCATCGGTTGACTGTGAGAAAATGCCTAAAGACATTAAGTCCGCCCTTTGTATCCTTTCTTTGTAAGGGAAACAATAAAGAATAATAAATAATTAAATAAAAAATGTTAGAGAAAGAAATATATTTCGAAATAAAGTCTCTTCTCGGCTCCAATCACTTATGTGATATGAGAGGATGCCTGTTCCCAGCAGTTAGGAATTCATAGGTTCTTACTGTACTTTGCTGTATTGAGTGAGGTGAACGTTCAGCCTTTCCCAAAGCAAATTTCGCCCTAGTGCTTCGCAAGTTTTTTTGCTTCTATTTCTTATCATTGTATACGACTATAATTATACTTTATAAAACAAGGCTCCAGTGCTCTTCGTGTCGGGATTAAACGAAAATTATGGCTCCAGCGGAGACTGCGTTAGGTCGAATTTTTAATATTCGAAGGATAATCCGCTAAGTCTTCCTTTGTTGCACGCGGCCGCCTGTAAACCGGCGCGCCCTTCTATCTTAGGTTAACGTCGTACTAAAATTTTAAATTAAAACTTTTGAACAGTTTGAAAATCGTAAAAGAAACGGTTTCGCTTCAGTACCTTATGTGTTTAGCGCGGTAAGTATTTTACGGGAAAGTACTACTACCGCAAAATAAAAAGTTGATAGTTTTATAAAATAATTTAAAAATCTTAACTGATTCACATTTAAGTATTAATAATAGGTTTCGTTTTATATCTCCTAGTGATTATGAGTCGATTTTGTTCACTTCCCGCTTTTCGCATGAGTTATTTTTAAAACGTGTCTTACTTTGCTCGAGAATTAAATAAACAAAACTTTAAAATTCGTATCTGTATTCTGCTTTTAAACATAACTGTGTTTCGGTCGAAAGTTCACTTGAGACCATTACTGGGCATAATATAAGACTTAAGAACTGATGTCTCAGGGCGACGAGCGCAGTGTGGTGCCGTACAGAAATGTTCTGGAAGGCAGCATTTGGTAGGGGCAGACGTTGCTCTTACCATTAGGTGAACGATTTGCGCGTCTCGGAACTTTATCCGGGACGCCCGGCAAAAAACATCGAAATTGATGGTTATCGAAAGAATTCATGCGCGCCAATAGATGTGTCACATTATCCTTCTCTTCTATTCAATTTGTCTGTCGATCTATTTCTGTTCAATTCCCGGTGTGAGAACCAGTAAAAATTGAATTGGCAATTTTAAGTACTGATTTACCAAGTGCTCGGTCGTGAATAAAACTTCATAAGGAAACTTGCATGTCGCTTCGACGACATGTAAAGCCCACTGACTCGCATTGGAGTAACGTTGCTGGCTCTTCGGAGCTTCAAAACCCTCTCAGATATAAGAGGATGCTGGTACTCTGCAGTGGGAGATTTGTGGGCTGTTCCTGTCAAACACCGACCAACCGATGTCATCACTGTCGCACATTCATAACGGCTGCGCATTTGCTAGCCACCGACAATGTTCAGAAGTTGGACAGGACCTTATGCTACTTTACGCTGGTAATTTGTGAGAGCATAATCTTCCCCGGTCGCGCCTACTCAGCATCAGCAACCTCTCTCTGCTATGTTAGAAGTTGTGTATTTCATACTAGCTGATGCCCGCGACTTCGTTCGCGTGGATATAGGTTTTTAAATATCTCGTGGAAACAATTTGATTTTCCGGAATAAAAAGTATGTCTTATGTCCACCTACAGGATGCAAGCTACCTCTGTGCTAAATTTTGTCAAGATCGGTTCAAAGGTTGAGTCGTGAAAAGGTAACAAACAGAGAGAGAAGAAAAGGTTACTTTCGAATTATAATATTAGTACGGACGATATTTTTTTTAACAAAAGACCAAGTGTCTTCTTACTTGATGCGCGCACTTCTTGCGTGACGTCTTTTTGTGTTTCTACGTGATGCGCGCAATTCTTGTGTGTGGTCTTTTTGTGTTTCTACGTGATGCGCGCAATTCTTGTGTGTGGTCTTTTTGTGTTTCTACGTGATGCGCGGAATTCTTGTGTGTGGTCTTTTTGTGTTTCTGCGTGATGCGCGCAATTCTTGTGTGTGGTCTTTTTGTGTTTCTGCGTGATACGCGCAATTCTGGTGTGTCGTCTTTTTGTGTTATAACTTGATGCGTGCACAATGGCAGACCTCTATCATATTATTTATATAAGAAAGGGAGAACTGTTTCTAGTTATATGTGTACATACAGTACAGTGTACTGCCCGATACCAGACGCCATGATGGTTTAACAATAAAATTTTGTATGCGTCATTTCACGTCCAATGTTGTTACGGCGTTGCATTATTTTAGGCACGATTGGGAAAATTGAAAATCAGAGCAAGCCGGCGGCACTCAACTGTAATTGGATGCAATTAGTTGGATTTTAATAATTTTCTTTAAGTAAATGTAGCTAATGACGTCAGTGTCAGGTGCGTTTCTTAAAAGTCAAATAGTTTGTAGTCAAATCGCAATTTAAGTAAGATGTAAGCATCAGTAATGATTATTTACAGCTTGGAATACCATAATTAATAAATTTAAATCAAAGAACAAACATACCACTGACAGACTTTAAGGACACTGTAAGCTCATTTTGCGCAGATCGGAGAAAAGATATAAATTAAAAAAAGGGTGAAGGTACCCCGGATTAACTACGATATAAGAACGTCTAGCGCCTCAATCCCCCGTCGGGTTATAAGTAATTAAAATTAAACGCGATAAAATATATAAAATTAGTTTTATTGAATGACAGTATAGTTATTTTCTTTTATATGTATACATAGATGAGAGGGCAAACGAGCGAGCGGCTCACATGATGTTAAGTGATCATCGTCGGCTATAAACACCCGCAATAACAGAACATGTAAATGTGGGTGCGTTGCTGGCCTTTGACAAAGGAATATGCTTTTTTCATGAACGTTCCCAAGTCGTATCGGTCCGGAAAAGCCGCTGGCGGCAGCAGATTCCAAATAGTGGTCTTGCGTAACGGAAAACTCCGCGACACAAGCACTGTGTAGGAATGCCAACCATCAAGGTGGTGACGATGGACTGTTGAGTTCGTGCCGCAATGTGCGATGGTGAAATTTAGCGGCTGGAATTAATCTGAACAATTCCTCGTTTCCTTTATTCTATTTTATCTTACTTACATACATACATACATAAGATCACGACTGTATCCCATAAGGGGTAGTCAGAGACTGGGCACTCACTGCAAAAACATATGACTGCCACAATCCACGTTTCACCAAAACAATATAATGCACTTGGTGTGATAGGTGGTGAGCCCATCGCCACCATGCGCTGTTGGGTGCACAGTGCAGTTTAATTCCTTACTCGCCTTTTACGAGATCCATTGGATGAGATGGAGTTTATCTTACTTATATAATAAAAATATGTGTGTGTTTGTATGTACATGTATGCATATTTGTTTCTTTTTCAAAATATACTTCTTTTTTAATAATATGTCCGGTAACTGCTCGGTGAACCTAAGGCACCGACAGAATAACAGCGCTGTGGCAACACTGCCATAGCATTATGCTGAGTCGACAGCCTTATCGTTGCTGCAGCCCAACGTACGTTTGTAATTGTAATGCGTCATATCTAATTGTTTATTTATATTTTAACTTTTAATGTATGGTGTGTTGTAGTATTGAATCAAGTTTTTCTTCCTTTCTTTCTTTCTTTAAAAACTAAACTACTTTGGCACGGCCCGACTGGCGCAGTGTTAGTGATTGAAACGGGTCGCGGGTTCGATACAAAATCCAACTTTTTATTGCTTTCATGTAGTTAAAAAGATCCTAAAGTCCTTGTAAACTGAATCACATATGAACCCAGTTAGGACACAGCATTTATATTGTACAAAAAGAATCTAAAAGAGATTCTAGAAATATAATTAACATAATGGAACAGCCGATAGGTGTCCGGCAGAGTAGAATAGCGCCTACCTCTTTCCTATAGAGATGTCGTAAGAGGCGACTAAGGTATTGTACGGACAGCCTTTATTCCTGCAGAATATCATAATATGCAATGCTGTCACTATACTGCTCGTGGGAACGAAACGGGGAGTTAAGTGGGTTACGTGAGTGGTATGCCTACCCCTTATATGGGAAAAAGGCGTGACTGTCTGTGTGGAATAAACACAAGACCTACAGATAGTTGTCCCGGGGCTGGATGTTTGTGATATTCATGTCGGTACGCACGGTTGTAGTGTTGGGACACATTATTTTTTAAATAGAAAGAAAGCAAGATGTAAGCTTTGGTATCATTTGCATTTGCATATTAAACTGATGTCTCAGGGTGCGGAGCACAGTGTGGTGCCACACTGAAATGTTCTGGGTGACGCAGCATTTTTTATTGGCAGACGCTGAACTTACCATCAGGTGGTGGTAAGTTAAAGTAAGTAATTAAGTCAACTTACTGCTGGTAGTATTCTTATGCAGGAATCCGTCTAGGTAGGTACGACCCCAGAGCCAGTTATTCTGCCGTGAAGCAGTAGTGTGCAAGCATTACTGTGTTTCGGTTTGAAGGGCACTGTGAGCTAGTGTAATCACTGGCCATTTGAGACTTAAGAACTGATGTCTCAGGGTGGCGGGCGCATTGTGGTGTCACACAGAAATATTCTGGGTGACACAGCATTTGTTGTGGGCGGACGTTTCACTTACACGTTTTGCTCGTCTTGTCACTTTCCCCCATAAAAAAGTAAGATGATAGCGAACAATTATCAAATGAAGCGACGTGGAAGTACTATCAAAGGCGTGTGTGAGCGGAAATGAGCGACGGGCCTCTTCCGTCACACGCGCGGCTTAGTTTCTTCATGATAGACGTCACGTCATCGTCGAGTTTTAAATTTTGTACAACAAAACGAACGCTTCATCTAAATTCTGCCTTAAATAGTCTGTAAAATTAGACAAAGTTCTTTATCGAATTCAGGTTTCTTTTAAAGAAAATCCTTTCTACCTCGGTTAAAAACTAAGACCTTTTCGAAAACTCTGGGATCTTTTTGAACAGACTTCGTCTGTATATACTTTTTAATATATCTTCAGGCCAAACTTCATGTTTATGAACCTATTTTAATAATTGTTTTTTATTAGAAAGAGAATATGGTAAGAGTGGTCCCATATAATTTTGGTCAAGTTCTGATGACGGGATCCATGAGAAAATGAGCCGCTGCGTTGAAGTCGTTTTTTTTTTATTCAATCACTAGCTGACGCCCGCGACTCCGTCCGCCAGGACATAAGTTTTCTATGAATGTGTGTGTGTGTGTGTGTGTGTGTGTGCGTGCGTGCGTGCGTGCGTGCGTGCGTGCGTGCGTGCGTGCGTGCGTGCGTGCGTGCGTGCGTGCGTGCGTGCGTGCGTGTGGGTGTGTGTATGTGTGTGTGTGTGCGTGCGTGTGCGTGTTTGTGCGTGTGCGTGTGTGTGTGTGTGTGTTTCTACAGAAGTTAAAAGGAAAGCAGTGCAAATGCATGCATTAAAACCTACTTTAAAGATCCTCTCAACTTAATAACAAAGTCCATTTGCCACGAAGATATAGTGGCGTGAAGTTGCTGGTGTGAAATTCAGACGCGCTCACTTTCCCCACGTTTGTGTTTTTGATAAATGGATAATCGGCGGTACGATAGGAAGATAATTATAACAATCAGGCGTTACTTTGGAGGAATTCTAATAAAACTACTTATGACGGATTTTATCGCGTTTAATTTTTAAACTATTTATAACCCGACGTTTCGAGTGCTTTACAGCACCCATGGTCACGGGGGGACTGAGGTGACAGATGTCTTGATGTCATAGTTAACCCGGGGTACCTTCAGCTTTTAATTAATACTCGTAATTTGTATCCGATCTACGCAAAATGAGATTACATTGAGATGAGAGTGTCTTGAAGTCTTGCAGAGGTATGCTTGGTTTTCATTCTAATTTTGTTAATTATTGGATCCCAAGCCGGTAATACCCAACCATCTTCTCTATGGAGATTAGGATGTTTTTTTTAATCTCAATAGCCTCGCGAATCATCCTTGGTAGGAATCGGTGTCCTTTTGCAAGGATTTGTGGTCTATCGAATCTGATGGTCGGGGTGATCTAGAAGATGGTCACATATCATATCATTTTGTGGAATTCTGTTGCAAAAACAAAATTTAATGAAAATTTATTTACTGTCTAGGCAATCACTGGGCATATGAGACTTAAAAGCCGATGTCTCAGTGTAGCATTTGTTATGGGCAGACGTTGCGCTTGCTACCAGATGAACGCTTTGCTCGTTTCGTCACTTTATCTTATAAAAAATAGGGATTAAATCCATTATAACACTGAGGTGAGCCGTCAAATGGTTATTTGATGAAACACGTTGTAACACACGCCATGACCTTGGTAACTTTATACACCGCACCATCATGCCATATAATTTGTTTAAAAACGGCACGTGGCCATTAGCTGTAGCACGCCATTGAAAAATTAAATGATTGTAACATATTTTTTACCTGACATCACCTGGCTTCCGGTGGCGTGAGTTTAATGTGACAATTTAGTTATTAGTCTATTGTAACGACAAAGTTAAAACTAGAATGTTCGATAGCGATTTTTTTTTAATTTTTTTAGATAAAGTGATGAAACGAGCAAAACGTTCACAATATGCCCATAGCGAATGCTGTGTCACCCAGAAAATTTCCGTGTGTCACCGCACTGCGCCCAACAACCTGAGACATCAGTTCTTAAGTCTCATGTGCCCAGTGATTACAGTGCCCTTCAAAACGACACAACGAAAATGTTTGCACACTACAGCTTCACGGCAGAATAACTGGCTCTGGGGTGGTAACCACCTTGACGGATTCCTGCATAGGAATTCCACCACCAGTGAAATGTGAAGTGGGTTGTGGCTTAGTTGTATTGTGGAGCTCCACGCCGAAGCTCCTGTCGAATCCCAGCCAAAGCGAACGTTTGTTGAAAAATACAAGTTGTTGGTTTTTGAGGTCTGGTTGTGTTGTGATTGCCCCGTGTCTCTGACACTGCATCCTAGCTACCACCGATCTTATTGCACGAGTGAGTACCCCTTTAAACTGCAGCACGTAGTTATAACAGTCACCACGCCTCAGATTGTGGGATGTAGTTGGTCAAAAGATTTTACGATCGCCAATTCAATGGTGGTGGTTGGAAAATCTTCCATTCTAAGCAGAGGTGACTGGTCATTACCCATCTACACTATCAACAGGATATCGAACGATCAGTTCCTTAAACAATACTTTACAGAAATACGATAACTTATTTGATGTGCGTGTGGATATAGGTTTTTTTAATATCCCGTGGGAAGTATATAATTTTTGTGATAAAATTAATCCTATGTGCGTCAAGGAAAGAAAGTTAATTTGCTAAGATCCGCATGCAAAATGTAAAATGGTGTGTATTACCTAGTTTTGAAGAGCACCGCCAGCCCTCCCACAACAGCGTGCACAAGAATACCAATACCGCCACCGGGAGCCGCCACCAGATACCCTCCACCACTACAACACTACCACTAGGCAATACACACCACTGAAGTCGACTTCAGTGTTCAGTGTTCAGTTCAGTTTGAGGTGAAACACGTGTCGTGTTATCGATAACACGACACGTGTTTCACCTCAAAACGAGACATTATCAAGTGATATTGACTCTACGACTGTCAACCGCCGAGTCTCTCGAAACACGTGTCGTGTTCTCGACTTTAGTGGTGTGTATTGCCTAGTGGTAGTGTTGTAGTGGTGGAGGGTATCCGGTGGCGGTATTGGTATTCTTGTGCACGCTGTTGTGGGAGGGCGGGCGGTGCTCTTCAAAACTAGGTAATACACACCATTTTACATTTTGCATGCGGATCTTAGCAAATTAACTTTCTTTCCTTTACTATAATGGATTTCCGCAAAGTAACGCCTGATTCTATTACCTATGTACGTCGCCAGGACGCAAGCTAATCTCTGTACCAAATTATTGAAACCATGAAACGGTAACAAACAGACAGTGGGTGGGATAGAGCGAGTTACTTTCGCATTTAGTATATTGAAAAAAGTTAAAACGTTTAAAGAAGACAATATAAGCGAGTTTAGAATGCGTCATTTGTACGAATGTGCTAAGAGCGGCAGAAATCGCGCCACGATGCAACAACACTAGTCGGCACAATGCAGTCGTTTATTCCTAATACGTTCTAACGAGAGCGTTGTCAACCCCTAACCAGAGACCACAGTGATGGGCGGAGCGGGCGACGAGCGCAGTGTGGTGCCACACAAATGTTAACGGTGACCGTCAGGTGATCGTTTTACTGGTCTCGTCACTATCTTACATAAAAAAAAATTATGACGATATTAGAACTACTACATACATACGCATGGACTAGTGGTCAGAGTACCTGACTTCTAAGCCGCGGGTCCTGGGTTCGAATCCCAGCCGGAGCCAACATTTGTGCTAAAACATAAATTGTTGGTTTTCGGGTCTGGTTGTGTTGTGATTGTCCCCGTGTTTCTGACACTGCATCCTAGCCTACCTCCGATCTTATCGCATCAGCGTTACATCGGGCGCGGGTAGGTTGGGACGAGTGAGTGCCTCTGTGTTTGCGCGTACACTTGTGGCACTATAATATCTCCTGCGCAGTTGATGGCTCTTGACAGTAGTCGGCAGTTGTCGCCGTGGTCGAAATCCTCAAAATCCTCGAAAAACTTCAAAATATATTTGTCCAGGTATAATTTATTTAAATTACAGGTTCTTTTGCTCCTTTTGTCCTCTTTATATCCCCTGGATACCTACATACGTACATTCACGCCATTTTCACATATAAGTGGTAGGCAGATAACCCATCCGTAGCCCACTTTCACCCTCACGGGAAACGAGATGTGACGGGTGGCAAACCCCGTCGCCGCCATTTAGGTAAGAGTCAAAAACATACTCCCCAGTGCGTTCCCATGAGCAGTACAGTACGAATAAAGGCTGTGTGGTGGCGCCTTAAGAGAATCTACCACCCATCTCATCCTGTGTGTGTCGTGAAAGTCGAAAGAGGAAAAAAGAAAACCAGGAGATGAGCAGCAGCATCTTCCTGGAACATCTGAATAAATAAACCGCTGTTGAAAACCGCTTGCCAAGCGTGGCAACTATGACAAAACTCTCAAAAATGAGAGCTACAAAGTTCTTTTGCAATCTATGCGGGACATAGGCCATGTTCAGCAGTGGACTAGTGATAGGCTGAAATGATGAAAGGCTGTCCGAAGAAAACCTTACCAGCTCGGTAGAAAAGAGGTACATTTCGTTCCTATGCAGGAATCCGTCTAGATAGGGACCACCCCAGGGCCAGTTATTCTGCCGTGAAGCAGTAGTGTGCAAACACTACTGTGTTTCGGTTTGAAGGGCACTGTGAGCTGGCGTAATCACTGGGCATTTGAGACTTAAGAACTGATGTCTCAGCGTGACGGAGACACAGCATTTGTTGTGGGCGGACGTTGCACTTACCATCAGGTGAACGTTTTGCTCGTTTCGTCACTTTGTACAATAAAAAAAAAAATCTTTTCCGCCTTAACTTGTCGACAAAACACATTTCACACTACACAGTTTGGAGAAATACGAGTACCTAGGTATGGTTATTATTCATGATACATAGATCATTGTGTTGCCACCTTACACATATAAAAAATACGTTGTTGCCTACGAATTTGAGATGATAGAATGTGTGTTTGAACTTTTTCATTTAGTATTTTATATCTTTTTCGTATTCATTTTTTTTAATAACGGTGAAGTTTTTTCTTTTTTTCTATTTCGCACTTTGTCTAGGTCCAGTTGTTCGTAGGGTCAATAATGGATACGACTGAAAACCAGTGCTGTGGGGTACCACAGATTATCACTGAGGCGAGATCCTATTTGACATCACACTAAAAATGTTGTCTTTTTGTACACTATTTTTTGTTATACTTGTTAATGTAATGTCAAATTAATAGGTTTCTTATAATGATTTCTTATATTTACGCGAATTTTGGTTGATTGATGTTTTTGATTTAAAACCAAAGCATACAAGCATACCACTGCAAGACTTCAAGACACAGTGAGCTCTTTCTGCGTAGATCGTACCAATAATAATAATTAAAAGCTGAAGGTACTCCGGGTTAACTATGACATCGGGACATCTGTCACCTCGGTCCCCCCGTGACCATGGGTGCTGTAAAGCACTCGAAAAGTCGGGTTATAAATAATAAAGTAAAACGCGATAAAATCCGTAAAATTAGTTTCATTTAAATGATCATAGTGTAGGCATTTGTAACAGTGTTTTAGCTGACCCGCTGTCCGAGGAGGCTAAAATGTTATGAAACTTTATTTACGGGTTGTGTGAATGTTTTAAGAAGCACTCATCTCTATGAAGATAAACAGTACATTGTGCAACACGTGTTTTTTTTTTCGTTAGTATATTAGTATATTTTTTGTTCCTAAGGAAGCTCAATCGGTTTTATAGTTGATTATGTATTGGTATGTTAAAATAAGTGTCTTTTTCTTATGGGGGTGACATAGTCACTGTGTGACAAAACTCCGATATTAAAAATAAAGAGAAAAAAAAATTAAATCGGTTCCTTTCTATACTTTCAATAAGTCTGTTATTTTCTCATAAAAGCAGCACAGTGACGAAATTAAATAGAAACTTGGTTGTAATATTAAAAAGACGACACCTCGCACGGTTTCTTCTTCCTAATGATTTATACTGCGATCTTAAATTGGAAAGGATCTAAACGTAACATTCAACCCGCGTTTCCTTTAACTCGAGTATTATTATGTGAACATAAATTCATAGGGAATTTACCGTACATAATGATATATTTAACTGCGTATGAAGATGATCAATTTATCGTGATGCACTAGGCACAGAAATCCATACTAATACATACATAAGATCACGACTGTATCCCTTAAGGGGTAGTCAGAGACTGGGCACTCACTACAAAAACAGATGACTGCCACAATCCACGTTTCACCAAAACAATATAATGCACTTGGTGTGATAGGTGGTGAGCCCATCGCCACCATGCGCTGTTTGGTTCACAGTGCAGTTTAATTCCTTCACTCGCCTTTTACGAGATCCATTGGATGAGATGGAGTGGTAGTCTTCTTTTAACGAGCCGCCACCACACGGCAAATCATAATTTACAACAACAAACAATATAAAAAAATGTATAAAATCATAGAAGCGACTCGAATTAAAATGAATGCTATTTTCGAGGCTGTATTTGGCTGGCTATTTGTGAAATGCTTGATAGAAATTCGTAGAATAGCACACAAATGCTTCGGTCATAAAAGTGTTGATTTCTTTTCTGAGGTCAAAATATCTTTTTAGTACTGAACCTCTACCCCGTAGTAGCTCCGTAGTACTACCGTGGTAGCTCAGGCGCTAGGCGCTCGCTTTTAATTTCATAGTACGCGAGTGACCTGGGTTCGATTCTCGGTGCCGGCACCACTAAAATTGTTAATTGCAATTTTAAGTGCCGACTTACCACGTGCTCGGCGGTGAAGGAAAACATCGTGAGGAAACCTGCATGTCTGAGAAATTAAAAATATTTCGAAGACATGTGAAGTCCGCCAACCCGCATTGGAGCAGCGTGGCGGATTCTTCCTAGCTCCATAACCCTCTCAGAAATGAGAGGAGGCCTGTGCTCAGTAGTGGGACATTTATAGGCTGAAACTTTACTTTTTTACTTACTGAACCTCTGCTTAACCTTCAGAATAATAGAGGACATCTTGGTGAGCTGTTTCCATATCTGACAAAAACTGTTCAAATTGGCGTCATCAATTGATGTCAACCCATTCATTACAGAAGATATCACGATGTCCATTACTTCTTTCCATTCAAGACCTTTGCAGCATAATGCTTTTTGGATCCATACTAATATTATAAATGCGAAAGTAACTCTCTCTGTCCCTCTGTCTGTTAGGTGCCTTTACACGGCTCTACCGATGAACCGACACAACGATTGACAAAATTTAGCACAGAGATAGCTTGCTTTCCGAAGGCGGACAAAGGATACTTTTTATCCCGCAAAATCAAACAGTTCCCGCGGAATACTTAAGAAACCTACATCCACGCGAACGATGTGGCGGGCATCAACTAGTTAAGTATGTAAATACAAAAGTACCTCTCTTTCACTCTGTCTGTTTGTAACCTTTTTACAGCTTAATCGTTGAACCGAACTTAAAGAAATTCGGCACAGAGAGAGCTTGCATCCTAGAGACGGACGTGGGATACGATTTATTCCAAAAATCAAATAGTTCCCACAGGATATTCTAAAGATCTCTACCAACGCGGACGAATTCGCGGGCATCACCTAACCTTAACTAGCATGCATATTACGTGGTCTTCATTAGAATCAACAAATATGTCAATGTTTTTTTTATTTATTTACACTTTATTGTACAAACTGTACAAACGGTGGACTTAATGCCATATGGCATTTTCTACCAGTCAACCAAAAAGTTAGTTGGAAAAGCGTGTACGGCGGTGGGCAGGGGCGAAAAACATAAACAAATCAAAAAAAGATACATACATACATACATATATATATATATACACATACATACATAATACATACATATACTTAGATATATGAATAAGCACAAGTTCATGCACACACACACACACACATACATATCTATATAACTTCTGAAAAAAAAATGTGTTTAATCTATAAAAATAAATAAAAATGAAGTTTATGTTTGTAATAACAAAATACCGGGTTTTTACTCAATGCTTATGGAAGTGTAAACGGAAATTTTTGTCTGTCTGGCTGTTCATTCCGGCTAATCTCCGAAATAGCTGGTACTATTTTAACGGTATTTCGCTGACAGATAGCTGATATTATAGCGGGTAACATAAGTTACTTTAACTTTAGAATTATAATTAAGTTTCCGCGCAAAAATATTCAAATTGGGAAGTATGTATATCATCGATCGGGGTCAGCTTTTTACGCGGATGACCGCAGGGCACAGCTAGTGGTCATTTATCAACCTATCCTCAACTGTCGAACTTAGATAGAGAAAAACTGCAGAAAAAATTAAGGGCTTATATAAAATAGATACACCAGATGACCAATCTTTTTTGCTTTGCGAACCATTAGTCCCTTGAGCCCTTACCCTGTCTAAATATTAAATTATTCTGAAACTTTATATCTTTAGTTTGATGTCGTGCATCTCAAATTTTTCCTCGCTGGAAGGGTTCAGCGCCTACAACTGTATAAGTTGATGCCAGGGATAAAATAGACCATAATGATTAGTTTGAGATTTTTAAATATGATGACTCCTTGCCGATTTTTGACCACGGTGACAATTACCAAATATTGTCGGAAACTATCAACTGCCCGGGAAATATTATAGTGTCACAAGAGATCGCGCGAACACAAAGGCGTCCTGCTCGCGCCTATCAAAGCTCAAGCAATAAAATTCGAAGTAGGCGAGGATGCAGTATCAAAGACACAGGCATACCCGAAAACCGACAATTCGCACTTTCGAAAACATTGTGTCTCCGGCTGAGAATCGAACCCACGAATCACAATCAATAGTCAAGTAATCAGACCGCGAGGTTGGCAAACAAGAGAAATTTATTACAACAGTGAAAGAGAAAAAAAATTTTTCACCGACTTTATCAAGGGACTATGCTACAGACAAGTCGACTATGTTATTGGTTCCTGGTGTACGGAATATGGTGGCAGTGATGCCCAAGAGGGCGAATGGTGCTTTACAAATTACCAACAATTTTAAGTTTGAATGAGTTATAAGAAGAAGATGAATATAAGAAGAAGAGAATGATAAGTAAATGTCACAGTTGACGTGTGGGGGCGGCCTTAGAGAATCTGCCACCCCCATCTCATTCCGTGGGTGTCGTAAAAGTCGATAGAGAGAAAATGAAAACCAGGAGATGAACAGCAACGTCTGAATAAATCAACTGCGGCTGCCGACCCGCCTGCCAAGCGTGACAATGGCAAAATCCCGCCCATACAAATTTTGTGGCACTCTATGGGGGAGGCCTATGTTCAGCAGTGGACTAGTGATAGGCTGAATTGTAGATGATAAATTAAATTAGCTAAGAATCTACTAAGCTAATAATTTAACAGTGTCGTCCAAAGAATCGCTAACCCTGTGTCAGAGGACATGGCTTATCAAGTCTTATTCGCTGACGGAATGCTAAAAGCTCGACTCGGAGGCGACGCGGCGAGGCGTCACATCGGTGCGGTCGCGGACAATTTAGCAAATTGTCGCGCGGCTGCCGACGTGACAACATCGTACGTACGTACATACATACATATGATCACGACTGTATCCCATAAGGGCTAGTCAGAGACTGGGCACTCACTGCAAAAACAGATGACTGCCACAATCCACTTTTCACCAAAACAATATAATGCACTTGGTGTGATAGGTGGTGAGCCCATCGCCACCATGCGCTGTTGGGTGCACAGTGCAGTTTAATTCCTTACTCGCCTTTTACGAGATCCAGTGGATGAGATGGAGTGGTAGTATTCTTTTAACGAGCCGCCACCACACGGCTAACGTACGTACGTAATGCACAAAATATTTCTGAATATATTAACAAAACCAAGAGACTACAAAAGTGTCTTCGCTATTCTTTTTCTTTTTTTTTAAGTAAAATGGCACACGGTGGGATTTCTCCTGCATCGTGGGTGCGTTTTACAGAGACAATTTTCAAATGCGCAACACAATCAGACCGATGGGATTCGAACCCACGACCCGCGGCGTAGAAGCCCATTAAGTCCGCATTAAGTCCGCCCCTCGTATCCTTTTATTGTAAAGGAAGAAATAAAGGTTTACATAAATAAGTCAGGTACTCTGACCACTAGGCCACGCGGTCGTCGGGGATAAAATGTTTTCGGGATGTTTTTTCCACATCGGCGAAAAGATTACTTTTACCATGGACAGTGAATCAGAAGGCGTGATAGACCACAGCCGAACGGGGCTGGCAAGAAATGTTTCGTAAAAGTTCGGTCCGAATTTGCCAGTCGACTTTTGTTGTAAATCATAAAGCTAACACGAGCTGTTAAGACAATTCGTAACTTTCAGATTATGTGTCTTTAATATTTCTAAGCCATTGTCTTTTTCCAGTCGAAAACAGACTAAAAAACATTAACGAAACTGCACAACTACCCGAAGAACAAACAAAATGGTAAACACCACTAAAAAACTAAATTCAGTTGCACGTTCACTTTTATCTTCCATTAGCGAAACGCGTCAGCAAAATAAAGCAACCCAGTCACTGGAACGGGCAAGGAACGTATTACAGCACTCAATACGTCTGATACATTCAATAGATTGCGCAGCATCTGCTCCATCCCGCCGACCGTATAAATCCACCGCAGATGCATCGCGCTCACTGCTCTGAGGGCTGCCGGGACACAAGAAGTGACATATGCGAGGCAAATAAGATTTGCTTGCTCTTGTGTGCCAATAGGTCTTAGAAAACAACTGTTGCATACTATTGGCAATACTACATGCAATAATCTATTGATTATGAGTAATATAAGACACATACACGTCTTAATAATACATACACTGTGTTTCGGTCTGAAGGGCACTGAGAGCTAGTGTAATCATTGGGCATATAAGACTTAAGAACCGATGTATCTAGATGACGGGCGCATTGCGGTGCCACTCAGAACTTTGAAGTGTTCCGGGTGTTACAGCATCAGTTATGGGCATACGTTGCACTTACTATCAGGTGAACGTTTCGCTCGTGTCGTCAGACTATGCAATATAAAAAAATCCAAGCAATACTTTATCTATATCGCTTCTAGTTAACATAACCAAGGAGCACTGAACTAGACACGACATGTACTCACGTTATTACTATTCAAATTTAATAGAACAGCATATTTTCCGATAAACTGTGTAATTAAAAAAAAAATATGCCGGTTGTGTGAATTGTCTTGCTACTCGTACTCGTATTATTATTATTGTGATTATTATCGTATAAAACTCGTTCACCTCAAGTTGACCAGAGAAGGAAAACCGAAAGCCACCTCGAAATGAAATCAGTGTTTCAGTGCACTTTATTTTTAAGTGCGCTGTGCACCCAACAGCGCATGGTGGCGATGGGCTCACCACCTATCACACCAAGTGCATTATATTGTTTTGGTGAAACGTGGATTGTGGCAGTCATCTGTTTTTGCAGTGAGTGCCCAGTCTCTGACTACCCCTTATGGGATACAGTCGTGATCTTCTGTATGTATGTATGTACGAGTATGTAAAACGATACTACGGCTTGGTCAGTTAAGTCTGTTTGGGGGTATGGTTAATCGTTTAGTTTATAATATTATTCTTTATTGCAGTTAATTTTACTAACCTCATCTATTTTTACATTGTATAATATTAGTTTCAAATTCTACATATATTTTTGTTTTTGATAACTCTTTATTGCATATTGAAGTTCTCTACATTGATGATGTTCTCCTAGCCGATTTCGACAACTTCCGAATATTGTCCGAGAGCCATCAACTAGGCAGGAGATATTATAGTGCCACAAGTGTACGCGCAAACACAGAGGCACTCACTCGTCCCAACCTACCCGCGCCCGATGTAACGCTGATGCGATAAGATCGGAGGTAGGCTAGGATGCAGTGTCAGAAACACGGGGACAATCACAACACAACCAGACCCGAAAACCAACAATTTGTGCTTTAGCACAAATGTAAGTAAGGTACTCTGACCACTAGGTCACTCTGACCATTACACATTACATACATTATTCACATTACATATTATTCTTATAATATAACCATGTTAATAACATTATAACTGTAATTGATGTAGCACAAGCAGTATAGTAATTCTAGACTATATTATTTGATTTGACTGTGTAACATTGTTAGTAGCCGTCAAGTAATAATAAATATTATTATTGTATTTGAATTTTAAATGGCGGACTATAAAATGCTTAATGTAAGAAACTATTAACACTTAATACTTTTCTTTTTCATTCGAATCGAATATCGTCGAGAAATATTTTACACTATTTTAGTTGTAAGTATGGTGGTAGGATTCCTATGCGAGAATCCGTCTAGATAGGTACCACGCCCGGCCCAGTTATTCTGCCGTGAAGCAGTAGTGTGCAAGCATTACTGTGTTTCGTTTTGAAGGGCACTGCTGAGCTAGCGTTATCACTGGGCATTTGAGACTTAAGGAACTGACGTCTCAGGGTGACGGGCGCAGTGCGGTGTCACACAGAAATATTCAGGGTGACACAGCATTTGTTGTGAGCGGACGTTTCCACTTACCGTCAGGTGAACGTTTTGCTCGTTACGTCAGAAATATTTTACACTATTTAAGTTGTATGTATTCTTCATCGGGCCTGCAATGTACTCGTAGCTTGTAGAACCGATAACCGTTGTGGTATAAAGCTATCCAGTGGCAACCTCGTACAAGCAAACGCAGTGTATGGTAGTCAGTCTCCTTCGTCCGTGCACTTTTTTTTTTGACTAGCTGTACTCCACGATTTCACCCGCGTAAAAAAGCCGACCCAGATCGATGATATACATACGAGTATATACTTCCCTATTTGAATCGGATTTTGGGTTTTTAATTTCTTTGCGCGGAACCCCAATCATTTTTCTAAAATTAAAGTAGCCTAAGTTACCGCTATAATATCAGCTACCTGTCAGTGAACGTCCCGTCCAAATCGGTCCAGCCGTTTCGGAGATTAGCCGGAACAAACAAACAGACAGACCGACAAAATTTAAAAAAAAAAATGTTTTTTTCTTATAAGTACGATATAACCTATCATAATTATTGAGAAAACGCTATTATTTTTAATTACAAACATACACTGCAGTTCAATGTTTTTGTATAGATAAAGTGACAAGAAGAGCAAAACGTTCACCTGATGGTAAGTGTAACGTCTACCCATAACCGATGCTGTCGCCCAGAGAATTTCTGTGTGGCAGCACACTGCGCCCGTCACCCTAAGACATCTGTTCTTTAGTCTCATATGCCCAGTGATTACACTACCCCTCAGTGTCCTTATGACCGAAACACAGTAACGTTTGTACACTACTTTACGGTAGAATAACTGGCCATGACTGGTCTCACATCTACACCCAATTTTAGTTTACTTATTTGTATTAAATAATTATGTAATGCATACGCCATCGACAAAAATAAATTTATTTGAGCATTTTTAAATTACATTCTTGCAAATCCCTGTGTGCCTGGCAAAGCAATGGAGTCGCAGCTCAGTGGCCAGTATAAAGAGGAAGCGTCTCCCGCGTCACGTCCGCTGCGAGGAGCTATGAACTGGATGCCAGGTTACTGACTCCGGAACAGAACCTATGTAGCTATTATGTAACACTGTCGCATAGGAATACGAACGTACAATTAAGTGAAGCTAGTGAGTAGCTATTTCGATATTAAACTATAATAATGACGAGTTCTAATTTAGTTAGTTAGTTAATTAACCTTACAAAACGAAAATATGTTTGATTTTGTTAATAGAATCAGGCGTTACTTTGCGGAAATCCATTATAATAAGGGAAAGTAAGTTAATTTGCTAAGATCCGCATGCAAAATATAAAAATGGTGTATACTACCCAGTTTTTTGAAGAACACCTTCCGTTCTCCCTAAGTAGCGTCTTGTGCACGCTAAGTATTATTCATTCCGCAGCCGTCTGTCGTAGTCTATGACACTTGATAAAGCCGCGTTTTGGAGCGAAACACGTGTCGTGTTCACGACTTCAGTGGTGTATATTATCTAGTGGTAGTATTGTTGTGGTTGGTGCAGGGTATCTGGTAGCGGTTCCTGGTGGCGGTGTTAGTTTGTTTGTGCACGCTACAGAGGGAAGGCGGGCGGTGCTCTTCTAAAAACTAGGTAATATACGCTATTTTTATATTTTGCATGCGGATCTTAGCAAATTAACTTACTTTCCTTCATTAAAATTAGTTTTACTAAATGAACATTAGATAGTACATAATAATCCAGACGTAGCTTAATAAATTTCGTTCTTTGATACAATTACTGATAAAATCCGCGGCCGGATAATTCTTTAAATTCAATTCGGTGCGGAGTTTCGACGACAAAAAATTAGCGGAATTCCGCTAGGTCACTTTGCGGAAAGAAAGCTGGTCACTGAATAATTCTATTTCGCTTTTATCTCTGTTTCCATTTTTTAATATCTTTGAAATAAAGAAGTTCACTTTTCTGAAGTTTTTTGTTCGCTCCCTATGTAATGAGCGCCGTCATTTCGAATAATTTTGGTCAACATATAGAAGAAGTGTCTTGGAGCCGGGAAGCATGGGATACACTGCTCCAGTGCGTGTTGGCAGACTTCGCATATCCGCGAAATTATTTTACTAGTTAGCAATTTACATATTGGTTTTCTCACGACTTTTCCTTCACCGTTGAGCATGTGGGAAATCGGCACTTACTTTTTCTATTTTTAGAGACAACGGAACCTGATTTACCGAGGATCTCGCAAAATGGGAGGAGGCATTTCCCTCAGTCGACTTTTACAACGGTCACGGGTGAGGATGGGGTAGCAGTTTCTCTTCCGTTATACACTATAACGTCAGTCTTTATAATTACGATACTTGAAAATATCCAGCTTGTATCAAAAAATTACGAAATATAATAGGGTATCGTCTTCACAGGCATGGCCGATGAAACGAGGAAAACGTAAAACCTGATGGTAAGTGCAACGTTTGCCTATAATAAATACGGTTCAGAACACATAACAGAACAGAACAGATAGTCTCATACACCCAGTGATTACACTAGGTAACACAGTAATGTTTGCACACTACTGCTTCACGGCAGGAATAACTGGCCCCGGGATGGTACCTGGTACCTACCTAGGAATTATTAATCCTATTAGGAATCCTACCACCAGTATGTCCGTCAACTGGCTTAAGACGAGTGTGAGCACATTTAGAATTCAGATCAAATTAGAAACCATTGAGTGGTTTAGTTATAAGCTTATTAAAACAAATGACATTTAAAAATCCAATTAATTAAACATAAAAAACGGTAGCTACGCCAGACGTTAGCCCTAATTTTTTTGTGCGCGGTCTGGTTATGCCAGTTCGAAATCACACAGCACCTCTGAAACGGTTTAGACAAATTATATTTGTCGATTTTATATCATGTTTTACGGTGAACTAAGACATCTTAAGGAAACCTGGACGACTTTCTAAAAACATAATCAAACAATCATAAAGACCAACAAACACAGACTTGTTTGATAAATGGCAAAAAATCGTTCTAACAGAAAAAAAATCACGACAAAATAATAAAAGCATTTGTTTCCAAAAGCACTTCAAAGCGTTCATACGCAAATTTGCACAGCCGAGCTCTTTCATTTACCTACCAACGCATTATGGTTAACAATACATTTTCATATAAATCACGGAAAATGACGGAGCAACCAAAAGCCCATTCATGTAAATATGTCAACAGACATTTTTTTCTCTAAATTATACATCATTTTATACTTTATATCAGTGACGATAAGCGCGAAAATACGAGAACGATATCAGGGTAGACAAAGCGAAACGCGGGGTCTTACGTACTCTTATTAGCCTACACAAATTGGGGTCTCGCTGACCCGGGACCTACGCAAATAGTTTCCCATAAAAAGTCGTCCTGGATGACGTATCGCCGCTATTACGCTGAAGTTGTGGGTTTAGGTGCTCGGGGAAGTTTCCCTGCAGGATCTAATGCGGGTATGTGCTAAATTTATTCAAAAATCTGGGTATCATTTCCTTCCTTATTTTACGTTTAGTCTACAATAAATAACAAAACTGTGGTCAACTTTATTATGTATTATTATGAATTATCTCCATTTATCATGGATTTCGTCTACTATGGTATTATGTAGGTATGTAATCCATTACGACATTTTTGGCAGTGACTAATAAAAAGTTATTATTCAAGACGAATACTTACTAAAATTTGATAGCACTAATATTTCGCACAGTATCGTGATCATGAACAGATTGTTGAAGATCCTTATTTAAAGAATGTAAACAACTCCAACCGACTGACAGCTATCGCGTATGTTAGTTGAACAGATTGTCAACAGATGGCGCTTTCTACAATTAAATTGATTAAATATTTTTAAACATTTTTTTTAATGTACTTATTAATTCTAATATATTTACTTAAATTTCGCCATCAGAGTGAAAAATAGTCTTCAAAATGGCGTATCAAACAATAATTTTGATACCAGTTTTAAGGGAGTAATTACATACAAAAAAAAACACCATGGAGAAATAATGTATAGGTGATGATAGATAAATAAATGGGTTTATTCATAATTCTATACTATATTTTTAAAATATGTAATATATTTTAAAAATATAGTTTATTAGGGCATTATAGCCAGTGTAATTTATCTAATGGTTGTTGGTTAACGTTACAGTAGCTATGACGTATTGACTCATGTTTAAGTCACGTTTCACCTATACTTTTTCGTTTTTAATCCTTTTCCTTAAGTCGCCTTTTCCATGTGATGTACAGATATAAAACACTAGATGTGTTTTATAACTGTACATTACATTATATAAATTAATATAAACTCCTCACCCCTGTAAATTTACATAATCCTGAAATTTAAATGTAAATATGGGACTTCGTTTAATAAAACCTAATTTTACGGATATTATGGCGTTAGATATGGCGTTTAGTTATATGAGAGAGAAAGAGTTTTATGATTTTCTCATGGATTCCATTACCAGAACTTGACCAAAATTATACGGGACCACCCTCACGATATGGCCTTTCCAATAAAAAAAAACATTAAAACCAGTTCGTAAATAAAGAAGTTATGATATATATGATAGCAACAAAGATAAAATAACAAAAAAAATATATACAGACGAATTGTGAGCCTCATCTTTTTGAAGTCGATTAATTTCTAGTAACCAGATGGGCAGCAGCATCTTGCTGGAACAGCTTAATAAATATACTGCGGTTGCCAACCCGCCTGCCAAACGGTGCAACTATTATAAAATCTCCGCAATCTATGGGGGAGGCCTATGTTCAGCAGTGTAATTGTGACGGGCTGAAGTGAGTGAGTGAGTGAACTTCTAATTATTCGTAAACATAAGAAATCATTGTGGTACTAGGTGTACAATAAGTAGTATATTGATTATTGATTGATTGACGTCACAAAACTTATTTGGAACTTCAAAATAAATTGGTTTGTTATCAATGAGAAGCCCGCGCACACTGGAATAAGCCTTTGATGAAAAACTGGGCCGGAATGAGATCGAATATTGAAAATAACATACGGAATAAAACAGGTAGTCAACTGTAACTGAGATCATCATTCGGATGCCCTATGACGAATGACGAAAACTTTTGTAAATACTAAGGTAAACATACACAAAATTAGGAATTTAATTCGAAAGCCTAATAAGCCTAAACGAGTCGGACATGAGGATTATTATGGAGCACGGTTGGAAACATTTAAGAATTTATATTAATAATAGACAAAGGGATGTAGTCGGATCTTTGGACACGTTTCGTTAATTTAATAATGTACTTATTTTGAATAACCTTTATAGACCTTTATGTTACATAACAACGTATTTATTACGAAGTTTCTATTTAAATTATGTATTTATTGAATAGTGAATTATTCTCATTTCTTTTATGTATTTATTTGTAAAACCTTTATGTAAGTAGCTTTAATTTACATCAATTTATCCAAAAACGTTTGATTACAATAGCGGTATGATTAGAAATGGCCCCCGTAGCTTAGTGTTCCGTGTACTTATTTTTTTATGGAAGAAAGTGACAAGACGACTTGACAGCAGAGCCGCGAAATTTGGGTTAAAATAAAGATTAAAGTGTATTGTGTTTAACCCAGTGCTTCTGACACTGCAACTGATTTATACTCCTCTCGGAAAAAGGGAACGACACGGGATTCTTCATTACTGTACAGAATTACAAATCTAACAAGCCCCGAAATCAGGGAACCCTGAAAAGGTATATCGAAAATTAAATTCTCGTTTGTTCGACGCGTTAGACAGGCGCACTGACGCGTTCAGACACGGAACGGAATTAGTTCCGCCAGGCCATTGTCAACTGCGGGCCGTGAAAGGGGGCCGTAAGACCTTCGAGCGAAGTGAGAGATAACGCCCTGCAATAATCGTTTCGGAAACAGTTCGCGGAGCAGCCATACCTCTGTTTGTAATTACGTAGAGATTTTTTTTTCTGGACGAGCTCCTTGAATTTCTTGGTAAGTTAGAATTGTTATTTTGTGGGCAGCTACGTGATATTTATTTTTAGGTTTTGTAATTGTAAAATGTAAATTGACTTGTGGAAGACTACAGTGCGTTCTGTAAAGTAAAAGATATTTCTGTGTGACGCCTCTCTCCGCTTGTCACCCTGAGACATTAGTTCTTAACTACCATATGCCTAGTGATCGGACCAAAAATAATAATTAAAAGCTGAAGGTACCCCGGGTTGAACTATGACATCAGGACATCTGTCACCTCAGTCCTCCCGTGACCATGGGTGCTGTAAAGCACTCGAAACGTCGGGTAAGAAATAGTTCAAAATTAAACGCGATAAAATCCGTAAAAATTAGTTTTGTTGGAATGTGTGGTGTTCGCGTAAATATAAGAAATCATTACATAAACTGCATTATCACGTTTTTTAACGCCGATTCACACGAAGTAACTCCGGTCGAACGCGCGTAAGACGGGGAGAGATAAAACCTCGAATTAACAGTGTAGTGAGAAAGGGTTCCGAGATTTCAAATCATAGATAACATGGTCCACTCGACTAAGTAAATTGGGCTAGGCAATGGGACACGTATACGAATACAAACGGTTTCTCGCGTATTACGCCATTTAAGTATGGATTGTAAGCAAAAGGTAACATAAATTATTACAAATAAGACACGAAATCGGGAAAAGCAGTCTAGTTCTTCAAAGTACCGTATATACTTTCATATTGGGTAAATTTTATTTAAATAAAAATTTATTTAAATTTTATAAATTAAATTAAATATTAAATTTTATTTATTTTAAAAAACTCAATTTAATTTGGACACCGTCTGAAAACACCCTTTATTCAAAAAGAAATAATAGACGTTTCTTCGTATAACGATTCCAGTGAGTACTCGTAAGTAGGTTGTATTATAACTGGGTAGTGATTAAACGAAGAGGTCTGAGAACGAAAAGGCAGTACAGTCAGCCCGCAAACAACGCGACCTTCATCTTGACTTTGCAGTCACGACGTCAAAGCGAACCAGCCGACCGAGGCGACCGGCGATAACGCTACCGACGCTGATTGAAATGAGCCGTTTAAAGCGGTTAATTCAACAACTGCAAAATGTTGCTTCGGATAACGGTTAAATAATTTGAGTCAACTACGTTTGAGATATTTTTTTTTATTAGTTTAAGTGACGAGACAAGCAAACCGTTCATAACACCGTGCAAAGACGCTGTGTCATCCAGAATATTTCTGTGTGGCACAACACCGCGACCGCGGCCCTGAGACATCCTTGGCGGATGATATTTATTGCCAAGGAAAAGGGTAGCTATTTTGACCATTGATCACCAGAGGATTGGTAGGTGACTACCAATCCTCTGGTGATGTTAATGTACACAGCTAAGATCAAAAGTACGTTCAATAAATAATGAAGATTTTTTTTAACAGTGGATAAATGTCCCACTACCGAGCCTCCGTTTCTCCGTTTATGAGACTCCGACACGATACTCGAATGTGGTTTGGCAGACTTGACGACCGCGTGGCCTAGTGGTCAGAGTACCTGACTTCTAAGCCGCGGGTCCTGGGTTCGAATCCTAGCCGGAGCCAACATTTGTGCAAAAACATAAATTGTTGGTTTTCGGGTCTGGTTGTGTTGTGATTGTCCCCGTGTTTCTGACACTGCATCCTAGCCTACCTCCAATTTTATCACATCAGCGTTACATCGCGCGGGTAGGTTTGGGACGAGTGATTGCCTCTGTGTTTGCGCGTACACTTGTGGCACTATAATATCTCCTGCGCAGTTGATGACTCTCGACAGTAGTCGACAGTTGTCGCCGTGGTCGAAATCGGCTAGGAGACCATTACACGATTTTTTTTAACAGTGGATATATGTCCCACTACCGAGCACAGGCCTCTGTTTATGAGACTCCGACACGATACTCGAATGCGGTTTGGCAGACTTCATATGTCCTCGACATATTTTTATTCCCCATACGTGTAGGTTTCCTCACGATGATTTCCTTCACCACTGACCACGTGGTAAATCTCGATCATACCTGAAACAATAGCAGTTAAATGTATTAAAAAACATAATCTAAGCAAGCCATCATTAATTTTGGTAACAGTGATACACGTTTGAAGTTATTCCATTTAAAGGAATGGTCGCTAATGAAAAATTCTCGGGTCCCTGTTTTATCCAGCGTAATAAAGGCAAGAATGCTGTACACTTATTTGATGAGTGCTTTGATGAGACTACAAAGATATATACATTTTCATAGCATATTCGTTTTTACAGGTAGCTACCTTGGCAGTAGCTACACCATAGAGTACAGTTTTTCTGTCGTGAAGCAGTAGTGTACAAACATTACTATATTTCGGTTTGAAGGGCACTGAGGTCTAGTGTAATCACTGGGCGTATGAGACTTAAGAACTGATGTCTCAGGGTGACGGGCGCAGCATCTTACCACCAGTATAAATACAAATAACCATGAAACAAAGAGAATGTAAAATCGTACAGTAACCCTAACCCTGTAATTCTATAACAGGGGAACGAGGCAGGTAACCGCAAGTCGGGGTAGTGTCCGCAAATCGCCGCCATAGCGGAGCGCCGACAAGTTATCAACATAGCCTGGGGCGGCGGCTGTGTTGCCACTACTGGTGGTACTTTTTATAATAAAATATTGTACATTATTTAGGGCATTTGTGTACTTTATGAGAACAATAAAGTCTGTAATGATTTCTTATATTTACGCGAACACTACACATTTAAATTAAACTAATTTTACAAATAACAAAAATAAACGAGATAAAATCCGTAAAATTAGTTTCATAGGTTGACCCTATCGAGGATTCATTATACGTAAATAATTAAAAAACCAAAAAAGTTGACCGTAATTTTTGCGTATATTGGATGACGGGTCCGCTGAGGATTTTTTTTTATTTGATAAAGTGACGAAACGAGGAACATTTTTGTAAAGCAAAAGGTCGTAACCCTAGCTGTGTCCGGGTGTCCGACAAGTTGTCAATATTAATATTCTGATTACATCGGCTTATCCGTCATTAGTGAGATACCTCCCGGGTTGAATGCGGCTGTGAAATTAATTAACTTGATAATCTAAACAAATCAATAAAATTGCAGTGTCTGTTTTTTATAACAAAATAACAGCTCTTTACTCAATGCCTAATAAAGGTATTACGGTACTTATGAGAAAAAAACAATTTTTTAAATCTGTTTCTTTCGGCTAATCTCCGAAATGGCTGATGTAGAATTAGCGTTAAGCACAAAAAAAAAACACCAACATCCGATTCAACTAGGAAAGTATATATGTATATCATCGATCAGGGTCAGCGCTTGACTTCTGCGCCGCGGGTCGCGGGTTCGATTCCCGCACGGGACACATTTGTATGACCTACAGATAGATGTTCCGGGTCTGGGTGTTTGTGCATGTGGAATTTATGTATGTAAAACGCACCCACGACACAGGAGAAATCCTACTGTGGGGCATCGTTTTTTTTTAAGAATTACGCGGGTGAATCCGCGGGGATTTTTAAAAAAAACCTTCATTCACGCGGGCATCAGCTAGTCTCATATAATCTTCAGTTATAGAACAGAAAGCACCACTAAATCTTAAATTGCAAATAGAATGACAATTATATTTTTTATATATGTTCAATTTATAAGTCAGTTTCTTCTCCAATTCGAAAATGGAATTCAAGAATATTTACTAAAATATTTTAGCTAAAAAGCGGATTCCATTTAGAACGTTTGTTCATTATATTCTAGAGACTTCCAACGTTGAATAATCTAGAATTCTGTATAACTCGACATATACTTTAATAAAACACAATTATCGCGTAATAAGATATACATTACTGCGAATAATAAGCAAACAGGTTATTGATATTGTAATTGGCATCGGCATTGGCGGGAAATTACCAGGAAAATGGGCAGAGCATTAATTCCGCGCGCACGGCTATGTTCAATACAAAGTGATTTTCCAATATTATTTTTTCGGCGTAAATAAAAATAAGTTTGGTATAAAATCCGTGAGCAATTTTAACATGATTTCGTAATGGTCTGCAAACGGGCACGGGTCCGTAAAAGCTATAGGAATAAATGCGACAGTCGTTTTGTGTAATGTAAATGATATGTCACCGATATTTGTGTGCGTTTTTTATTCAGCGATATCATACCAAAACTGAGATCGAATAATTTCGGGAATCACAAAATATTGTAGTAGATTCCATAACAGAAGCTTAATTTGGCACGATCATAAATTTTTTTATTGGAAAAAGAGACGAGACGAGCAAAATGTTCACCTGATGTTAAGTGCAACGTCCGCCAATAGCAATGCTGTGGCACCCAAAATATTTCTGTTTGGCATCACACTGCTCCCGTCTCCCTGAGACGTCAGTTCTTAAGACTCATATGCCCAGTGAATTCACTAGCTCTCAGTGCCCTTTACCCGAAACACGGTAATGTTTGCACACTACTGCTTCGCGGCAGAATAACCAGACGGATTTCTGCATAGGTATCCTACTCCTATTTTTATTGAAGACTAAACTACCGTTTGCCCCCACTTCTATAAAAAAACACTACAAAATTACCGCTCCACTAGTCGTGAGCCGGCTTTATTTGCGAGTACTTTAGAAACTAATTTAAAGGCGTTTTATCAGTCATAGGCCCTTGAATAAAGTGATCATTATGGTTTTTTTTTAAATGGAAGGCAGCGACGCGGCGGGTAAATCATTCACGTGACGTTAAGTGCAACATCTACCTATAACAAATATTGTATCTACTCAGAACATTTCTCCTGTGCATCACACTAGCCAACAGTACCCTTTAGACCAAAACACAGTATGTTATTAATTTGCATTGATAATTTCACGTTTAATAGCAATCCTGGTGATGTAAAGCTGTGATGTGGTCCAAGAGACTGAAGATATTAAAAATTTAATAGCAATCCTGGTGATGTAAAGCGGTGATGTGGTCCAAGAGACTGAAGATATTAAAAATTTAATAGCAATCCTGGTGATGTAAAGCTGTGATGTGGTCCAAGAGACTGAAGATATTAAAAATTTAATAGCAATCCTGGTGATGTAAAGCTGTGATGTGGTCCAAGAGACTGAAGATATTAAAAATTTAATAGCAATCCTGGTGATGTAAAGCTGTGATGTGGTCCAAGAGACTGAAGATATTAAAAATTTAATAGCAATCCTGGTGATGTAAAGCTGTGATGTGGTCCAAGAGACTGAAGATATTAAAAATTTAATAGCAATCCTGGTGATGTAAAGCTGTGATGTGGTCCAAGAGACTGAAGATATTAAAAATTTAATAGCAATCCTGGTGATGTAAAGCGGTGATGTGGTCCAAGAGACTGAAGATATTAAAAATTTAATAGCAATCCTGGTGATGTAAAGCTGTGATGTGGTCCAAGAGACTGAAGATATTAAAAATTTAATAGCAATCCTGGTGATGTAAAGCTGTGATGTGGTCCAAGAGACTGAAGATATTAAAAATTTAATAGCAATCCTGGTGATGTAAAGCTGTGATGTGGTCCAAGAGACTGAAGATATTAAAAATTTAATAGCAATCCTGGTGATGTAAAGCTGTGATGTGGTCCAAGAGACTGAAGATATTAAAAATTTAATAGCAATCCTGGTGATGTAAAGCTGTGATGTGGTCCAAGAGACTGAAGATATTAAAAATTTAATAGCAATCCTGGTGATGTAAAGCTGTGATGTGGTCCAAGAGACTGAAGATATTAAAAATTTAATAGCAATCCTGGTGATGTAAAGCTGTGATGTGGTCCAAGAGACTGAAGATATTAAAAATTTAATAGCAATCCTGGTGATGTAAAGCTGTGATGTGGTCCAAGAGACTGAAGATATTAAAAATTTAATAGCAATCCTGGTGATGTAAAGCGGTGATGTGGTCCAAGAGACTGAAGATATTAAAAATTTAATAGCAATCCTGGTGATGTAAAGCTGTGATGTGGTCCAAGAGACTGAAGATATTAAAAATTTAATAGCAATCCTGGTGATGTAAAGCTGTGATGTGGTCCAAGAGACTGAAGATATTAAAAATTTAATAGCAATCCTGGTGATGTAAAGCTGTGATGTGGTCCAAGAGACTGAAGATATTAAAAATTTAATAGCAATCCTGGTGATGTAAAGCTGTGATGTGGTCCAAGAGACTGAAGATATTAAAAATTTAATAGCAATCCTGGTGATGTAAAGCGGTGATGTGGTCCAAGAGACTGAAGATATTAAAAATTTAATAGCAATCCTGGTGATGTAAAGCTGTGATGTGGTCCAAGAGACTGAAGATATTAAAAATTTAATAGCAATCCTGGTGATGTAAAGCTGTGATGTGGTCCAAGAGACTGAAGATATTAAAAATTTAATAGCAATCCTGGTGATGTAAAGCTGTGATGTGGTCCAAGAGACTGAAGATATTAAAAATTTAATAGCAATCCTGGTGATGTAAAGCGGTGATGTGGTCCAAGAGACTGAAGATATTAAAAATTTAATAGCAATCCTGGTGATGTAAAGCTGTGATGTGGTCCAAGAGACTGAAGATATTAAAAATTTAATAGCAATCCTGGTGATGTAAAGCTGTGATGTGGTCCAAGAGACTGAAGATATTAAAAATTTAATAGCAATCCTGGTGATGTAAAGCTGTGATGTGGTCCAAGAGACTGAAGATATTAAAAATTTAATAGCAATCCTGGTGATGTAAAGCTGTGATGTGGTCCAAGAGACTGAAGATATTAAAAATTTAATAGCAATCCTGGTGATGTAAAGCTGTGATGTGGTCCAAGAGACTGAAGATATTAAAAATTTAATAGCAATCCTGGTGATGTAAAGCTGTGATGTGGTCCAAGAGACTGAAGATATTAAAAATTTAATAGCAATCCTGGTGATGTAAAGCTGTGATGTGGTCCAAGAGACTGAAGATATTAAAAATTTAATAGCAATCCTGGTGATGTAAAGCTGTGATGTGGTCCAAGAGACTGAAGATATTAAAAATTTAATAGCAATCCTGGTGATGTAAAGCTGTGATGTGGTCCAAGAGACTGAAGATATTAAAAAATTTAATAGCAATCCTGGTGATGTAAAGCGGTGATGTGGTCCAAGAGACTGAAGATATTAAAAATTTAATAGCAATCCTGGTGATGTAAAGCTGTGATGTGGTCCAAGAGACTGAAGATATTAAAAATTTAATAGCAATCCTGGTGATGTAAAGCTGTGATGTGGTCCAAGAGACTGAAGATATTAAAAATTTAATAGCAATCCTGGTGATGTAAAGCTGTGATGTGGTCCAAGAGACTGAAGATATTAAAAATTTAATAGCAATCCTGGTGATGTAAAGCTGTGATGTGGTCCAAGAGACTGAAGATATTAAAAATTTAATAGCAATCCTGGTGATGTAAAGCTGTGATGTGGTCCAAGAGACTGAAGATATTAAAAATTTAATAGCAATCCTGGTGATGTAAAGCGGTGATGTGGTCCAAGAGACTGAAGATATTAAAAATTTAATAGCAATCCTGGTGATGTAAAGCTGTGATGTGGTCCAAGAGACTGAAGATATTAAAAATTTAATAGCAATCCTGGTGATGTAAAGCTGTGATGTGGTCCAAGAGACTGAAGATATTAAAAATTTAATAGCAATCCTGGTGATGTAAAGCTGTGATTGTGGTCCACGAGACTGAAGATATTAAAATATTAATATGCAATACCGGTGATGTAAGGCTGTGATGTGGTCCAAGAGACTGAAGATATTAAAATTTAATAGGCAATCCTGGTGATTGTAAATCTGTGATGTGGTCCAAGAGACTGAAGATATTAAAATTTAATATCAATCCTGGTGAGTAAAGCTGTGAGTGTCCAAGAGACTGAAGATATTAAAATTTTAATATCAATCCTGGTTGATGTAAAGCTGTGAGTGTGGGTTCCAAGAGCGGAAGATATAAAAATTTAATAGCAATCACTGGTGATGTAAAGAGTGTGATGTTGGTCCAAGAGAATGAAGATTTAAAATTTAATAGCAATCCTGGTGATGTAAAGCTGTGATGTGTCCCAGAGACTGAATATTAAAAATTTAATAAGCAATCCTGGTGATGTAAGCTGTGATGTGTCCCAAGAGACTGAAGGATATTAAAAATTTAATAGCATCCTGGTGATGTAAGCTGTGTAATGTGGTCCAAGAGACTGAAGATATTAAAAATTTAATAGCAATCCTGGTGATGTAAAGCTGTGATGTGGTCCAAGAGACTGAAGATATTAAAAATTTAATAGCAATCCTGGTGATGTAAAGCTGTGATGTGGTCCAAGAGACTGAAGATATTAAAAATTTAATAGCAATCCTGGTGATGTAAAGCTGTGATGTGGTCCAAGAGACTGAAGATATTAAAAATTTAATAGCAATCCTGGTGATGTAAAGCTGTGATGTGGTCCAAGAGACTGAAGATATTAAAAATTTAATAGCAATCCTGGTGATGTAAAGCTGTGATGTGGTCCAAGAGACTGAAGATATTAAAAATTTAATAGCAATCCTGGTGATGTAAAGCTGTGATGTGGTCCAAGAGACTGAAGATATTAAAAAAGAGGAGGTTGTAACAAAAGTTGTACAATACATTCTTCAGCAAATGAATCACCTAATGGACAACAATCACATGTCAAAATTTTGTCTTGTTGGTGACGACTGGTCATGGTCGCCAGAAGCATTACTTCAGAAGGTATACTGATCGTTTTAGAAAGATCAATTGGAATCAAATGATAATATGTATCCAAAAACTAGGCAAAAAGGTCGATTACGGTGCATGATTTTTTATCGCCTTTTTACGTTATTTTATTAACGCTGCTTTAACAAGATTAATTTGTACTTGTCAATTTATTTATAAGGTTGTCAGCGTTGCGTAAAACTTTTGCCTAGTCAGCGTTCTCTTGTTAAAGAAACTCACGGCGTATAATAAAGTCCGTGAAAATTGATTGACAGACAATGATTCTTCATTATTATTATTATATGATAGTTAGATCAGAAGATTTTTTTGTCCAATATGTTACAAAAGCCACACAAACATCATAACAGCATTATAGTATTTTTTTTTTTATTTGTTGGACTGATGGAGACAAAATGAAAAGGACGATCCCAGTTTTGTATTGTATTTTCAAATAAATTGCAGCGCACTGGCTGCATATTCAATAATAAACATCAAAACCCGAAATATACACAGGACTAACAAAGCTCCGTCACAAATTATTGAATTAGCAAAAGTTTTTAGAATTTTGTACTCTTCTACTTTTTTGTATCCTGGCAATCGGCTACCAAATGAAGCCATTTTTGCCAATATCGAGAAATAATTTAATAGTAATAACGACTTCATTTCGATCGACAGTAAAATGAAAGTTGACTTTTACTGAAGACTGATGAATAGTGATGAAGATGAAGATTTGCTGGACTGATGGAGACAAAACGAAAAGAAAACTTTTGGTCTTGACTTGAATTTTCCAATTACTGTACACTTTCACGAGCACTTGCTGCGTAATAAACTATCAATATTAAACATCAAAACACACTCAAAATATGCACAGAAATTATAAAACTCAATAAAAACACTACCGCCTCTTTTCGAGTTGGCGCCAAAAGACCTTTTATACTCTAATTATTATTTATTTATTAAAGGCAACAGTTTTTAACTTTCTGCCACTGTCTAAGTAACATAGTAGATAAGACCAATCTATAAATACGAAGCAAAACTTCAAAGTTTGAAAGAACATGGACAGTAAAATGATAATTCACTTTCTCTGAAGATTAGTTGGACCGATGCAAACAGAACTAAAAACTAGAAACTAGATTTCGGTCTTAAATTTTATTAGTATTAAACATCTAAACTCATAATATATAGGTACAGAAAAGAACAATTTACAAAAAAAAAATCAAACACCATAGATAAAAAACTTTGACTTGAATTTGAAGTTACGGAAGATGGACATAAATATATTTTTAAAGTAATTTAGGCAACTAGTAATTATTTTCATTAATTAATTACTAGTTGCCGAAATATTTACATTATTACAATATTAACATATTTGTAGGCTTTAGACAATGCAATCGAAAGAATAAATAATCATTATGTGCGTGTGCTTAATACGAAAATATATATACGAGTACATAATCAATGAGAAAATCTCAAGAAGTCTTTAACAAGAAGTCGATAAAAACAGTTTACGTTGCACTGTTGTAAGTATTCATTGCTTCTGACTTAAATAAACTTTTCCCTCGACGTCAGCTGAATGGGCGTTTGAGTTCGTTTGAAGCAATTCTCAATATCTTCTTAAAATCCGCTTTGAATTTTTCAATTGTTAAGAAATATATAGCGCAGTTACAATAAGAGACTAAAACTTCAAGGTCGAATTTGAGTGCAACGTTTTCGTACAACGTTTCTGTTACTCTTAATTAATATTTCTCGATTTATTGATAATTGTTTATATCATCATCATCGTCTATATATATAACTATATAACATTACGATACGTTCTTTTTATGACTGAGATCACGATTATGGTTGATCTTGAAATGAAATTTAATGAAAACTGGTGCTAGGATTCCTATGCAGGAATCCGTCTAGGTAGGTACCACCCCAGGGCCAGTTACTTCTGCCGAGAAGCAGTAGTGTGCAAACATTAATGTGTTTCGGTATTAAGGGCACTGTGAGCTAGCGTAATCACTGGGCATATGAGACTTAAGAGCTGGTGTCTCAGGGTGACGGGCGCAGTGTGGTGTCGAAACAGAAATGTTCTGGGTGACACAGCATTTGTTATAGGCAGACGTTGCACTTACCATCAGGTGAACGTTTTGCTCGTTCCGTCACTCTTAACAAATAAAAAAAAAAAACTTTTCGACGTAAGAAATAAAAACTTCGTTAGTCAAATGTCATTTCTTTACATTCTACCGCCGTTTCGTAATTAGGTCTGACGGGGAAGAAACAGGCGAAAGAAACTACGTAGGTATCCTCTTTTTTCTAAATCCTCTTTCTTATCAAGTCCAAAATACATTAAAAATAAAATTCCGAAGAATAGTCTTCAAGTGAATAGTCGCACGTGGCAGCCATCGCCCTCCTCAACCATTTCAAAGGGACGACCCGACACACGACGCCGCCGCAAGCAGAGATATTCAAGCGAGCATGACATACTCAAGTCTATCGAACAAATTAACATTACTAAGATTATTGTCCTTTACTTTACAGAGCTCACTTATAATTTTCCACAAGACCATTTACGATTTTTTATTAGTAAAATCGTTACGTCCTAATTACGTATCCATACTTAAAAATACATATTACGTAGCTGCTTACAAAATGGCAGCCATATTGTGTTATATATTACTTGATATGTTCTTGGATGAAAACTTTCCATGCGTCTTTATAATTGAAATAGTAATTTAAATTATAATACGCTTTGGAGCTTTTTTTATATAAGTTTTAAATTTAGTGTCTGTGAGATTCACTATATCTTCCAGAATTTTATTATAAATACGTGTACATCGACCCAAAAGAGATATTTTTACTATATTCAGTCTAAATTTTGGATTATCTACTTTATTATTATTTCTTTTTTTTTATTGCATAAAGTGATGAAACGAGCAAAACGTTCACCTGATGGTAAGTGCAACAAATGCCCATAACAAATGCTGTGTCTGCCAGAAAATTTCTGTGTGTACACTACACTGTGCCCATCACCCTGAGACATAGGTTCTTAAGTCTCATATGCCCAGTGATTATGCTAGCTCACAGTGTCCTTCAAAACCGAAACACAGTAATGTTTGCACACCACTGCTTCACGGCCGAATAACTGGCACTTGGGTGGTACCTACCTAGACGGACTCCTGCATAGGAATCCTACCACCAGTTAAATTAATTTTAAATTATGTTGGTTACTATTCTTTGAAAATAGTGGTTTAAATTTGCATGCGTTATGCAGTTTTCATAAATATTTTTTTTAATTGGCATGTAAAAGTTAAAATATTCGTTTATTTAAACAGATCCCTTAGCGAATCACGAGAGCGCATATTATATTATATATTGCGCGAACTGCTCTTGTCTGAAAAGGAAAGATTGTATTCACGTCAGTCGCATGTCCCTCATAATAAAATACCAGACATAAAGCTGTAAAAAAGTAAAGTAAAGTTTCAGCCTTTAAATGTCCCACTACTGAGCACAGACCTCCTCTCATTTCTGATAGAGTTTTGGAGCTAGGAAGAATCCGCCACGCTGCTCCAATGCGAGTTGGCGGACTTCACATGTCTTCGAAATATTTTTTATTCCTCAGACATGCAGGTTTCCTCACGATGTTTTCCTTCACCGCCGAGCACGTGGTAAATCAGCACTTAAAATTGCAATTAACAATTAAAAAATACTATGAAATTTAAAGCGAGCGCCTAGCCCCTGAGCTACCACGGCTCTTGCTGCAAGCTGTGAAAATAGTTAAAGTAAACTAATCTTGCATTAGCTATGTCCGTAATATATCGGATCTTACCCACAGCATACGCAGCCGAACTGAGTTTATTAGCTAAGGTATACATCTATATGTGGACCCCACTGAAGCTTACAATCTAATGTGACCCCCAAAAATACGGTACAATCAACGAACTCTTATTTACCATTTTGCAACACGATATTATTTTGTACCGTTTTAACTTATGCTAATTTTTTTTTTTAAAAAAAAACGATGCCCTACAGTAGGATTTCTCCTGTGTCGTGGGACTTTGTACAGTGTGACGTTTTACAGGACATAAATTCCACATGCACAAACCACTCAGACCCGGAAAGACTATCTGCAGGCCATACAAATATTTGTCCCGTGCTGGAATCGAACCCGCGACCCGCGGCGCAGAAGCCAAGGGCTTTAGCCACTGCGCCAACCGAGCCGATGCTAATGCTAATTTATCGCATTTTTTTTGGTATTTAAACCGCGATGCAGGACGTATTACTAACTAATTGAGCTTGCGTGGTGACATAGATGTCGCTACACTGTATTTAATTTCAATGCGACAATGTAATTTCAATTTAACTAAAACGTGTTAGTTTTTAGCAACATTAACATTTTTATTCAAAAATTACATTTATATCACTTGTTTGAAAAAAAAAAACGAAAAAAAACTATTTCGAAAATAAGCTATAGTATTTTTAATTTTAAAATAAAAGATAACTATGATTTTCAACACAAAATAAATTCAGCCGTACTCATATCATCATGTTGGTCACGGAAACGCAACTTGACCGCTCTCGCATGAGATCGAGTTGATTATCTGATATTAGTTATCTGTTATATGATGTATATTATCTGATGTAGTTATCTGATTTATGATATATATTAGGTTGATGATTATATATATATATTTGAAAACGTTTTGTATGTACACAAGAACATAAACCAGTTCACTAAAAAAAAGTGATGTTCATAATGTGAATACCAGGAACGAGCACAAATTAATTATGCCAGTTACCCGACTTCACAGAGTCAGTAACTCTTTTATGTATACGTTTTTACAACAAAATCCCAGCAAGTGCTAAAAGTCTTTCAATCGAAAAGTTTAAATTTTATATTAAACAATGACTTCATAAAAAGGGTTATTATAATATTAAAGAATACATAGATGATGATAACCCCTGGGAATGAGGTGATCGCCGCCAAGCCATTTCTGCATCTTTATAATACTGCTGTTATTGTACATTATTTTAAAAAGGCCTAAAAAAAAAAGCCCGCTGGGTTTCCTACTGGTTCTTCCCAGGACAGAGGCATTTTGCGAACCAGTGTAGTTTAAAAAAAGAAAACAAAATGACTATCAATAAGTATAATGTAAATAATCTAAATTGAATAAAAAATTATTCTATTCTATTCTATTCTATTCTATTCTATTCTATTCTATTCTTCTTCTTCTTCTTTTCAGCCTATCACTAGTCCACTGCTGAACATAGGCCTCCCCCATAGATTGCCACAAAAGTTTGTAGCTCTCATTTTGGGGGGGAATTTGCCATAGTTGCCACGCTTGGCAGGCGGGTTGGCAACCGCAGTTTATTTTTTCAGATGTTCCCGAATGATGCTGCTGCCCATCTTTTGGTTTTCATTTTCCCTCTGTCGACTTTTACGACACCCACGGGATGAGATGGGGTGGTAGATTCTCTTAAGCCGCCACCACACGGCGTAGTAAACAATAATCTAGTCTTTGGTAAAAAACCTCTTAAACTTATTATAGCATTCGATGGATATGTCCTTACGATTCACTAAATCAATTAATTGAATTACACTAAGCCGTATCTCAACTCACCCTACTTCCCCTAACATGTACCAATAAAGGCGAGTTCTTGGTGCGATCGGGCGTATTTATGAAGAGGGGGTGAGTTCGTAAAGGTAGATTTAATTAACGCCTGGATAATTTATGCCGGTTTCGAAAGTAGGGCCTTGGAGACATCGTCGCGAGGCCGATATATCACACATCGGCATGTTAGGGTTCAATTCAGTTCCAGTGACACGGAGGCGGTGACTTCATTCATTTCAATTAGACAATATTCTGCCATCGATACAATGGATCGTGAATTCTAAAGCCTTCATAGCCGAGTTTGGTGGCGGAGCTCTATTCAGGTGAGATTTGCGCATGTGAAATTAATTAAGTAGGGATAACACGAGCTATCATTTTGTTTATTCAGTTATAAATTGTATTTGTGAATGCTAATGATATAATAGGTGTGTCTGTCTGAAACGACGAAATCCCTACACTTTCACTTAAACAAATTACTTAGTGAAATTAGATCACAGAGTTCTGTTAATATGGTTACCAAATATTATCATTTGATGTTTCATTTTATATATGCGAATACTACACATTTAAATAAAACGAATTTTTAGAAAGAAAAGAAGAAAATTCAAAAAATAAGTAAACAATAAGATACGACGTATTACATTTACAGACGTACGTTGGGTTGTAGCAACGAAAAGGCGGTCGGGTCGACTCAGCATAATGCTATGGCAGAGTTGCCACAGCGCTGTTATTCTGTCGATGCCTCAGGTTTAACGAGCAGTTTCCGGACATATTGTTAAACGACTTAATATATTTCAAAAGAAATAAATATGTGCACATGTACACGGATACACACACACACCTATATACATATATATATACATATACTCACATACACATGTACACATACATGCACACACATGCATTATATAAAAATAGAATAAAAATGCATGCGCAAAATCCAAAAAAAACGGTGAACGTTTAATTTAAGCTATTTATAACCCGACGTTTCCATGTTTTACAGCACGCTTTACAGCACCCGAAACGTCGAGTTATAAATAGTTGCCGTGTGGTGGCAGCCTCGTTAAAAGTATACTACCACTCCATCTCATCCAATGGATATCGTAAAAGGCGAGTTAGGAATAAAACTGCACTGTGCACCCAATAGCTCATGGTGGCGATGGGCTCACCATCCTATCACACCAAGTGAATTATATTGTTTTGATGAAACGTGGATTGTGGCAGTCATCTATTTTTGCAGTGAGTGCTCAGTCTCTGACTACCCCTTATGGGATACAGTCGTGATCTTATATATGTATGTATGTATAAATAGTTAAAATTAAACGCGATAAAATAGTTTTATTTAAATATTATCATATGTTTGAATACTACGTAATAACCGTGATTTCAGTACAGTTGTAAATATAAGCAAAAAAAAAAAGGAAACAGACAGCATATAAATGTCCGACTGCTGAGGACAGGCCTGCCTCATCATTTCTGAGAGGGTTTTAGGGCTGGGACAGTCCGCCACGCTGCTCCAATGCGGGTTGGCGGATTTCACATGTCCTCGAAATATTTCTATTCATCGGACATGCAGGTTTCCTCACGATGTTTTCCTTTACCGCTGAGCACGTGGTAAGTCAGCAATTAAAATGTTAGAACATTTTTAGAGGTGTTGGCACCGGGTATCGAACCCAGGTTACTCGCGTACTATGAAATTAAAGGCGTGCACGCGGCCCCTGAGCTACACAATTGTAAATAAAAAAATATAAAAAAATAAACGATATATTCTGTGTTGTGTTCGAGGCGCAATGGACATTCTAAGCGAGTCAAAAGTGTATCAGTAAACGTAAAAGCACCATAAAGTTTACTAAAGTAATTTTTTTATGTTTTTATTTGATCAACGTTTGCCGTGTGGTAGCGGCCTAAGAGAATCTACCACCCCATTCCATCCCGTGGGTGTCGTAAAAGTCGACAGAGGGAAATTATAACCAGGAGATGGGCAGCAGCGTCTTCCTGGAACATCTGAATAAATAAACTGCGGTTGCCAACCCGCCTGCCAAGCGTGGCAACTATGGCAAAATCCTACCAATATGAGAGTTGCAAACTTTTGTGGCTATCTATGGGGGAGTCCTACGTTCAGCAGTGGACTTGTGATAGGCTGAAACGATTTGATAACGTGACGAAGCGAGCGAAACCTTCAACGTCTGCCCATAACATATGCTGTTAAAAGAACCACAAAGTTACTGTGTGGCAACCACATTGCGCTCGTCACCCTTAGACATCAGTTCTTAAATCTCATTCATATGCCCGCCCACTAGCTCTCAGTGCCCTTCAAACCGAAACACAGTAATGATTGCACGCTTCTGCTTCATGGTATAATAACTGGCCCTGGTACCTTCCTAGACGGATGCCTGCAATGGTATCCTACCACCAGAATGTACCACTGCTGAGCCCGGACTCTCGTTTCTGAGTAGAAGCAGGGAAGAGTACGCCACGCTGCTCCAATGCTGGTTGGCGGACTTCACATGTCCTGGAAATATTTTTATACCTTACTGGTGGTACCCAGTCATATGTAGGAATCCTGTCTAGGTACGTTATTCTGTCGTGAAGTGGTAGGGTGCAATCATTACTGTGATTTGGTTAGAAGGGCACGAGATTAGCGTAATCACTGGGCATATGAGACTTAAGAACTCATGTCTGAGGGTGACGGGCGCTGTGTGGCATCACACAGAAACGTTCTGGATGACACAGCACTTGTTATGGGCAGACGTTGCACATACCAGGTGAACGATTTACTCGTTTCGGCACTTATAAAATTAAAAAAATGCAGGTTCACGATGTTTTACTTCAACGCCGAGCACCTTAAAATTGCAATCAACAATTTTAGTGTTGCCGACACCGGGAATCGAACCCTGATAACTCACATACTATGAAATTTAAGGCGAGCGCCCAGCCTGTGTTCTACCTTACTGAATTATCTTACAGATACTAATTAGAAGTATACATTAATTAAACATATGAAATGGAATACATTAATATTAAGGGATGTGAACATATACACATATGTAATAAATATATTTTAAATGGCAGTGTGGTGGCGGCTCGTTAAAAGAATACTACCAATACTACCACTCCATCTCATCCAATGGATCTCGTAAAAGGCGAGTAAGGAATTAAACTGCACTGTGCACCTAACAACGCATGGTGGCGATGGGCTCACCACCTATCACACCAAGTGCATTATATTGTTTTGGTGAAACGTGGATTGTGGCTGTCATCTGTTTTTGCAGTGAGTGCCCAGTCTCTGACTACCCCTTATGTGATACAGTCGTGATCTTATGTATGTATGTATATTATAAACAACTTGATTCTATAATTGATGAATAACGTCGCTGATGGCACATGACTAGCATGGCATCCATTAGCAGGCACAATTATCGCGAACTCACCTCTAAAAGGCAACATGATCATATAATTTACATTATAATTACGAACATAATGGAACCGCCTGAAGGAGAATGTATCGCTATTTATAACCACTATTTATACAAGACTAGAAACCTGTCTGGCTGCACATGTATCTTCAATTTCAACAGTTAATCAATATATTAAAACATAGTGGCAGGATTCCTATGCAGGAATCCGTCTAGGTAGCTACCACCGCAGGGCCAGTTATTATGCTGTGAAGCAGTAGTGTACAAGCATTGGCACTGGGAGCTAGTGTAATCACTGGGCATATGAGACTTAAGAACTTATGACTCAGGGTGACGGGCGCAGTGTGGCGCCACACGGAAATTTCCGGGAGACAGCAACTGTTATGGGCGGACGCTGCATTCACCACCAGGTGAACAATTAACACCTCAAACTCTTTCTCCTCTACTCCCTTTCCTCACAAACTAAAAAAAAATAGTACCTTATAATATCTCATTGTAATATCTCATTTAATCAATCCAGCACATAAAACAATAATACTTCATTGTTATCTGTGTTATCTTATGGGTTATATTAGTTGTTATATATACTGGTGGTATAATTTGCTCGCCTCCTCATTCCTCTCAACTTTTACGACACCCAAAGGATGAGATGGAATCGTAAAGTCTCATAACCCGCTACCACTCGGCTACTCGCCTCCTCACTTACTTCTATTAAAAAAAATCTATCATCGGGATAGAAAAACTTTTGTAAAATAAATAAAAACGATTACTGATCCCCTTATCTATGTAAACCGCAAGCCTCGGCTCACGCGTACGTATGTGCTCGCGCGGAAATCTATTTTACCGCTCCACTGCCGCCTCTATGCGATTATCATTCCCCTTCCGCTCCCTCAGCTGCTTGCATTAGTCTTACGCGGAATAAGTTCTATCTAATACACGTGAAATGTGACACTCGTTTAGTGGCGTAAGAAAGCATAAGGTATGTTTTTCTGCTTCTATTCAATAGAATCAGGTTTTACTTTGCGGAGAATCCATATAATGATGGAAAGGAAGTTAATTTGCTGTAATAACCTGTAAAAGTTCGACACAGGTGGAGGCAGGACTCCTATGCAGGAATCCGTCTAGGTAGGTAACACCGCAGGGCCAGTTATTCCGCCTTGAAACTTGAAACAGTAGTGTGAAAACAGTACTGTGTTTCGGTTTGAAAGGCACTGAGAGCTTGTGTAATCACCGGGCATGAGGCTTAAGAACTGATGTCTCAGGCGTACGGGCACAGTGTGGTGCCACACAGAAATGTCTGGGTGGCACAGCATTTGTTGTGGGCAGAGGTTGCGCTTACCAGCAGGTGAACGTTTTGTTCCCCTCGTCACTTTATCCTGTAAAAAAAGTTGTCAGGTTTTCCTTAATCGCCAGGCGGCCGTTGAAGCCGTTGCCCGTCACCGATTAGGATAATTTAGTTCTGGCATATTAGAGCCGTGGTAGCTCAGGGACTAGGCGCTCGCTTTTAATTTTATAGTATGCGAGTGCCTGGGTTCGATTCCCGGTGCCGGCATCACTAAAATTGTTAATTTCAATTTTAAGTGCTGACTTACCACGTGCTCGGAGGTGAAGGAAAACATCGTGAGGAAACCTGCATGTCTGAGAAATTAAAAATATTTCGAAGACATGTTAAGTCCGCCAACCCGCATTGGAGCAGCAGTGGCGGATTCTTCCTAGCTCCAAAACCCTCTCAGAAATGAGAGGAGGCCTGTGCTCAGTAGTGGGGCATTTATAGCTGAAACTTTACTTTTTTTATATTAGTGATGGTTATTCCGCCATCAATCGATTCGTGCGATGTACCTTGCCATTTCCCTTAGTCGACTTTTACGACACCCACGGGACGAAATGGGATGGCAGATTTTCTAAGGCGAGTGTATGTGCTTCTGTATGACGGCGCTAATCTTGACTAAAGAATTTAAATCCAGTTGTCACTGCTATGATCTGCATACTTCCAGGAAGAATTATTTTTATTAACAATTGCAATAGCTGTTGCAGGCTTGGTTGCCAAATTTTTGGAATAAAAAAAAATGGCGGGACAATCGGTCGGAAATCGGAGCGATATATATCGGAATCCGAATTTCGAATCCGGAAGATAAACTCCGAAAATAAAAATGTCCACGTTGATGTGGTCGTCTATTGGCCAAACTCGCCACACAACTGTGTACGAGGCAGGCGAAGGCGAACGCAACTCACGTGCTGTGAGCCTGAGTGAATTGAGCGATCGCAGCGTTTATCAAAAATCTAGCCGAATTCGTAGGTCGTCGGGACGCAGGAGGTTAACATCGAAATTGGGACGGGCAACTCAGGATTCCTATGCAGCAATCCGTCTATGTAGGTACCACCCCAGGGCCACATATTCTGTCGTGAAGCAGTAGTGTGCAAACATTACTATGTTTCGGTTTGAAGGGCACTGTGAGCCAGTGTAATCACTGGGCTTATTACACTTGCGTGATGGGCGCAGTGGGGTGTCACACAGAAATGTTCTGGGCAGAGAGATATTATTAGTGAATCAAGTCGGCAAAATCGGGCTTGTAAAAATCGATAAATTTCAAATAATACATTATGATAAATAACTTATACTATTTCAAAAATAGTTTAAATTTTTAAATATTTAAAACACGATTTTTTGTACGGAATAGCATAGCATGGATACCAATAGAGCACAATAAGCTAATGTTTGAAGCTATTTAATGTAAAAAATTGTTTATTACTGACACGGCTACTAACCTATAGCTTTAGAAAGTTACCATGGTTAACTGACAAACCGATCGGCTAAAAAGTTCTTTTGAACTATATAAGATTTATAAAATCAGTCGTATTCATTTTATAAATTGTATCATTTATGTTTTTCCGTTAAACAATGTTTTAAATTTTAAAATATTACTTTTTAATAAAATAATAATAAAACTATTTCGACAAAATTGGAAAATCGAACGAAACTGGCAAAAACGACACCGAGACGTCTCTAGACAGAACGAACTTAAATTAATGTACTAAATGCATTTAACTATCAGAGTAGTCATTTGTAACTGTACTCTGGCGCATTCTCGCGACGCCTGGCACCGACTGGTACGGGCTACCGCAAACAAAAATGTCGCGACACTCAAATTTCGATCTTAACTTACGAGCCGTAATGTGTGTGAATCGCATAAAGCATTCGATCACTAAATTTTTATTTAGCAATATCGATTAATTAAAATTATATCAAAACATAACTAAACAAGGTTTAAAATTGAATGCAAGGTGGCGAATAGGCTAGCGTAAGACAACATAAAAGTGTAGGCGATGTATTGTCAACTTCCACACCATATAATACGGTTGAAATTACGGCGGGAAATGTATAAAATAATCAACGCAAGTGACATACGAAATGAACTTTGTGTAGGTGTGTAGTGACGGGTGTGTTTGTGTGTGTGCGTGTGCTCGCTCACGGATGCATCCATCTTCTCAATCGAAATGCTCAGTGAACTAAGAACATTTGCACTCGAATAGATACCATTGTCTGTGTTCCTTGAGGATGCTAACCGTATGAAGTTGTTTGTTTGTTATGGTGTTGTGATGGGAACTACCACCACCAACCACCATCAACACCTACTCACTAGGCACATATGTGTAATTTCTGGGAACTTTTACACACACACAATTCTATTTACTCGTCACCTTAGACCATTATGCTGTACGCGTACTCCAGTCGGTGGTGGTTGTGTCGACCGTTATCTTAATAAAAGTATAATAAAATCAAACGCCAGTATATATTAACAGTTAAACGAATAGAAAGAAAAGGATGACAACTTTGTGGGTATAAAAGAAATCGTATTTATCTCGAAATCTGTGTATAGTACTGTAAGTTTAAATTTTCAAAAAAATGATAGCCCGAAAAATTGTAGTAGATAAGAGAATATTCTACCACGCCTAATACCAAAAGAAAGAAGTAAAGAAAGTAATATTATAATGAACGAGATGTCCTAGTGACTTAGATATAATCAAGTTATGAAGAAAAGTAAGTTACTTTGCTAAGATCCGCATGCATGCGGATCTTAGCAAAGTAACTTACTTTTCTTCATTATAATGGATTTCCGCAAAGTAACGCCTGATTCTATTAACTATATAATCAAGTTAGTCCGTTCCGACTAAATTCATTAGTCGAAGGAAACGAGAAACGTCAACACTCCATCAAGAATCCCAATCTCTTCTCTTATAAACTGTTCAATACTAGAACTGAGACTTGAACATCACAGACTACAGCTTGGAAAATTAAAATAAATAAAATTTGTTAAGTCAAATAAGTGAAGGAAAACTTTTACAAAGACCTTCCCGACTGTGATGAAATAAAATGTAAGAGTGAATGTATTTTTCTATGTTTATTTAACGTCAATGAATGAAGAAAACAGTCACTGGCGGGAATCATTCCTGTACATTGTAAGCAAAGTCAATCCATCAATAAGATTAATTTTTTCAAAGAAACGGAGCCTGACCTAAATTCAGTCGGATGTAAAACGGCGGAACAATTTTAAAAAAGCATGAATCTTGCGGGGAACTGGACATGAAAATCTCAAGATATAAAATTTTACCATAAAGAATACTCGAACACGACAAATGTTGCATAAGAATGTCAAGAGCTATGACTGGATTTGGAGCTGAATCTTAAATACAACAGATAAAATAAAAATCTTGTCATTCTGTCAATTATGAAGTTTATCAAGTTTTAATAAGAAATCCAGATTGTTTCACTTCCAATCAACTGTCAGAACCAATGTAAAAATCAGAACCTCTAACAAAAACTTGTTTCACAGAGAGCATAAGATAAGTTCTTAGAGATACCATCTTATCGGAGGCATTTAGAATTCATATGTATTCAATACAGGGTCGAACGAACAAGACTAGACGTTCCAATTCTTGGCTGAAGGTTAATGACACATTTACGACTTCAAACGGAGAAATTGATTTAGAATCTTAACACATCTATACTTTAATAACAATATTAATGACAGTAATTCAATAATAATAAATTATATAAACGAATCTTAACTAGAATTATGAATTCTTTTTTTTATTTTTCGTATAATTGAATAATTGAAATCGTATTGAAGAACGTTCTATGAGATTATTGCTTTATTTATAGAAGAAAGTGACTAGACCAGCATTACGTTCTCTTTATGGTTAGTGCAACGTCGGCCCTCAACAAATACTGTGTCACCATTGATGAACATTACTGTGTGATGAATATTTCTAAGACATCAGTTCTTAAGTCTCATATGCGCAGTAATTACACTAACTCTCATGTGCCCTTCAGACCGAAACAGAGTAATGTTTGCACAATACTGCTTCACGGCAGAATAACTGGCCATGGTGAGTATTCCTGTAAATCCTACCACCAGTAAAAATCCCATTCACTCGGCCAAACACAATCGGTGAAAACCCCAATCTAACCTATTTAGCTGACTGCAGAAGAAGAGTGACAACCCGAAAAGCGACTCTAATTTACAAGCAGGAGATTTTATTCAAAAAGAGAGCAAGTCAAATAAAAGCTTTTAAAAAGCTTTACGATGTTACTTTACACAAATTGTTCTTAATTCTATAAAGCAATTGGCTAGAATTAAATGGTACCTTCTACTTCTTCTTTTTTGGTCCTGGCAATAGGCTATCAAATCGAGCCATTTTTGCCAAGTGTCGAGTAATAATTTTACTGTAATAAGGACTTCAGTTTCGGTCGACTGTAAAATGATAGTTGACTTTTACTGAAGATTTGTTGGACTCATGGAGATATTTTTTTTAATTTTTTTTATTTCACTAAAGTGGCGGAACGAGCAAAACGTTCACCTGATGGTAAGTGTAACGTCTGCCCATAACAAATGCTGTGTCACCCTACAAAATTACTGTGTGACACCACACTGCGCCCGTCACCCTGAGACATCAGTTCTTAAGTCTCATATGCTCAGTGATTACGCTAGCTCTCAGTGCCCTTCAAACCGAAACACAGTAATGTTTGCACAGTACTGCTTCACGGCAGAATAACTGGCCCTGGGGTGGTAACTACCTAGACGGATTCCTCCATAGGAATCCTACCACCAGTAAGATAAAACGAAAAGCACAATTTTGGTCTTGAATTTAATTTTCCAATTCCTGTACACTTTCACGAGCACTTGCTGCATAATAAACGATCAATAGTAAACATCAAAACTCAAAATATATACAGAAATTACAAAATACAATAAAAACACTACCGCCACTTTTCGAGTTGGCACCAAAAGTCAAATGGTACCTTTCGAGTGGAAAAACAAAATTCCAATGTTCAAATGCGTTTATGAAAGAGTAAATACTTTTAACAGCAGACACAAATTTACTGCCGGTTCATTTTTAATGTTTGTTCGAATTGTTTGCGGAGCGCGACACTCGGGCGTAGTGCGCTTAAAGGCCTACCTCACTGCTCAACATTTGTAAACCCGTTTACAATATGCTGATTAGGGTAAAAAGTACACTTGTCAATTCATTTCAATAAGAGCTCCAAGAGCTGTCTTTGAATATTCACTGTCGTTGTATGCGTAATTCTGTACTTTATTTTATGGGACATTTATTTCTTTATTCCAGAGGTTGGTGACAACTATATAGCATCTGAAATAAACTGGAAATTTAACTCTGCTCGAGTTTGCGATGCATTTATTAATTTGATATTGAATCTTGTCTAACATTTTGTCACGGAGCGTGCTTTGTGCGCTAGTAAATTTATTTATATTGTACTTTTGACTAAGATAAAAAAGCGGATACCTACGGAGTTTCTTTCGCCTGTTTCTTCTCCGTCAGTTCCTCAATACGAAACGGTGGTAGATTGTAAAAAAATTACGTTTGACAAACGAAATTTATATTTCTTACGTTGAAGAATATATCATTTTTATTCCATAGACCTTTAGTCCATTAAACAAAAGCTGACTCTGCTACAGTGCTACATTGAAAAAATCTACAGTGCTAAGTTTAGAGGCTACGCTCCATCGTTGAGTAGTGTGCGATCAACAGTCGGCGTAGCTGTTTGTTCAGTTGTGGGTTCTGGTTGTGAATTTCAGACAAACCTAATATTTGGGCCATGACCCGAAAAAGTGGGAGAAAACGTGGTGACAAACTCACGGGCCGAAGCAACAAACGTGCGAAGCGTCTAATTCTGCGATCGCCAATCTATTGCGAAGATAGACTTTAGGCCGTAATCAAAATGGAATTATAAAGCAAAATCCATACAAAACGAGACCTAAAGTTTACGCGCATAGCGAACATAAAGTGGTGAATACAAAAGTGAAGGTCTTTAAAGCTGAGAAGTTGCCAGAGCGTGGGGTCGTTGACCAGTGCGTACATACCGTGAGAAACCGATCGTTACGAACGATTTAGAAATACGTGACGAGACGCGAATCGCCGTAGGGCAAATGTCAACCGAGACTAACAACAATTTGTCCATCTGCAGTGGAAATGAGTTAAATTAAATTATCCCTAATAGTGACGGCGTCGTCACAGATGAGAGATGCTACTGCTATCGTCAAACTGCCTGCCAAGTGTGGCGATTAAGGAAAACTTCTTCAACTTGGCAGAGGTCTACGTCCTAAAAGCACTGAGTTGACATAATACACGTCGACCAAGTCGCGGGACAGCATCTTTCCATTCCAGTTATTCTGTCATGAAACAGACGTGTGCAAACATTACTGTGTTTCGGTGTGAAAGTAATCATTGGGGAGAATTAACAACAGACCTCTCAAGGGGAGGAGTGCAGAGTGGTGTCACACAATATTGTGGGTGACACAGCATTTGTTATGGGCGGACGTTGCACTTACCAGTAGGTGAATTATTTTACTGGTGGATGATGCATGAATCCGTCTAGGTAGGTACTACCCCAGGGCCAGTTAATCTGCCGTGAAGCAGTAGTGTGCAAACATTACTGTGTTTCGGTTTGAAGGGCACTGAGAGCTAGCGTAATCACTGCGCATATGAGACTTAAGAACTGATGTCTCTGGGTGACAGGGCGCATTGTGGTGTCACACAGAAATTTTCCGTGTGACACAGCATTGTTATGGGCAGACGTTGCATTTACCATCAGGTGAAGGTTTTGCTCGCTTCGTCACCTTTTCTATGCAGGAATCTGCCTAGGTAGGCACCACGTCAGTTCCAATTATTTTGCCACAAGCAGAGGTGTGAAGACCACGCTGTGTAGGTACTACCCCAGGGCCAGTTAATCTACCGTGAAGCAGTAGTGTGCAAACATTACTGTGTTTCGATTTGAAGGGCACTGTGAGCTAGCGTAATCACTGGGCATATGAGACTTAAGAACCTATGTCTCAGGGTGAGAGGCACAGTGTAGTGTCACACAGAAATTTTCTGGGTGACACAGCATTTGTTATGGGCAGACGTTGCACTTACCATCAAGTGAACGTTTTGCTCGTTTCATCACTTTATGCAATAAAACAAAAAATACTCGGTATTTTAGTTATTTGTAATTAACGAACAATTCCGAAAGTAACGTTCTTCACGACTACGTATGTCAGTTAGCCGTGGGAAAAAAATAAGTTTGAAAATTGACGTGAAACCTATAAAGAGTCTCGAAACCTATAAAGAGGCATAAGACGACCGAAAACCACAAATAAGGCTCAGTGAGAGAGCTGTAAGAGTGCACCAGGGTTGTTCAACTTGCGATAAGACTCTGAAAGCGGAACCTTTGTCCTTTGCTCAACTGACACACAGACGAAGTCGTCCTGGCGCTGCTCAAAGTAACAGACGGAGCGGATTCAAATGAAAAACTATAGTCTTCACTTCCGAGAGGGTTTTGGAGTCGGAAGAGCCATGGTGCTACAATGCAAGTTGGCGCACTTCACAAGTCGTTTTTTTTTTATTATGCATGCAGGTGTCCTCACGATGTCATTATTCAGCGGTGGGCAAGTGACAGATCAGCACTTAAAATTATAATGAACAATTGCAGCAATGCCGGCACCGGGAATCTAACTTGCTTACTTGCCTACTATGAAATTTAAACTCGAACTAATTTGAAGCGGAATTAAAATCGAAGTGGGTAGGATTCCTATGCAGGAGTCCGTCTAGGTAGGTACCACCCCAGGGCCAGTTATTCTGGCGTGAAGCAGTAGTGTGCAAGCATTACTGTGTTTCGGTTTGAAGGGCACTGTGAGCCTAGCGTAATCACTGGGCATATTAGACTTTAGAACTGATGTCTCAGGGTGACGTGCGCAGTGTGGTGTCACACAGAAATATTCTGGGTGACACAGCATTTGTTGTGGGATGGACGTTGCACTTATCATCAAGTGAACGTTTTGCTCGTTTCGTCACTTTACACCTATACAATAAAAAAAAAGTAATTATTTTCTATTTATATACAAAATTTATTAAATGTTCTTGTGTTATATAAGAAAATCCTGCCGTCCCGTCTCAACGAGGGTCGAGGCTTTTCAAATAATTTTTATATTCTCACTGGCCTTCGCAAGTGTCTTTGGTTTATGCATCACCGACCCACACCCGATTGTGTTCACTTTTAACCCTGTTCATCCAAAGTTAGTCTGAAAGAAATATTTAAAAAAGAAACGCTCCAGTACTAGGATTTCTTCTGTATTATGAGCGTATCGACATAAATTGCACATATATAAACAATGATTTGTCTCGAACGGGAATAGAAACCGCGACTCATGGCACAGAAGCCTACCGTTTAGTCACTGCATCAACCCAATCTTTAAAAATTACTTTTAAAAGACTTTTCAATGTGCAATGTTTCATTCCCCATATTATTATTTTAATAAACAATAACCTCTTTACCTCTTACCACCTTCCTACCGAGGTGTCGTAAGAGGCGAGAAAAGTATTGCACGGTCAGCCTTTATTCGTGTAGAATAATACCGTAATATGCAATGCTGTCACACTATATATATATATGTCGGCTCGGTTGGCGCAGTGGTTAAGCGCTTGTCTTCTGCGCCGCGGGTCGCGGGTTCGATTCCCGCACGGGACAAATATTTGTACGACCTACAGATAGATGTTCAGGGTCTGGGTGTTTGTGAATGTGGAATTTATGTATGTCAAACGCACCCACGACACAGGAGAAATCATACTGTGGGGCATCGTGTTATTTAAAAAAAAAACTATAGGTACTGACTACAAACTGTACTACAAAATGGCAGCGACTTTGTTCTCCAACCGTTAAGTATCGTTTCCTACGAGGGGCGAAAAGTGGGCTGCGGGTGTGATCTCTGCCTACCTCTTATTATATAGGAAAAATGCGTTGCTGTATGTATGTATGTATGTGCTATCGGCGTAACATTATCTACTAACCCATCTCTTTAATTTAAGTTTTATTTTTATACTAAAAGTTTATGACTTGGACCACAAATGCGCCGCCAGCTCCTAGGTCGTATACTGTCACTTCTTTACGCTCGAGCCCTCTCGTGCGGCAAGCGAAAAATAAATTATGTTCCCACTAGCCCGCTACCCGCATCTGTAATGACCTTGTTAGTGCTCACAATAACTTTGACTGCGAGAGCACTGCTTGTTTTTGTATGGTGCAGTAAAGCAGATGCTGTATGCGAAAAATATTTTGCGGAGAACTCGATATTGAACGCACTAAGCGGGAAACAATCGTTGATGTAGAAATGTGTACAAAATATTTGGTTACGTAACATACGACCCCGGTGACTTCTTCTGGTCTCAATTATTACTACTGCGCAGGACTCCTATGCAGGAATCCGTCTAGGTAGGTATCACTCCGGGTTAGTTATTCTGCCTCATGTATAAATGCCCTATAGGCTGAAACTTTACTCTCTTTTTTTTATAGAAAAAACGTTCATAACTTCGGAACCGGGAAAACTAACACGATGAAACAGTGTAAGTTTTTTTTTTTCACTTACCTTACTAACGATTGTGCAGTCAAATCCAAGTTGTCATTAGCAAGCGTGTTTTCCATTTAAAAATATTGTCAAGAGCTTATATTGGTAATGCCGCCTTTTTTTTTATTCGTTAAAGTGATGAAACGAGCGAAACGTTCACCTGATGGTAAGTGCAACGTCCGCCCACAACACAAGTCTCAAATGCCCAGTGATTACGCTAGCTCACAGTACCCAGAGTTATCATCTGTAACCTTTATAAAACTCATGCCAGTAGCTTTAGTAGTTGTAAAGTTGATCCGTATATATAGACAGACGGGCGATTCTTGATAAGAATTTGAACCTTTTTTATTGGATAAAGTGACGAGACGAGTAAAACGTTCACCGTTAAGTGCAACGTCTGATCATAACAAATGCTGTATCACATGGAACATTTCCGTGTGGTACATCGCGAGTCACCCCGAGATATGTTCATAAATCTCGTATGCCCAGTGATTACACAAGCTCCTCACACCGAAACACAGTAATGTTTGCACACTACTGCTTCACGGCAGAATAACTGGCCTTGGGGTGGTACCTACCTACACGGAATACTACCACCATAACGAATTTGTAATTTAAACACGTGCAAGCCAGTTCATTGTAGACGTTGGGGAATATTCCTAATAATCTGCAACAAGCATCGGGCGGCACGCGCGCGACGACCCGCTGACGATACCTATGGTGCGCGCTATGCAGGAATGCATCATCAAATAAAAACTATATAATTATTTAATCACAGCCGTTAAGTGTCCGGCAGATTAGAATAGCACCTATCTCTTTCCTACCGAGGTGTCGTAAGAGGCGACAAGCCGAATAACACCAAAATATGAAATGCTGACACTGTCGCTCGTGGGAACGCAATGGGGAGTAAGAATTTTTTTAACTCGTACCAAAATAGCGGCGACGTGGTTCGTCCACCCGTCCCGTCTCGTTTCCCACGAGGGCGAAAAGTGGGCTACATGTGTGGCCTCTTTGTACCCCTTATATGGGAATAAGACGTGACTGTGTGTATATATGTAAGTAATTATTTAAACATAAATTTACTTTGGCGCCGTGTCTCCAAATTACATTTTAAGTTAATCTTTTTAAACGAAAGGGAAACATCCTATTTAATATCACATTTGCTTTTTAAACTTATACTCAAATCAATATTTTTTTATTCAGCAAAAATGCATTGGCCTTTTTGTATCACCGCAGCGCACGCCATCTAAGTCGTCATTTTTTTTAATTGGATAAAGTGATGAAACGAGCAAAACGTTCAGCTGATGGTAAGTGCAACGTCTGCCCATAACAAATGCTGCGTCACCCAGAACGTTTCTGTGTGCCACACAGCATCACCCTGAGACATCAGTTCTTTAAGTCTCATATGCCCAGTGATTACGCTAGCTCTCAGTGCCCTTTGAACCGAAACATAGTATTGTTTGCACACTACTGCTTCACGGCATAACAACGGGCCCTGGGGTGTTAGCTACCTAGACGGATTCCTGCATAGGAATCCCACTACCGTTCGTCTTCGTTTCCCTTGATTTACCCAATTAAATGTTTGGTTAATATTGTTTATAGTGTTATAAATCTTGTAAATACATTGCTTTGCAAATACAGATTTCTATCTGCGTATCAATCATCGAAACCGGTTCAGAAACACCGGATATATGAGGTAACACAACAATCCGACTGAGAACCTTCTCCTTTTTTCAATGAGGTAATCTATACAAATTTTTACTCAATGCTTATGAAAGTATTTACGGTACTTATAATAAAAAACCATTATTAAAATTTTTGTCTGTCTGTCTGTCTGTTTGTTCGGGCTAATCTCCGAAACGGCAAGACCGATTTTGACGGTACTTTCACTGACAAATAGCTGATAATATAGCGGGTAACTCAGGTTACTTTAATTTTAGAAAAACAATTAGGGTTCCGCGCAATTGAAATGAAAACCCCAAAATCCGATTCAAATAGGGATATGTATATCATCGATGGGATCGGCTTTTTTACGCGGGAGAAACCGCGGGGCACAGCTAGTACAGTATAAAGTACAAACTAGGTAATACGAACATATTTAACTATGCTCGCAGTTCGTAGTAAATTCACTTTTCAGCAAAGTAACGCCTAATTCTGTTAACTACTCTAATTTTTACTCTAGGCATTCAATAAAAGATGGGGAAAAATTCGTATTACATACCGCCATCCGTATACCCTCTCTCCCTATTACGTACGTGCCAAGTGCCAGAGTGAAATTGACCAGGCGCTTGTTTACTATTTACCGGTGCGATAAAGCCTCGTCTCATTTCCCGGATTGATCCGCCTGCCTGTACCCGGGTGAATTCCGAATGTTCCACGAGCCAAGAATGAAGCGGCATAGTCCCAATAATTCGTTTAAGACTTGAGAATGTGTTACACAGCCCTTGTAGTGTAACTCTGGATTTCGGGACAGTGATGTTTGTCTATATTGTCGATGGGACAAGACGTTTTTGACTTATGTAGACCCGATTTCACCGATCGCTTTCGGAAACCAAGTTTAATAAAACCACGTTTTACTTAACTGTAATAATTTGAATCTCGGTTTTCGTCTAAACGATTTCACCGGCTCTTCTTCTAAAATACCGTTCATTCTTTATTCCAATTTTCTTACGTTTATTTAAGTCTTGTAATAACATATGTAAAGTAGTAAAAAGCTACTGACTACGAAAGTCGTGGAATAAAGATTATTGGTTAGATATCTATTAAAAGGGGTGAACCACCCTTCAATAGAAGGTTTGTGTACTGGGCAAATCCACAGCGTGCCACGCGAGACACTCAAACGATAAAAGTTGGAAAGTGCTTAAAATGTCCTTGCAGCTTCCAACACTATTTGCACTACGTTAAAACTTATAGGTTGCGTACAGTTAGTGTTGCCAGTGTCAACCACCTTGTGCTGAATATAAAAACAACAGTCTCAGAGGGTTTTGGAGACGGGAAGGGTCCTCGACCCTGCTACATCGGTTATTTTACGTGAAGAAACTTACTGAGCGAATCGTTCTTAAACGTACCTGTTGGTAAGCGCTACGAACGCCCAAATGACTGGAATTTTCCGTTACAAAGTTCAGTGTAGCACTGTTCTGCTCTCACCACCATGAGACTTCAGTTATTAAGTCTCATATGCCCTGTAATTATATTACTTAACAGTGCTCTTCAAACCGAAACACAGTAATGTTCAAAAACTAGTGCTTCACGGCAGAATAACTGGCCCTGAGGTGGTACCTACCTAGACGGACTCCTGCATAGGAATCCTACCACCAGTAAATAATATAAACAGATATAATACAGATATGATCAGTTAAAAATATAAACAGAATTTAAAATATTTTCTCGTAGATTTTTAATTTTAAGCCATCATAGTGGCTACGACGTGAAGCCTATTCTGATTCCTGCATAGGAATTCTATCACCAGTAAATTACAACACAAAGAAAATTACTTCCTCACAAAAATTACACTGGGGTTCCGGCTTAAGAGAGATACAGAGGGAATTTTTAAACCAGAAGATGGGCAGCAGCATCTTCCTAGAACATCTGAATAAATAAACTGCGGTTGCCAACCCGCCTGCCAAGCGTGGCAACCATGGCAATATGGGAGATATTGTAAATTGATTATTGCAAATTGAGAGCTAAAAACTTTTGCGGCAATCTATGGGGGAGGCCGTGGATAGTGACAGCCTGAAATGATGATGATGATGATGAAAAATTCCAGGAGGCCCGTGTGCATCATTTATAGGCGGTTATAGTTTTATTGTAGAATTCCCAAAAAGCGGTATATTACTATTTACTATTCCGAAAATATTCCGAACAAATCCACGTCCCTTAGTCCAACAATAAGCTCTCCAAGCAGAGCCGGCAAATAATTTTAAATTGCAAATGTAATTATTTTCGCCGTCCGTGGAGCGATGCGTTTTAATTACGTTTGCAAAACTGCAAGTGGTGCTGTGCATCGCAATGAGACGTCCGCGCGGTGCTGGGTTCGTATTCGAGTGCCTCGACGGAATACTAATCATTACCGAGAGGAGTATAGTTAAAATAATTATTAATAATCATCCGAAAACAACTGTAAAGCCAGTTATCTCCAGTACATTATAAACTTTGAGATGCATGATTGAAAATGATAATTATTACATTGGCCCTTTCTGCACACGAGAACACTATCTGAAAAAACAAAACGTTTTAAAAGTATACTTAGGTTGAAGTTGGTTTTAAAAGACACAATGATACAATTGTGTTGGCGAGTATTTATTTTTAGTAATTTAATTAAAAATATGCAGACGCTCGCCTAAAACCTATTTAAGTATTATATGAAAGTATTTTTAATATACGTAACGAATTCTTAATTAAATGAGAATCTCTATTTACTGATGGTAGAATTCCTATGCAGAAATCCGTCTAGGTAGATGCCACCGCAGGATCCCGAAGTAACATTACTGAGTTGCGGTCGGAAGGGCGCTGAGTTGTGTAATTGTTGAGCTGAGCTTGTTGAACTTATATCTCAGGGGACGAACGCAATGTGGTGCCACACAAAAATGTTCTGGGTGCAACAATATTTGTTATGGGCAGACTATGAACTTACCATTAGATAAACGTTTTGCTCGTCTCGGTACAGTCTCCTATAAAAAAAAGTTATTTCAACGAAAGGGTCATCTTTTCGTCAAATGTCTGATAGCAATAGCTTGTTTTATTCTCGAACTCAATAGTTATTATGAATTTTTTCATCACAGTAATAAGAATTTTATTTTTAAAACGTCCCATTGAATACATTCTAGTGATTTGACTCGTAAAGGAATGCATTAAAATAAAACGCTAGTGTTGAAACTATGGCGCCTGCAGTTTCTGCGTTTAACACTTAAACAGGCGCCAGCAACAATAACGCCTGATAATTACAAGTGCATAACAAGAGGAGTTCACTTTCTATGGGCACGAGTATTGCTCTATGTAATGGCGCGGAACGACACGAAATGGCTGCGCCACGCAAAATGGCGGACACTGTTAGGTTTCATCGTTACGACGTTATGTAGTTGCACTTAGTAAATGGCTGTAGTTTTTTCTGCAGCGAGATAGTTTTAAAAATTAAATCACCAGGAATATGAGACTTAACAACTTATGTCTCAGGGTGACAGGCGCAGTGTTGTGTCACACAGAACATTACAGTGTGACACAACACTGCGCATTATTACTGGCATATGACACTGAAAAACTGTTGTTTCAGGGTGACGAGCGCAGTGCGGTGACGTTGTACTTGCCGTCAGGTGAACGATTTGATCGTCCCGTCACTTCCTTCCATAAAAAAATGTTATTTACGAAAGACTATGTTGGAAACGTTTGTAATTGTTGAATTATTTAAAAGACCCCGAAACAACGGACAAAAATGAATTACGTTTACGAAACATTCCCGAGTAAAATCTGCGTAACCTTAAGCAAAGATAAATAACAGAGACAGTTAGCGGCACACAGCTGTTACCTGTTGCCAAGTACGTATTACTCGCGTGCTGACATCCATCACTTTCAGTCCTCACGCAAGTTATGGATGATGGGGAAAATGTCTAAAGCCGTGCGCGTGGAAAATAAAAATGACGTTTCAATCTAAATGCAAAGCGTGCGGTGCTCAGTAACTGGTTCTCAAACATGGCGACGCCACTGTGGAGATAGTGATGTAGTGAGTCAGATACTGGTGCCAAGATTCCTACGCAGGAATCCGTCTAGGTAGGTACCACCCCAGTTATTCCGCTGTGAAGCAGTAATGTGCAAGCATTACTGTGTTTCGGTTTGAAGGGCACTGTGAGCAAACGTAATCACTGGGCATTTGAGACTTAAGAACTGATGTCTCAGGGTGACGGGCGCAGTGTGTTGTCACACAGAAATATTCTGGGTGACACAGCATTTGTTGTGGGCGGACGTTGCACTTACCATCAGGTAAACGTTTTGGATCGTTTCGTAACTTTATACAATAAAAAGAAATTAAAAATAAAATCCTGTGTGACAAAAAAAACGGACATAGATTTCAAAAACTTGTCTAGAATACATTATTAGATAAAGCGTATTATAAAAAAAAATCGTTTGAGGGAGAAAAAGATGTTTGGAAATAACTCATACTCTCTACTTGCAAACGCGCTATAATGCATAATTGACCCGCATAAATGACCTAGAATATGGCATTGAAAAAAATAAAAACCCGAGATTTTCTCGCCGATTCTTCTCTGAGAAGGTAATTTTTCGGACCGGTGTAGATTTTGACGTTCATACAAGTCTAAATTGAATAAAGAAGTTTTGACTCAAATATTTCAATCATTCTAAGAGCCGTTAACAAGAATGCTATCGTAACGTAATAATTTATAACAATAATAATAATATATCCCAACATATATATCCCAACCAGACGAGAAATGGATAGGAATATCCCCATAATAATAACAAAACGACACCGCGTTTCATATGACGAGTGGTAAAAACCGGACGCCCGGAATTACTGCTAACGATGTATTCCTTACAGTATTGGTTACTCAGATAGTAACTATAAACCTCACAATTGGAGCTAGAGTGGCCACTTACCATACGCGCTAAGCGTTTTGCAAAAACAGTCAGGTATAAATATTTATAATTCATAGTAATAAGCAGCAATCTCATATTAGTCAATTAGTAGCAAGACTTAAAGAACTTTTACTGGTGGTAGGATTCCTATGCAGGAATCCGTCTAGGTAGGTACCACCCCAGGGCCAGTTATTCTGCCGTGAAGCAGTAGGGTGCAAGCATTACTGTGTTTCGGTCTGAAGGGCACTGAGAGCTAGCGTAATCACTGGGCATATGAGACTTAAGAACTGATGTCTCAGAGTGACGGGCGCAGTGTGGTGCTCACAGGTGGTGGTGTACACAAAAATATTCTGAGTAACACAGCATCTGTTATGGGACTAACGTTGCACTTACCATCAGGTGAACGATTTGCTCGTCTCGACACTTTGTACAAATAAAAAAAAAAACTAATTAAAAAAAAAGAACATTGACGGCACGTTGATGGTTCAATTACTGAAGATTTGTTGGACTGGAGACAAAACGAAAATTTAGATTCCGTTATTGAATCTAATTTTCCGATCACTGTACACTTTCACAAGCTGTTACTGTACGTCTGAGTATCTCTTGCAGTAACCCGTAACTGATCGTAGGATTCCAATGCAAGAGCCCGTCTAGATAGGTACCACCGCAGCGCAAGTTATTCTGCAAGCAGTACAGTGCAAAAATCACGGCCTGAGTGACACTGCTAGCTAGTGTATTTACTGAGCTTATGGACCTAAGACATGATGACTCGGAGTAATTAGCGGAGAGTGGTACAAGAAATGTTCTGCGTGATATTGCATCCTTGCACTTACCATCAGGGGAACGATTTTCTCGTCTCGACACTTTCTACCATAAAACACACTAAATAATAAACACTACAACTCCAAATATACGAGTACATAGAAATAACCAAATGCTACGAAAAACATATCCGAAAATTTTTGAGTTGGCGCCAAAAGAAAATGTATTTCATTTTCTTTTATTTAATAATAATTCATGTTAGGAAATGATATGTCGAAGTGTGCAATACCTTAGTGGAAGGCAACAGAGTGAAGATAGAAAGGGTCAAAAAATGGCAGAGGTCGGACGTCGGGAAAACCGACAATTATATCTGTAATTAACTTTTTGCGGCCATCGTGCTGCATTGAGTTTTTGCTCTCTTGCGAAACGCTTTGTGATTAAATATGGCCTTTACATTAGTTAAATGATAATAAAAAAAATATTAATTGGTATTCGTTTCCTAGCGTTTCCTGTCCGAAAAACAGTTAAAACCCCAAACCAATAATGACGTCTTATATTTACTTGAACACAGTACATGGAACTGAGACGTGTGGTAGCGGGATCGGAGAATCACACTACCCGACCGCATCCCGTGGGTGTAGTTGAAGTCGACAGAGGGAAAACGAAAACCAGGAGATGTACAGCAGCATCTTCCTAGAACATCTGAATAATTAAACTGCGGTGCCAACCCGCCTGGCAAGCGTGGCAACTATGTCAAAATCACCCGAAAATTAGAGCAACCAACTACTGTGGCAGTCTATGCGGGAGAACTATGTTCAGCAGTTTACGGTCACGGGCTGATATGATGATGATGATGATGATACATGTAATTTATATCACTCTTCGTGTCAGGGATGGAGGTGTTACACGTCCTAGTTATAATAGCTTAATGGTTTAGGGTAAAGTAAAAAGTAAAGTCGCAGCCTATAAATGTCCCACTGCTGAGCACAGGCCTCCTCTCATTTCTGCGAGGGTTTTGGAGCTAGGAAGAATCCGCCACGCTGCTCCAATGCGGGTTGGCGGACTGCACATGTCTTCGAAATATTTTTTATTTCTCAGACATGCAGGTTTCCTCACGATGTTTTCCTTTACCGCCAAGCACGTGGAGATTTATTATAAAATTGCAATTAACAATTTTAGTGGTACCGGCACCGGGAATCAAACCAAGGCACTATGACATGATGTCGCAGGATCGAACCCGACATTCGACTACTGTCATGAACCATCACCTAGCACAAGCTTTTAAGCTTTGTTGGATTGGTTAACTGGAATATTAGTAATGTATATATATTATAGCATCGCTAGTATTATGATAAAAAAATAAAAAAAAAATCCGGGATACCCCCTAATTTTTAATAATTTAATAATTTTGGTCGTATCTACGTAAAACGAGATTACAGTGACTAGGAAGTCTTGCAGTTGTATGCTTGGTAATGCACTTTATTTCATTAATTATACGATCCTAAGCCGGTGGGTGTATCCAACCATTTAACTTTTTTATATGAGTAAGTGACGAGACGACCAAATCGTTCACCCGAAGGTAAGTGCAACGTCTGCTCATAACAAATGCTGTGTCCCACAGAACATTTGTGTGTGGCATCGCGTTGCGTTTGTCAACTGGGACATCAATTTTTAATTCTCATACAATCAATCAATCATTTCAGCCTATCACTAGTCCACTGCTGAATATAGGCCTCCCTCACATATTGCCACAATAGTTTGGAGCTATCATTTCGGGCTGATTTTGCCATAGTTGCCACGCTTGGCAGGCTGGTTGGAAACCGCAGTTTATTTATTCAGATGGTTTTTAATTTCCCTCTGCGGACTTTTACGACGCCCACGGGATGTGATAGGGTGGTAGATTCTCTTAAGCCACCATACGGCACACTATATACGCTGCAATGTTTGCACGCTACTTTTTAACTGCAGAATAACTGGTCCTGGTATCTACCTCGATGGTTACCTGTTTAGGAATCCTACCACCATACATTATGGTGTTTTTTATTTTATAATTTACCGCGCCAAATTGGTGATGGGGAAAACCACCATGTCCACGACGTATATGTATCATAACAACATATTATGTATGTCACACGAAATGTCTTCCTGGTAAGTGGTGAGTTATAGTTGTATGATGGCGACTAATATAATTATATACTCGTAGCTATAATTATTGATTGGAAATACAGCATACAACAATACAGATATAATTAATTTGATATTATAAAAATTTTAATTAAAAAAAAAATAGTTTCATTTCAGTATACATACATATACAGTAGAAATAAGAAATCCTACTAGTGTTGCTACGTTTTGTAGAAAATCACCATAAGATGTTCTTAAAGTATCCGATTGATACAAAGTGCACGCAACAATACAACATAAACCACAAAGCAAAGCTCTCTACGCCGTTTATCTAAAATCTATACCCGCGGCTTCCACGTATTTATCGGTCCCCGGGAAACTGTAAACCAACAATTCAGCTGCGATCGAACCGGGTAAATAGTTCCCATGATAATCCGGGACGTAAACCACTTCCGTGTAACTTCACCCGGATCCAGTAATCCGGCAAAAGATGAACGAACGGGTAACTTTCCTGGTTTCGACGGATGAAAGCGTACCTGCAACAAAAATAGAATCAATTTAATAGGATAAATCTTTCTTCTCGCAAAATATTTATTTCTAATACGCCATCTTAGCAAGCCCATGCCATGGCGGGTAAAATAATTCATTACGTATTTTACTCATATGTATGTATGTACTGAACGTAGATTTTCTTTAATTTTTATCGGTACTCCAGTTACTTTTCTATATATCATCGTCATCATTTCCGCCTATCACTAGTCCACTGCTGAACATATGCCTCCCCATAGATTGCTACAAACGTTTATTGCTCTGATTTTGTAAGGAACTTTGCCATAATTGCCACGCTTGGCAGGCGAGTTGGCAACCGCAGTTGATTAGTTCTGATGTTCCAGGAAGAGGCTGCTGCCCATCTTCTGGTTTTAATTCTCCCTCTGTCGGGATGAGATGGGATGGTAGATTATCTTAAGCCGCAAACACACGGGGTCTGGTCAGCAGCCTCGTGGTAAGCCATTCGGCCATGCTGGCTAATAAAATTTGGTCCCCTGTCCGATGTCCACCAGCGATTCAACTCACCATGTAAGGACTAATATAAATTTGGTCCCCTGTCACGTTTCACCAAATATAATGCACTAGGTGTGATAGGTGGTGAGCCCATCGCCACCATTCGCTGTTGGGTGCACAGTGCAGTTTAATTCCTTACTCGCCTTTTACGAGATCCATTGGATGAGATGGAGTATTAGTATTCTTTTAACGAGCCGCCACCACACGGCTACACTCACACAATTCTAAATATATATTTCAACTTTACTTTATTTGCTATTATATAACTGATGGTAGGATATTTTTTTTATTGGATAAAGTGACGAGACGAGCAAAATGATCACCTGATGGTAAATGCGACGTTTGCCAATAACAAATATTTTGTCACCCAGAACATTACAGAGTGCTGCGCCCTTCACCCTGAGACATCAGTCCTTAAGTCTTATATGCCCGGTGATTACGCTAGCTCAGTGTCCTTCAGACCGAAACACAGTAATATCTGCACACCCGCGGGGTAGGTATAGATAATTCAAAAGTAATTTTTATGCAGGAATGCGTCTTGGTAGGTAGGTTTTTTTTTTATTGAATAAAGTGACGAAACGAGCAAAACGTTCAGCCGATGTTAAGTGCAACGTCTGCCCATCACAAATGCTGTGTCACCTAGAACATGTCTGTGTGAAACCACACTGCGCCCGTCACCCTGAGACACGAGTTCTTAAGTCTCATATGCCAAGTGAATACGCTAGCTCTCAGTGCTCTCAGTGCAAACCGAAACAGTAAGGTGCTGCTTCACGGCAGAATAACTGGCCCTGGGGTGGTACCTACCTAGACGGAGGTACGGATAGTAATCCTACCACCAGTAAAACTTTCATTATAACTAATTTAATGACATTTAATGATTGACGAGTTGAGGTTTTTTATTATTAAATATAATCATACATACAGTTATACCTTTTCTCCATATAATGGGGTAGGCAGAGACCACACACGTACCCCACTTTTCGCAAGCGGAGCAAGTACAGAGTAAGAGGAGTTTCCACACATCTTTGTCCTCTATATAAGAATCTACTCGTATTTTGTATGCTTTATGTAATCATGATTTCTTGACTAGATTTTTTCACACTTTTATGAAATGTACAATAAAATTGTAAAGATCTTCAAACAAACACGTCGATACATCAGATCCAAGTAGAATTCTCACCGTTCAAGTCTAAATCAACTGCACCGGGTGTCTGTTTGCAAGCTAAAGGGACACGGTGTTCGAAAAGGGATAAAAGCAACTACTGGTACCTCGTACTGGAGGACCGCTTTTTCTTTATCTTAGCGACATAGAAATATCTGACCCTTCGATATTGAATTCACAGAAAAGTTAACCAAATAAAAAAATGTGATTGCTAGTATATTAAGAATAAGAAGAAAAATAAATTTGCAAGATACACGAACAAAAAAAACTTTTTAAAAAGCCATCATCCTTCCACAATATCGTGCACAAGCAAACTTATATCGCCACTAAATGAACTCGATTTACTACAACATTAAGTTTACTTTAGTAACGTTTGGTTAAGTGGCAGACTAGGTAATACACACCACTAAAGTATAGAACACACCGTTTCTAATTTTTGCATGCGGATCTTTAAAGCGGAGAAAATTTAATTTCTTTCATTTATTATTAGATTTCCGTAATGATTCCATTAAATTTTATACTTCGGTTTGTAACCGTTAGGTACATATAAAATTCACAGCATGCGAAATATCCATGATAAACATGAATGGTATTTATCCGAAAACAGTAAAGGACATATTATTCCGGTAGGTCTTCAAAATGGGAGCAAGTTAATAAAGGGTCAGGCAGACCCACTAACAACATTCTTGCCCAAATTGATATCTTTATTGTAGATTAAATCGTCTCACTTTTGGCAAGATAAAAGGTTTATAATGTTGCAAGGTGTGGTATCGGCTTAAAATAATCTACCACCCTTTCTCATCCTGTTGAAGACGTAAAAGAAGACTAAAGAAAATGCCAGAAAATCTCATAGCTTCCGACAAATAGTATAACAACAAATAAATACATACAGTCATGCCTTTTTCATATATAAGGGGTAGGTAGGGACCACTCCCGCAGTCCACTTTTCGCCCCCGCGGGAGACAAGACTTGACGGGTCATTTCGGTACGAGTCAAAAACTTACTCCCCGTTACGTTCCCACGAGTAGTATAGTGACAGCATTGCATTATATGGTATTATTCTGCACGGATGAAGGCTGTCCGTAGGTAGGGCAGACCGGGGATGGTTGAACACGTTTTTATTTATAATTTTTTAAAAAAAAACAATTGTCTTGGTGTTAATAAAAAAAATTGTAAACTGTGCCAAATTTCATAGTCAATTATAAAAAGGTTTTATGTGGATATTATTTAATAAAATCCAGATTTTTTCAGTTTTAGGAAACCTCTCCGCGATGGTCAACCTGCCCCAATGCCGGGGTAGGTAGACTACTCAACTGTTGCGGGGTGGCTTGAATTACGAGATGACAAAATTTAATGTGTAATAAAAATTTCACAGAAATATTCTTGGTGACACGGCATCTGCAATGGGCCGACGTTGCACTTACCATCAGGTGAACGTTTTGCTCGTCTCGTCACTTTATCCAATAAAAAAAATCATAAGTTTTGCAGAATTCTACCCAGATGGGTTTATTTTATAATTTAATGATTAATTTTTATCCCAATCTTTGATTTCTTTCGTAAACCATAAATATTTTCGAAAAAATGGGACCATATGGATCATAGTCAGTCAACCAATACGCAATTGGCCTACAACCCCGACCGCAGCATTTGCTTTCAAAAATTCACTAAACTAAATGCTTTGCATAACAGTCATAATACGTATTTGTATACCTTTTATAATAATTTACTTTCCATTTCAAATTAAGTTTGTGTGAACTTGACTATAAATTACAATGTAAGAGCAAAAATATGTGTTGATGAAAAACTACTTAGGATCCCAATATTGATATTGCGCTCTAACTGACAGTGAGACATTTCCTCGTGTCTCGCGTTCTGGGCGAATGATCAGTCAAGCAGCAGGCTTTCTTTGAGTGCAACGTTGATTCTCTCACTCAAACCTGCAAGAAGTTAGGAGCATCTAGTCTACCTACCCCAGTCCCAATCCAACCCCGGTCTGCCCTACACTACCTTAGTCGCCTCTTACGTCACCTCGGTAGGAAAGAGGTAGGTGCTATTCTACTCCGCCGGACACCTATATACGAGTAGGTATTTGACCTTAGTCTGGTGTATACCAGATCAAATTATCCAGACCGGTAAGGGCCAGCAGCGGCTAAGGTGCTAGGTGTCTGGCACTACCAGTCCGCCTGCTAAGCGTACCGCATATGCCCACCAGCGGACATTTAAGAGGTTGGCGATGAAGAACGTACTGTATCGATAACCGGGCGCTCGCCTTAAATTTCATAGTACGCTAGTGACCTGAGGTTCGATCCCAGTGCCCGAACCTATAAGTTTTTAGTTGTGAAGAAAAACATCGTGAGGAAACCTGCATCCGAGGAATAAAAATATTTCGAGGACACGTGAAGTCCGCCAACATGCATTGGAGCATCGTGGCGGATTCTTTCCGGCTCCAAAGCCCTTTTAAAAAATGAGAGGAGGCCTGTGCTTCGCAGTGGGACATTTATAGGCTGTTACTTTCCTTTTATTGTTAAGCGAATCGGAATCTGGCTTCTGTAGTACATAAATAGATCGAGTGAAAAGAACTGCAGAAGCATTACCGTCCTCACGAATGATACACCTTCTATACCTTTTGTTCTGTATGTATAATCTGTGTAAAATTCATATTTGCTGCTTTAGTAGTTCGCGAGTAAAATCCGTCCGTACAGACATAAATGCATGCCAGCCCCAACAAAATTGTGAGCACGGTGGCGGATAGAGTAGATGGCCCGATTTTTAAGCACTGGACCACAATGCATGTGTCGTCATCATCCCGTGCCGCAAAATAATAATGTTCATATTTTATTTTTATTTAATTTTAACTAACATTAGATTAAGTATTGTCATTGTTACTAACTCGAATATGGATGTAAAGTCCGAATTAAATGATTATTATTATTGGGGTATTTCTATAGTTTTATTATTATTCTTATTATTAGTGTATGATGACCCTCTGGTGTCATCTGTGGTCAAGTCTCTGTGTGTGCGGGTCGGCCACTTCCGTTGAATATGGCCGAGGAGGGCGATGGCTTCCACGTGCGTCATACTTGTGAACAGGTGCTGTTGGTGGAGGCTCTGCTCGAGTTTGAAATGAATTTATTCATTTCATTATTGAATCTTGTGCATTTTATCATGGAGCGTGCTTCGTTTTTCTATGAGACTGTTCTTTGTAAATTCATGGACAATCACACCGCGTACACACGATACACCCGTGTTCCAGGGCGGTTCCCACCGCCCGGAGTTACCGACACACAAGTCGACAGTCCGAATGGAGGCCCGCAGCCTCCCTCGGACGGTCATTAGACGACTTAAAATCGTATTGAGATATTCTAAATCGCGCAAGCACGCAGCGAACGCGATACAGTCCGAATTTCGAGGTTTTTGTAGGAGTTTATTTATTTATTTATGTTTGGGTCAAACCAAACCTGGCACGCGGGCCCCTGGCCCGTGAGCACAGGATCCGATGAAGCTGTAAAAGCCAAAAAAGGCTAACAGCAATTACATCACCGAAATTATATATTGTAAATTCATTTATAATATACTTTTGATTAAGATAAATAACAAAAAAGAGGATACTGCAGTTTCTTTCGTCTGTTTCTTTTCCGTCAGAAGAACCTCATTACGAAAAGGTTACAGATAGTAAAAATTTGACAAAAAAATTTACATTTCTTACGTTAAAGTATCAATAATTTTAATTCATTTCATATGGTCGTGGATACGTATCTACTCTTGTGTTTGGATGTGTGATTGTATGAATCTCTGTCTATATGTACCCACTTTGAATACTATCTACCTAATACTCTCCTAATAATATTAGCGTGGGTCGTACATTTCTTTCTTTCTAATGTTTGTTATACATTTCTACTTCTTTTCTTTTACTAAACGTATTTGCTTTCTTTCTTGATTTCGGAAACTAGTCATGTTTTATGTATATGTATGTTTGTATATTTGTATGTATGTATACATATGTTTATTGCGCATGTGTATATACTCGTATAATGTAAGTTTTAAATACATTTTTGTTTGTTATTATTATTACATATTCCAGAATAGTTTATTTCTTTATGTATTAGTACTTTTTTTGTAGATTACTGTGGATATTTCTTTTTTTTTGATTTATTTTGGCACCCATTACATCTTCCCTGCTCGACCCGAAGGTAAACTGGTAGACAATGCCTTGTAGCATTAAGTCCGCCTTTTTGTACATCTTTTTGTTTGTGCAAATAAAGTTTAAATAAATGAATTAATAAATACATTATAATCTACAGAGACAAGAACTTGCAGTAGCAATCGAAGGACGTAGAGGTCAACCAAGAGATGTAGTTATTCTCATAATGATTTCTTATATTTACGCGAACACTACACATTTAAACGACACTAATTTTACGGATTTTATCGCGTTTAAATCCGTAAAATTAGTTATTCTTAGTAACTTGTTTGACTAGTCGGTCTACCAATATAAACTGGAGGCAATCGCGAATTGCTCGGCAAATATGCGTGTTGTTCAATTCAATGGTTAAACAATTACGCGACTTGTATTTCGTAAGTTTATCACGATTGTACTATTGATCTTCGCAGTTTGTACATTAAAAAATTAATATGTTCGTGATAGTACATGGAACTTTTTCTAATGTAATTAAATCACGAAACGAGCAAAACGTTCACCTGACGGTAAGTGCAACTTCCGTCCATAACAATGCTGTGTCATCGGTTCTTTAGTCGCATAAGCCCAGTGATAACACTAGCACCCAGTGCCCTTCATACCGACACACAGTAATGTTTGAACACTACTGCTTCCGGACAGATTAACTGGCCCTAGGGAGGTACCCTACCTAGACGCATTCCTGCATAGGAATCCTACCACCAGTAAAAGTTATAATAACTGGATGCCCTGCCCATGATTAGGATCGAATTTCGATCACAGTCGATTAATTTTTTTAGGTTTGCAACGTTATTATGGTTTGAGTAATCATTTGTTGGCAACATTTTAAATATTCTGTGCGACTGTTTCACCGAAGACTTTGACATTGTCAGTATGTACGTAAATAATAAATGCTTTATTTCATTAAGTTTGATGTATTTGTAACTTGTACCACCCCAAGGCCAGTTATTCTGCCGTGATTCCGTATTTTTTAATTTTTTTTTTTATTATTGGATAAACTGAAGAAACCACTAGTAATCTGATATAGTTAGGTCAAATAACATACAATGCGACAAACAAACAAAGGGATATGCTGCAATATACATTTCGAAGTTTTCGACGAAGTATATAGCGTGTATGCGACATGGATATAGTGATGGTAGGATTCCTACGCAGGAATCCGTCTAGGTAGGTACCACCCCAGGCCCAGTTATACTGCCGTGAAGCAGTAGTGTGCAAGCATTACTGTGTTTCGGTTTGAAGGGCACTGTGAGCTACCGTAATCACTGGCCATTTGAGACTGAAGAACTGATGTCTCAGAGTGACGGGCCCAGTGTGGTGTCACACAGAAATATTCTGGGTGACACACCATTTGTTGTGGGCGGACGTTGCACTTATCAAAAAAAAACATAATAACATAAATTCTAGATTACTCGCTTCTTCTCAATACAAACTTTAACTACGCCAAATCTCACACTTCGTGCGCGTAATATGCTTAAAAAGGGGTACAAAAATTCTTTTCACGTATTAATATATAGATTCTACTTGGTGGTTTAAAGTTTATTTATCGTATTTTATTGTTTAACCACCTTAAACTAAGGGTAAAGACGAGCTAATTAAACCCTGGTGACGGTGAATACATGGCAGGTGTGTACTGTTGTACAAAAAGAGATACTAAATTAATTTTTAATTAATACTTAAACATAAACATAGATAAATTACACAGACATGACATATACAATAATAAATACAAAAAAGAAAAAATGGAAGGCGGTGAAAAATTAAATGTCAGTCAGTCCATATTTTTCCCCGGAAATGTTCACTGATCCGTGAACATTAATAGAATTCTTATTTGGTGCTTTCTTGATATAGTCGGGAAGGGCGTTCCGAAGGAGTATAGCTTGGACAGTAGATGAGCCAAATTAAACAGTACTATAAAAAGGAAAAGTAAAGTAACAGCCTATAAATGTCCCACTGTTGAGAACAGGCCTCCTCTCATTTCTGAGTGGGTTTTGCAGCCGGGAATTGTCCGCCACGCTGCTCCAATGCGGGTTGGCGGACTTCACATGTCCTCGAAATATTTCTATTCCTCGGATATGCTGGTTTCCTCACGATGTTTTCCTTCACCGCTAAGCACGTGGTAAATCAGCACTTAAAATTGTAGAATAATTTTCAGGGGATCGAACCCAGGTTACTCGCGTAATATGAAATTAAAGGCGAGCACTCGGACCCTGAGCTACCACGGCACTATGCACAGTACTATGCTGAGGTATGTCGGTACTTAAAAGAAGAAAAAATCAAATTAAAAATGTTCTTCTTCTTCTGTCTCTCTGTCTGTTTGTTCCGTCTAATCTCCGATACGGCTGGGTCGATTTTAACGGTACTTTCACTGATATATAGCTAATATTATAGCGGGTAACTGATGCTTATTTAGATAATTAGAAAAAAAAAATTGGAGTTTCTCGCATTCAAACCATAAATTCCAATTCAAACAGGGAAGTATCATCGATCGGGGTTGGCTTATTAACGCGAGGGAAACCGCGGGCACAGCTAGTTTAAAATAGAATACTGTAGAATTCTGGAGTTACGCCTTTAACGAAAAGTAAAGTAAAAAAAAGCATGTCAAAAATTCACTGCTGAACTTGGGCCTTTTCCACACGATGAATGGTACCGTCCGATGGCAGTACCACGCATTTTTTGATAATTCAGGTCTAGCATTATTTTAAATTGTGACGATGATGATGATGTTCTCCTAGCCGATTTCGACCACGGCGACAACTTCCGACTACTGTCGAGAGCCATCAACTGCGCAGGAGATATTATAGTGCCACAAGTGTACGCGCAAACACAGAGGCACTCACTCGTCCCAACCTACCCGCGCCCGATGTAACGCTGATGCGATAAGATCGGAGGTAGGCTAGGATGCAGTGTCAGAAACACGGCGACAATCACAACACAACCAGACCCGAAAACCAACAATTTATGTTTTAGCACAAATGTTGGCTCCAGCTGGGATTCGAACCCAGGACCCGCGGCTTAGAAGTCAGGTACTCTGACCACTGAGCCACGCGGTCGCGTCGTTTTTAAATTGTATAAAGTGACGAAAAAGCGAACCTAATGTTCCCACGTACAACGTCTTCAATTCATAATAAATACCGTGTCACCCAAAACATTTCTGTGTAACACCACACTGCACCCGACACCCTGAGACATCAGTCCTTAAGTCTCATATGCCCAGTGATCACACTAGCTCTCAGTGCATATTCGATTCAGTATTTCACCAACCAACCGCACGTGGTCCGGTATCATAAACGGGGATGTACCTCCGTCCAAACACAACATCACTGAATATAAAAAAAATATCCGAACTTTGTGAACCACTTATAAATAAAACATCGGAAATGTAAAACCCGAGCCGGAAAATTGTTATCGTTAAATGCCGACCCGCAGTTACTCATTAGGGAAAAAGCCGCCATCACTCATCCGCAGTGGGATTAAATATTCCGATACTCGAATTGCACAGATTAAATACAGATTTTTTTAGCCATTGGCTGCGAGAAAAATGTCATTTCCGAATACAACTGCAAACGTCACAAATATTACAAATTATGTAAAAAAAAAAGAATGTTCTACTGCACAGTTGTACAGTTAATAGAATCGGGCGTTACTTTGCGGAAATCCATTATAATAAAGGAAAGAAAGTCGATTTGCTAAGATCCGCATGCAAAATTTATTACCTGGGTTTTGAATGTGGTGATAAACAGACAGGGGGACAAAAAGAGTTACGTAATAAAAAAAAAGATGTTAGGTAATGCTTAAAGCGACATTAAAAGCGATTCGGTATTGTTTAAATATGTAACAAATGTATGAAATACAAGAAGTGTCTGAAAGACACCTGAATTTAACGCAAAAATGGCGGCCCAACAAAACCATAACGACGGGAAAGTAATTCGAAAGAAAAGCGTTTCTGAAGAGTCACGAGAAAAATTGCCAAGTGCAAGAGGAGGCCGGCGCTTGTCGGAGGACGCGGGTGGGCCGCAAATGAGAAACCTGCCAAGCTCGTGATTTATAGAGCCGTTAATTTCCATATGAATATAACTTAGGCAGTTCCACGATCGCGCTTCAAGTTTTTCAGGTGATATTTATCATGTACCGCGAGAACAAAAACGAACGGACTCCGAAAAATTTAAATATACATTCTTTTTTTTTTTTTTATTGTATAAAGTGACGAAACGAGCAAAACGTTCACCTGATGGTAAGTGCAACGTCCACCCACAACAAATGCTGTGCCACCCAGAATATTTCTGTGTGACACCACACTGCGTCCTTCACCCTGAGACATCAGTTCTTAAGTCTCAAATGCCCAGTTATTACGCTATCTCACAGTGCCCTTCAAACCGAAACACAGTAATGTTTGCACACTACTGCTTCACGGCAGAATAACTGGCCCTGGGGTGGTACCTACCTAGACGGACTCCTGCATAGGAATCCTACCACCAGTAGCATTCATTCACCACATCCATTTACCTTTTTTTTGTTTTTATACACTAAATTGCAATCGGACAATAATTGCCTATTTTAATGCATACCGACAACTAAATAAAACAATTTTAACGGATTTTATCGCGTTTATTTTAACAATTTATAACGTCACAGCACCCATGGTCACGGGAGGACTGCGGTGACAGATGTCCCGATGTCATAGTTAACCCGGGGTACCTTCAGCTTTTAATTATTATTTTTAGTCCGATCTACGCAGAAAGAGCTTACTGTGTCTTGAAGCCTTGCAGCAGTATGCTTGGTTTTTGATTTAATTTATATTGATTATTGGATCCTTAACACTTAATGTGCTTACTATTATTATAAATGCGAAAGTAACTCACTCTGTCACTCTGTCTATTTCTTACCTTGTCACGGTACAACCACTTAACCGATCTTGACGAAATTTGGCAAAGAGATAGCTTGCATCATGGGGATGGACATAGGGTACTTTTTATCATAGAAAATTATTCATATAACAAATATTTCCCAAATGATGTTTAAAAATCCTACATCCAGGCGGACAAAGCCGCGTGCTTCAGCTAGTAAGCGATAAAACTTTATGCTGAGCTTAACATTTTACGCGAGTGGAACCGCGGTCCACAGCTAGTACCCAATAAAACGAAGTTATAAAGCTGTCTGGCTTCGTAAGATAACGGAAAAGCTAACGTGCTGTTACTATGTTAATAGTTTGACGACGAAAATTTTTGTAATTTATTGTTGGTATAAATAAATAAATTATTTATTATTATTATTTAACGCGGACGTAGTCGCGGGCATCAGCTAGTTTATGATGAAATCGTTCTTCGCATACTGTCTAAGACTACGCATCCGCTTTGTTTATCAATTGCCTTCAGTCTATAGAATTATAAGTCGCTATCAACACCCGACCGGATATCTCGTACAGTCGAGGGGCCCTAGACTTCCGCCGTCGAGTTGAGCATTGCTCAATAGAAGCATGACGTTTTTTAAGAATGCACTTTAATAATATATCATTTCAATGGCACGGTAATAACGACTAAAAACCGTTTCTTTTTAAAATCGTCACGAGCATTGATTCATTTTATTATCAAGTGATAAAGACTCTAAGACAGATAGTCTCAGAGCCTGTCACTCGATAATACCTCGTTTTGAGGTGAGTCATGTTCTCGACTTTAGTGGTGTGTATTGCTTAGTGGTAAAGGTAAAGTGGTGGTATAACTTTGCTTGTGCACGCCATTGAGGAGGGGGCGATGCTCTTACCGGTGGTAGGATTCCTATGCAGGAATCCGTTTAGGTAGTTACCACCCCAGGGCCAGTTATTCTGCCGTGAAGCAGTAGTGTGCAAGCATTACTGTGTTTCGGTTTGAAGGGCACTGTGAGCTAGTGTAATCACTGGGCATTTGAGACTTAAGAACTGATGTCTCAGGGTGACAGGCGCAGTGTGGTGTCTCACAGAAATATTCTGGGTAACACGGCATTTGTTGTGGGCGGACGTTGCACTTACCATCAGGTGAACGTTTTGCTCGTTTCGTCACTTTATATAATATTAAAAAAAACTACCAATAACGGTATATGACCAGTAATAGTATATGATCGACGATCCGCGATATCGCCAATTTCTGTTTTTTAATATACATAGCTGGTTTCGCCCGCGTACCTCGCTGACCTGATCATTCACAGTTCGCCCCTTCTCGGTTATGTTTGGTTCTCAGCGCGCGTCGCCTAAGGGCATAGCATAAACTGTTATAGCTATAGCCTAGAACCTTTCTCAATAAACGGGCTAAATAAGACAAGATGAAGGCGTAAATTAGAACCACGAAATTTCTAAGCCTTCGATTAAGATATTAGCAGAAATAGTTAAACTGCCATGAACTAAAGCCGATAGGTGTCTGGCAGAGTAGAATAGCACCTACCTCTTTCCTACCGAGGCGTCGTAAGAGGCGAGTAAGGTATTGTACGGACAGTCTTTATTCCTATCCTGCTCGTAGGAGTTAACATTACTATTTCCTTGTTCCAAAAAGGCGGCGACGTGGCCATCCGTCATGTCTTGTTCCCCGCGATCGCGAAGTGGGCTGCATGTTTAGCCTCTACCTACTCTGCAGTTTTATTACAGTAGTAGTAACATAATATAAGATTGAGAAGGAATTATTTTAAATAGACATGCTGTAATGAGTAGTTTGACCTTTAATGAACTGGATGGCAGTACGCGTTTGAAATGTTCGTATTTCACAAAAACGTCATAAAATTTAATGAGGGTGGAAAATAAAAAGGTACGATGGTGACAGTTGCTACCGTGAGCGGCAAATGCATACCAGTTATATCCATTGTTTATATGCAATAAGTGAAATTAATTTGCCTTAAATGTGTGGAAGGTAATTGTGATTGTTATTTCGCGTATTGGGGACATGGGGTAAGTGTTTTATATATAGTTTCACTCTAGTGAGCTAGGCATTTGCTACCGGTGTGTAGTAAAATATTATGCTTTACAAATTTGTTATGTTGTCGACAGCTTTCTGAAACGCCCTTTATTGTTAAGGAGGCTTGAAGGTTTCCAAATACTTGACTTCATAGTTCAAACGATTGATTGATGATGATAGATTAAGAGAGATGACTTATAATGGCTATTTTCAACAAAAACGATAAGTGATGTCTTGGATGATTGGTTTGTGGGCCGCCATCGTATTCGTTATATTCGAAGAGAGTTCGAGTCTCCGTAAAAGATAAATTTTCATAGACCTTTATTTTTGTTTCATTATTCTTTTTTATATTTTACCACCGCGTGGCCTAGTGGTCAGAGTACCTGACTTCTATGCCGCGGGTCCTGGGTTTGAATCCCAGCCGGAGCCAACATTTGTGCTAAAACACAAATTGTTGGTTTTCGGGTCTGGTTGTGTTGTTTGTCCCCGTGTTTCTGACACTGCATCCTAGCCTACCTCCGATCTTATCGCATAAGCGTTACATCGGGAGCGGGTAGGTTTGGGACGAGTGAGTGTCTCTGTGTTTGCGCGTACACTTGTGGCACTATAATATCTCCTGCGCAGTTGATGGCTCTCGACATTCGGATTCGGAAGCTATCGCCGTGGTCGAAAACGGCTAGGAGAACATCAACATTATTTTTTATCTTTTCATATTTTGTTAAGACATTAAGTAAGTTTCCCTGCCTTGTCTAGATTACCTGTAAAAGACTATAATTGATAAGGTTTGAAATATTAATTATAGCTAATATTAATCAGTTGATGTTCGGTTTTCTTTTTCCACCCTTCTGATAAAAATCACTTGAACCCACACCCAACCCCAAACTATCACAATGCTTTCTTCTCTATACAGACTTTAACATATCTTCCATGCGAAGCCGGGGCCGGTCAGCTGTAACTATTAAGAGAAACGTTTCGCAGAAACAACTTTAAAAATAATTACGGCTCCAGACAAACATCATCTTAACAAGAGGAAAACTAGACCAAAGACGTTTATAACAATGTTCCGCCACAAAGAATATCGATGGAGTATTTCCGTTCCGAGACAGATTACATTTGCCTCGGAGAATAATCTAATATTTACCTCTTAAGCCCTCAACAATATGCTTAAGAAAGTTTACCGGAATAAATAAAGTATTTCCCAACCTTTTCGTATAAACATTAAAACTACGCAGTTGTATATGAATATAGACTATATTATATACATATGTCTATGATTCGTACTTTTGTTAATATTTTTGTGGTTTCATTAATAAAAGGAAGGGCAAGGAACCCAATACTACGGTTTATTAATATCTATGCACGAAGTCCTCCAATCAAAAAGTTCGATTTCTTATAATGATTTCTTATATTTACGCGAACACTACACATTTAAATGAAACTAATTTTACGGATTTTATCGCGTTTAATTTTATTATTTATAACCCGACGTTTCGAGTGCTTTACAGCACCCATGGTCACGGGGGGACTGAGGTGACAGATGTCCCGATGTCATAGTTAACCCGGAGTACCTTCAGCTTTTAATTATTATTATTGGTCCGATCTACGCAGAAAGAGCTTACTGTGTCTTGAAGTCTTGCAGTGGTATGCTTGGTTTTTGATTCAATTTTATTAATTATAGGATCCCAAACTGGTGGTAATACCCAACCATCTTCTCTATTAAAATTAGGATGTTTTTTAATTTCAATAGCCTCGCGAATCATCCTTAGTAGGAATCGGTGTTCTTTTGCGAGGATTTGTGGTTTATCAAATCTGATCTGTCTGACTGATCTATCTGACCACCAGCTTGGGATCCTATAATTAATAAAATTAAATCAAAAACCAAGCATACCACTGCAAGACTTCAAGACACAGTAAGCTCTTTCTGCGTAGATCGGACCAATAATAATAATTAAAAGCTGAAGGTACTCCGGGTTAACTATGACATCGGGACATCTGTCACCTCAGTCCCCCCGTGACCATGGGTGCTGTAAAGCACTCGAAACGTCGGGTTATAAATGATAAAATTAAAAGCGATAAAAAAGCGATAAAATCAGTAAAATTAGTTTCATTTAAAATTTCGATTTCTTATCAAACAACGACTTTTAGGAAGGCTTTTTACTGGTGGTAGGATTCCTATGCAGGAATTCGTCTAGGTAAGCAGTAGTGTGCAAACATTACTGTTTCGGTTTGAAGGGCACTGAGCGCTAGCGTAATCACTGGGCATATGAGACTTAAGAACTGATGTCTCGGGGTGACGGGCGAAGTGTGGTGTCACACAGTAATTTTCTGGGTGACACAGCATTTGTAATGGGCAGACGTTACACTTACCATCAGGTGAAAGTTTTGCTCGTTCCGTCACTTTTATGAAATAAAAAAAGGGTTGTTATAATATTAAAGAATACATTGATGTTGATAACCCCTGGGAATGAGGTGATCGCTGCCGGGCTACTTCAACATCTTTATATTTATGATTTTGTTTTTGTAGATTAAATTGTATTCAAAATTACAGAAAAAACTAACCGCTGAGTTTCTTGCTGGTTCTTCCCAGGAAAGATGCATTTTTTGCGAACCAGTGCAGTTTAAAAACATGACCTCCAATGAGTATTATATAAATACATACTAATATTATAAATGCGAAAGTAACTCTCTCTGTCCCTCTGTCTGTTCGTTACATTTTCACGATTCAACGCTTGAACCGATCTTGACGAAATTTGGCCCAGAGGTAGCTTGCATCCTGGAGGCGGACATAGAATACTTTTTATCCCGGAAAATCAAATTCTCACTGGATATTTATAAAACCTTTATCTTCGCGGAAGAAGTCGCAGGCATCAGCTAGTAATCTATATTGAATAAAAATTATTCTGTCCTATCTGAACGTCACGGTTGTATGATGTAACGCTGATGCGATATGATCGGAAGTAGGCCAGGACACTGTCTTTTTTTTATTTATTTGATAAAGTGACGAGACGAGCAAAACGTTCACCTGATGGTGATTGCAACGTCTGCCCATAACAGATGCTGTGTAACTCAGAAAATTACTGTGTAGCACCACACTGCGCCCGTCACACTGAGACACAAGTTCTTAAGTCTCATATGCCCGCTAGCTCTCAGTGCCCTTCAGACACAGTAATGTTTCCATAGTACTGCTTCACGGCAGAATAACTGGCCCTGGGGTGGTACCCACCTAGACGGATTCCTGCATAGTCACAACCCAGGGCCTAGTGCTGTCCACGACAGTAGAACATAACGGGAGCAAAACGTCCGCCCGATAGTAAGTGCAACTTCTGTCCATAACAAATGCTGCTTTTTCAAGAACATTTCAGTGTGACACCACACTGCGCCCGTCCCCTTGAGACGTATTTAAGTCTCACATGCCCAGTTGAATAGTTTTCAGATTTCACAAATATTGACCACGATTCGGATTTCTATAATGCGACAATATTTTATTACTAATAGCTACAGTAACATTCATGTTTATCGTTTTCAATATCCCAAAATGACAATGAACGAGGAACACATTGAAAGGAAGAGAGACTGAAGTTGTAATTTATTGTAATATTGAGAGAATTTAATATTGAGCGAATGTCTAAGATACGCCTTATCTATATGAAATGTATTTATATGAAACTAATTTTACGGATTTGATCGCGTTTAATTTTATTATTTATAACCCGACGTTATTAGAGAAGTATTAGAGATTAGAGAAGATGGTTGGGTATTACCACCAGCTTGGGATCCTATAATTAATAAAATTAAATCAAAAACCAAGCATACCACTGCAAGACTTCAAGACACAGTAAGCTCTTTCTGCGTAGATTGGACCAATAATAGTAATTAAAAGCTGAAGATACTCCGGGTTAACTATGACATCGGGACATCTGTCACCTCAGTCCCCCCGTGACCATGGGTGCTGTAAAGCATCATTATATGATATGTATATTTACTGGTGGTACCTTTGCAGGAATCCATAGAGGTGGGTACCACCGCAGGGCCAATTATTCTGTCGTCAGACTTGTCTTTCGATCCGAACGGTACTGCCGATAGGTGTCCGGCAGAGTAGAATAGCAGTTATCTTTTTCTACCGAGGTGTCGTAGCAGAAATCTGAGGTATTACACGGACAACCTTATTCGTGTAAAATTCGAATAACTCTATAATGTGCACTAACTATACCTATAACTATACTGTCACTAACTGCTCGTGGGAAAGCTATGGGGAGTAAGAACTTCTAGACTCCTAGACCCGCGTGTCGTTTCCCGTGGGGGTGAAAAGTAGTCTACGGATATTTGCCTACCCCTTCCGAAAACGCGGCACTGTATGTATGGGACTTGGGAACTGATGTCTCAGTGTGGCGCCATCTAGAATAGTTATGTGTAGAAGTTGCACTTACCACCAGGCGTCAGGTTCACTAAATACCATAAAGAAGGCAAATTCAATAAAAAAATCATAATGTAATCCAAATCTCTACATAGTCGAGAAACCGCAAAGTACACAAACGGCCCTATACAAATCCATTTCGCTCACAGAATTTTCTGAGCAACGTTACAAAAGAAAACAGGCTTTCGCCTACAGCTCATAAAAAGCATTGCTAATAAACGATGTATGTATATCTAACAATACGCTACCCATTTCTTATAAAGTTTGTAGGGTGCGCATATTTCTAACGAGACTGGGGGTCTACTGGGTAACTTTGGTTAGTTTCGTGATCGGTTTCACTTGATCCCATTAACCAATGAATGTGCTTCATACGCCAAAATAAAGCTCTTTCATTGGTTAATGGGATCAACTGATGGGATGAAACCGATCACGAAACCAACCAGAGTTACACAGTAGCCCCCCTTACCAGTTATAGTTAAAGAGGTTGTAGCGATATCTATGACTCCACTAGAGCTTCCATCCCGGAAATCTCGGCCTCGAAAACGATTCTCGAAGATTTTTTGGTATTTACGACACTCGAGACTTTTGAGACTTAGTGACTTAATTAAACTATTAAAAAATCTAACTAACTAAACCAAAAAAATTACAAAGTAAAAAGTAAAGTTTCAGCCTATAAATGTCCCACTGCTGAGCACAGGCCTCCTCTCATTTCTTAGAGGGTTTTGGAGCTATGAAGAATCCGCCACGCTGCTCCAATGCGGGTTGGCGGACTTCACATGCCCTCGAAATATTTCTATTCCTCAGACATGCAGGTTTCCTCACGATGTTTTCCTTCACCGCTAAGCACGTGGTAAATCAGCACTTAAAATTGTAGAACAATATTAGAAGTGCCGGCACCGGGGATCGAACCCAGGTTACTCGCTTACTATGAAATTAAAGGCGAGCACCAGGCCCCTGAGCTACCACGGCTTCGCTGGAAACCCAAAGTATTTAGGTATTAATCTGTGAAGTAAAGGAGAGAAAGTTAATTTGCTCAGATACCGCCACCGGGAGCCGCCACCACAATCAACAGCCGAGTGAAAAAAAAACACTCGGCGGCTGACGGTCGTAGAGTCAATATCACTTGATAATGCCTCGTTTTGAGGTGAAACACGTGTCGTGTTCTCGACTCAGTGGTGTGTATTGCCTAGTGGTAGTGGTGGAGTGGTGGTATCTGGTGGCGGCTCCCGGTGGCGGTATTGGTTTTCTTTTGCACGCTGTTGAGGGAGGGCGGACGGTGCTCTTTAAAACTAGGTAATACACATCATTTTACATTTTGCATGCGGATCTTAGCAAATTAACTTTCTCTCCTTTATAATGGATTTCCGCAAAGTAACGCCTGATTCTATTAACTATATTAATCTGTGAAAACTGACGAATGATAGTAATCTGTGAATCATATGGATTTTTATAATCACACATTAGGTACCTATTTTCTCTTTGTTTCTTACGTGCTCACAAAAACGAAAAAAATGTAAATGCATCGAGATTGAAAGCCTATGCCTCCATACGAGAAGCTTAAGAAATAACCCATACGTCATACATCGCCCTCAGAAATGGGCCTGAACTCAGAATTGCGACATTAATAGGCTGTTTTGTTATTTGTCGTTATAAAAAAAACGATGCACGATGTATACGGATACAAAGGCGCACGCTTTAAATTTCATAGTAGGCGAGTGACCTGGGTTCGATTCACGGTGCCGGCACCACTAAAATTGTTAATTGAAATTTCTAATGTCGATTCACCACGATCTCGGCGGTGAAGGAAAATATTTTGAGGAAACCTGCATGAGTGAGAGATATTTTTTTTTTATTTCGAAGACATGTGCAGTCCGCCCAAACGGCATTGGAGCAGCGTGGCGGACACTTCCTCGCTCCAAAATCCTCCCAGAAATGAGAGGGAGGCCTGTGCTCAGCAGTGGGACATTTATAGACTGTTACATTACCTACTTTACACAATACAACCAGATCCGAAAACCAAAAATTTTTGTTTGCGCACCAATTGTTTACTTCTGCTGGGATTCGAACCCAGGACCCGCGGCGTAGAAGTCGGGTCCTCTGACCACTGGGCCACGCGGTCGTCAATTGGTTGATATAGATTGAAAACCAACCACCGGGAAACACAAAGCTAATGGATAGTCCGAAACGGCGTTTACTTTCTGAAACTTTTCCGAAGACAAACTTGCCGGATCGCGTTAATTGGCGAGAAAGTCGTAACTTCGAAGCGAAGTCGATGGATTATCTCAGGCTGAAGTAATTTATATAACCTCAGTCATGGCTAATTAAAAGTACACTTAAAATTATTTGATCTTTAGGCATTGCTAACTGACTGCCGTGTGGTGGCGGCTTAAGAGAATCTACTCACTCCGTCTCATCCCGTGGGTGTCGTAAAAGTCGACAGAGGGAAATCGAAAATAAAAAGATTGCCAGCAGCATGTTCCTGGAACATCTGTATAAATAAACTACGGTTGCCAATCCGCCTTCCTAGCGTGGCAACTATGGCAAAATCCTCCCAAAATGTGAGCAACTATTGTGGCAATCTATGGGGGACACCTATGTTTAGCAGTGGACTAGTGATAAGCAGGCAGGTAAGAAATAACCCATACGTCTTACATCCCCCTCAGAAATGGGCCTGAACTCAGAATTGCGACATTAATAGGCTGTTTTGTTATTTTTTGTTATAAAAAAAAAACGATGCAGGCGGTATACGGATACACAATGGCGCACGCTTTAAATTTCATAGTACGCGAGTGACCTGGGTTCGATTCCCGGCGATGGCACCACTAAAATTGTTATTGCAATTTTAAGTGCTGATTTACCACGTACTCGGCGGTGAAGGAAAACGTGGGGAAACCTGCATGTTTGAGAGATAATTTTCTTTTATTTTGAGGACATGTGCAGTCCGCCAACCCGCATTGGAGCAGCGTGGCGAATTTTTCCTAGCTACAAAACCCACTCAGTAATTAGAGGAGGCCTGTGCTCAGCAGTGGGAAATTTATAGGCTAAAACTTTACTTTTTTACTTTTTTTTAGTGATATGCTGAAATGATGATGATCTATCACAAACTGTCTACTAACAATGTGATAAAATACATAACCACGTGCGATGCAATGCAATGTATACACAAAATGTTTGATCCTGTGAAATATGGCTTTGTAATAAGTATTCAAATATTTTTGCAAGTAAGAGATATTACAATTTATTACACATAGTGAGTGACAGTAAAGTATCGGCGGCTGACTGTCGTAGAGTCAATATCACTTGATAATGCCTCGTTTTGAGGTGAAACACGTGTCGTGTTATCGACTTCAGTGGTGTGTATTGCCTAGTGGTAGTGTTGTAGCGGTGGAGGGTATCTAGTGGCGGCTCCCGATGGCGGTATTGGTTTTCTTGTGCACGCTGTTGAGGGAGGGCGGGCGGTGCTTTCAAAACTAGGTAATACACACCGTTTTACATTTTGCATACGGATCTTAGCAAAATAACTTTCTCTCCTTTACTATAATGGATTTCCTCAAAGTAACGCCTGATTCTATTAACTATTATAAACTAATTAAATTTGTTATTCTTATTATTTATTACAGCAGTTTTAAAATAAAATCTCATGATATTTTTTTATTTGATTTTCCGGAAAAAAAGTATCATATTATGTTATAATTTCGTCAAGATATGTCCAACGATTGAGCCGTGAGAAGGTAACAAACAGACAAAGCGAGTTACTTTCGCATTTATAATATAAGTATGGATTACTGTTCACTGATAATAAAAAATAACTTAAATAATTGTGGTTTGAATACGAAAATAAATTTTTATTCAAATAAAGGTAAGTAAAATATTTTACGGACAGACTAGATTCAACGTCATTGAATTTCCGCTCTGTCGCACGTCGGCTGTCCCTTGGCGCGTCACCGAAATTGCTAGAACCGTCTTCAAAGCTGATGTACGTACATAGCATTGAGAAGATTAGTGCGATAAGTTTATTTCAAGTAATTTTGTTTCATAATTTATTTATACTTTATTGACACCTATTGAAAGGTTACAATGGTCGGACTTAATTTCATGAGGCATTCTCTACCAGTCAACCCTAGTTGATGGTGAAAATACGTGGCATGTGTTAAGTGTGTTAAAAACAAGAATAATTTACCAAACCCATTTAACGATCAGCTAGTCCAGCGGTCGGAATATCCGAACACAAAGCCGCGGGTCCTGGTTTGGCAGATAGCTAAGCGGCAATAGCCTAATGGTTCAGCTTCGCCATTCGACTATTGTCTTGAACCATCTAGCACAACTTAAACTTAGTTGGAGTGCTTGACATGAATATTCGTTATGTTAATAGCATATACTTTAAAAAAAAGTTGGGTTGATAGCATATTCTTTAAAAAAAAAAGTTGGGTTGATAGCATATTCTTTAAAAAAAAAGTTGCGTTGCGATTATCCCCATGTGGGCCATCCTAGCGTACTTTGGTGGATGATATTTTTTTTTTTTATTGTATAAAGTGACGAAACGAGCAAAACGTTCACCTGATGGTAAGTGCAACGTCCGCCCACAACAAATGCTGTGTCACTCAAAATATTTCTGTGTGACACCACACTGCGCCCGTCACCCTGAGACATCAGTTCTTAAGTCTCAAATGCCCAGTGATTACGCTAGCTCGCAGTGCCCTTCAAACCGAAACACAGTAATGTTTGCACACTACTGCTTCACGGTAGAATAACTGGCCCTGGGGTGGTACCTACCTAGACGGATTCCTGCATAGGAATTTTACCACCAGTATTGCCGAGGGTGGATGATATTGCCGAGGAAAAGGGTACCCGAAAGATCGGGTGGTGTGATCTGGGGAGGACGTCTCCTGCTATATTTAGACGTTGTATATACAGTTCGTATCCCAGAAACTTTCATAGGGCGAGTATGAAATATTTTTTGAGCTTCTTATGTGGCGACATAGATGTCGCTACACTACTATCCAATCTTTTAGACTTCTACCACTATGATATCTTCTGCGCAGATGATACTTTTAGACAGTATTTGGAAATTGTCGCAACAAATCCACCGCGCGATCAGAATATCTGTGTTTTACGCCGCAGGTCCTGAGTTGGTATTCTCGCCGGGGCCTACATTTGTCCAAAAAGAAATATTGTTGATTTTCGGGTCTGATTGTGTTGTACAGTTGAACTTTGTAAAACGCTCTGCCTATACAGAAGAAATCCTAGTACGGGCTGTCGATTTTTTTATTAAAAAAATATACGGTTACTTCCACGGTGTTTTGGTCTGAAATGGCAGTAAGAACTAGTGTACTGGGCATATTAGACATAAGATATCTCGGGTGCCGGGCATAGTGTAGTGCCACAAAGAAATATTCTGAGTGACGCAACATCTGTAATGGGAAGGCGTTGCACGTAACGTTTTGCTCGTCTCGTCACCCTGTCCTATATCACTTTGTATAATTATAGGATTTCATTGAAAAAGCGGTTACAATACGAAATTGTAATTCAAAGTGGGAATCGCTTAGCGCCGTCCCGCCCCTGTGGGCGCTTGACGCGGGGTCCTCTCCCGGGACGTGGCGCCCCCTTAATTAAATGTTTCGTTTCATCGCTCTACCTACTTCCCTCTCTGACCTTCTATTGACAAACTATTCTGTTTTTTTATTAGTATAATTTAAATGGTCAACATATATTTCGTCATGAATTATAAAACTTCTAATCTACCTAGTCTAAATCCCTTTATTATCTATATTTGTTTATATCAGCCCCTTCGTCAAGGGCGGATTCGTTCAACCTAGGATAAGGCTGGTAGTGGTAGGATTCCTATGCAGGAATCCGTCTAGGTAGGTACCACCGCAGGGCCAGTTATTCTACCGTGAAGCAGTAGTGTGCAAGCATTACTGTGTTTCGGTTTGTATGAGCTAGCGTAAACACTGGGCATTTGAGACTTAATAACTAATGGTGACTGGCGCATTGTGGTGTCACACAGAAGTAAACTGGGTGGCACAGCATTTGTTGTGGGCGGACGTTGCACTTACCATCAGGTGAACGTTTTGCTCGTTTCGTCACTTTATACAAGAAAAAGGCTCCAATGGATGTTGGCGGATCTCACAAAACGGCGAACAGAGCCGTGATAGATCAGAACCCGGGCGTTGGCTTTAAATTTAACAGTAAGCCAGTGACCTGAGTTCGATACCCGGTGCCGGCACCTCTAAAATTTTTCTGCAATTTTAAGTTCTGATTTACCACGTGCTCGGCGGTGAAGGAAACCTACATGTCTAATAAATAAAAAATATTTCGAAGACATGTGAAGTCCGCCAACCCGCATTGGAGCAGCGTGGCGGACCCTTCCCGGCTTCAAAGCCCTCTCAGGAATGCGAGGGAGGCCTGTGCTTAGCAGTGGGACATTTATAGGCTGTTACTTGTATATATTTGTTATTTCTTAAACACGATTGTCGTGAATCCACGACGTTCTCCCTCGTCGTTGGTCAAGTGGTAGAAACAGCTCTTAAAATTGCAATAACAATTTTAGCGGGTAGTCGACACCGGGGTCGGAAACCTGCGGGGCGTATCCAAAGGTATGTGTATGTGTGTATTCGTTTATTTATTAAATAATAGTCTATTGTTTCCGCCGTTAGTAACCGCCATCGCTGTTTACACACTGCCCTAAGGTTGACTGGCAGAGAATTCTTTTAGCATTAAGTCCGCCTTTTGTTCCTTTACATAATGAAGGAAAGTAAGTTACTTTGCTAAGATCCGCGTGCAAAATATAAAAATGGTGTATATTACCTAGTTTTTTGAAGAGCACACGATAATATACACCACAGAAGTCAAGAACACGACACGTGTTTCGACCCAAAACGAGGCATTATCAAGCGTCATAGACTCTACGACAGACGGCCGCCGTCTGTCGTAGAGTCTATGTGTACGTGTTCTCGACTTCAGTGGTGTATATTATCTAGTGGTAGTATTGTAGTGGTTGGTGGAGGGTACCTGGTGGCGGTTCCTGGTGGCGGTGTTAGTTTGCTTGTGCACGCTACTGAGGGAGGGCGGGCGGTGCTCTTCAAAAAACTAGGTAATATACACCATTTTTATATTTTGCACGCGGATCTTAGCAAAGTAACTTACTTTCCTTCATTATAATGGATTTCCGCAAAGTAACGCCTGATTCTATTACCTTTACTTAATGGTTCAATAAAGAATATAAAAAAAGGGTAGACCACTTAAAAAGTGTTTAACGAATATCTTCAAATAATTGTTTTCATACTGGTTATGTTTAAAGAAAATGACGATTATTTTTCATATTACCTCATTTTTTCTTAATCATAGCCAGTAGTAAGACAGTTATTTGACAGATATTCGTTCAAGACTTTTATAAGTGTTTTTCACTTTGGATACGCAATAGCCCCGCTGGTCAACCGCGTGTCATAAAATTTAAGGAGCGCGCATCAGTCGTTAAGCTGTACCGCCAGTGTTAATTTTTCATTTTATAAGCTCGCTTTCATTTTCATAGTACGCGAGTGACCTGTGTTCGATTCCCGGTGCCGGCACCACTGAAATTGTTAATTGCAATTTTAAGCGCTGACTTACCACGTGCTCGGCGGTGAAGGAAAACATCGTGAGGAAACCTTGGCACCTTGGCATGTCTGAGAAATAAAAAATATTTCGAAGACATGTGAAGTACGCAACCCGCATTGGAACAGCGTGGCGGATTCTTCCTAGCTCTAAAACCCTCTCAGAAATGAGTGCTCAGTAGTGGGACATTTATAGGTTGAAACTTTACTTTACTATAAAAAAATCTGTTAACAGCTACACAAAGGTGATTTCTCATATTAATAAAGAAAAGGAAGTTGATTTGCTAATTAATAAAATGGTGTGTATTACATAGTTGTTGAAGAGCACCGCCCGCCCTTTTCCGCCCGCGGCTGACTCTCGTAGAGTCAATATCACTTGACGACGCCTTATTTTGAGGCGTCGAAGTGAAGTAGAGAACACGTGTCGTGTTCTCTACTTCAGTGGTGTGTATTGCTTAGTGGTAGTGTTATAGTGGTGGAGGGTATCGGGTGGCGGGTCCCGGTGGCGGTGTTAGTTTAATTGTGCACACTATTGAGGGAGGGCGTGCGGTGCTCTTCAAAAACTAGGTTAACACACACTATTATTCCGACGTCTCGAGCGTTAAAATACGGAAGACGTAAATCAGACGTGGCACGTGCATACATTCAGACAGCAGCACCGAATATGTAACCGGCGATAGCTGTGAGACGTCCCGGGACAGATGTGCGGCGGAAATTAAATCAATCTGGTCTGAGAGGCAAGGCGTCCGGCCGCGCTTTGAACACGTCACCTAATAACGGCTAGTTGGCGTAGATAGGAAATCTCAAGTGAAATCCATCTAGTTCATACAAATCACATTACATTGAATCCATAGTAACATACTTTGCTATTAATGGAAGAGACAAATCGAGTCGTTGACCTCATTGTAAGTACCAAGCCTGTTCATAAGTTGCTGTGTCATTCAAGAACTTTACGCTGTGGTGTAGTTACACTAGCTGTCAGTGCCCTTCAGACCGAAACACAGTAATGTTTGGACACTACTGCTTCACGGTAGAATAACTGGCTCTGTAGTAATATCTACCGGACGGATTCCTGCATGAGAATTCAGAGGAATGATAGGCATGGGGAAAACTGGGAATCAGTAGGCAAATGAGACTTAAAAACCGATGTCTCAGGGTCATGGGGTCAGTGATGTTTCAGTATTTGTTATGAGTAGACGTTGCACTTTCCATCAGACGAACGTTTTTTCTCATCTCGTCACTTTCTCCAATAAATTCTCCAATAAAAAAGTATAACGGTTGAATCTTTAGAAAGATTTGGTTTCGCATCCGAGCCGAGTTTCTCAACTTACAGAAGTAACTGGTTTTAATCGACTTCATTCTTCTTCAATTAGTGGAAAGGTTGAGATTTTCGTAAATGACGTACATTGCATTGTTATTATTTATAGTATCATTTTTATAACTGATGGTAAGACTCCTATGCAGGAATCCGTCTAGGTAGGTACTACCCCAGGGCCAGTTATTCTGCCGTGAAGCATTAGCGTGCAAACATTACTGTGTTTCGGTTTGAAGGGCACTGTGAGCTAGCGTAATCACTGGGCATATGGGACTTAAGAACTGATGTCTCAGGGTGATGGGCGCAGTGTGGTGTCACACAGAAATGTTGCAGTTATCATCAGGTGAATGTTTAGTTAGTTTCGTCATTTTATACAATAAAAAAAAATGGCACCAATGTTGATTCTGATACGATACGAAGTGTTTAAAAAAATTGTTTCATTAAATACTTTTAAAACATATTGGCTGTTATGCAAAAACCAGGTGTATCCATATGATTACTTGATTATTAAATAATTATATTAATTACGAGTATTTGACGACCGCGTGGCCTAGTGGTCAGAGTACCTGACTTCGGCCGCGGGTCCTGGGATCGAGTCCCAACCGGAGTCAACATTTGTGCTAATACACAAATTGTTGGTTTTTCGGGTCTGGTTGTGTTGTGTTTGTCCCCGTGTTTCGGACACTGCATCCTAGCCTACCTCCGATCTTATCGCACCAGCGTTACATCGGGCGCGGGTAGGTTGTGACGAGTGAGTGCCTCTTTATTTGCGCGTACACTTATGGCACTATAATATCTCCAGCGCTGTTGATGGCTCTCGACATGGATTCGGAAGTTGTCGCCGTGGTCGAAATCGGCTAGGAGAACATCAACATCGTTATTAAATTATTACTCCCTGTCTGCCGTTTGTTAGGCTACCTCTTCAAACGCGACCTGCGATCAGTTCCGTAAGTGATTGTTACAGGAATTTAATTTCGAGTTCGCACGTTTCGAACAGCACTACAAGTTAAGCTAGTTCAAGTTATCGCCACTAAGCTTTAAGTAAGGCTGGAGTACCTGTTCGGAGTTGGAAATTTCTGAATGGAATTTAAACCATAAGATCGAGCATTGCATAGGCAACGCGTACATTGATCAAGCCACATGTACGTTAGTGTATTTACGCATGTCTAATTCTAAGATTCTACCAGACATAACTGGTAGTAACATTATATACAATACTGTTTCGGTCTGTAGGGCGCTGTGAGCTAGTGAAATCACTGGGCATATGAGATTTAAGAACTGATGTCTCAGGGTGACGGGCGCAATGCCCCACAGAATTCGTCAATTTATTGGATAAACGAGCAAAACGTTCACCTGATGGTAAGTGCAACGTCTGCCCATAACAAATGCTGTGTCACCCAGAACATTTCCGTTTGACACCACACTGCGCCCGTCACCCTGAGACATCAGTTCTTAAGTCTCATACAACCAGTGATTACCTTAGCTGTCAGTGCCCTTCAAACCGAAACTAAGTAATGTTTGCACACTACTGCATCACGGCACATCGACACATCATTTGTATAGATTGGCCCAATGCTTAGCACAGGCCTCCTCACATTTCTGAGAGACTTTGTAGCCGGGAAGTCTACTACGCTGCTTCAATGCGGATTGGCGAACCACTCTACCCGTTAAGCACGAGGTAAATCCAGTTAAAATTCCAGAACAATTTTAGTGGTGCCGACACTGAGGATCGAACTTAGGTCACTCGCGACACGACACGACACGACACTCGTGACATTTAAGATAAGCGTTCAGCCGTTGAGCTGCTTCGGTTGCCTATGAACTACGAGGCGTATGTATTTAAAAAAGCAATTAAAAAAACACTAGACTTTAAAGAAAGAAAACATTTATTACGAAGATAATTAATTTCTTCTACATCGTGTATGCCTTTCTATATACATGTCACATGCTCAACACAAGATACGGAAACCATTAATTAAACAATAGTATTTCTGCACTAATGTTTGACTCCACCCGGTTACGAACCCAGGATCCGCGGCATAGAAGCGGCATCCGTGTGGCGGCGGCTCGAGAGAATCTGCTACCCCTATCTCATCCCGTGGGTGCCGGAAAAGTCGCGAGAGGAAAAACTAAAACCAAAAGGGCAGCAGCATCTTCCTGGAACATCTGAATAAATAAACTGCGGTTGCCTACCCGCCCGTCAAATGTGGCAACTATGGCACCAATCCCTCAAAAAGAGGGCTACAAACTTTTGTGGCGATCTACGAGGGAGGCCTATGGTCATCAGTGTACTAGTGACAGGCTGAAATGATGATGAACCAAAAAATAGAAGGCTTATTATTCGCTTTCGCTAGTCGCTCACGTCAAAATTCTCATCAGTCGTATCAAGGCTTGTGTTAAGCGCTGCGAGACCTACGATACAACTAGCGATACCACAAATACAATAAAATTATCGGACAACAGACGAAAGTATTTCAATAAATGTCACCTTTACGAAAAATACTACATACTGTATTACGTAAGTCTATTTATTTGTAAAGATAAGTTAGTGAGAAACAGCGTGATAAGGGAACGTTGCGGTGTGGTTGAAGATGTAGTGAAAAAGATAGAGAAAGGCATGCTTAGATGGTTTGGACACGTAGAGAGGATGAATGAAAGGAGATTGACGAAACAGATTTATGAGGCAAGTGTGAATGGAAAAGCCGGTAAGGGTCGACCTAGGCGTACGTATCACAATCAGATCGGTGAACTTTTGAGGAAAGGTCACGTTAAAAGTATCCGCAACCGACGAGCGTGTGTGAAAACGCTAATGAAAGTAGAAGAAGCTAAAGATGTGTGTCAGGATCGTAGCAAGTGGAAAGATGTCTCTACCTACCCCTATGGGAAAGAGGCGTGACTGTATGTATGTATGTAAGTTATTTGACGCTGTACTTCAAATACATGTACGCTTAAAGGTTACTATTAACAATATCAAAGAAAAGATCCAGTCATTTCCTTAGAAATCCGGATGTTTGGCAACATTACCTAAATATTTACCCGACCGCTATTTGTAGGGAAATTTCTCTTCATATTTGGTAATGCATTTCAAAACTTCGCTAACACACGAATTTTTAATCACCTCTTCGTTAGCAACAAAGCGGATAGTACTACTAAAATAACTTTAGTAACAACTAGCTGATGCCCGCGACTACGTCCGCGTGGATATAGCATTTTCATTACCTCGTGAAAACTGTTCGATTTTCTGGAATAAAAAGTATCCTATGTCCGTCTGCAGGATGCAAGCTATCACTGTGCCAAATGTGGTCATGATTGGTTAAGTGACTGAACCGTGAAAGGTAACAAACAGACAGAGGGTCTGTCCCTGAGAAATTACTTACGCATTTATAATAGTAAGTATGAATTAAGAGAAATATTTGGCTGCCATGAACGTAAAAAATTATGACCAAATTAAAGCCGCGGGGAAAACACCTAATTTCTATAGTTTTTCAGATTTTACGCAGGAACCCCAAAATAATTCTGAAATAAAAAGTAGCTTAGATTGCTCTCTAAAAAGTCCCCGTTACTGAAAGTCCCGCCAAAACCGATTCACCTGTTTCGGTGATTAGCCCGGACAAACAGACAGATACATGATTCTTTAAAAGACGTGTTTTTTTGAGTTTCGGTAAAGAAAAAATATTTATTACGCAATACGACAGACAGACATACACTCTAATTTTATTTAAGAAAGACGTTAAAGAAAGAACTATGAATGTTGTGAACCACTTATTAAGATATTAAGAGAAATATTAAAACTGGCTCTTACTAAAATTACTCACTAATTAAAATACGGTTGCGAAAAGTGGGCTACATGTGTAGCCTCTGCCTCCCCCTTGTATCAGAAAAAGGCGTGATTATATGTAAGTATGTATGCATTAAAACTACCATGAACGAAAATAATGATGACCAAAACGAAAATTAATCTGCTCGTAACACATCCATCCCCGTAGCCCCAAAGTTCTACAATTTTTCAGATTTTACGCAGAAACCCTGAATATTTCCGAAACAAAAAGTACCTTAGATTACTCTCTGAAAAGTCCCCTACCCACAAATGAATGTTTCTGAGATTAGCTTGGACAAACAAACAGACAGACAAAAATTTTACAAGCGCGTATTTGAGTTTTGGTACCCAGAAAATTATTATATTTTTAATCTCATATCTATTATATGAGTTTAAGAAAAAACTTTATTGCGAAATCACAGACACTCTAACTTTATTTATTTGTACATATTTACAACACAATTTATAATAAGTATTTACAGTTAATGAAACATATGTAAACCCAAACCAACTAACCTATAATAATAATTAATAACCCTACTATTATTAAATAAATAAACAAATTTAAAAAAAATTAACGATAAATTTCACAAAGTTTGTGCCAATTGCTATGAGTTAAATACAACATTTATCCAGACTATTCGATGAATAACATACAGAGTTTTAAGATATATATATACGAGTATATATCGTGTAGCATTCAGCACCCACAGATTTGAAGACAAATATTTGATATAATTTCGGTGAAGTTTTTGCTTGTAGTCGTTTTGGCTTATACAGCTTCATCGGATTGGGATAGCTGTGCTCGCGGGCCCAGCCAGCTTTGGTTTAACCGAAACTTGTATACATAAATAGAGCTTCATAGTACAGCCGAGCTTCCGGGCCAGGTGAAAACATTTTAAAAAATGTGTCTCTTAGTCAACAACGCCATCTATTGATATTGCTTATTAACCTTGTCGGCGAAAATACGTAATTAACTATTGTAATTATATAAATTATATTGTTTGTAAAGAAAATATAATAATATTTTTTCATTTGCTGTGTTTCAGGTTCAGGTGTTAGTTTAATAACATAGTACTTTATTTTTCATTTTTTATTTCACTATCATATCATACTCGTAGATTACTTACTTGACTCATCGCCAACATTGAACAAATTCGTTAACTTCAAATACTCATAACATGGTAGTTCGGGCGACAGGCACTCGCCCTAAATTTCAGAGTATTCGTTGACCTGTGTTCGATTCCCAGTGCCTCGAAAATCGCCAATTTTGAGCTCTCATCCATTTTCACGAAAAATATGACGACCGCATGGCCTAGTGGTTAGAGTACCTGACTACTAAGCCGCGGGTTCTGGGTTCAAATACCGGCCGGAGCTAACATTTATGCAAAAATACAATTGTTGGTTTACGTGTCCGGTTGCGTTGTGCATGTGATATTTATGTCTGTAAAACGCACCCACGATACCGGAGATATCCTACTGTGGGGTTTCGTTTGCTTAAAAAAAAGAGAAATAAATAAAATACGAGAAATTTAACTATGTGGTAGCAGCTTAAGAGAATCTACCACCCCATCTCATCCCGTGGGTGTCGTAAAAGTCGACATAGGGAAAATATAAATCAGATGATGGGCAGCAGCATCTCCTGGAACATCTGAATAAATAAACTGCGGCTACCAACCCGCATGCCAAGCGTGGCAACTATGGCAAAATCCCCCCAAAATTAGAGCTACAACTTTTGTGGCAATCTATGGGGGAGGCCTATGTTCAGCAGTGGACTAGTGATAGGCTGAAATGATGATGATGATGATGATACCATGGTACTGTACTGTGTGTCAACAATTATAACTGAGTAACTTGATAGTATGAGTTTTTGTAATGACTACTGTGATTCCGATGTAAGTAAGGCGTAACTAAGTGAGTAAAATGAGCGTAGTTGGTAACGAGTACCTACTCGTTACTCTAGAACGTTACTCTGCTCGAATATTAAGCAGTTTCAAAGTATTCATCCGAGGTTTCCTCGACCATCTGACTCACATCTGTAATATCCGTAATAATTATATCTGATATTCATTACGTAAAAACGGACTCAAACCATTTAGATGAAATTTGCGTTACGCCAGTTTTTAATTTAAAAAATATTCTTATTTTATTATTGGATAAGCTGAACAAACGAGCAAAACGGTCATCTGATGGTAAGTCCAAGTCTACCCATAATAAATACGGCGTCATCCAGAACATTTCTGTCTGACGCCACAATGCGCCCATCTCCCTGAAAAATAAGTTTTAAAGTCTCATATGCCCAGGGCCTTACACTAGCTCACAGTGCCTTTCAAACCGACTTCAACCGTACAGCTACTGCTTCACGGCAGTAATAACTGGCCCTGTGGTGGTACCTACCTAGACGGATTCCCGCATAGGAAACCTACCACCAGTAATCTGATATAGTTAGGTCAAATAACATACAATGCGACAAACAAACAAAGGTATATGCTGCAATACACATTTCGAAGTTTTCACTTTATAGCGTGTATGCGACATGGATATAGTGGTGGTACTAGGTAGGTACCACCCGAGGGCCAGTTATTCTGCCATGAAGCAGTAGTGTGCAAACATTACTGTGTTTCGGTTTGAAGGGCACTGAGAGCTAGTGTAATCACTGGGCATATGAGACTTAAGAAATTATGTCTTAGGGTGATGGGCACAGTGTGGTGTCGCACAGAAATTTTCTGGGTGACACAGCAGTTTGTTATGGGCAGACATTGCACTTTCAATCAGGTGAACGTTTTGCTCGTTTCATCACTTGTTACAATAAAATAAAAAAAATTGACATAATGTTTTTTTTCTATTAACAAAGGTTAAAATAAAGCAATTTTAACGGCAAAGAAAAGTTCGGAGCGTCGCGTTTTTGTTTTCCTCGCAAATAAAATAGCGAGTGATTCGAGCGAAGTGAGGCACAGCAATATCACAGGCGCCGTGTCAACAGGGCCCGCTGTACTAATTAGGGACGCCAGTTTGAATCCACAGTGTAGACTCAGCAGTTTTTGCGGACTTCGAGGGAACTTTAATGTTAATTATTAAACAAGGAAATGGACCAGCGCAAGTTTTACTCGCGTGGAGACGGTTCCGTATTCAAACTACAAACATAAGTTTGTTCGCACATAATATTGAGAAATTGATTGTTATTTTGAAGCTAAAATTAAACCAGAAATTCCTAGAACCACAAGAAAATCCTAGAAGTCTATCTTCTAGGATCTTCTGTAATCTATAAGTAAAAAAAACTTTTTTACGTGCAGCAGTTTCGGAGATAAGGGCGATGGGAGGATGGCAGAACTGGAATGGGGTGGTACTTATCAAGAACCCGCATAGAAATCCTACCACCAGTGAAAGTCTTATAGCAATTGATTTTTTACTGGTGGTAGGATTCCTATGCAGAAATCCGTCTAGGTAGGTACCACCCCAGGGCCAGTTATTCTACCGTGAAGCAGTAGTGTGCAAACATTACTGTGTTTCGTTTTAAAGGGCACTGAGAGCCTGCGTAACTCACTGGGCATATGAGACTTAAGAACTGATGTCTCAGGGTGACGGGCGCAATGTGGTGTCACACAGAAATTTTTTGGGTGACACATCATTTGTTATGGGCAGACGTTACACTTAGTATCAGGTGAAAGTTTTGCTGGTTCCGGCACTTTTATGAAATCGAAAAAAAAAATTGAAATAAACTCCGCGCGTCCCGTGCAAACGTGTCGTTCAAGCGGACATAATTTTTCACACTACGAGTCGCACGGGACAGCAAATCGCAGCCACATATGACCTGATGTGTGTGCAGGGAAGGTACGGCTACGATACAAAAAAAAATGAAGTCTTAGAGATGGTAGGATTCCTATGCGGGAATCCGTCTAGGTAGGTACCATCCCAGGGCCAGTTATTCTACCGTGAAGCAGTAGTGTGCAAACATTACTGTGTTTCGTTTTGGAGGGCACTGAGAGCCTGCGTAACTCACTGGGCATATGAGACTTAAGAACTGATGTCTCACGGTGACGGCCGCAGTGCGGTGTCACACAGTAATTTTTTGGGTGACACATCATTTGTTATGTGCAGACGTTGCACTTACTATCAGGTGAACGTTCTGCACGTTTCATCACATTATCGAAAAAAAAAAGGCGGCATTACCAATATAAGCTCTTGACAATATTTTTAAATGGAAAACACGCTTGCTAATGACATTACTTGGATTTGACTGCACATCGTTAGTAAGGTAAGTGACCCTCTTTCTAAAGCTGAGCGTAGTTAGAAACCGCTAGAGGCAAACATATGATGAATATGAACGCCGGTTCCTGCTTCATGAATATTTATTTACCTATATCGTATCGTAACACAATCCCGTACCCGATATACAGAGAATCCTAGTTTCCGACTAACCTAGGCCATCTAATGTAAATAGTGTAGTTTGTATCTTATAAAAATGTGTCTTCCTCTTCAACCTCTTCTAGAATTAACCAGGGTCTAGTGCTTTCCACAGCATTGGCAAAGGTGTCAGGCATCAACGGAGGCCTTCGCACTGCCGGACTCCTATTGGACAGCGGTAGTACTTCAGACTGCATCACTCGTGAAACCTCTGTGAAAAGCTCGGCTTGGTAAGGCGCTACACTGGCCCCACAATCTGAGATATTAGCAGTCAAATTAAGTTTCTGAGATTTATTAGTGGTAGGATTCCTATGCAGGAATCCGTCTAGATAGGTCCACCCCAGGGCCAATTATTCTGCCGTGAAGCATGAGTGTGTAGAGATTACTGTGTTTCGGTCTGAAGGGCACTGAGAGCTAGTGTAGTACTACTACACTGGGCATATGAGACTTAAGAACCGATGTCTCAAGGTGACGGGCGCAGTGTGGTGACACTCAGAAGTGTTCTGTGTGATACAGCATTTGTTATGAGCAGACGTTGCACTTACGAGTACCATCAAGTGAAAGTTTTGCCAATAAAAACTACAAAATTACTTTAGCACCCTTAGGTTAAATGTCGTTTGCACATCACAAAACTACAAGGTCTACTTTCGATTAAAATACTGTGACAGTATACTCCTGACACCACTGCATTACGACAGTGACCTGTAATTCACTATATTCCGCGTTAATTATATTTCATTAATGAATATGAGCAAATCGAGAAAACCATCAGTCTAAATTTTTTTATTGTATAAAGTGACGAAACGAGCAAAACGTTCACCTGATGGTAAGTGCAACGTCCGCCCACAACAAATGCTGTGTCACCCAGAATATGTCTGTGTGACACCACACTGCGCCCGTCACCCCGAGACATCAGTTCTAAGTCTCAAATGCCCAGTGATTACGCTAGCTCTCAGTGCCCTTCAAACCGAAACACAGTAATGCTTGCACTGCTGCTTCGCGGCAGAATAACTGGCCTTGCGGTAGTACCTACCTAGACGGATTACAATACCTAATAATTTCCAAATAAAGCCATCCCCTGTACAAAACAACACGGCGCCACGTAATCAGGTTGCAAATGTATGCAAATGCGAATTTTCGGCGATCCGTCACGCGCCCAAAGCTTCCAGCGTTTAAATAATTCATAGAGCTATTGTTCCGGTTCCGAAAACAAATGCGGAATGTCGGAATCGTCTGGAACGATACAGACAATTAATCGATATTACAGTATTTTTACAGCAATCACACCAAGTGCATTATATTGTTTTGGTGAAACGTGGATTGTGGCAGTCATCTGATTTTTGCAGTGAGTGCCCAGTCTCTGACTACCCCTTATGGGATACAGTCGTGATCTTATGTATGTATGTATGTACACCATTCTGCCGTCCAGCAGTGTAAAAAAAAGTAAAGTAACAGCCTATAAATGCCCCTTGCTGAGCACAGGCCTCCTCTCATCAGAATTCGCCACGCTGCTCCAATGCTGGAGTTGGCGAAATATTTTTTATTTGCAGGTTTCCTCAGGATGTTTTGCTTCACGACCGAGGACGCAATAACAATTGCAATTAAAAATTTTGAGTGGTGCCGGCACCGGGAATCGAACCCAAGTCGCGTACTATGAAATTTAAAGCGAGCGCCTAGCCCCTGAGCTACCACGGCTGTCAATCTAAAGGGAACTGTGAGTTGGTGTGATTATAGGGCATGAAACTTAAGAGCTGAAGTGTCAGGGTAACAAGCACGGTACGCTGCCCTATACAAATTTGCAACTGAATGTTCTAGACGACACAACACAAGTATGGGCAGACGTTGCACTTACTACCAGGCGAACGATTTGCTCATCTTCCATCCAAAAAAAACATCAGACGAAGGTAGATAAGGGCGAGTGAGTTCCTCTTGTGGTGCCATAATATCTCCTGCGCAGTTGATACCGTCGTGTGGTGGCGCGGCTTAAGAGAATCTGCCATCCCATCTCATCCCGTGGGTGTCGTAAAAGTCGACAGACGGATAATAAAAACCAGAAGATGGGCAGCAGCATCTTCCTGTAACGTCTGAATAAAAAAACTGCGGTTGCCAACCCGTCTGCACAGCGTGGCAACTATGGCAAAATCATTCCAAAATGAGAGCTACAAACTATTGTGACAATCTGTGTGGGAGGCCTAAGTTCAGGAGTGGAATGATGATGATGATGATGAGTTGATAGCTTCCGACAGTATTCGGAAGTTGTCGCCGTGGTCGAGAACCGGTTGCGACATCAATATGTCTGTATATTGCCAAAAACTTCAGTAAGTTCAAGTGGCAAAGGGCGGGTCACATAAATAAATAAAAGTATAAAAAAAAAGAAACGTACATTAGACGCTGCTGGTCGTCTCCGGTATGTATATTTTAAGTCTGTCATTTTCGAGATGATTATTCCGCAATCTATCGGATGCCATGTCATTTTCCATATGATTCAGTTACTACTCTTCCGACATCCGGGGAATGAAACGGATTGGCTGATTCTCTTACACCTTTATATACCATACATATGTATTCATACCAAACATAATTCGGAAAAAATGACTTCTGGCTGGGCATTACCTGTAAATAAACAAAATATTTATGATTTACGTATCTAATAATAACACAAGAATTCTGAAGGAAAGAAAGTATTTTTTTTTATTGTAGAAAGTGACGAAACGAGCAAAACGTTCACCTGATGGTAAGTGCAACGTCCGCCCACAACAAATGCTGTGTCCATGCTGTGACAATGCGTCACCCAGAGACATCTGTTATTAAGTATCAAATGTCCAGTGATTATGCTAGCTCTCAGTGCCCTTCAAACCGAAAGACAGCGATGCTTGCACACTACACACGGCAGAATAACTGGCCCTGGGGTGGTACCTACCTAGACGGATTTCTGCATAGAAATCCTACCACCAGAATGTATATAATGGTGTCTGTTACCTAGTTTTTGAATAGAAAACAGGAATAGTAGTAAACAACAATGTAAAGCCCGATTCTATTAAGTATATCACACTAAATCATCATCCATAGCATCTTAACCAGTCTGAGTCGATAGGTTGTTGCGACATGTATGTCACCACATGAGAAGAATTAAGTAATACTTCCTGCATCGCGCCATTGAAGTTTCATGAATGCTAACTATAAGTATATAAGATCTTAAACAGAAGGAGACCTGGGATACTTGATCTAGTTGCCTGGTCCGGCAAATACGGTAGTGTCGGGTAAGCGACACCGGTCTCCCGTGCTACTGCTGTCTCCTCTTGCTCCTTCCGATATAGTAGTATCCGACATCTTATAATTCCTTTCCCAACTTCCCTTTCTCCACTCCAAGTTTATTGCCTACCACATATTTATGTCTTCCTCTCCGCCAAGGCAGTGGTTGTCGTGCCGATGGCTAGCTACTCGTGGGAACGCTATGGGGAGCAATAATTTCAACTCGGTTCGCCTCCCGTCAATCCTACCACCTTTATGGTAACTACCCTTTTCCTTTTCATTTGCCTGTGGCCTTTACTAAAAAGCTTCAGAAAACGTAGTTTGCCTATGGAAATTTCCCACCGATTATTACGAGTACGTACATTGGCAAAAATTTCAGTTTGGCGGATGATATTGCCAAGAAAAAGTAGTTACCCGCCAGAATGCCTTGAAGTAATATTTAGATGTTGTATTAATAGTTAGTATCTCAGAAACTTTTCATAGCGCGATTATGGAATTCTCTTCTTATGTGGCGACGTACATGTCGCTACACTAGTACCTACTTAAACTAGTGAAGCAACTCCCCATCACTGGTTCTGTGGTGGTTTCAGATTCACCATCATCATTTTAGCTTATCACATGTCCTTTAAGCTATGTTCTCTGTGTTCAATAGGCCGCTCCTATAGTTCGTTAAAAACACGGTCCTGGGCCACCTGCCTCCATCGACTTCTCGCAAAATGGTGCAGTTCGGGGTCGCGACATTTAATGGTGGATCGCCCTACACTGCGTTTGCCGGTACGAGGTTGCCGCTCGAGAACCTTTCTTCCGCAACGGTTATCAGGTTATGTGTCAATTCTAAAACACTTTGTTAATAGATTTTCACGGCAATAAATTATTTTATTTTTATTTTATTATGTTAGCCGTGTGGTGGCGGCTCGTTATAAGAATACTACCACTCCATTTCATCCAATGGGTCTCGTAAAAGGCGAGTAAGGAATTAAACTGCACTGTGCACCCAGTAGCGCATGGTGGCGATGGGCTCACCACCTATCACACCAAGTGCATTATATTGTTTTGGTGAAACGTGGATTGTGGCAGTCATCTGTTTTTGCAGTGAGTGCCCAGTCTCTGACTACCCCTTATGGGATACAGTCGTGATCTTATGTTATGTTATGTTATGTTATATTTTATCAATAAGACAATATCTAAATGTTTTTTATAAGTCCTAGAGGTCGCCAAATGGCGACTCATTAAAAGTAACTTTGATTCCTTCATTTATTGAATTTAATATGTTCGTAAAACGTATTTATTATACATTTTTAATTTTAGCTCACTCTGCTAGCTTCTTCATATAAACTTTAACTATGCTAAATCTCAGTAACCCGTGCGCGCATAATGCTAAAATAGGGACAAAGTTTAAATTGAAATAATCTATAATGAATAAAAATAAATCTATTAAAAACGACATGTAATTAACACATAATACCGAATATCCACTAAAGTAATAAAAGAAATTCATTTGTAAAATAATCTCGACTAATGTATTAAAATTATCCTCACGATATGCGAGAGTCGATGGATCAATAAAATTGGGCGAAAATGGCTGACCAGTAAACATGTACGCTTCTGCGTTGTGTTTATTTGTTTTCAACTTAAATTTCCGATCACGTTGAACGTTCGCAACTGATATATGGCTACGTTTTGCGGCTGAAACAAGCAATATACATCGATGTTATCACAATGTTAAATTGCAGTGACTTTAGTTGTAAGGGGAATGCCCTTTAAGGTGATTTACATTTTTGACCCTTGTTAATGCAGTTCGGTTTTCATGAAGTAGATTTTTCATGCAGATAAAAGTGACGGACATTTCTCAGAATATATTTGTTACGGAAAAGCAAAGCAAATCGAATAAAAAAACACTGAACACAAAAAGACGCCAAAATTTCATAAAAAAAATGTTTGTCAATACTCTAATGACATTTGACATTCAAAATCTCTCTCACTCGCACGCTTAGATAAGCTATATATTTTTCTCGCTCGCACTGTTAAAGTTATTTTGAGTATGGTTTTTAGCTGCGCCATTTTATGTGTGGCTTAACGCTTAAAGCAGCTTTGGTTCTTGTCTCTTGACTTGCGGATCCAGAGCTGAAGAGATGATTTTAGATATTTTTCGGAACGTTATAGTGTCCTCCATTAGTGAAATGCCTTTTTTAATTTTCTTTTGTTAATCGGAAGTGTTGGGCGAATTTGGGCAATGTCCATGAATATATAGATATAAGTATTTCTTCTTATTTTTGATCCTGCTAATCGGCTACCAAATCGAGCCATTTTTGCCAATGCCGAGTAAATATTTAATAGTAATAACGACTTCGTTTCGATCGACAGTAGAATTATAGTTGACTTTAACTGAAGGTTTGTTGGACTGATGAATGGTGATGAAGATGAAGATTTTTTGGACTTGCTGGTTTACGAGATTTGCTGGACTGATGGAGACAAAACGAAAAGTACAATTTTGGTCTGTAATTGAATTTTTCAATTACTGTACACTTTCACGAGCACTTGCTGCATATTAAACTACAATATTAAAAATTAAAACTCAAAATATACACAGAAATTACAAAATCAATAAAAACACTACCGCCAGTTTTCGAATTGGCGCCAAAAGTAGTATAAGTATTTAGAGTGACTTTTTTATTTAGATAACAGGGTAATATTTTTTATACATTTAGTAAGTACGCTACCCAATCGTATTATTTTAAAATGACCAGTCTACATAACCTATATTAAAATATTTTAGACTTAGCAGCTTTTTTTTTTGAACTTTGGTCACAATAGCACTCTTATTATGTTCAAATACCCACAGGTCTAGAAAAGGTCAACTCATAACCTTTCATCATAAAAAAAATTATAAGGTCCTTAGTTATGACGTACCTGTTTGATCATAACCAAATAATAGAACGTGATTAGCGTTGCCAGGTGTCCCGATTTCCACTGAACGTCCCGATTTTCAGAGGTATGGTGACACGTCCCGATTCACCCGTGACCGGAGCGCCGAATATCCCGATTTTTCACTAACCTCAAAATTTATCTAGTTTATTTAAGTCTTATTTTTTATGTTTCTTATACTGACCAATGATAGCATAATATTTAAATAAATATGACCATCCGATAAAAATAAATGATGATTTACAAAAACCTGTTTCTTTCTGTAGCTATTTTTTTTTTGATAAAGTGACGAAACAAGCTAAACGATCACCTGATGGTAAGTGCAACGTCTGCCCATAAAAAATGTTGTGTCACCCAGAACATTTCTTTGAGACGTCACACTGCGCCCGTCACCCTGAGACATGAGTTCTTAAGTCTCATATGCCCAGTGATTACTTTAGCTCTCCCTCTAAAAACACCCTGTTCTATCTTGTTGTGCTCACTAAGTTGTATAAAAGTAAACCATCCTCATAAGATGTACTCGCCACAAAACCTGTACTTAAGCTTATTTTATTACTAAAGTTCACGAAGGACTGGTGGTAGGATGCCTATGCAGGAAACCGTCTAGATAGGTACCAACCCAGGGCTAGTTATTCTGCCCTGAAGCAGTAGTGTGGAAACCTTACTGTATTTCGGTCCGAAGTGCACTGAGAGGTAGATAGTATAATCACTGGCCATATGAGATGCTGATTTCTCTGGGTGACCGGCGCAGGGCAGTGCCACACAAATGTTCTAGGTGACACAGAATTTGTTATGGGCAGACGTTGCACTTACCACCAGGGAACGTTCTGCTCATCCCGTCACTTTACCCAATAAGAAAAAGCACGCGCAATAAATTAACGATCACTACCATTTGGAATGTCTCACTGTCATTATAACTCATAAATAACCTGAAGTAATGTTTCGAAGTGATTAATCTTTTTAAAAGTATAATAGCATTCGACATTACCACTTTTTACAACTCTATAATAAAATTTATGTTGGGTGCACAACCATACAGCGTACGGTGCCGGCCGGTGCCAGGCGCGCGCGCACGCGACGCAATCCGGTGCACGCTGTCCCGCTCACACTCATCGCACATCTCGCTCGTGCCACGTGAAGGGAATCCTTGAGCTATATGAAACCACAACAAGCTAAAGCTGCGAGTAAACTTTTGTGGTTAATATTTAGAAAGCATTGTGTAATGAAGATTTGTTGATTATTATAAACCTATCTTCACAAATATATACGTATATATGTGAACTATACATATATATACATAAATAAAATACTACATGCCATTAACACCAAAGCTTATAAATATTATATCTACTATATGTCAGAGGAGTTTTTTGTTAATCATTATTTATTTTTATCGGACGATCAATTTTTTAAAAGTTGTTACCATTGGAAATAAGAAACAAAACAAATAAAACTTAATCAAATTAGATAAAATGAGAGGTTTGTAAATCGGGACATCCCGATCAAGGATGAATCGGGACTAGTGATGTAAGGAATGTACATTGCGAATGCGAATATTATAGTCTTAGGCATAATACATATAGGTCGCCATTGGCAGCGCCTAATTTTGATCTTTCATTAAAAGTGAAACCACTAAATTTTAAATTATTTTGGAAAAGAAAAGAACTACATACTAGGGGTACATTCATTTATACACATGATTAATTAAACAATAATCCGATATTTTTTTTACATTAGATAAACCTAACATCAGAATCTAGTATTACTACTTACTGCTGCTGGTCTCACCTAATTAAGAACGTGCCGGTGCCGAATTTCGTTAAGTTCGGTTCAATGGTTGAGCTGTGAAAAGGTAACAAACAGACAGAGGGACAGAGAGAGTTACTTTCGCGTTTATAATATACGAGTAAGTATGGATTATGGATTAACCAACTTTTAACATTTTAGTCGGGGAGTACCCTAGGTATTTTGCATTATTATGGTCCACGGAACACAAATCCAACTTGGAAGTCGCTTTTTTGTCAATGTAATACTTCATATGTAATTGTTTATTTATCTTTTGAACATTTAATGTACTCGTATGCTGTGTTGTAGTATTGAATGAAGTTTTTTCCTTCTTTCTTAAATGATTATAATCTACACACCGTAATGTTAAAATATTATTGGTCACGTTCCCAAGCTGAAAGTTCGTTCACGTTCCCTAGCTAGTTACTTATACTAAGCTGCATGTGGTTGTTTAGTTAAGTCAACTAAATTGCACGAAGTTGCCTTTATATATTTAGCGGTAAGTTGTTAACGTTTCATGTTAGTACATTAACCAAAATAAGGTTATCGTGATGGTCGTTAAATTTGTATATACTTTTACACAAAAAGCGAAAGTCTAATAGAAAAGGTGCTTAAATTGAGCTGAAGGTCAAGGGTTTAATCCGTGCAGTGGAATATCGCCTACAGAGGTTTGCTTTAATGTGTTAAGTTTAATATGTTACGTAATTCATATATTTTTTTAAAGTATAACGTTATTTAGGTTGTAATAATTTTTTTTTTAAATGACGACGGTTTGACCACAGACTATTCTGTGTTTGACATTGGCAGTATGAACGTAAACAAACGATAGACTAATAAGTGATTGACATTGTCAGTGTAAATAACAAACGTTTTGTTTTTAATTTAATGTAATTGCAACACATTATTTATAAATTTTGGGTTTCTCGCTTCTTCTCCATACAACCTTTAACTATGCCAAATCTCACAATCCTTCATACACGAAATATGCTTAAAAAGGAGTAGAAAGTATTCTCTTCACATATAATTATGGTATAGTGGCAGATTACAATAGTACCTACCTCTTTCCTGCGGAGGTGTCATAAAGAGGCGACTAAGGTATTGTAGGTACAAGCTTTATTCCTGCAGAATAATACCATGATATGCAATGCTGTCACTATACTGCTCGTGGGAACTCAATGGGGAGTAAGAATTTTTTGACTCGTAATATAAAAATTCTTTCTCTGACGTAAGAAATTCACATTTCGTTTGTCAAATGCTTTTAATTTCTTCTCTACCACCGTTTCGTGATGAGGTGCTTCTTGACGGAGAAGAAGCAGGCGAAAGAAACTCCGCAGATATCATGATGTTTAGTCTGTTTTATTAAGTGCATTGTAGTCACGTTAATTGCTACTTTAAAAGATTTCATTAACATCTTTCACAGACATCTTATGAGCAAAATAATCCACTTTATTAAAACATAAACGAATCGTGGGACAAAGAATTTATATTCCCATTCTAGGCAATCTTTTTCTCGACTCCTGCAATATGGACCACGGAATTACTTCCGTTACGTTCATAAAGTGGACCCTCCGTTTTCGCATAAAACAAACTAACTTCCCTCGGAAGTCATTCGCTTTGATAAGATGAAAAGTTGCCTGTGTCCATGTTCCGCGCTTAGAAATTAAGACTTCGCTTAACTTTGATTTACGAGGGATCCCGTGAATTATGCCCCGTTTGGGATCGTTTAGGCAACTTTGTAAATTGGTCGTGTTTGTCTTTTCCATTTCGCTAAATGGTGTGACTAGCGATTATGAGAAAGATGTGGGGTTAAAATGTAAAAGAATATTTTATCTTCGAATCTATCTATCTATATATATTATATCTTAAGTGTTTTTAGTCGGTTTCAAAAAATATCTCGTTTAGTAGTGTATCAAAATGAATCCTGCGACAGGCAGTGGTATAAATATTTCAAAATATATCATGATCATCATGATCAGCGTATCACTAGGCCGCCCAGTAGACATGTATTACCTACAAATGTTTTTGCAAATAAATATATTTTATCTTATTTATTCGACAACGGCAAAGAAATCGTCAGTCCGGGGTACCCCGGGTTTTTTCTCTCGTGAACATGGGTGCTGTAAAGCGCACGAAACGTCGGGTTACAAATATATATAATATATAGGAATCCGTCTAGGTAGGTACCACCCCAGGGCCAGTTATTCTACCGTGAAGCAGTAGTGTGCAAACATTACTGTGTTTCGGTCTGAAGGGCACTGAGAGCTAGTGTAATCACTGGGCATATGAGACTTAAGAACTGACGTCTCAGGGTGACGGGCGCATTGTGGTGTCACACTGTTCTGGGTGACACAGCATTTGTTATGGGCAGATGTTGCACTTACCATCAGGTGAACGTTTTGCTCGTTCCGTCACTTTTATCAAATAAAAAAAAGTTTAAAAACGAACGCGATAAAATCCGTAAAAAAATAGTTTTAGTTAAATGTGTTTTCGCGTAAATATAAGAAATCATTTAAGAAATATTGACCATAAATCAGTCGTTTAATACAAGATAGTACACACACGTAGGTCATGAAGTAAATCATGACACGTTTAACCGTCGAATTTTAATTAATACAGTCCACAAACAAAGTTCGTAAAACATATACAAAAAAGGCACCCATGCCAGCGTTTATAAATATAAAATCGGTTCACAAATTTGAACAATTTCATTGTCTTATTACGAGTACTAATTACCTGCCTATATCGTTTTTAATGTCGAATAATTTTGGTAAATAATTCGCGAATGCCGAATAATCGCTTACCGATTATTAGCCATGTAGACTTTTCGCGGCATCTCCACATACATACATACAGCACGCCTTTTGAGCATATAAGGGGTAGGCAGAGGCAACTCGCGTAGCCCACTTTTCGCCCTTGCGCAAATGAGACGAGACGCTATTTTGCGACGAGTCAAAAAATTCTTACTCCCCCATTGCGTTCCCACGAGCAGTATAGTGACAGCATTGCATATTATGGTGTTATTCTGCACGATAAAGTCTGTCCGTACAATACCTTAGTCGCCTCTTACGGCACCTTGGTAGAAAAGGGTAGGTGCTATTCGTCTCTGCCGGACATCTCTACAGTTAAGTAATTAATAAAACTACCTGATTATGTAAAAAAAAAATTTTTTCTTTTAATAAAGTGTCGAGACGAGCAAAACGTTCACCTGATGGTAAGTGCAACGTTTGCCCATAACAGATGCTGTGTTACTCAGCATATTTCTGTGTAGCACCACACTGCGCCCGTCACCCTGAGACATAAGTTCTTAAGTCTCATAGATTACGCTAGCCCCAGTGATTAGGCTAGCTCTCAACGCCCTTCAGACCGAAACACAGTAATGTTTGCACACTACTGCTTCACGGCAAAAAAACTGGCCCTGGAGAGGTACCTACCTAGACGGATTCCTGCATAGGAATCCTACCACCAACTATATTAATATTTAATAAATTAGTTTTTTCGGGCAACGAAGCATTTCGAAGCAGGGGTCTACGTACAACAGACAGCAAGTAAGGATTACGTGCTTACTTACTAGTTAGGCAGTATGTTCAGCCAGCTTCGCGAAGTTTACTTTGTAGAGGCGAGAAACAAAGTTAGTTGTTTTTCACCCTTCACTAAAATAGATTTCCGAAAAGTAACGCCTGATTCTATTAACAAGTTTACGTTAACTACAAACTTATAACTTGATAGGAAACCTATACTGGAATCGGCCTGGGTAGGTACCCCAAGCAGTGAAGGCATCTACGAGTATGTATCTAATCGCAGAAATGTTTAAGTTTAAGATGTGATATATACCAAATTAGCGACATAAGATTTTGAAACTCTGTAGAAATTGAGAATATACTCCCATCGAGGGTGGTGTAACCCTCGGTGGAAATCATAAAAAAACCCAAGCAGTGACATTCTGCTCCCAAGCAGTGGTGTGCAAACTCCCCTTTTTGGGTTGAATGGCCAAAAACTCGCTTCAGCAATGAACACTCAGTTAATCTAACTAAAAGAGAGCCACCTCGGTGAAATAACACCAAGCGGCATCATCCTAACTCTTTGGTAAATATTCCAAAGTAGTTGTTGTTTGGTTAAATAGCAAAATAAGCGGAAACGCACACGTGCAACCTATACATATGTACCTATACACGTACATTTGATATTACTGATACTTATACATTTGTACCTATAAATGTTTAGGCGGTGTAACAAACAGAAATCTTTTTTTTTGCGCCCATAACAAATGCTGTGTCATCCAGAACATTTCTGGGTGGCACCACACTGCGCCCGTCATCTGGCCATCAGTTCCAAAGCCCCATATGCCCAGTGATTACACTAGCTCTCAGTTCCATTCAGACCGAATGAACAGAGTAATTTTTTCATACTACTGCTTCACGGCAGAATAACGTCGATATCGACCCCTTGGGTCAAAATCTTTTTCCCAGGGGTCGACATAAACGAAAACAGTGTTTGGGGGTCGACGAGGTCACCAGGTACATCCATCACACTGAATTATTATTTTTTTGTCTTTACTTTGCCATTTTAGTGTTTTATTTAAAAAAATTACCTACTTAAGTATTTTTACGTAATTTGTATTAATAATTATTAATTACACTTGATATTTACTGAATTTTATGTATATTTATTTTTTTGAATTTTGATGAGAAAATGATGTCAAGTTTACCTACTCTCTTAACCAACCGCAAAGTCTTTAAATTGGTAAATATTTTGTATCAAAAAAACTAGAGAAGGGATTTTTAAAGTATTTGGCTATGTCTGGCGTATCAGTTCGTTTTGGGAAAGGGTTCTCTTGACCAAAATAGTTTTGAAATCGCTAAACTAGACGGATTCCTGCATAGGAATCCTACCACCAGTGAAGTACAATGAGTTTATTACGATGCGTCGCGATATGTTTCAGTTTCTCCATCCATAATGAGGTATTCAGCGCCATTAAAAGCGTATTGTCAGTCATGTTATGAAACGTTCGCATCAACCGCACTGATGTGTTGCAACTTATTGAGAGATTTGTGTCTTGGTCGGTCGTTGCACTGAACAACGTTTATCTAAGACGTCACTTTAATATCAAATGTTCAAAAATATACATTTAGGAAGTTAACGGCATTGGACTTAATTACAAGATTTTAGGTAAATAGGGTAAAAAGTAAGGTTGGAATTTGATGAAAATATCTCCTCACCAATCTAGACTCTAGAGCATTGGTCAGACTAAAATAAAATCGTTGGGCATAGCGTTACGTGAGTAAATATGTAAATGATCGTTCTGGAATGTCGCACAATGACAGTGACGAATCAACTGGTGGTAGGATTCCTCTGCAGGAATCCGTCTATGTAGGTCCACCTCAGGACCAGTTACTCTGCCGTGAAGCAGTAGTTTGCGAACATTACTGTGTTTCGGTTTGAAGGGCACTGTGGGCTAGCGTAATCACTGGGTATATAAGACTTAAGGACTTTTGTCTCAGGGTGATGGACACAGTGTGGTGTCAAACAGAAATTTTCTGGGTGTCACAGCATTTGTTATGGGCAGACGTTGCACTTTCCACCAGGTGGACGCTTTGCTCGTTTCATCACTTTTTTGAGAAGATGCATCCTAGACGTACCTAAAATGATATGAACGTAGATAATAGAAATTCGACTCGCCCCACGATCCTATTTTAGTCTGATCAATGATCTAGAAACTCTAGATTCATGAGGAGAGTAGTGTGACAACGGATACCTGGTATGTACCTAATTCATTTTTAGGTTTTAGTACAATAACATCACCATTTAAGCCTATTTCTAATCCACTACTGAACATAGGCCTCCCTCTTAGATTGCCACAAATATTTGTAACTCACAGTTGTGGAGATTTTGCCATAGTTGCCACGCTAGGCAGGCGGGTTGGCAACCGCAGTTTATGTTAACAGCACAACAGCTGTTATAGTACATTATTTTAAAAATGACTGAAAAAAAAATCCCGCTGGGTTTCTTACTGCTTCTTCCCAGGACAGAGACATTTTTGCGAACCGCTGTAGTTTAAAAAAAAATGACTTTCAATAAGTGTTATGTGAATAATCTATATTGAATAAAAATTTATTCTATTCTATTTATTGAGATGCTGCAGGAAGGTGCTGCTGCCCATCTCCTGGTTTTCATTTTCCCTCTGTCGACTTTTACGCAACCACGGGATGTGATGGGGTGGTAGATAATAATAAGCCGCCACCACATACTAAATTATCTGCATCATTATTTTTTACTTTACAGTAAAAGCGTTTAACTTAAAAATATTATTTTTTTATTTTTCTACTTTTATTTATCTACGTACTTTTATATGCATTGCGCTGCATGTTGTGCCCGCAACGAAAAACATTTTTTCTTTCTTCAGACATTCTCGTTACTTTCAATTTGTTACCGCCGTGGTTTTAAATGATATTGAGAGCAACATTGGATTGTTGAATATATAAAGGCATTCGCCTAAATATCGGGCAACGCTCAGTCGGCACAATTTCAATACCGTCGTAATTAAGTTAGGTGACTTAACGAAACAATTATTTTCTTTCCCAAGTCGTTAATCTTCTTTAACTTCGTGGACAGGTTTTAGAAAAATTGATTTAGAAATACTTGACGGCTTCGCAATTTCTAATAAGGCTTGCGGCTTTCGTCATATTGTTCTTTTTTGGTATTTTTTTTCTTGTTATTAAAGCGTTTCGATCACCGCCACTGTGATCGCCAATCCTCTGACCAATTTATTTATTTTTAATTCAATGATCCACAGTAGTATTTCTCGGGTATCGTGGGTGCGTTTTACAGACATATACTTCACATGCAAAACACACCCAGACCCGAAAACCGACAATTTGTTTTGCAAAAATCCTGGATCCGGCTGGGATTCAAACCCCAGGACCAGCGGCGTAGAAGTCATGTACGCTAACCACTAGGCCACGCGGTCGTCAATTGTGGTGATACAGGGGATCAGGAAGCTAATAAGGCTGATGAAAAGTTGTTTTGTTCAAAACAAAACATAAGTAATAAAAATTATTTTAGCAGAACCGAGTAATATTACGATGCCTGGAAATGTGAATAAGGAATTTATGTCCTGCTGGCTGATTTTCGACCACTCCGCACTTCCTACTACGCAGGAGATATTATAGTGCTACAAATGTACGCGCAAACTCCGAGGCACTCACTCGTTCCAACCTACCCGCGCTCAATAACGCTCATGCTATAAAATCGGAGCTACGCTAGGATGCCAGAAACACGGGAAAAATCATAGCACAACCAGACCCGACGTGTTTTTGCACAAATGTTGGTTCGAATCCAGGACATGCGGCGCAGAAGTCAGCTTTCAGCGCCAGCTTAAAAAAAATTATTCTTTACGTCATTGGACCGATTGGATATAAAGAAAAATGATTGTTACTTGGAATGTTCATTCATCATTTATATTTCAAGTAACATTAGTTTTCTTTAAAATTGCGAACAAATTATCTATTTTACCACATATTTATTACCTCGCTTTCGCTTTCGTTCAAAATCACTAATTGATTTTTAACTAACTTCTCGGGTAACTACAGACTTGAAACTTCAAACATAGGTTAGAACTGGATGACAATTTATTATTAAATCGCTTTCTTGTCTTTCTGTCTGTTGGGTCCGAATTTTGCAATTGATTAAAAACTATCTTTATACTTTTAGTCGGGTTTAAAACGAGGTATATAAGTTTTTCATACGATACTTGTTTGTATCATTAGATACTCGTTCAAAGAAGTAGGGCTTATATGACATTTACGCTAAATATGCTTTAACTAATGAACATAATTAAACGCAAACGAAAAAACGCAAGTTGTGTTACATCTATTACGTTAAAAAAAATCATTTTCCGTCATCAGCAAACAGGCTGGGAACCGACGGCGTCAGTCGTAAGGTTCTCGCGGCAGAAGCCCAGTGAAAGTATTCCCACGAGCATCGGCTCCCTTGCAACACAAGAAGCGTAGCTGAGTAATAGGCGGCAGCGGGCAATGTTAATCGTTTTCGAATTTCTTTTCTATCGTGGGCGCGTTTTACAGAAATAAATTCCACGCACAAAAACACCCAGGCTCATAGCAACTATTTATAAGCCATACAATTATTTGCTGATCGTGGTAATCGAATCCGCGATCCTTAACACAGAAGTAAAAGGCTTAGACAACTAGCCGACAGACTTCTCAAGTGTTAGCAAAAAGAAATTGTCATATTTTATTTTATTTAATTATTACACACATACACATCACTGTACCATGTACCATCAACTGAAACTTGTGTGATCAAATTCATAGCGTATTGAAGGTATATATCTCATCAACAGAAATGTCTACGAGCCATTATTTTTCTAAATTAGTACCTAGTGGTTAGAATCCCAGCCGGAGTCAACAGCAGCTAAACGTCGGGTTAGAAATAGTTCAAATTTTAACGCGATAAAATCCGTTAAAATCAGTTTTATTTAAAATCAAATTCTTGGTTTTCGGGTCTGGTTGTGTTGTGAATGCAGTGTCAGAAACATGGTTTCTGACACGGATGTGAAGCAACGTCGTTCTAGGAAGTCTGCAGTCTGTGACCATGTTCTGACATCGATAAACCACAAAACCTTGCAAAAGAACACCGATTCCTACCAAGGATGATTCGCGAGGCTATTGAAATTAAAAAAACATCCTAATTTCAAATGGTTTCTGACACTGCATCTTAGCCTACCTCCGATCTTATCGCATCAGCGATATAGTATGTTGGGACACTATAATATCTCTTGCGCAGTTGACAACTCTCGACAATATTCGAAAGTTGTCGCCGTGGTCGAAATCGGCCAGGAGGAACCGATAGCAAGTGCAACGTCCACCCATAACAAATGCTGTGTCACCCAGAGCATTTATGTGTGGCACCTCACTGCGCTCGTCACCCGGAAACATAACATCAGTGCTTATGTCTCATCTGCCCAGTGATTACACTAGCGCTGTGCCCTTCAGACCTAAAACACAGTAATATCTGCACACTACTACTTTACGGGAGAAGAACTGGCCTTGCAGTGTTACCTACCTAGACCGATTCCTGCATAGGAATCCTACCACCAAAATGCTTATCGCTTAGACCGCCACATGCAAAGTATTCAGCCGGTCTCAGCGAGGTTTCCGGGTCATGTGTACGTGTACGTGGCGTGTTTGTGCTATTGTCTCCTGCGAAATTGTAATAATGCAGAGACACATCTATACATATAATAAAATTGTAACTGGCCGATGTCTGCACATAGGAAATTAATGTGAGGGGTATTTCTAAGAGCAAAAAAGCCAAAACAATAATCTTTACAATTTGTTATGTCTGTACGTTGTTTTTTAGGTCTGATGGTCACTGGTAGCACGAAGGCTTTCTTTGAAAGGTGGCAGAGCGCAAAGGCCCCCGAGGGGGCTGAACCACGGCTCGATCAGTTACTTCTAACTGGAGGACGTTTTTAAACAACTTAATCCTAATACTTTAAATCCTTTTTCTGTCGCGCTCCCTCTCTGTTTAATAAACCGGTTGACCGATACGACATTGATTTATTTAATATACAAACAACTGTGGTTAAAAATAATCTAGCGAAACAACGGTTCGATTCTTTTTGAAGCAAATGTTCCTTTTACAGTTTTGCTTTTACACAGTTAGTTTTTGGATAAGTTATATGTGAATGCATTTTAATAGCAATAAGTTTATCATTATTTTAGTTATATGTATCGTCTTATTTATATGCTGTTTGTTTTCCAATTATAAATTAAAAATAAAATAAAATAAATTTCTACCAATTTGGAATGCGTTAGAAGAAATTACTCCCCATTGCGTTCACACCTAACTATATAGTTGGATCTACAGAAAGATAACCACGAAGAACAACGCACCTAAGTTAATCTCATCGATAGCAAAATACTCATACATAAAAATGGAATATTTATTTCTTACAAAAACGTCGTTATTTTAATATAAAATAATATTTCATCATCATTCTGTCACACTTTAAAAATTTTCCCCTTACCGCGGACTTGACAGCAGTGTAAACATTTTTGGGAAATCCGCGAAAGGAATTCCTTTTTAACCGACTTTAAAAACGGAGGTTATCGATTCGTTTGTATATTTTTTTATGTAAAGAAGATTTAAAAGATTCTTTTTTTATTAGGAAAGGGATAAGTAAGGGTGATCCTATATATATTTTGGTCAAGTTCTGATAATGGGATCCGTGAGAAAATCATGAAAGTCTGAAGCTGCTGCTTTATTAAAATAATTATTTTATTGTATGTATTAGGTAACACACGCCGTGTGGTGACGAATGAGAGTCTACCACCCCATCTCATTCCGTGGGTGTCGTAAAAGTCGACAGAGGGAAAATTAAAACCAGAAGATGGGCAGCAGCATCTTTCTGGAATACCTGGATAAATAAAAGCGGTTGCCAACCCGCCTGCCTGGCGTGGCAACTACGGCATAATCTCCCCCAAAATGGGAGCTACCAACTTTTCTGGCAATCTATTGTGGAGGCCTATCTTCAGCAGCTGGACTAGTGATAGACTGAAATGATGATGACACCGATGAATTTAGGTAAGAAAAGTGAGGTGGTAGAAAAAATTCACTACCCTCTCTACCTACTTTTCAGAGTAAATTGAATTGAAACATAAACTGCGTCATTTCAAACACAGACAATGTTAATTATCTCGACAAATTCGACAGTTTTATCCTTTTTACACTGTTCTTTAGATCAAACGGGAAAATAAAACATTTTAGGTTTATTCCGTACGTTGAGTCACTTTATATAAAACCCAGTATACCAGCGGACTCTTAAAGCAACCTGGCATTATACGAATGTGGACTGAACAATGTGCAGTCGGCGATAGCGCAGTTGATCTTATTCCATTACGGAATAAAACATGGCCGTGCTCAGTGTTTGTTGTTTAGTTAGTCTGCGTCAGAATACAGCTCGGTGCTTCGTTCTAAGATATAGTTAAGTTTGTTCAAACATCTTTTTCTCATAGTAAAATTAATGCTTGCACGCATTTTAGTTTAATTAGTTAACTTCCTATAAAGAATATTGCTCAGCGCCCATACAAACGTCGCCCAAGAACCAACAGTCACAAAACATTGGTTATGGGGTTCAAAACAACACCTATGTAGAATTTAACACCTATTTAGAATTTGTTTTATTACCTAAAATATTTTCGATTATGAGATTATTCTAAATAGCCTTGCTCTTCGATTTTAGGTTTATTTAAAAATATCAGTTGTTATAATCCGATTGTAGAAAAACAAATCGAAGAAAAAACACTGAACACTTTACAAACAAACACAAATTTCGTCAAAATTACATTTACTAACAAAATCAAATAAAAGATTTGTTATTGTTAATGTTTGTCAATACGCTAATGTCATATGAGATCCAAATCTTTCTCACTCGCACGCTTAGATAAGTTATATTTTGTCTTGCTCGCACCGCTAACACTGTTCTTTTTACTATGGTTTTTAGCTCCGCCATTTTGTGTATGACTTAGCGCTTTAAGCAGCTTTGGTTCTTGTCTAGTAATTACGGATCCAGCGCCGAAGCGATGATTTTGGATGTCATTCGGAGAACGGTAAAGTGTCATAAATTATGAAATGACTACCTATTTAATTTTCTTTTGTTAATCTGAAGTGTCCGTTGAATTCTAGGATTAGGAACAAACGGCGTAAAATAAGCTAAGAATTATGGTATATGTCAAACGTATGCTTATTCTTAGGCGAAGTTAGGCAATGTCCTCTGGTGATGGGATTCTTATGTAGCAAATTAAGAATATGAACATACATACACCAGTAGAAATGTACTCCTGTCATATTTACAGTCGTTAATATCATTTCTGGGCATCGGAGCAATCCGTAGATAACGTAATTAGGCGAATTGGCACAATAAATGAAATCGGCGGGGAAACCCGTACGGTTCATTGGGTAGACCGCTTCAATTGTTTTGTATAGGATGATGAATGCTTATTAACCAATAACTTGCGAATTCGCTACGGAAATCAACACGGAAACACGATGACCAACTTTGGTACTCTGATACTTTTTTTAAGTAAAACTTCTTTAGGCGTGACGAGAATACAATTCGAATTTCAGTGCAACGTACGTTTAAAATAAAATGTTTCGCGGACTCAAAATGACGGTAAATATGTATTTCATCATAAAGAGAGATAAAAAGAGATAACTATGGTAGTACAACCGATGATATGCAACGTCGTACTGGCAAACGGAAATCGATGAATGCAGGTGGATCAGGACCGTGTTATGTGGCATTCTTTGAGGGAGGCCTATGTTCAACAGTGGACTGAGACAGACTGAAATGATGATAATGATGCTAATACGTTGCTGGGCTCGCACTAGATGGAGCGACGTCCTAGAAGATTTTGCGGAAGTAGATGGAGGCTGGACTGAGATGGGCGGAAATGATAATGATGATGATGCTAATACGTTGCTGGACTCTTTTTTTAATTTTTTAAATCCTTTAAGTCTATTACAATAAGTTGCTCCCTCTGCCGTTTTACCACTAACTACATACTCATTACATATATATAATACATATATTATATTTTTAATTCGAGGTTTAAATCACCGAAGAAGTTTCGCTTCTGTCACGCGTACTGTTGCATGCGCACTTTTGAAGTGCAACTTCTTAGGACGGAATGAGAGTAATATTTCAAAGCCATATTTGAGTGCAGCGTTTTCGTGTGTTAATGTTACCGAAATACTTCATTAATATTTGTCGATTAATTAATAATTGTTTATATACTGAGCAGTTACTTAAGAGTGAGAGATATTTTTGTTAATTCAAGTTTATTTTACTTTAATCAAATTTCTTATATATATAATTTTGCATTAAGTTGTACGCGTTATTTTTTTTCTGAAAACATGGTTTCAAGCCTCTGAAAAAAGTTTACATTTCGTTCTTACATAGTAATTACTAACTTATACAGGTTATACGGCTTATAAACGATAAGGTTAATGGACGGCTGTAATCTTTAGTTAGGTTAATAAACTTTTTAGTAGTTTCGGACGTTAGGATAACGTAAGCAATCAGTGCCAACGCGGGAATACTATTGATAATAACCTAAACGATCTGTCTTATGTAGCCGTGGAGTATCCCGATAACCAATTGTTGTGGTTTAACCTAGCAGAGTGTGCGACATCTTCAAATTAGCCGGATTATATTACTATAGTCAGATTTGAGGCACTAAATACTAATATTATGAGCGACCTAAATACCTATATGAAAAACTAGCAATGGCTGGCTGCTGATCGCATGAAGACTTCAAAAAATTACATTCTTCGAGTTCACTTTCACAGTTGTCTCGTTCCGTGGGAGTTTTAGGTATGCTGCCACGCGGTGCTGGAACATTATTCCCCCACATTGCGGACTTTAAGGAACACTCATACTTTCAAACTCAAATATAAAGTAATTTCTACTAAGATATCAAAAACATAAAGCAATTACTTTGCACTAAACGCAACTTACCTACATGTGCTCTTAATATAATTATGTATTATACATATACGAGTACATATATATTTTCCATATTTTTCAATCCATTCATTGAATGTGTCGGGCAAAACATTCATTATATTTCATCAGATATGTTTTATTGATATTTATCGCTTTTTTTAGGTTCTTACTATATTCGATGTCTTATTACCACTCATATTTGTCCTATATTGTCATATATATATATATATACATATATATATATATATATATATATATATATATATATATATATATTTCATAATTCTGTTCACTTAGTTGTATTTGTTGCACACAGACACGTACGTGCATTCTCTCTTTACTTACGTAGTGGCTCCACAGAAAACCAGCGCTGCGGTCTTTCCGCAGCATGCTTTGCTGAGTGGAGTCCATTTCGACTTCACAACACAGCGTCACTTTTGTTTCCAGTGTTTTCAGATCTTGTTTCTTTCTTGTTTTTTATTGTACTGTATATTTTTTTTATTTGCATTCTCTGTGTTGTTTCTGTATTGTGTACGTCCAATAAAGTCTATGTCTATGTCCATGTCTATGTCTCATTTAGGGTTTTAATATATTATCGGATGCTATAAACTGCGTAGATATAGTGCCACAAGTGTACGCACAAACACAGAGGCATTCACTCGTCTTTCTTCCGGAAAGATCGGAAGTAAGCTATCACGCATTGGCAGCTTAGGGGCTAGCTTTAAATTTTATTATACTCGAGTGACTGAGTTCAATCCCCGGTATCGGCCCAACTAAATTGGTCGACAGAGCGAAATTAAAACCAGGAGATGGGCAGCAGCGTCTTCCCGGAACATCTGAATAAATAAACTGCGGTTGCCAACACGCCTGCCAAGCGTGGCAACTATGGCAAAATCCCTCCAAAATGAGAGCTACAAACTTTTGTGGCTATCTATCGGGGAGGCCTATGTTCAGCAGTGGACTTGTGATAGACTGAAATGACGACGCCGACGACGACGTACGAAATTGGTTCATTAGAATTTCAGTGCTGATTTACCACGTGCTTGGCGGTGAAGGAAACCATCGTGGGGAAACCTGCACGTCCGCGAATGAAAAAAGTTAACGAAGACGTGAATACCGCGAACCCGCACTGGAGCAACGTGGCGGAGTCTTCGCGGGTCCAAAACCAAGTCAGAAATGAGAAAGGCCTCTCATTATTAGTGGTGCTGTTACTTTTAGCCACTTGTATGATTCAAACTCACGGTCCACGTCTTTAAAGTCAGATATGACCAGTCGACAACGCAGTCGTCCATGTTATGGTATAAAACCTAAATATGATGATGTTCTCCTAGCCGATTTCGACCACGGCGACAACTGCCGACTACTGTCGAGAGCCATCAACTGCGCAGGAGATATTAGAGTGCCACAAGTGTACGCGCAAACACAGAGGCACTCACTCGTCCCAACCTACCCGCGCCCGATATAACGCTGATGCGATAAGATCGGAGGTAGGCTAGGATGCAGTGTCAGAAACACAGGAACAATTACAACACAACCAGACCTGAAAACCAACAATTTATGTTTTAGCACAAATGTTGGCTCCTGCTGGGATTCGAACCCAGGACCCGCGGCTTAGAAGTCAGGTACTCTGGCCACTAGGCCACGCGGTCGTCAAAAAAAAACGTAAATATAACACGCAACTGTCGGCTCGGTTGGCGCAGTGGTTAAGCTTTTGACTTCTGCGCCGCGGGTCGTGGGTTCGATTCCCGCACGGGACAAATATTTGTATGACCTGTATGACTTACAGACAGATGATCCGGGTCTGGGTGTTTGTGCATTTTGGAATTTATGTATGTAAAACGCACCCACGACACAGGAGAAATCGTACTGTGAGGCATCGTTTATAAAAAAAATGTATTCACAGTTGTGTGCAGTCGTTGAATCATGTAAAGACCATGTGTTTAATTAATGTGACGGTCCAGATTACAAATAGTGACTGGTTAACCTCACCTTCGCGCGCTTTTCCTCTCGACACTAATACCTTTAATTTGTATATAATATCGTGTTACGTGTTACGTGTTACATGTTACATGTCCCACGTCGACGTACCGAGTCGGCTAGTTTTGATATTTATTTATACAGAGACAAACAGTCGCATATAAAAGTGACGAAGTCTACAGAGAAATTAAAGAAAATCATCATCATCATTACAGCCTGTGAGTAGTCCACTGCTGAACACGGGCTTCCCCATAGATTACCACAAAAGTTTGTAGCTCTCATTTTGAGGGGATTTTGCCATAGTTGCCACGTACGGCAGGCGTGTTAGATGTTCCAGGAAGATGCTGCTGCCCATCGCCCATTTTTTATTTTTCCTCTGTCGACTTTCACGACACCCACGGGATGATATAGAGTAGTAGATTCTCTTAAGCCGCTACCACACGGCATGGCACGGCATCTTATGAGTTATAAGGAAATGAAACATATTTCTCTGACGAAAGAAATTCAAATTTCGTTCGGCTAATGACATATATATTTCCAATCTTCCTCTGTACGGAGAAGAAACAGGCGAATGAAACTCCGCAGATATCCCCTTTTTAAGTAATTTTTCAATGTCCTTTTAGAATAATAACGAGAAAATATATATTTCATGGGGAATTTGTATTTAAAATTCGCATTCCCAGCGGTTATGTTCATGTATTCTTTTATATTATAACAACCCTTAGCACATAGTTTCTGATTAAGAAACTTTCGGAATCTACGGGCAGGAAGACTTTGTGCAAGGAAAAGGAAAGCAACCCGCCAGATCGAATAGTCTGATCTATGGAAGACGTCTCCTTCTACTAGCAATATTTAAATGTTGTATATATAACGTTCGCATCGCAGAAAACTTTCATAGAGCGATTATAGATTTTTTTTTAAACGAAGCCCCACAGCAGGATTTTCTCTGTATCGGGGGTGCGTTTTACATACATAAGATCACGACTGTATCCCATGAGGGGTAGTCAGAGACTGGGCTACTCACCGCAAAAACAGATGACTGCCACAATCTACGTTTCACCAAAACAATATAATGCACTTGGTGTGACAGCTGGTGAGCCCATCGCCACCATGCGCTGTTGCTGTTGCACAGTGCAGTTTAATTCCTCACTCGCCTTTTATGAGATCCATTGGATGAGTTGGAGTGGTAGTATTCTTTCAACGAGCCGTCTCCACACGGCTCATAGACATACATTTCACATGCATAACACAACCAGACCCGAAAAGCAACAGTTTGTGATTTTTGCACAAAAGTTGGCTCAAGCTGGGAATCGAACCCAGGACCGATGGCGCAGAAGTCAAGTACGCTAACCACTATGCTACGCGGTCGACAAATGTATGTAATATTTCTGGAGCTTCTCATGTGGCGACATAGATGTCGCTACAGTCGGTTCAGAAATATTTTTCTCAGTTTAAATATAGGATTCCAATGCAGGAATCCATCTAGGTAGGTACCACCGCCGTGAAGCAGTAGTGTGCAAACATTACTGTGTTTCTGTTTGAAGGGCACTGTGAGCTAGCTAAGATGCAGTGTCAATTTTCTGTGAACTAGCGTAATCACTGGGCATATGAGACTTAAGAACTGATGTCTCAGGGTGACGGGCGCAGTGTGGTGTCACACAGTAATTTTCTGGGTGACACAGCATTTGTTATGGGCAGACGTTGCACTTACCATCAGGTGAACGTTTTGCTCGTTCCGCCACTTTTATGAAATAAAAAAAAAAATAGGTTCTCAAAGTCGTACAAGCAATTAGTTAATACTATCAAGTATGTTAACATATAACTAAACTGAAAAATCGCTTCGAGATCCATTGCAATAGAACCTATTGTTACGGGCAGAAATAATGTACGCGTGCGATGTCATAACTGGCGTACGAAAAAGTTTCGTAAGCCAGGCTTACCTCGTCCGCATATCACCTGTGATGGACGCCATTCAAATGTCCGGAATTTAACAATTCGACGCACTTTTTTATTCCCGCACGCCAGTCCCGAATCGTAGTGATAAAATATGAAAAACAATTCCAAGCAACGAACGCAAAAAAAATCTTTTAACCCCTTTTTACACACCAAAAAGGTTACCCGGATTCGATTAATTTTGTTATTACGCACAAATACATAAACGCGTGCACTCACACATACTTCCACGCAGCACTTAACGATACAATATTATAATATTCATACATATATAAATTGAAGTAGCTTTTTCGTCTGTCTGTCTAGGAATTGATTTAACTCGAGAAACACTAAAGTTATTGATATACATTTAACAAAGGTGTACAAATAGATGAGAACTCTAGGATCAACTAAGAAACGAACGTTTTTCGATAATATTTGATACAATACCATCTATGGTATGGTGGATAAACCTTGGCTTTTGAAAACTAATCCACAGGCCGCCATCTATGATGTACATTGGAAAAGATTACGGTTAATTGACTTTAATACTTAGATCTTCCGCTTAATATATATTTATATTTCTTAATAACCTGTAATCTATATTTTTTAATATCTAAACAAATTCAAAAGTCCACCCGGAATATGTCGCGGTAGAGTAGAGTAATTAATAAAGTAATTATCATAGATACAAAGACCGTCATCTTACTTATAATAAAGCTACAGATTTTGTATGTTTGAACGCTCTAATCTCAGAAAATACTAATCCGATTTAAAAAAATATTTCTGCGTTAGTTAGTCTGTTTATTTACGAAGGTTTAAAGCTAAAACTACATCCATTTATTATTCATTATATTTCATGCTACAGTGTTTTGGAGCCGCATGAACCGAACATTTCCGAGGCATGCCACACTGAGGATTCTCAGGACAGTGAGGTACCATTTATTTATTTATTTATTTTACTTTAATTAACACGGTTGTAACCAATTACATTAATTAAAGACAACCCATTCATTCTTCTCGCTCACAGAGCTTCATACATTCTGACAATATTATTGGCCATTCATCCGCAAACAGGTCACACTCCGGTGTTGTGTCCAGGAGAGCGTTGAGTGCGGTGAGGACGCGAGGCGCGGGTGAGTTAGCACCACCGCGGCACACCAAACAGTTTCTGTTTGCGACTACGAGCGTAATTATTTGGCACGAATAATTGACATAGCGCGGCACTCAGATCTGGAGCGTCAATCCTCCCACGAATTATTTTACATGCCATGATGATTTGCTGATATGCTCGCCGAGTTTCCAATGAATTGTAACTGAGGGAGCCAAGGAGAAATTTGGTGGGATATAAATATGGATAATATCCATGAATGCGCTTTTAAAGGTATCTTAAGAAAACTTTTTGTACCTTTTCCAAAAGGAGCTTGTATGTACTTTCATATGGATGCCATACACAAGAACTAGCTTCGGGTTTCGAACGTACCAGTGCATTAAATATTAAACGAATTACGGTATCATTGCGAAAGTCCCCAGAATTCCTAAGAACAAATCCTAAGCGCCTGAATGATTCCTTAGCCAACGCGCTTATGTGAACATGGAATGTAAGTCTTTGGTCAAATGTTACCCCAAGGTCCTTTATGGTGTTAGTACGAGTTATTGATGTGTTGATTGTACGTAAGTAAAGAGACAACGCAAGTACGTATCTACGTGCAACAAATACAACTAAGTGAACAGAATAATAAAAAAATATAGGACAAATATGAGTGGTACTAAGACTTCGAATATAGTAAGAACCTGAAAAATTAACGATAAATATCATTTTTTTTTTTTTTATTTCATCAAAGTGACGGAACTAGCAAAACGTTCACCTGATGGTAAGTGCAACGTCTGCCCATAACAAATGCTGTGTTACCCAGAAAATTACTGTGTGATACCACACTGCACCCGTCACCCTGGGACATCAGTTCTTAAGTCTCATATGCCCAGTGATTACGCTAGCTCACAGTGCCCTTCAAACCGAAACACAGTAATGTTTGCACACTACTGCTTCACGGCAGAATAACTGGCCCTGGGGTGGTACCTACCTAGATGGATTCCTGCATAGGAATCCTACCACCAGTAAAAATAATCAATAAAACATATCTGATGAAACATAATGAATGTTTTACCCGACACATTCAATGGTTGGATTCAAAAATATGGAAAATATATATGTATATATATAATAAATAATTATATTAAGAGCACATGAAGGTGGGTAAGTTGTTGACACTACATCCTAGCCTGCCTCCGATCTTATCGAGTAACGTGATTGTTGATTTTGTAATTGTAACCGATGGGGTGAAACATCATGTCGTACGGCGCAGTCAAGTGGTGGACGTGGGTGCCGCGGGCGCAGCTAGTAGGCTTTAAACTGGAACAAACATATTCTGGTCCATATTACGGATAAATCCAGCACTAGAACAATATTTCTAGACCTGCCTCGCCCCCATTACACTGATACCTTAAGCCGGCTCTCCACACGGTCAACTAGTAGTGCTAATGTAACAGCTTGAGAACGGACCAAAGCGTCCGCTCGGGACTTAATGCAGCCGCTTAGTTCTGTAAGCGAGCGTTTTCATAATGTGAGGCATTATAAAAATACTCTCTTATATTTGCTTACTTGACACTTATGTAGTATATAACAAAACTAAAACAATTATGTACGAACATGACTTTTTTTCTTATTTTGAAAACGATGCAACACACTAGCATTTCTTCTGTATCGAGAGTGCATTCTTTGGTCTTAAATATTCTTCAACTTGACATGCACAACACAAGCAGACCCGATGACGATAACAATTTGTGTTTTTGCACAAATGATTCCGGCTGCGATTTGAACCCAGGGTCTGGGCGCAGTCAGGTACTCTGACCACTGGGCCACGCGGTCGTCAATATTTTTATACGATTTCGGTTTGGAAATAATCGAGTAGTGTGGTGCAACGTTTGCATCGACGTTTTTTCTGTGTTTTAAAGGTTCAATGACACTCAATATCGTCCGAGAATGAAACACTAACGTATGTACAAAGTGATAAACAGACCGAATATTAATTATATAAAAAAAAATATATAGCATCGCCATCGTGAAACCTAATATCGATAAAAGTGGAATAAGATTTAAACAAAAATCATATTTTTGTAAAACTTTTAATTTGTGAGGTCTATGGCCTACCATTTAGGTAGGTAACACTGCCAGTTATTCTGCCGTGAAGCAGTAGTGTGCAAATATTACTGTGTTTCGGTTTGAAGGGCACTGTGAGCTAGCGTAATCATGAGACTTAAGAACTGACGTCTCAGGGGGACGGGCGCAGTGTGTTGCCTCACACAAATATTCTGGGTGACACCGCATTGCTATGGGCGGACGTTGCACTTACCATCAGGTGAACGTTTTGCCTGTCTCATCCTTTTCTCCAATAAAAAAAATGTTAGGGAGTACTATAGAGTGCTTGTAAAAAACAAATCTAATCGACGATCATAATCTGAATATCTACAAATCTAAAAATGACGGAGCTCTCTTGCTTAGTTGAGGAGTTCAAGTCAACTTTTGGCTCCATCATCAGACCAGCCTTGGTAGCCAGAACCGAAGCTACATTTCAGCCGAATTTCAGCTCAATTGGTCAAGTTTAACTGGTTTAAAATTCAGTTGCAAGATTTGAACATACATATATACAAACTTAAACATGAAGTTGTATCCCAAAGCTAAGCACAGGCATTGTTTTTTCTTTGACAGCAATTCGGAATAGGAAAGAGTCCGCCGCGCTGCTCCACGTCGTACAAGTACTGTTTATATCTGCATCATCATCATCATCATTTCACCAGTGTCACCCGAAACATTTCTGTGATGAAACACACTGTAGTCGTCACCGTGAGACACAGTTCTTAGATCCCAGTAATTACAAGTTAACAGTGTCCTTAAGACCGAAACAACTGTTGGTCACTACTGCTTTACATCAGAATAACTGGCAATGCGGTTATGCCCACCTAGATTCCAGCACAAGAAACTATGTCGCCACATGAGAAGCTCAAGAAAACGCTCATACAACCAACCTCGCGCTATTTAAATTAATAAGATGCGAATTACGAGTACATACCGATAAAGACCATAAGACATGCCTTTTAACGAAGAAAAATGGACTCAAATTTTGGGTGCGTCTCATAGTCGGAAGGTTACTTTAAAATATTTTTTCTAAAAAGCCATCTCTAAATTTAAGGTAAGTATGACGCAAGTTATCTCAAGATAATCGGGCAATCACCAATTTAATTACACTCTTTGTCTATGAGTTATGTTAAAAATAAATAAAAAAAGTGATTCGAAAGTAACGTTACAATATATTTTTCTAAAAATTATCTTGCAAATTTGAAGTGCGTCTTATCGTCCGGTGCGTCTTGTAGTTCGAAAAATACGGTATATAGATAAGGGTAATCGTAATCATCCTAAACAGATCAGGCCACTCGATCTGACGAGTAGCTACCCTTTTCAACCGGCATAACATGCACCAAAAAACGAATAAAATTAAGAAACAAATACGAGGTTAAAATACTGATAAAGACTCCAGAGTTCGAAAGCCTTTTGGATAAGGTTTAATTTTTATGTTATGTGGTCGACAACCTCAACTCAGCTGCAGCGTTAATGCTCGGTAAACAATTACGAACAAACACTTTCTTTTATCTACTGAAATTATGTTAAAAGGTGACCACGTAATATACTCATTTAACTATAAAAAAACATTCATATAAACTCTGATAAGGATGTCTTTGTCTAGTTTAAAAGTAAAAGCGCTAGGGAGCTGTTCATATAACTGGAATGTTGTAAACTCGGTGCCTGTTCGCTTCGTGCTTAAAGTTTCGCTTTACAATAAGGTTAATATAAAATCGTTTTATAATCTGTCCGGGGAAATTAACAATTTAAAAAAGCATCAAAGCTGAGCTGTTAAAACCAGGTCTATGTCGTAACTCTGGTAGGTTTCGTGATGTTTTTTTTTTGCGTATGAAGCTCATTCATTGGTTAATGGGATCAAATGAAACCTACTAGACTACTTTAATTTTAGAAAAATAATTAAGGTTCCGCGCAAAAAATTAAAACCCCAAAATCTGATTCAAAAATGGAAGTATATACGTACATCATCGATCGGGGACGGCTTTTTACGCGGGAGAAACCGCGGGGCACAGGTAGTTTTACGAGTATAAAAATAAAAGCGATTAACTTGGTGTTGATGCCATCACGATATCTCCGAAACTAAAAGATGAGAAAACTAACTAAAAGACTTGAAACTAATACACTAAACTAAAAGACTTGAAATTTGGCATACGTATTCCTTTCCCGACATAGACACTCACTAAGAACGGATTGCCGAACATTTACTCCTAAATGGGCAAACGGGCTGGTGCTGTTTTTTATCTCGAGTGTTTTTTCTAACAGTTAATCCCGTGCGAAGTCGGGGCGGGTCAGCTACTGTTATATATTCTGATATCATCGTGCCCACACATTGTGGCGCTTTAGTAATTAAACTATAATCGAGTTTGAGCAGCACTACTATGAATAGGTGGTCCTGCCTAACAATGCTTCGGTATATTGAAAATACGATAAGAGATTGCTTTCGGATACTTCAATAGCAAATTTTAATTGAAATTACCGTGCGATATTTAGACATAGATTACTCCAGCAGAGTTATTTTTTGGTGAACTTGGTAAATTTCAATGAAATTACTTTAACGGCACAGTCCCTTGAGGAATCTTAACTTCTTATCCGTAGTGCAATGCAAATCAATGAGGTTCCGCCGTCTTCTTATATAACAAATAGCTGTGCCCCGCGGGTTCACCCGCGCAAAAAAGCAGACTCCAATCCTTTCCTATTTGAATCGGATTTTTGGGTTTTAACCTTTTGGCGCGGAACCCTAATTATTTTTATAAAATTAAAGTAGCCAAGTTACCCGCTATAATATCAGCTATCTGTCAATGAAAGTCCCGTCAAAATCGGTCCAGCCGTTTCGAAGATTAGCCGGAACAAACAGACACACAGACAAAAATTAAAAAAAAAAAATCTTGTAAGTACCGTATATACTTTCATAAACATTGAGTAAAACGCTGTTATTTTTTATCACAAACAGACACTTCTATTTTATTTATTTGTATAGATTTAATGAACCTAGAGATAGTTTATTTTGCATTCCTTTAACACCTTAAGCACTACATGCTTAATTTAAATTAATTGAGTACAGTTTCGGCAAAGTGATAGGCAACAGTAAAAAAAAGGGAAAGGCAAAATGTCTTTATTAAACATTTTACCAAGCTAAAGTCGTCAAAATTACTTTATTCAATTTAGCCTACTTTAAATCTCTTACGATCGTCAAAATGTACTACTTAAAGTGAAACCGAAAAGAAACTTTGGGGTAATTTTTTCGATGCAAATTAATACGATGTATGTAATGTGCTATACGATACCTTTATAGGTATTTTTAGTAGCCGTTAGTAGTATAAGGAAGAAGAAAGAGAAAGACAGAAACATACTTTATTCGTCGTCACAAATCAATACAATGGTATCGACTACATAGTGAAGTAAAGTAAAGTTTCAGCCTATAAATGTCCCACTGCTGAGCACAGGCCTTCACTCATTTCTGAGAGGGTTTTGGAGCTAGGAAGAATCCGCCACGCTGCTCCAATGCGGATTGGCGGACTTCACATGTCATCGAAAAGTATTTCTATTCCTCGGACATGCAGGTTTCCTCACGATGTTTTCCTTCACCGCTAAGCACGTGGTAAATCAGCACTTAAAATTGTTGAACAATATTAGAGGTGCTGGCACCGGGGATCGAACCCAGGTTACTCGCTTACTATGAAATCAAAGGCGAGCACCGGGCCCCTTAGCTACCACGACTTCATAGTAATCGACTACATAGTAAATACATGTAAATATATATAGCAATTGGTATTGGATTGCAGCAACGTACAGGTACCAGACTCAGCATGACGCTACAGCAGTCTTGATGCGGCGCTGAAATGTCGGGACCATTTATAAAATTAGCAGGCTCGCTAGTTCAGAGTAAGATTCAAGTGTGGAGTTCTCCAATGCAACATAAATAGGTATGCCATTGGTTAACGTGTTCGCCGTCTTGACCCTAAACACCATATGGTACTGTTTATCAGTTTGTCTGTTTTCAATTAAAAAGATCTTATTTAATAGAATCAGGCGTTACTTTGAGGACATCCATTATAATGAAGTAAAGAAAGTAAATTTGCTAAGTAGACCACTCTCGATTGCTCTCGACTTCAGTAGTGGTAGTATTGTAGTGGTGGAGGATATCTGTGGCGGTTCCCGGTGGCGGTGTTAGTTTGCTTGTGCACGCTATTGAGCGGTGCTCTTCAAAAACTAGGTCACATACACCATTTTATATTTTGCATGCGGATCTTAGCAAATTAACTTCCTTTCCTTCATAATTACACCTTTTCACAATTGCACGACTAATAACGTAATGTATAAGAGTTCCGAAAGATAGAAGCCTTTTGCAGATTGTGATAGAACGCGCTGTTACCAGTTATGGTTCTGCTACTCGTCACTCTCCATTAGTGCTATAATTCTTTTGGAAGAGCATAGGCCTTTCCCTGTCGAAACGATCCATTTATATGCTGTAGAACCCCCGCAGCGGTTCTATAACATATTCATTACAAAGCCAATATCCCAATCGGTATACCAGCACGCTTAAATAGAGCAGAATATCAACAGATTTCTAAACTACGTAAAGTTGAAATGACAAGGGAAAACGAATGCCAGTGGTAAAGTGCACGAAACTTGGACAACACGACCGTGAATAAATATGAGCACAAGAGGCTGCGGAGTTCACTCGCTCGGTCCCCTGGGAGCCTCTCCACCTCGACACATTGTTAAACTCATTCATAAAGAGCGCCACACTGCTACATATTGCAATGAAAATTTCGTTACAACGGAAGCCGGGTACCGGCCATTTAAACAATATCTTTGTGACTATTGTCAACAATACTACGTTTAAGACAAATCATTAATGAGACTTTACTAAGCGTTACAGATAAACATAGAGAGCCGTGGTAGCTCAGGGGCTAGGCGCTCGCTTTTAATTTCATAGTACGCGAGTGACCTGGGTTCGATTCCCGGTGCCGGCACCACTAAAATTGTTAATTGCAATTTTAAGTGCTGACTTACCACGTGCTCGGCGGTGAAGGAAAACATCGTGAGGAAACCTGCATGTCTGAGAAATTAAAAATATTTCGAAGACATGTGAAGTCCGCCAACCCGCATTGGAGCAGCATGGCGGATTCGACCTAGCTCCATAACCCTCTCAGAAATGAGAGGAGGCCTGTGCTCAGTAGTGGGACATTTATAGGCTGAAACTTTACTTTTTCTTTTTTTTTACAGATAAACAATAATTGCACAGATAGACGTGCATTTATAAATGACTTTCTTTTCCCATTTATATGCCTGCATTACTTATAACCTAAAACCGCGCCGAGGAACCAAGCTATGTAACAATGAAGAACAAATTCGTCTTTATTCATAGGTATTCGCTTCGTTTTAATAAATAAATAAAGTTTATTTATTAAAACGTGATGTACTCCATCCACAAAAACGAGCAGTACTCAGAAAGTGTTTTCTTATTTGATTGGTTAGACATAAGCAATAAGACATAAGGCAGCGTTCAAGACAATTTTTTTTGTAGAAAGTGACTAGACGAGCATATCGTACACCTGAGTAACCTGGTAAGTGCAACGTCCGCCCATAACAAACGCTGTGTCACTCAGGTTATTTTTGTGTGGCATCACACTGCACCCATATAACCAGTGATTACACTAGCTTTCAGTGTCCTTCAGACCGAAATACAGCAATGTATGCAAAGTAATGTTAGTTAAACTAATGTATCGTTCATAAATATCGATGTTTTTAAGAACGATACATCGCCGATACATCGACGGCAAAAGTGTCAAACGTCGACATCGTACATCGATTCCGTTCGTGCTCTGTGATTATAGTTACCTACTTACACTTGTTTTCAAACATGTGATTAAAATGTACCTTCTTAAATTCCATTTCAAAATTTTTACGTCCAAACAATAATTAAGAATTGAGACTTAAGAATTGATGTCTCAGGTTGTCGAGCGCAGTGTGGTGTCGCACTGTTCTGGATGACACAGCATTTGTTATAGGTAGACGTTGCACTTACCATCAGGTGAACGTTTTGCTCGTTCCGTCCCTTTTGTCAAATAAAAAAAATTCAATTGCTAAAATGTTTTTATTTAAAAGAACGATTTTGTTGTTAGTGGTCTAGTTAATTGAAAGTTAGCTAAGGTTTTGTATACTGTTAAGATTGGTATAGTTTACATACTTACTTACATTTGCATTGAATATGTACTTATATAACCACGTTGTAAGTCGTGTGAGTGTGATGGATGAGAAAATTAACACATCGGAAAAACATCGATGTATCGTTTTTAATAACGATGTTTTTTAAACTTCGACGTTTTTAAGTACGATGTTGCCCTATCCGTAGGTAGGATTCCGACCACCAATAAGAACGCTCCTAATTGTTTAAAAAAATAAGTACGTCAACTGAGCAGTTATATTCGTAGTTACGTCTATTTTTACACTTACCACAAAGCACGGTCTAGAGCTATCTGTATTCATGACCATTTATTTTCTTTTTTCATTGCTTTATACAAAAAAGGCCACCTCGGCATGCGTATCTTCTAGAAATAGAAAAAGAGCCTCTCAATTGCTAAGAGACCGGCAACTCGTCCGCTATTGCTATCATGGGCGGTTATGATCACGTTTTTTTTTGGATAAAATGACGAGACGTGAAAACGTTCCTGTGATGGTAAATGCAACGCCTGCCCATAACAAAGGCTGTGTCACCCAGAACATTTGTGTGTGGCACTACACAGCGCCCGTCACCTTGAGACATCAGTTCTTAATTCTCATATGACCAGTGATCACACTGGCTCTCAGTGCCCTTATGGGTTATCGTTAAACTCTTGGGACGGATTATTGTTGGATCATAGAAAGTGATGTTCAATTGTATATGCTTCAAACAATCACAACAACACACATCGACGACATATATTATAATAATATGTTGTCAGAATCAGTAACTAGTTATAATTGACTTGTCTTCGAACGGCAAACGGAAGTGACAGGTTCATTATGGTTCCAATCGTCCACCAACACCTACGGACCAGCCATACCTACGGACAAACACGTATAGAGTGTATGTGTTAGACTTGAACAGAGCTGGCGTTGAGTGAATACAAACTACTAGTTGACACCCGCGACTTCGTCCGCGTGGAAAAAGGTATTTTAAATATCCCGTGGGAACTATTTCACTTCCCGGGATAAAAAGTAACCTATATCCGTTCTCAGTATGCAAGCTATCTCTGTGCCAAATTTCGTCAAGATCGGTTCAGCGGTTGAACAGTGAAAAGGTAACAAACGGACAGAGGGACAGAGAGAGTTACTTTCGCATTTTTTCATTAGTATGGATTGTATATATAAACAGGTGCACGACTACTGCGAATAACGTAACAGCGTATAAATGTCACACTGTTGAGCACAGACCTCCCCTCATTTCTGAGAGTCCGCCACACCGCTCCAATGAGGGTTGGCGGACTGCACATGTGGTCGAAATTTTATCATTCCGAAGACGTGTCAGATGAAAATCAGCGTCATTCTTAAGGGATTTACATTTAAGCTGATCTGGAGACCTATTGGTTCGGCCATGAGACACGTACATTGCTTGCATTATTTTATTTTTTTTGTTTTCTTTTTATATGTACTTTCTTGCATTATTTTATTTTTTTGTTTTCATTTAAGCGCTTACCATTTTTTTAATTAACTTTGTTTTAACAGGTTTTTCCCCTTTTTTATTATTATGATAAATGTTTTCTTTCTTCTTCTTTCCTTCTTTTAACGCTGTCTTCCTTAAACCACGCAGGTGGTAAATCAGCACTTTATATTGCAGAACAATTTAAGATGCCCGCACCGGGGATCGAACAGGTCACTCGCTTACAATGAAATTTAAGGCGACCGCCGGCCTCTTATTTGCCACGTTTAGAAAATCTGGAATCCACGCAACTGCAAAATTCTACAAGCGTGAAGTTACGTTGCAACTGATCCGACATTTATCTCATTCGCAGTTGTAACAGTACGTGTTCAAATTTACAGCGTCAACAACAGGGCTCTGAGAGCACCCGAGCTTATTCCCGTTTCGTTCATTTTTAAAAGCCACTTGTACAAACGGCACGAGCGCTGAACAGGGCGCGACATGGCGTGGAGGCCACTACAGCGACGTGTGCGACGAATTTGCACTCTTGAAAAGTTATATTTGCTGCACATTTTCCAATTTTGATTTTTACTCGTTTAAAAGCATACAGGGAAACCAAGTTTTGTCAGAAATGGAAATACAATACAAAGAGCTCACTAAAAATATCAGGTTTAAATATTTGGACGGTCTGTTCTTTCACCTAGTAGGCGTTTTAGAATTTATGTACATACATACATAAGATCACGACTGTATCCCATAAGGGGTAGTCAGAGACTGGGCACTCACTGCAAAAACAGATGACTACCACAATCCACGTTTCACCAATACAATAAATGCCCTCGGTGTGATAGGTGGTGAGCCCATCGCCACCATGCGCTGTTGGGTGCACAGTGCAGTTTAATTCCTTACTCGCCTTTTACGAGATCCATTGGATGAGATGGAGTGGTAGTATTCTTTGAACGAGCCGCCACCACACGGCTATTTTTGTAAGCACGGGAATTTATGTAACTTTAAATAATAATAAGGTAGGAAAGATAATTTGCTAAGGTCCGCATGGTGTATATTACCTACTACCTGATTGTCGTAGAGTCAATAACAGTTGATAATGCTTCGTTTTGAGGTAGAGTTGCAGTGGTGGAGGGTATTTGTTTGCGGTTCCCGGTGGCGGTGTATATTTACTAGTGCACGCTATTGTTGGAGTGCAGGCGATGCTCTTTAAAACTAGGTCATACATACCATTTTATATTTTGCATACGGATCTTAGCAAATTAACTTTCTTTCCCTATTATAATGGATAACAGCAAAGTAACGCTTGATTCTATTAACTACTTAAAATTATCTCCTCCATAATGATAAATTGCTCAGCACACTACTGAGCAGAACCGTGGTAACTCGGGGGCCGGATGTTAAATTTCATACTACGCGAATGACGTAAGTTCGATCCCCGGTGCCGGCACCTCTAACCTGTTCTGCAATTTTAAGTGTTGATTTACCACGTGCTCAGCGGTGAAGGAAAACATCGTGAGGAAACCGGCATGTCCGAGGAATAAAAATATTTCTAGGACATGTGAAGTCTGCCCGGCTCCTAAACCGTCTTAAAATGAGAGGAGGTCTGTCCGAGAGGAGGCCCGTGCTCAGCAGTGGTATATTTGTAGGCTGTTACTTTTTTTAAAAGTAAATTACAATAAAACAATGATAATAATAGCTGGGTGTCGTAAGACTCGACTAAGACTGAAGTATCGATCACGGTGACGACGGTACGGTGTTACACAGAAGGTGCCATGCAGAGGTATTAAGGTGATTCTGGAACTGCTCAACCACCCGCTTGCATCCTGGAGACGGACAAAGGAAACTTTTTATCCCGGAAAATCAAATTGTTGTCACGGGATATTTATAAATCCTATATCCAAGCGGACGAAGTCGCGGGCATCATGCAGTTGCCGTATAAAACTCAATACGGTGAGACAGACAAGAGTTATTTGTTTTTACTTTAGATTTTTAGAAAAGAAATGGAGACGAACACGATCACCATTTCTACGATCTAAAAAAGCATTTTCCCGACTAGCCACATAATTTAAGAACGAGCACTTAGTAAACGATAATAAACGAATGCAAACAACGCAGACGAAAAACATGGAATGAAAGTATACCTTCAACGCAAACACGATCAAATATTAAAGCGGTTTCTTAACATAAAAGTTTCGCGTTTGTTTTATGTACGTCGTCTCGAAACGCGGAGTAGGCCATTGGAATATTCAGTACTGCGGTGTGGAATCAGCAGTCTTTCTTCGGAATTATTGCCATAAAAAATAATACGCCAATATTATCATACTACGCTGACGCTGTCTCTGTTTGATGTGAGCATACGTTCCGATTCTGCTGCGTTGTTATTTGTTACGTACACGTTTTACTGTATGAAGTTTTTATGGCAAAAAAAAAACCGCCGCGCACGACTTAATTTTCATAGTTAATTATAAGTACTGATTTAACAGATGCTTGGCGGCTTTTTACGGGTGGTAGGATTCCTAAGCAGGAATCTTTCTAGATAGGTACCACCCCAGGCCAGTTATTCTGCCGTAAAGTACAAGCATTACTGTGCTTCGGTCTGAAGGGCACCGAGAGCTAGCGTAATCACTGGACATATGGGCTTAAGAAGTGATGTCTCAGGGTGACGGGCGCAGTGTGATGTCACACAGAAATGTACTGGGTGACACTTTTGTTATGGGAAGACGTTGCACTTACTATCCGGTGAACGTTTTGTCCGACTCGTCATTTTTACAATAAAAAAAGGAAAAGCTTGTTAAGGAAATTGCGTGTCTGAGAAATGAAAATATTTTCGAGAATTTGTGATATCCGCCAACCCGCAATAGACAAGCGCAGCGAACGTTTCGCGGCTCTAAGCTCTAAGCTAATAAGGAGGGGGGATGATTAAAAAAAGGGGAGATTCTATTTTCGTCTGTATGTATTTTTTTTACCAATCTTTTTTAAGCCAGCAATTTTCGAAGCAAACAGTCTCGCGATTTTGTACGCGTGGAGTTTCTAATTCAAGTAACTACCGAGAACTTTGATACATTATAATGACAGAAAAATTAATGTTGTCTAAAGATTCAACATCCTCATCATTTCAGGTTTTCAGAGGTCCACTGAACACAGGCCTCCCCGTAGATTGCCACAAAACACGTTCCTGAGCGACCTGCATCTATCGACTTCACGCAACACCATTCCGGTCGTCGCTCCATCTAGTGGGATGTCTTACAGATGATTACCATTTAGTATTACTAAAATTTCCCGACTGTGTCTCTAGTAGTATTTTTATACGGACTGAACACAGAGAACATCGGTTTCATATAGTTTAAAGAAAGAAAAAGAGAAGTTTATTTGAAGTACCCGCGCAATAAATACAGGCATAATTGTAAATAAAACACGGAAAAATTAAAACAATAAATAAAATAAAACATTCATGAAAAAATACAATGCCATAGTACAAGAAAAACAAAAAAAAAGTAAAAAAGAAAAAAAAAACGAAACTTAAACGATGCACGGTATGTCACTAGGACAACTATACTATTTCCATTTCTTTATTTTCTTGATGACAGTTCCAACTTGATACGAGTAGTTGTAGTGTTGAGACCAAATACATACATACATAAGATCACGACTATATCCCATAAGGGGTAGTCAGAGACTGGGCACTCACTGCAAAAACAGATGACTGCTACAATCCACGTTTCACCAAAACAATATAATGCCCATCGCCACCATGCGCTGTTGGGTGCACAGTGCAGTTTAAATTTATATTAATAAATTATTTTATTATTAATTCATAGCAGCAGCGAATATTAATTCATAAAATTGATATTATTTTTAAATCGGTCAAAAGTCAAAAGAGCCATGACTTCTGCTTCTCAGTCTTTAGTCGAAAGATCTTGTAATAAAACTACATTTACGGATTATATTCCGTTTAATTTTTACTATTTATAATCCGACGTTTCCGACTCAGAGGGAGATCCCAGATAATATAAATAAAACGCGATAAAATCTGTAAATTTAGTTATATTAAATGTGTAGTGTTCGTATAACAAATCGTTTAATATTACATTAGGGACTCCGCCATCTTGTTGCAATTAAGGAAGAAAAGAATATTTTTTATTCAATACAGATCATTTACATAACACTCATTGAACGAAACATCCTGGGAAGAACCAGCAAGAAACACAGCGAGATTTTTTATCTTTTAAAAAATCCAAATAAGTAATGATATCGATCGCATATATTTATTATATTTTGAACAAAGACAAATACAACAAAAACATTCAAATATATTTCAAGGTGGGAACACTCAATGGCCCACCGCCATTTTGTGTTTGTTTTAATCTGTCATTACTTATTTTACAACAGCTTCGAAAATTTTAAAGAAGTTGGCATTATCAATCAAGAATTAATACGTGTAACATCTTGTAATGTAATATAACATTAGTTAGTAAATTAAAAGTATCCGGCAGTAGTTTAGTTTCTTACATATTGTAAAAAAATATAGGGTCTGTTATCGTGTTACGTGTATCGATATAGCTCCATCAGTTTATCCGACTCTGGTATAACCTTGTACGTGTGTAAACGTCATATTGTTATAAAATAATGCATACATAATGCTAAAAAAGACGCTCGTTCAAGTTTTCACAGGAGATGTCATCGAGAAAATAAAAAAATGGAAATAGTATATATGGCAAATATCTGGATTAAAAAGTATTAAAAAAAACAAATCAACAGTAAAAAAAACTACCTATATCCACACGTACATGGCGGAATGCTTCAAAAAGAAATGCCACTCGGGATGTGCTAGGATGTGTTGAACTGACACAACCTCGCCCTAATTGTCAGTGCCATCCTAATACGGAGAACTATGTATCATAAAAACTTTTGGCGCCAACTCGAAAAGTGGCAGTAGTTTTTTTTTTTAATTTTGTAATTTCTGTCTATATTTGGAGTTTTGATGTTTAATATTGATAGTTTATTATGCAGCTCCTGAAAGTGTACAGGAATTGGAAAATTCAATTCAAGACCAAAATTGTGCTTTTCGTTTTGTCTCCATCAGTCCAGCAAATCTTCAGTAAAAGTCAACTATCATTTTACTGTCGATCGAAATTTTGAAGTCTTGCTGCTTGAAGATTGTATACTTGGATATGTTACTTGACACTGGAAAATAGTTTATGACTGTTTCCATTAATTAATAAATAATAATTATTTATATCATATATATATAATTATTATTTATTTATTTTATTCATGTTCATCATATATTAGCCGTGTGGTAGCGGCTTAAGAGAATCTGCCACCCCGTCTCATCCCGTGGGTGTCGTAAAAGTCGACAGGAGAAAATATAAATCAGAAGATGGGCAGCAGCATCTCCTGGAACATCTGAATAAATAAACTGCGGTTGCCAACCTGCCTGCCAAAGCGTTACATATATATATATATATATATATGATATAAATACATTCACCTCATAACTTATGGCCACGCAACTCTCTTGACCCGTCCTGTTCGGTTCCAGGTCGGCAACCTTCAACAGGCATCCAATTAAACGAGTGGTCGCCATTAGATCTAATATGATAGAATTATTCAGTAATGCGTGAGTTTCCGAGTGGGCAGTCTCGGAGGGACGGAAAGGGACTTTCTATAAATGTTTAATATCTATGTCCAATACTTATAGTCTGCACTATTGTCGACCTAGGCTAGCCCTCTGGGCGCAAGCATTTACAAACTTAAAAGGTTTGAAAAAGAGCAAAAAAAGCGATGATCTTTTCTGTGTTCTTTTACTAATGACTGGTGGTAGGATTCCGATGCAGGAATCCGTCTAGGTAGGTACCACCCCAGGGCCAGTTATTCTGCCGTGAAGCAGTATTGTGCAAGCACTACTGTGTTTCGGTTTGAAGGGCACTGTGAGCTAGAGTAACAACTGGGCATATGAGAATTAAGAACTGATGTCTCAGGGTGACGGGCGCAGTGTGGTGTCACACAGAAATATTCTGGATGACACAGCATTTGTTGTGGGTGGACGTTGCACTTACCATCAGGTGAACGTTTTGCTCGTTTCGTCACTTTATACAATAAAAAATAAAAAAACATTTGCATTTTGCATGGTTACTATGTAAGTTTTAATACGAAAGAAAGTCACCACAAGCAATTCGTTCACCTGTAAGTAAGTGGAACGTCTGTCCATAAAAATGCTGCACCACCCAAAACATTTCTGTGTGGTACCACACTGCAATGGTGCTCCTGAAACATTACTTCTCGAGTCACATATGCACTGTAATAACACTAGCGAACATTGCCCTACAGAACAACATATACTGCACTGCCGAAAGGTGTCCGGCAGAGTGGAGCAGCACCTACCTCTTTCCTATCGAGGTGTCGTAAGAGTCAACTATGGTATTGTACGTCGACCGCGTAGTCTAGTGGTCAGAGTACCTGACTTCTACGCCGCGGGTCCTGGGTTCGAATCCCAGCCGGAGTCAACATTTGTGCTAAAACACAAATTGTTGGTTTTCGAGTCTGGTTGTGTTGTGATTGTCCCCATGTTTCTGACACTGCGTCCTAGCTTACCTCCGATCTTATCGCATCAGCGCTACATCGGGCACGGATAGGTTGGGACGCCTTTGTGTTTGCGCGTAGACTTGTGGCACTATAATACCTCCTGCGCAGTTGATGGCTCTCGACAGTATTCGGAAGTTGTCGCCGTGGTAGAAATCGGCTAGGAGAACATCATCGTCATTGTACGGACAGCCTTTTTTCGTTCAGAGTAACACCATAATATGCAATGCTAAACAAAAATAATATTTTGTTTACAAGCTTTTATTTGTGAGGCCTACGTCCAGCGGTGGACTTCTAATGTTTCTAGGGCTATAGTAGTTGTCAACACAAATCAAACAAGCCCAAACATGATGAAGCTCTCCTGCTTAGTTGATAGGTTCCTCTGACCAACTTCTTCCTCCAACATCATACCAGCACCATGGTACCATATCATTGCATTGACACCGAAGCTGCATTAGTATGCCCAAATTTTCTTCAATCTGACATTGGAAAGTAGGAAAAATTGGGCTTGAAATAAATGCTTGTATAAAAATTGCATGTGTGTTCGGCTGTAGCAAAAACTTTCCTTACATTTCGCGTAAATAATCTGGGAACTATTGTTCCCACTGCATAGCGTGGGCTCAGCGATCCACCTGCCAGTTCCACGATTGGAGGATTATTTCCATTGAAAGCCGAGTAACAGGCGCTTTGAAATCCAATGCACTGCAGAATCAACAAAATTCGTAGGAAACGTTTTTTTTTCATTTAGCAGAATGAGCATTTTAGTTTAGTTTTAAATTAAAAATTAATTATTGCCCCACTTTACAAACATACATTTCCAGGCCCGGGACCTAAAATCTTTTTGCCGTGCAAATATTTGATCGATGGCGAAATCGAACCTGCGACTATTTGGCCTTACCTTATCATTCAAAATCTCAGACTGGATGTTACGAACGATTTTAAATAAATAATTATAAAAATTAAAAGCAATAAATTCGTATCAATTTACAAAAAATACCTTCATATAGTATTTTTTGAAAATAAATATAAATGTGGTATTACCAAAGGCTCATTATAAAATCAAATCAAAATCAAGCATATCACCATACTACATTACTGAGAAGATTCTTTGAGATATTGCTCATATTGCTTCGCACAAAAAATAATAATGAAAATGTGAATGTCTTTTTTTATTGGATAAAGATAAAACGAGGAAAATGTTCACCTAATAGTCTGCCCACAGCAAATGCTGTGTCACCCAGAACAATTCTGTTTGACACCACACTGCACCCATCATCCTGAAACATCAGTTCTTAAATCTCATATGCCCAGTGATTACACTAGCTCACAGTGCCCTTCAAACCGAAACACAGTAAGTAATGTTTGCACACTACTGTTTCAAGGCAGAATTGGCCTGTAGTGGTACCTGCCTAGGCGGATTGCTGTATAGGAGTCCTACCACCATTAAAGATCATAGTACCTTCAACTATGATATCAGAACGTCAAACATCGCAGACCCGGGTACGCAGACCAGGGGTGCTGTAAAGTGCTCTAAGCGACGGGTTATAAATAGTTAAAATGAACAAAAAATCCGTAAAATTAGTTTTAATAAAGGAAATAAAGTTAATTTGCTAAGATCCGCGTGCAAAATGTAAAATGGAGGCATCCGCCGAGTGACTGTCGTAGAGTCAATATCACTTGATAATGCCTCGTTTTGATGTGAAACACGTTTCGTGTTCTCGACTTCAGTGGTGTGTATTGCCTAGTGGTAGTGTTGTAGTGGTAGAGGGTATCTGGTGGCGGCTCCCGGTGGCGGTATTGGTTTGCTTGTGCACGCTGTTGAGGGAGGGCGGGCGGTGCTCTTCAATACTAGGTAATACACACCATTTTACATTTTACATGCGGATCTTACCAAATTAACTTTCTTTCCTTTATTATAATGGATTTCCGCAAAATTAGTTTTATTAAATGAGAAATCAATCATTATAAATACCTCGCTATACTCGTGCATATGTCAGATAATATCAAAGCTTTAGATATATTTTTTCCAAGAGACGTTGCACTGAATCCAAAGTTTTACCTGAAAGAAAAAGTTTAAATTAAATTCGGTACCAAACGTCAAGAATTATATTTTATTCAGTATGGACATGCTTCTTTGGAGCGAGATGTTGAGACGAAGATCACGTAACGGAGAAATTTGATGACATCTCTTAATGATTCATGACCCATAAATGCCTTATTTTACTTTGTATTTTTTTTAAAGTAATGAAACGAGCAAAACGGTCACCTGAACACCTGCCCATAACAAATGCTATGTCACCCAGAACATTTCTGTGCGACGTCACACTGTGTCACTGTGCCACACACAGATATTCGTTCTTGAACTCATAAGCCCAGTGGTTACAATAGCTCTCAGTCCCCTTCAAACCCAAATTTGCACAATACTGCTTCACGGCAGAATAACTGGCCTGATGTGGGACCTACCTAGTAACTTCGTATTAAGATAGTGATTGTACACTTAGATTTTTTTTACTAAGATAAATCCATTTCGATGTTTAATACGAAGAATATGATTATCGATATATCTATTTTAATTTATGAAAGTTCATCAAATATACAATCAACTTTTCGGCGCCAAATTGAAAAGTGGCGGTAGTGTTTCTAATGAATTTTGTAATGTCTGTATATATTTCGAGCTTTGATGTTTACTATTGATCGTTTATTATGCATGTAAACATTAGTGAAAGTGTACGGTGATTGGAAAATTCCATTCAAGACGAAAATTATACGTTCCGTATTGTCTCCATCAGTCCCGCAAATCTTCAGTAAAAGTCAACAACCATTGTACTGTCGATCTAAATGTTGATGTCTTTTTGCTACGACTTATTGCATAAATAAAAAAAATAAAATATAAAAGGAATATGGTAACTCGACATTGGCAAAAGGACTCGATTTGGTAGCTCATTGCCAGGATCAAAAAAGAATGGAAACGAAAAATTTATCGGATCACGCCATTCAATGTTCATCGCAAGAACTGGCTGGTTGTGTTGTGCATGTTAAATGTACGTCAGGTAAAACGTACCCACGATACCAGGAGAGATTCCTGATTCCCAGTCTGCGGAATAGGTAAAATAAAAAAAATACTCTTAACCGAATTTCACGATGTACACTAATTAAGCTCATAACAAGGCGTGAATCGAATCGCGCCGGATTCAACTAACTAGTTAATTAGGTCGCCGTTTTGTCTGTGATTCCGTTATACTGTTCTGTGTGGGACAAAGGCCCAATAAACAAAGCGGTTCAGACAATGATTCGTGATTGACGCCGATTTCATTTTAAACGTGTTTATTCTTTTAAAAGCGATATATCCTTTATTAATGATTTTGAATACTTAATTAAACAGATATATTTTCACTCTGACACCTATTAAATAAGAAAAAGTATAGTAACATTCCTATTATTTTTTAAAACAAGTATAGTATTGTTACGCTGTGTGGTAGCCGCTTAAGGAATCTACCACCTCCTCACATTTCGTGGGTGTCGGTAAAAGTCGACACGAGGGATAAAATTCAAACCCGAAGTAGGGCAGCAGCGTCTTCCTGGAAAATTTGAATAAATAAACCGCGGTTGCCAACCCGCATGCCAAGCGTGGCAACTGAGAGTAGGAAATGAGAGCTACAAACATATGTCGCAATCTATGGAGGAGGCCTATGTTCAGCAGTGGACTAGTGATAGCATTACTATCCGAACCATGTCCACTCCACGAAAAGACGGACTCGAATTCGTTCACACTGTACATTATCTGTTATCTAATAAATGTAGAAAAAAGTATAATAACAGTCTATAAGTACAGTTTGCTTTGGGACTGGGAAGCGTAAGCCGCGCTGTCCATGCGGGCTGTATCACCTGTCCTCAAAATATATAGACATATTGGTTTCCCCACGATGTTTTCCTTCATCGCTGAAAACGTATACGTTTAAATTATATATGTGAACAGCTAACTATAGTACTTCAATTTATATAAGATATTTAAAACATATATGAACCAAAATTTATTAGCCGATAGATGTCCGGCAGAGACGAATAGCACCTACCTCTTTCTTACCGAGATGTCGTAAGAGGCGACTAAGGTATTGTATGGACCTTTATTGCCTGCAGAATAACGCTAAAACATACAATGATGTCACTAACACTTGCTCGTGGGAACGTAATGGGGAGTAAGATTTTTTAACAAGTAACAAAATGGCGACCACGTGGTTTTCCACCCGCCGCCCACTTATATTGGAAAAAGGCGTGACTGTATGTATGTGGACTAAAATACTGTGTAAGTGTCGTCATCTGCTTCCGATTACTTTGGCGAGCTATCAACTGCGCAGCAGATATCATAGTGTTATATGTGTACGCGGACAGAGGCACATCACACTGGTACTGACTCGGCCTAAGCTACCCGCGTCCGATGCGATTAAATCAAAAGAGGGAAAGGATGCAGTGTCAGAGATGGGATTCGAATCCAGCACCCGCGGCGCAGAAGTCGAGTACTCCAACCAACGGCCACGTGTTCGCTAGCTAAAATTTACTAGCATCGAATCGTCAGTCGTATTCATCTCATTCAGTGCGATCTATTGATTTATATCCACGCATATTGAGTTCGAGGGAGTTCTAAAAAAAAAATCTTGTATTACTCGCCGAAGCAATTTCGGCGACAAATGTTCCGTACGTGGCGGGCATCTGTTAAAATTTGCCGCGCACTCAATTCTGTCGGTCGGGACTACACGACGCAGACACGTCTTTGATAGATTGTTTTCAATCAGTCATTTCCTTCAGGCTCATTTGGATCAATATATCTATTTAAATACAATAGGTAAGTTTTAAGAAGCAATACGTTTCAAGTAATAGACGACTGCTAAATGTATTTTTCTATTGAAAATAATGACGAGACGTACCTTGTGACCTCCCAGTGCCTAGTAATTAGCTATTAGTGTTCTAGACGTCTCGTCGCAAAGCTAGTGGATCAAGCTGATCGTTAAGAACCCGGTCGTCGACCATTCGAGCCGCTGTACGCTGGATGCAGTCGCATGGATAGAGCTGGCGGTGTCCAAACCCAGAGATGAGAACAGTACTTGATGTGAGGCCGGAGCGGTGGGCCGGCATGAACTGTACCGCTCTACTCAGTACGCCGAGCTTTATTGAGGCCAATTTCGCCTTCCCTTCCAAGTGACCACGAATTGAACGGCACTCGATATCGTCAACGTCAAGAATTCTACTACTAGCTGAGGCTACAAGGTGAGGGAGATGGCTGCCTCATGCGTCATACTTGTGAACAGGTGGTGTTGGTGGAGGCTGGTCTGCTCGAGTTTGCAATGCATTTATTCGTCGTTTCAGCCTATCACTAGTTCACGGATGAACACAGGCCTCCCCCATGGATAGCCACAAGTTTGTAGCTCTCATATTGGAGGGATTTTGCTATAGTTGCCACGCTTGGCAGGCGAGTTGGCAACCGCAGTTTATTTATTCAGATGTTCCAGGAAGATGCTGCTGCCCATCTCCTGGTTTTAATTTCCCTCTGTCGACTTACGACACCCACGGGATGGGATGGGGTGGTAAATTCTCTTAGGCCGCTACCACACGGCGACGAAACGGTGGTAGATTGTAAAAAATGACGTTTGAGAAACGAAAATATATATATCGTACGTAGAAGAATAAATAATTTTCATTTCATTTCATTACAATGCTCTCAAAAAGATAGGGACACGACGATGAGATTCTTTTTTAGCGGTAAACGCGCAACCCGGTGTCTTCTTGCTGTTATTTGTATAAGTAGAGTAACAACTTTACTTATTATAAAAGTACTAGATGAATCCCCCGACTTCGTCCGCGTGGATATAGGTTTTTTAAATATCCCGTGGGATTTCTGTGCCAGATTTCGTCTAGATCGGTTCAGCGGTTTAACCGTGAAAAGGTAACAAACAGAAAGAGGGACAGAGAGTCTCTGTCCCTCTTTCCGTTTTTCTCTACTTTCTCATTTATAATATTAGTATGTATTCTTTGAAGAATACTACCACTCCATCTCATCCGAAGGATCTCGTAAAAGGCGAGTAAGGAATTAAACTGCACTGTGCACCCAACAGGGCATGGTGGCGATGGGCTCACCACCTATCACACCAAGTGCATTATATTGTTTTGGTGAAACGTCGATTGTGGCAGTCATCTGTTTTTGCAGTAAGTGCCCAATCTCCGACTTCCCCTTATGGGATACAGTCGTGATCCCTTATGTATGTATGTATTCTCACTAAAAATGCTCGTTTCCATCAATTATTTCCAACAGTTAACAGTGTAAACAGGGAAAATTGAAGAAACTACGTTAAAAAGTGTAGACGAGTGAGCAATGTTCATGTTTCGTTGTTTCTAGCCGAGTAGGCGGATTGATTGCGTTTGACGGACTCGGAGCACACTGCACATCTCGCCGACCAATACCGTACAGTACCTGAGGTTGACTGTTGGACTCGCTGTCCGTTTCTGTTCTATTCATCATTGCATCATCATCATTTTAGCATATTTCTAGTCGACTGCTGAACTCAGGGTCTCTAAATTTTTTTATTGGATAGAGTGAGAAAACGAGTAAAATTTTCACCTGATGGTAAGTGCAACGTGTGCCCGTAATAAATGCTGTTTCACCCAGAACATTTCTGTGTGACACTACACTGCGTTAGTCACCCTCAGACATCAGGTTGTTAAGTCTCATATGCCCAGTGATTACTCTAGCTCACAGGGCCCTTCAAACCGAAAAACAGTAATGTTTGCGCACTTACTGCTTTACGGCAGAATACCTGACCTTGGGGTGGTATCTTGAGGAGAGGTAGTAGATTATCTTAAGCCGCCACCACACGGGCAACAGTCAATAATCAGTTCTATTAACTTAAAAGAATATTTTAAATAAAAAAATAATGGTATAGCTCAGGGGCTATGCGCTCGCTTTAAATTTCATAGTACGCCAGTGACCTGGGTTCAATTCCCGGTGCCGGCACCACTAAAGTTGTTTATTGCAATTTTAAGTGCTGATTTACCACGTCATCGGCGGTGAAGGAAAACATCGTGAGGAAACCTGCATGTCTGAGAAATAAAGCAGCGTGGCGGATACTTCCCGGCTCCAAAACCCTCAAATATAACATAGGATTTTTTGTGCGAATTCTATAGCCACAAAAGTACGTCCGCGAGGATATGGTTATTTTTTAAAGATTCCAAGGGAATTATTTTATTTTCTATTCAAAGCTTATTAAATATACAAATTTATATATTTTCTACAGAGTTCAACAAGCCAGACATTTTTGCTTCGGGGCATAAAAACACATATTCATAATCAAATACACATGATAACAGAATTATATTTTTCTTTAACATTGCCGTTATTGCAGCATAATAAACAAAAGATATAACATTTCATTTGCTCTACTTATATAAAATGTTACGAATCGTTCACCTGATGGTAAGTGCAACGTCTGCTCAATACATGCTGAGACAATCAGAATATTTCTGCGTGACACTGCGACATCAGTTGTCAAGTCTCATTTGCCCTATAATTACAGTAGCTTCAGTTCCCTGCAAACCCAAATTCGGTAATGTTTAACACATTGATTTCTTATGTTTACGCGAATATTACACATTTAATGAAATTAATTTTACGGATTTTATCGCGTTATATTTAACTATTTATAACCCGACGTTTCGAGTGCTTTACAGCACCCACGGTCACGGGGGGACTGAGGTGACATATGACCCGATGTCATAGTCAATCCGTCGGTTTTTCAGCTTTTAATTATTATTTTTGGTCCGATCTCCGCAAAGGTTAGAGAGTCTTGAGAGTCTTTTATACACTTCAAGGCAACCGCGGATGTATCTACCCAGACGGATTCATGCATAGGAGTCATACCACAAGTAAAAAATCAAATGTTCACGTCAGACTTAGGGTTCTTAATAATTTTGTTGTACTTAACTAACCTAACAGTTGAATATAAATACCAAATTTGGACTCTGAGATAAAAGCTTAGGGCTTTGAAGTTTTAACATTTATCGAAAGCGCATGCAAGTCCCTCGGGCGATGGTGCCGCGGGACGAAAGAGCCCCGGACGCGGGGGATGAAGAGATACTCGTAGTATTGCTAATTGAAAACTGCATTACATCCCTAGGCGACACGAGAGTTCGTTGTTTTGCTTAAATGTCTAAATTGTGGAGGAAAAATAATGTAATACATACATAATCCACGGCATGATACAAAAATGCTGACGGTAAGAAAATTACATACATACAGAAGATCACGACTGTATCCCATAAGGGGTAGACAGAGACTGGGCACTCACTGCAAAAACAGATGACTGCCACAATCCACGTTTCACCAAAACAATATAATGCACTTGGTGTGATAGGTGATGAGCCCATCGCCACCATGCGTTGTTGGGTGCACAGTGCAGTTTAATTCCTTACTCGCCTTTTACGAGATCCATTGGATGAGACGGAAGTGGTAGTAGTCTTTTAACGAGCCGCCACCACACGGCACACGGTAACAAAATTATCTTTTAAATAAAACGTCGCCCCACACTAGGATTGCTCCGGCGCTCCTTACTAGGAAGGAGAGAGGAGTGCAGCTGTCCTCTCTCGAGGGGTCGCTGATTATAGGCGGCCAGCGCCGTTGGGGTCGTGGAGGTGTGCGCGAGCGTTCATGGGGCCTTTCCAACATGCGATGAAGGCGAAGCACCTTAGGGTTTTAGTCGGTGCAAGTCCGACATAACCCGTCCTTCCCCCCGTGAAGGTGGATATGCGTTAGGAATTTCCCCATGACAGAAAAAAAGGGATTGCTCCTGTATCGTTGGTGCATACAACAGACATAAATTTCACATGCATGAAACAACCAAACCCGAAAACCAACAATTTGTTTTTTGTGCAAATGTTGGCCTCGGCTGGGATTCGAATCCAAGACCCGCGGCGTGGAAGTCGGATAGTCTGACCACGGGGCCACGCGGTCGTTACAAATTCTTTCAAATTGCAAAGGTGGCGTGTGGGGGGAGGGGTTAGAGAATCTGCCCCCCCATTCCGAGTGTGTCGTAAAATTTTACTAAGGGAAAGCCAGGAAAACCAAATGAATCTAAATCACGCCGACCGGCGATGAGCACAGCAGTGTCTGATGTACGAAATATCTAATAGGGGTGGAAACTAGACGGATTCCTGCATATGAATTTCTCCACAAGTTAATAGATGAAGGCGTTTTTAATTAATCAATACAAGTATATACTATTACATAACGAATCGAGTTTAAAGGCATGGGCGCTGCCTTAAATTTACTTCACAGAACGTCGGTAACTGGAGTTCGAACCCACTCTTGTCGTGTGTCATCACCATCATTTCAGCCTATCACTAGTCCACTGCTGAACATAAGCCTCCCACATAGACTGCCACAAAAGTTTGTAGCTCTCATTTCGGGAGGGTTTTGCCGTAGATGCCACGCTTGGCAGGCGGGTTGGCAACCGCAGTTTATTTTTCAGATGTTACAGGAAGATGCTGCTGCCCATCTCCTGGTTTTTATTTTCCCTCTGTCGACGTTTACGACACCCACGGGATGAGATAGGGTGGTAGATTCTCTTAAGCCACACGCCAACACCACACGGCGACCCCAGTGTCTGCACCACTAAAATTTTAATCTGGTTACGGCGGCGAAATTCTGAAAATAATAGAAAATTTAAGGATATGTGAAGTCCCGTCAACCCACACTGAAGAAGCGTTTCGGACTCCTTCTCAATAATAAGGGGTACCCTATGCCCAGCAATAGCCAAATTCCAGCCAGTTTCCAGCTGCCTCGTTGCCGGCCAGTGGCGTCGTTACACCACATACCAAAATTTAATGATGATAAAGTTAATAAAAACTAATTCTAACGACGCTATGTATCCCGGAGATATTTTAGGTAAACCACAACAGCTGCACATTGAGGTAATACCATTTAGTATGCTGGGTACGCTGGACAATGCTGGGGTGTGGGTATTAACGTATGCATGTCCGGGCCTCGCCGCTTGTGTTCAGTTCTTAGCATCGACGTGAATGTTTGTTTATTATAGTTTCGTTACAACGTACGAGTATAGCTAACCTGTATTAAAAACCACCCCAGGGCCAGTTATTCTGCCGTGAAGCAGTAGTGTTTTTTTTATTGCATAAAGTGATGAAACGAAAAATTTCTGTGTGCCACTACACTGTGCCCATCACCCTGAGACATAGGTTCTTAAGTCTCATATGCCCAGTGATTACTGCTAGCTCACACTGCCCTTTAAACCGAAACACAGCAATGTTTGCACACTTCTGCTTCACGGTAGAATAACTGGCCCTGGGGTGGTACCTACCTTGTGTTTCGGTTTGTAGGGCACTGTGAGCTAGCCTAATTACTGGGCATATGAGACTTTAGAACTTATGTCTCAGGGTGATGGGCATAGTGTGGTGTCACACAGACATTTTCTGGGTGATACAGAATTTGTTATGGGCAGACGTTGCACTTTTCATCAGGTGAACGTTTTGCTCGTTTCATCACTTTATCCATTAAAAAAAAAAAGGTATTTGCATAAAAAGTGTACACAAAGGCGGAATTAATGCCGAGGGGCATTCTCTACCAATCTACCAGTATGGCAGAGACTGGGTTTGCAGAGAACACGCTAAGGGTGCTTAGTGGGAAGGACAGACATAATTAAAACAAAACAAGTAAATGATATAAATACACATTATATACATGTACGTACACGTTGTGTGTGCTCTTGGATCGGAGTTAAGAAGTCAAACTGAAAGCGATATTTGCTCCGGGTAACTTTACGTGAGCCTGCATTTACACCACAAAGTTGGACCGGTCAGACTCGCCCTCCAACTTTTATTTCGTAACATTTTTCGATTGTTTATGGGTTGAGGTCTGGGAAAGGGTTAAAAGAGTTTACCTACATGGAATATAGTTAATACAATTAGGCGTTACTTTGTGGAAATCCATTACAATTAACGAAACGAAGTCAATAAAAAAAAAACGCAAGCAAACTAACACCACGTTGTGCACGCTTCTGCGGGCGATGCTCTTCAAAAACTAGGTCATATACACCATTTCAGCTTTGCGTGCGGACGTTAGCAGCTCCGGGGCTAGGCGCTCGCTTTAAATTTCATAGTACGCGAGTGACCTGGGTTCGATTCCCGGTGCCGGCACCACTAAAATTGTCAATTGCAATTTTAAGTGCCGATTTACCACGTGCTCGGCGGTGAAGGAAAACATCGTGAGGAAACCTGCATGTCTGAGAAATAAAAAATATTTTGAAGACATGTGAAGTCCGCCAACCCGCATTGGAGCAGCGTGGCGGATTCTTCCTAGCTCCAAAACCCTCTCAGAAATGAGAGGAGGTTCAGCAGTGGGACATTTATAGGCTGAAACTTTACTATTTTTTTAGCAAATTAACATCGTTTCCTTCTTCATTACGTGGAATATGGAAACAAATGATCTTAAGGTCGACCACGACGACATTGTTCCATTGAAGACAGCGACAAGATGAGTAAATTAGTACCACCAACCAACCATCTGATGGTAAATGCAATGCCCGAAACAAATGCTGTTTCCCCACGAACATCTGCGTGGCACCACACTGTGCTCTTCAACCTGAGACTTCAGTTCTAAAATAATATGCCCAGTATTTACACTAGCTGCCAGTGATCTTCAAATTTAAAGTCAGTAATGTTTGCAGTTTTCATTCAATTTTTTTTTAAAGTCATATTTATTTGATATATATCCTAAATAAATTCGCGCCAAATCTGACAAGCGACAGGCTCACGTCGCCGCGACATAATGGGCCAGCTGGATAAGCTCCTTGCTAATGTAGCTAATTAAATTACGACCTTCCCGCGCGACTCGTTTACGAAATGCGGGGGCAATGATAAATACCATAGAGCGACTTAATTACATTTTTATTTATAACGATTAGTCCCAGTGGCCAACTCAGCGACGAGGCTTAACGGCCAGTGTAACTGACTGCTGTTCATGGTTCTTTCTTTAAATGACGTGTGTTCATGACAGTGTCAGTGTGTCACTGGTGGTAGGATTCCTATGCAGGAATCCGTCTAGTTAGGTACCACCCAGGGCCTTCTTTATTCTGCCGTGAAGCAGTAGTGTGCAAACATTACTGTGTTTCGGTTTGAAGGGCATTGAGAGCTAGCGTAGTCACTGGGCATATGAGACTAAAGAGCTGATGTCTCTGGGTGACGGGCGCAGTGTGGTGTCAACCAGTAATATTCTGGGTGACGCAGCATTTGTTATGGGCAGACGTTGCTCTTACCATCACGTGAAGGTTTTGCTCGTTCCGTCACTTTTATGAAAAAAAAAAGAATATCAGACGTGTGTTATTATTTATTTATTTATTTATTTATGGAAACAGTCGTAAACTATTTTCCAGTGTTAAGTAACATACTATCCAAGTAAACTTTGCGAACCAGTGTAGTTAAAAAAACAATGACGTTCAATAAGTATTATGAAAATGATCTATATTAAATAAAAAAATATTCTATTCTATTCTATCCTATTCTATACAATCTTCAAGCAGCGAGACTTCTAATTTTCGGTCAACAGTAGAATGATGTCTTTTACTGAAGATCTGCTGGACTGATGGAGACAAAAGTACAATTTTGGTCTTGAATTTTCCAATTCCTGTACACTTTCACGAGCACTTGCTGCATAATAAACTATCCACATTAAACATCAAAACTCAATATATACAGAAAAAAACTACCGCCACTTTTCGAGTTGGCGCCAAAAGTCCAGACGTGTGAAGATCTTTAATGAACCAGTTCTCTGTTCCGAAACATTAATGCGATCCGAATGTTCCGAAATACTTCTGTCAGTACAAATGGTTTGGAACTCGATGATTTCAACTGTCAGGCGGTCAGTGACACTAATGTTCCAGTTACATTTGAAATTTATCTTGTGGGATTATGATGTATAGATACTTCATATGTTATAATATCATTACTCGTGGAAACGCAATGAGAAATAAGAATTTTTTGACTCCCTTATATGGTAAATTGTCAAAATTAGCATACTTTACTCGGCGTTCTCATTTTCATCTTGAAGTAATCAAATCCATTAAGTCAATTAACACGGCTTCGGATATCTAACATTCACAACCACTCGTGACGTCATGAAATCTGTTGAGCAGCATCTCCGCCGTGCAAAGCACAGATTTATATCGAAATACCTTTCTCTTTTAAGCTTAAAGCACGCGTTGGAAATGATCCTTTAACACCTTCAGCACACAGTCGCAATTGCTTAGGAGTTTCGTATCTACAGAGGCGGTTCAGTTTAATACGGTGCAGACGTAGAAATATGTGTGGTGAAAATTGAAATACAAAATGTATTATTGTATTATCCTAGTATTATTACAGAATTTGGGGCCGACTGAGGACAAAGAAATTGGATGCGAAGTTACCTAACTCTGTAAGAATATATATGAATAATATCTATGTTAAAGAATTCTGTAGTAGAATTTTCAGTTTTTTTCAAGAAACATGCCATAAGAGGAGATTTGAACGTTATTTGGGTTTATTGTAGAGTCTACACTTACTACTACAGTCCAGCCGATGAGAGAATGCGACCTGACATATGAAGATACCTAACTTTGTAAGAATATCTATGTAAAAGAATTCTGTAGTAGAATTTTCAGTTTTTTTCAAGAAACATGCCATAAGAGGTATTTAAACGTTATTTGGTTTTATTGTAGAGTCTACACTTACTACTACAGTCCAGCTGATGAGAGAATGCGACCTGACAGGTCATGATTGAATGGGAGACGTAAAGTAGTAGTGTTGAAGAACTTAGGATAAAAATATTTTTATCGTTTACTTGCCCTACTAAGGAATAATATCATTAAAAATATGTAATTTTAATCAATGAATGATATAATATTGAGCTAAATTTAATGTTAAATAAAAAAGAAAACAAAATTTTCAAATCAATTTAATTTAGAGTTGCCAACTGTCGTGTTTCCCAGAATATGTACTGCTTTTGGGGTGTCCGGGTTGTCATGGATAGTTATTATCCTGTTAATATCCTGTTTTATAATTAAATAATTTAATTTCTTATTTAATTGAAGATACTTTCATAAAAATTGTAATTTATGTGTTTATTTTATTTTTTATTGAATAAAGTGATGAAACGATCAAAACGTTTACCTGATGGTAAGTGCAACGTCTGCCCATTGCAATGCTGTGTCACCCAGAACATTTCTGTGTGCATCACCCTGTGAGATCAGTTCTTAAGTCTCATATGCCCAGTCATTAAACTAGCTCTCAGTGCCCTTCAAAACTGAAACACAGTAATGTTTGTACACTAATTCACGGCAGAATACTCACTGGTCTAAATCTCACTAATCTCACTGGTCCTGGGGTGGTACCTACCTAGACGGATTCTTGCATATGAATTATACCACCAGTAAATTCTATAAGTGGGTTTCATTGACCCTTTTCAATCTGCATTACTATTAATTACTGCTCTTATAATGCGTCCTGTTTATGAACCGAAATTTCCTGATATTTCCACCTACGATGGTTTTAAAAAATTAGTAATGGCAACCCTAAGTTAATTAGAATTAAATCGTCGAATACAAGAACGGGCTCGCATTATCCAACTAAAATTAACTGGATTCTCAAGTTAACGGAGTCGCGCTGGCGTACTTAGAATAACAACCTAGTTTGCATGGAGGCAATTTGTTCTAAACCCTTGGGTTAAATTGCACGGAGACCAAAAGAGAAATATCACTATAAATGGTTTTGCTGAAACTCGCCTCGACGCCTGTGAGTTTTCACATTGTCACACAATATCGGATCTCATCCGATCCCGATTGTCTACATTTTACTTGGCCTATTATCGTATCGTACACTAAGACGCTCTGAAGCGATCATTTCATATATGAAAATTAATTACCATGCATATAAAAAGTAAAGTAACAGCCTATAAATGTCCCACTGCTGAGCACAGGTCTCCTCTAATTTCTTTGGGTTTTGGTGCCAAATTATTGGTGCAATATTATAGTGCCACAAGTGTACGCGCAAACACTGAGGCACTCACTCGTCCCAACCTACCCGCGCCCGATGTAACGCTGATGCGATAAGATCGGAGATAGGCTAGGATGCAGTGTCAGAAACACGGGGACAATCACAAAACAACCAGACCCGAAAACCAACAATTTATGTTTTAGCACAAATGTTGGCTCCGGCTGGAATTCGAACCCAGGACCCGCGGCTTAGAAGTCAGGTACTCTGACCACTGAGCCACGCGGTCATCAGTTTTTAATATATTCATACAATACAATCATACAATATTACAATGGCTGCTAATGTTAATGCGCCTTGTTTAAATTTTTAATCCGTACAGTAACTGCACTTATCAAACAATATAAATGTCATATGCACAACATAAACCCGAAAAAACTATCGTTTGTTCGCGTCCAAATCAGGTTATTCTACTGTTTATCGGAGGCCAAGACATTTTACGGACAGCGATGTTTAAAAAACCAAGCAATAAGGCATCGTCTAAGTCGCAAGGTGACTGGTAATGCAAACTGGTGGTAGGATTCCTATGCAGGAATCAGCCTAGGTAGTACAACCCCAGGGCCAGTTATTCTGCCGTGAAGCAGTAGTGTGAAACATTACTGTGTTTCGGTTCGAAGGGCACTGTGAGCTAGCATAATAACTGGGCATATGAGACTTAAGAACTGATCTCTCAGGGTGATATGAGACTTAAAAACTGATCTCTTGGGGTGAAGGGTGCAGTGTGTTGTCACAAATAATTGTTCTGGGTGACACAGCATTTGTTACGGGCAGACGTTTTGCCCGTTTCGTCACTATCTCCTATAAAAAGAAACAGTCCAGCTGCCATACGTTAGCACATAAAGCAAAGCAGTGATCTAGGCCTCATTATGGTCTGATGTATATATAAATTAACATTAGAATGGACAACCGAATAACAATGCAGTAATTGTGGATTGCGTAATAATTGCATTGAGAATAACTAAACACGCCTCAGCTATTCCCGACACAAGATCACGAGGCAGTACAATTCGTGATTGGATTTAATAGCATGAGCTTGATGACGTCATTACTCTGGCGAATGTGATGCACTAACGTCTAATATAATAAATGATAGGTGTTCCGCGAAAGACTGTCGAAAATTATAAATTACATAAGAGATGTTTTTTTTTATGTTAGAGGAGGCTAACGAGCAAGCGGCTCACCTGATGGTAAGTGATCACCGCCGCCCATGAACATCTACAATACCCGAGGAATAGCAGATGCGTTGCCGGCCTTTGAGGAAGGAATAGGCTCTTTTCTTAAAGGTCCCTAAGTCGTATCGGTGTGGAAAAACCGCTGGCGGCAGCAGATTCCATATGGTGCTTGTGCGGGGCAGAAAATTGCGCGAAAAACGCACTGTGCTGGAATGCCAACCATCAAGGTGGTGACAATGGAATTTCGCGCTATGCTGCAATGTGCGATGGTGAAAATCAGCGGCTGGAATTAATCCGAACAATTCTTCGGAACACTCCCCATGGTAGATCTTATAAAAAATGCAAAGGGATGCAACATCTCTTCGCAAAGCCAGTGGATCAAGCCGATCAGATAGAACATGGTCGTCGACGATTCGAGCCGCTCTCCGTTGAATGCGGTCAAATGGAAGTAGCTGACAATGGGGCGCCCCCGCCCAGAGATGAGAACAGTACTCCATGTGCGGCCGAACCTGCGCCTTATAAAGTTGCAAGCGTTGTAGTGCCGTGCCACACGTGTACACGCGAACACAGAGGCACTAAGTCGTCCTAACCTTTTAGCGCTCGGTGTAATTATAATGCGATTAGATTGGAGGTTGGTAGCAGACAGCAGACTGCAGAAGCAGTTTAATCGATGTGTCCATCCTTAGGTCTGCGCGGTTATGGTTAATTCCAAACGTAAGACACAGATACAATCATTTTCTCCTTATGTAAATGTAACGTATATCGTACATCGTAAGGCTCGGATGAAGTTCCACGACACGGGGCGTTTGAACGACTTTGAATCTTTGACAGATGATATTGCCAAGAAACCTTGGGACGAAGTCTCTTTCTATTAGTTATTTTTGTGTGTGTGTGTAGTATGATGTTAGCCAGGAGGCTTTAACAACGTAGTAGGAAGAGACTCGCGAGTGGGAAATACAACGTCGCTGCTGACGAGAGAAGGTGCTGCCGCCCGTGAAACGAATAAAGAATATCCGACCTATTGGTTCGCAGCGATTCAAAGGCCTTTCGGAAGGAGGTCGAAACCTCGGCTTAAATAGCTGTGCTACTAGTAATATTTAGATGTTGTATATATAGTTCGCATCTCTTTCATCTTTGAGAGGGTTTCTAATTCTAATTGCAAATAGGCCGATGTTTGGTGATGATGATGGCCAGGACATGATATTAAGTAATAGCAAGGTCAAATTATCTTAGAAGATGCATTTTCCTTTTCATTCACTCACAAATTAAAGAATCTCACGTAATGTAGGTATGTGTAGTCTGTAAAAACAGACGCCTTTTTATGGAAGTGACAAGGCGAGCAAAACGTTCATTATCATCATTTCATCCCATCACTAGTTTTTAGCTCTAATTTTGGGGTGATTTTGTCGTTGTTGTAGATGTTCCAGTTACCCGTCCCCCGGTTTTAATTTTCCCTCCGTCGATTTTTACGACACCCACGAGATGGGGTGGTAGATTCCCTTACGGCGCCGTCACACGGCGAAACGTTCGTCTGATAGTCAATACGTCAGCCCATAAAATATGCTGTCTCACCCAGAAAATGTATGTATGTCCTTCAGACCGAAACGTAATAATGTTTGCACGCTACTGTTTGACGGCCAGATAGCTGACACCCACGGGAAAACTACCACCAGATAAAGAGCTTCACTTTCTCGCTGTTGATCCTGGATACGTCAACCACGAAAGGGTCAATGTGTCGAGTTGTTCGAAAAATGGGGTCAGAGGTACTTCTAAGCCCACGCTAAGCCCGTACGTTAAACGCCGAACAAACCCAATCACTGTCATACGCGTTACAGCACCGCCGTCCAGGTTGCATATGATGCACCCCTGAGCGATTGGTCTTTGCCGTAGATATATTACAGTGGTTAAAGTTTAAGTTAAATCTAGCGACAGAGGTGCTCACTCGTTCCCAATTTCTCGAATGCAACGGAAAGACGAACTGGGAGAAAGTTCGAATAAAAAAGTAAAAGTAAAGTTTCAGCCTATAAATGTCCCACTACTGAGCACAGGCCTCCTCTCATTTCTGAGAGGGTTTTGGAGTTAGGAAGAATCCGCCACGCTGCTCCAATGCGGGTTGGCGGACTTCACATATCTTCGAAATATTTTTTATTCCTCAGACATGCAGGTTTCCTCACGATGTTTTCCTTCACCGCCGAGCACGTGGTAAATCAGCACTTGAAATTGCAATTAACAATTTTAGTGGTGCCGGCACCGGGAATCGGACCCAGGTCACTCGCGTATTATGAAATTTAAAGCGAGCGCCTAGCCCCTGAGCTACCACGGCTCATTAGTTCGAATGAAATGAAATAAATAATTCTATAACTTTCAACGTAATAAATATAAGCTCGTCACAAATCGTAGAAAACCTTCGTACGTTCGTTGTGTTTGATGGTTAGTTTATCGAAACCTGGACAGATGAAAAATAACAAAAAGTTCATTCGCAGCACGTAAAAACAAGTGGAGATTTACCCGTAACGCGAACGCAGCACTAACATCCCATTTGTAACCGATACAGAAGTTCGGCAATCGGCCAACTAAAAACTAATTTGGAGCCGAAACTAAATTTAGTTGTAAAACTCGGAGAGGTCGGGCGGTCAGCCCGGACACAACTCCTAACAACTTATCCACACCTGGTACCGGCTGATGCAATTTTAATACTAACTTTCTGAATTAAGGTTTGCTGTACTCGTCAAGATGGTGGAGTAGGGTTTCTTGAATAATTAGTTCGTTTTAGCACTGTTTGCTGAAACTTTCTCCTTGCTGTTAATGCTGCTTTGTATCGTTACTTGACTAAAATGGACACGAAAGATTTTAAAGAAATATTTTCGCTATTTTTTTAATATACTTAATCAATAATTCAGATAAATTAAAAAAGAAAGAAAGAAAAAACAACAGAAAAGTAATTCATAATGAAAAATACGGGTTTCATACTGGTTCTTCCCAGGACAGAGGCATTTCTTTGCGTACCATGTAGCTTAAAAAATGACGTTGAATGAGTATTATGAAAATGATATATATTGAATAATAAATATTCTATTCTATTTTATTCTATAAAGCACAAAAATAGAAAAGAAACTAAAATACAATTAATACCTAAAATAAAAAGTATCGACATTGTATGCCGTATTCCTAGTAAACGAGGTTGACAACTCAGCATACTCTGCGGCGGAAGCGAATTCCGTCGCAGCACTGATTTTCAGTGTCGATCCGTTGCACTTCGATATTGTTTAAAGAAAAAAAAATCGTATATATATATATATATATATATATATATATATATATATATATATATATATATATATATATATATATAATTTATAATATTACTGTTATAATTTATAAAATATCTTATATCCTATCTAGGAATCCGTGTAGGTAGGTACCACCCCAGGGCAATTTATTCTGCCGTGAAGCAGTAGTGTGCAAGCATTACTGTGTTTCGGTTTGTGCACCGAGTGCTAGCGTAATCACTGGGCATATGGGACTTAAGAACTTATGTCTCAGGGTGATGGGCAAAGTGTGGTGTCACACAGAAATTTCCTGGGTGACACAGCATTTGTTATGGGCAGACGTTGCACTTACCATCAGGTGAACGTTTTGCTCGTTTCATCACTTTATCAAATAAAAAAAGGATAATTAAAAAAAAAATTACCTAGCTTACTTTCTGAATTAATTCCGTAAAACAATTGGTTAACTATAAGTTTTGTCAGTTTCGATACACATTTTGGTCATGAAAATGCACAAGAAAAGTATAAATAAGGCAGTGGTTCTCAAAAGAAAAATTGCATTTAAATGTCAAAACTTTTATATACAATGCTGCCGAATGTGGATTTAGTCCATAGAGTACACGGTCCTAAGCTACATCCATCGACTTCCGCAACCTTGCGCTCTGGTGGAGGATCTCTCATTGGGTTCAATTATATAAGGTTGCTTATACCACAGACATTCCCATCCTTATTCCGTCTAGTAAGCATTTTTAATGACTAAATCTTGGTTGAGCGCCGTCCTGCACACAGTTTCGTTATCCTCTCCCGTGTTGTTAACAGCCCTCCGGGTCCTTGAATAAATTCCAGTCGTGTTCCCTAAATTAAGTCTCGTGACAGACCTCTCTTTAACTAATTGTATATTATAAAAATAAGTTAGTGCAATAAATAAGTTCTTCGGAATAAAATCTTTTATAAAAAGAGAACCAAAGGCTCGGGCCCGTAAAACTGGTCCCTGTGTATACATCTTTATTTATCCGAAACCAACAATAATGATTTCTTATATTAAACGAAACCAATAATTTTAAACTTATTGAGTTATTATTATAATTCCGATCACACACAAGTTAGAGCAAAGCAAATAATTACCCAACTTTTTATAGTAAAGTAGCAGTAACTTTGAGTCTGAAAATATTTTAAAGTGGTATTTCTTTGTAGTAACAGAAATTTCAAAACCAGTAAGTTCCTTTACAGCTAAGGTATACTTGAGTAAACTTAAGAATGATTGTTGTTAAAAACACTGAAACAAGTACAAAAACAAACTCCGAAGTCCGAGCACTTGACCTCAAGTCGCGGACGTTCGCCTTCGGGCAAAAAGCTAAACTTTGGCTATCGACTTAACTACGCCTAACTTAACCGCCCGAGAGACAGTTTAGAAACTCATAGTTAAGTTTGCGTACTAATAGATTGTTTTGTTTAATCGAACTACGGCTATTATTGAACATTTCGAACTTTTACTTAGTATTAATAATGCTTACGGTAAATAATGAATTGAGATAAAGTGACTAGATTCGATTATTAGTGAAGTTGTGAAAACTTCAACAAAACTAGAGAATGCCTTTAGGAGTGAAGTCCAACATTTCAATATGTTTTAAAGAAAATCATTAAGATAAAGAGAACTAAATCTATTTATACTTGTGTTGAAATGTCGATTCAGTTCATGTCGAACCAGCATTATCAAACATTAGCGAAATCGTCAAATGTTAAGTTATGTTCCTTTTTTTTATTGAAGATGGGGCAAGCGAACAGTAGGCTTACGTGATGGCAAGTGATCACCGTCGCCCATAAACATCTACAATACCAGAGGAATAGCAGATGCGTAGCCGGTCTTTGAGAAAGGAATAGGCTCTTTTCTTGAAGGTCCTTAAGTAATATCGGTGCGGAGAAACCGCTGGCGGCAGCAGATTCCATAAAGTGGTTGTGATTGGTAGAAAATTCCGCGAAAAACACACTGTGGTGAAATGCCAACGATCAAGATGGTGAATTTTGAGCTGTGCCGCATGTGCGATGGTGAAAATCAGCGGCTTGAATTAATGGTCGTCATGGTCGTCGACGATTTGACGACCATGTTTGAATCGTGGACTAGGTTCTCATCTTCCCAGATGAGAACCTGCGCTTTATAAAGTTGCAAACGGTCAGCCCGCATGAAGCGCTGTCGCGCTCTACTGTTTGAGCACGCCAAGCTTTTTAGAAGCCAATTTGGCCTTCCCGCCAGGTGACCGCGAAAATGAACGTCACTCGATATGTCGACACCAAGGATACCGATACTGGCTGAGGCAACGAGGGCAGTGCTCTGAAAATAAAGTGATTGACATTATATTGTTTTATAAACCCATTTCGTAGAAATAATTCTTAGGCAATTTTTTATTCCGATAGTCATTTCATTTAACACTAGAATTACTAAACCCGTCAATTTGAAGTGTTTACAATTTTATTCGTTAAATTCTGTACTAATAAATATGATTCTTTAGCTATATATATTGGTTTTAATGACATTATGCAGCGAGTAGCGAATATATCTAGTTTTATCTGGAACACGTATATTTTATTATATTTATTTTATTTAAACTTTGTTGTTTCCCCTTAAAGGATACAATGGGCGGGCTTAATGCCAGTTGGCATTCTCTGCCAGTCAACCCAAGGCGTAGCGAAACTATGTGGCAGGTGTAAAATAAAAAAAAAACTAAATATATGAACCTTAAAAGGTACTAATAAATATCAAACACAATTTAAAAAAATACTCAAAAATACATATAAATATAGCTTATTTGTATTTTTGAGTATTTTTTAAAATATATAATATGTAATTATATATTTTATATATCTATAATTATATTTTTTATATATAATCAATATATAATTATGATAAATAAACAATGATTCATAAATATGTACATACATATAAACTAACACACATACACACATACATATACATCAATACTCGTTGTGGTTCGACATGAATTTGAAAAAAAAAGAATCCACAAACAATTTTAAATGAAATCTTTAAAATAATGCTCCTGTACTAACCTCTTAAAACAGATCTAATTTTGAGCTTTTTTAATGTCATCGGGCAAGGAGTTCCAGAGCAGTGCAGCCTGAACGATAAATGAGTTACCAACGAATTTGGAGAAGTATTGAGGAATTGTAATTTTATAATTTGAAGCGGAACGTAGAACTCTTTCATGAGTTAAAGAAATGTATTGAAATTTGAATATATCTATGTTGTCTACCTATTCGTAATATGCCCGTCCCGTCCCGTCCCGTCCGCCAATGCCCTTAAATCTAGTATAGTTAATAGAATCAGGCGTTACTTTGCGGAAATCCATTATAATGAAGGAAGGTAAGGCTCGGCGGCCGTCTGTCGTAGAGTCTATGACGCTTGATAATGCCTCGTTTTGGGGCGAAACACGTGTCGTGTTCTCGACTTCAGTGGTGTATATTGTCTAGTGGTGGTATTGTAGTGGTTGGTGGAGGGTACCTGGTGGCGGTTCCTGGTGGCGGTGTTAGTTTGCTTGTGCACGCTACTGAGGGAGGGCGGGCGCTGCTCTTCAAAAAACTAGGTAATATACACCATTTTTATATTTTGCATGCGGATCTTAGCAAAGTAACTTACCTTCCTTCATCTTAAATCTAGTGTTAATTTAACATAAAAGTGATATTTCACCTTTGGTTCACACAAATTAAATTAACTATCTTTTGGTGGTCTATCTTCTATCTACATGGCCATTTATTTTCTAAAAGCAAAGCGTTATATTTTCGTTTAACATTAAGTCACCTTCACAACATTCCGCGACTTAATAACGTTTGCTGCATCTAAACGAAGCAGAGAGATTAAACTAAAAACAAGGCCCATTAAAACGAGCTGAAAACGCAAAAGTACAAAAACTAATCAACTTCACAACAAAACGTAGTCGAAATAAAAGTTGAATGCTCTCCGGCTAAATTTAAATTTCGAAATGCACAATATGGCGCGTCGCACCGCCATTTTGTAACGGTATATGTGGTGGCGGCTCGATAAAAGAATACTACCACTCCATCTCATCCAATGGATCTCGTAAAAGGCGAGTAAGGAACTGCACTGTGCACCCAGCAGCGCATGGTGGCGATGGGCTCACCACCTATCACACCAAGTGCATTATATTGTTTTGGTGAAACGTGGATTGTGGCAGTCATCTACTTTTGCAGTGAGTGCCCAGTCTCTGACTACCCCTTATGGAATACAATCGTGATCTTATGTATGTATATATGTGCAGAAATTGAATGAACGGTGCCTCCAAGAAGAAAACTTACGTAAATATGATATTATGATTAAAAAATAGAACGTTACAAATCCAGTCATAGCGAAAACACTAGCTTTGGAATTTTTTAAATTTATTCAACTAAGATAAACACTATATAAAATTATCTGAAAGAAAACTGCTCCATCATAAGTTTTATAGGGCATTAAATGTATGTTCTTGACGTAGTAATTACACGCTTTCTGTACAAGGTATATTACTATAGCCTAGAGTTTGTGCAGTTTAGGTACAGAGAAACGTCCGAAAGTCATTTGTAGCAGGCAATTTACTTCTTAATAGGCGTTTCACAGTAACTGGTCCTTACGGTTAAAGGCGGTATAATGTCATAGAGCAAAAGTGAACCTTTTATAGATTAACTAGGTTTCCCGGCATATTATGTATGTATGTGTTATAGGTGAACTAATTTATACAACTATAAATTAGTTCACTTATTCAACTTTCAACAACATAACAATTTATTTCGAAATATATTAGTTTAGATCAGTAATTTAAAAATCGAATAAAAGTCTGAAACTATGGAGGTATACACTGCAAATAAGGGTCAGGTTTTTTGCCCTTAATTCCAAACAATGCGAATGAACTGGGTTCGATATTCATACCGTGTGTGTGTGTTCGACTACGGCGACAACTTCCGAATACTGTCGAGAGTCATCAACTGCGCAGGAGATATTATAGTGCCACAAGTGTACGCGCAAACACAGAGGCACTCACTCGTCCCAACCTACCCGCGCCCGATGTAACGCTGATGCGATAAGTTCGGAGGTAGGCTAGGATGCAGTGTCAGAAACTAGGGGACATTCACAACACTACCAGACCCGAAAACCTACAATTTGTGTTTTAGCACAAATGTTGGTTCCGGCTGGGATTCGAACCCAGGACCCGCGGCGTAGAAGTCAGGTACTCTGACCACTAGGCCTGTGTCATACCGTAATAAAGTGCTTGACGGTGAAGGGAAAACACTACGAGGAAAGCCGCATGTTTGAGAAATAAATATTTCTGGATCACCGTCTGCATTTCTGTGGAGTCGTTTCTCCGCTTCTAAAACCTCACCAAAATGTAAAAGAGGCTTGTGCAAAACAGTAGGCCTTTTAAAAGCTACTACTTCATATTTTAATTGATTGATTCGTTGCGGTTGGAGATGGTGTATACACGTAGAGACACGAGAGAGACATGAATGAAATAAGATGGACGAAGCAGATGTATGAGGCGAGTGTATGGGAAAGCCGGTAAGGGCCGACCTAGGCGCACGTATCGCGATCAGATCGGAGACCTTTTGAGGGAAGGTCACGTTACAAGCACCCGCAACCGAAGAGTCTGTATGAATACGCTAATGAAAGTAGAAGAAGCGAAAGATGTGTCAGGATCGTAGCAAGTGGAAAGATGTGGTCTCTGCCTAACCCAAAGGAAAAGTGGCGTGACTGTATGTATGTAGTTTATGTACGTTATTTGAAATAACTCCCGGTCTCTTTTTTTTATTTCATAAAAGTGACGGAACGAGCAAAACGTTCACCTGATGGTAAGTGTAACGTCTGCCCATAACAAATGCTGTGTCACCCAGAAAATTACTATGTGACACCACACTGCGCCCGTCGCCCTGAGTCATCAGTTCTTAAGTCTCATATGCCCAGTAATTACGCTAGCTCACAGTGCCCTACAAACCGAAACACAGTAATGTTTGCACACTACTGCGTCACGGCAGAACAACTGGCCCTGGGTTGGTACCTACCTAGACGGATTCCTGCATAGGCATCCTACCACCAGTACAAATCTCATCTACAAAATCTCAGTCTATTTTAATAAATCATGTTTTAGAAACATGCATATTGAAAGTTGCCCTTAAAATTTGCATTACACAGAACATGCGCCATCTTTAATACACTCGCGAGTTGAGTAATGAAACCTGGTAGCTGTCAAACCGCAGTCCTGGAATCGAGAGCAGTACGGTACCTTGGCAGAGTCGGGTACCCGCTTGCGGTTTGTTACCTTTCGTTTGAAATCAAAGCTGAGTCGAACTAACGAGAGACCGCTGAAGCGAAAAAATTAAATTATAATACTGGGAGTGATCCATTTGGCTCGTGCATTTGAATTCGGGCTCAAATGCACTAAATCTTTAAAAAAAATACTTTAGCACATTAGACTTTGTAGTCGTCGCGAATTATCGGGCGTCGAAGCTTAGTGATTCGAATGGCAGCGGAGTCAATATTTGTTTAAAAGACAAATCATTGACTGGATTTGGATGTAATATTTGACTTTGAGTGTTTGATACGAAACGGCAAGGACGAATGACTGCTTTAGTTTGGTTAGGCAGAATACATTTAAAGCTGATTTTTTTTTATTTTTTTTAACATAATGTCGTTATAAATAGTAATTTTATTGAACCAGTATTTATATACAAGTGTCTAACATATAGTTTAGTCATAAAATAAGTTGTAAATGGTTAAAAGTGTATTAAACACATTAAATTTATCGATCAATTAAAAAAAATAGTTAAAGCATCTTTTAACTAAAACGACTACGTAGACGGATTCCAATGCAGGAATTCGTCTAGGTAGGTAGCACAGCAGTGCCAGTTAATCCATCTTCAAGCAGAAGTCTATAGGTGCAGTGTGGTGTCATCCAGAAATTTTCTGGTCGACACAGCTTTTGTTATGGGAAGTTGCACTTACCATCGGTTGAATGTTTTGCTCCATTCGTTACTTTACCTAATAAAAAATTATCATCCAGTTATCCACTGCCTAGCAAAGACAATGGTTTATTTTTTTGAGAATTTTCTACAATTGCCAGGCCTGTCAGGCGATTCGGCGATAGCAATCCCCTACGCTTTGCACCTTAAACGCTACTGCCTGCCACTGGTATAACTAATTTAGGTCTAGAATTTTCCGACCGTGTTTTGTGGCAACCTATGGGGGAGTTCAATAGTGGACTATAGTAGACTTATATGATGATCATGATTTCCCGAGATGGGTATCACCATCACCTGTCGGAAGCCATGAGATTTACCCCTGTCCACTCGCGGATGTTTCTCAGCCAGGATGTTTTCGCTTTCGTCGCTTCCGTTTCCCTGATATTTTACCCATCATGATAGTTTGCAGAAGCCTGTACTGTCTGTACTGCTTGTTAAAATGTGGCCGAAATATGCGATTTTCTTTACTTAATGACACAAGTTCCACTTTTTTGTTCATGCGTCAGAGGACTTTAACATTAGTGACTTTGTCCGTCCATTTTCTGAGTAACATTCTACTCGTATGATACGACCGCATTTCAAACGCCTCTGGTTTTCTGCGCAGGTCTTTCCATATATAAAATAAAATATATATAATTAGGATAAGATAGTCTACTTTAAATTAATACTTCTACATACAAACAATCGTGAAAGCCTATTGAGGTAACTTTAACTTTTTTGCGAAACAATCTATGTTATAACTAGACGTCCTCCTGGCCTGGATTTCAACCCACGGCGATAACTATGGAATACAGTCGGAAGGTACGCAGAAACACTGGTGCCCTTACTCCCTAACCTACCCGTCCGATGTAACGTTCTTGCGATTAGATTGGAGGGTAAGGATGCAGTGGTACATGGCGACAATCAACACAATCAGAATCAAAAACCGTCATTTTATGCTGAACCCAGGACCCCCAACGTATAATACAGGCACTCTGACAGCTAGTCCACGAGGTCGTCAACGTTACAGCTTGGGCGTATTGCAATCCAGTTCAATCATCGCGCTCCATTTCCGGTCGCATCCTGTAAAATAAAACCGTTACGAGTCTGCGATTTTTTTACCAACTCTCCCGTGCCCATCATTGTTACCATTGTTCTCGATGTGGAAACTTGAAAAGCAATCCCGGTCCGATGTGCGCATCGCTCGGACCAGGAATAAATGAGAATCGACTAAAAAAAAGCAATAAAAAATGTATCGACACCGATGCGTCGGGTTTTTGACGAAGGAAAAGTTTGTGGAATTTTGAACTAGCAATTTGAATACGGTATTCTTTTTACGGTACCGCGGGGGAGTTCCGGATAAACGGAGCGGCTATAGGTACGCAGTTTTAAAAAAAAATCGATTAATTCCTGTATAATTTCTACGTTGCTCCTCGTATTTCCCATAATATCGAAACGCGAGGGCAATGTTTCAATTATTATTATGAGCCTACGTATTCTCCCATTCTCTTTCCACTTTTCCCGATCCTTGGCAGCGGAGTATCAAGCTCGTCCCGCCATTTTTTTCTGGGCACGTTTTTGAAGGCCACCGTCTTTGTTGCAGGTCCCATTGATTGGCTGTTTTAGCCCATAGTTCGTAGTTCATTCGGCATACGGCCCTGTTAAGCTTGGCGTATTCCCGGGCTACGTCCGAGATTTCGGTTTAAATATATTTGACAGTATTCGCTGTACATTGATGGTTCCACACTGCTTTTTATTCTGTCGTCAAGCAGATAGGCGCATTGGTGGATGATATCTGGGGAGGAAGTCTCCTCCTACAAGTAATATTTAGATGTTGTATTAGTTCGCTTCTCAGAAACTTTCATGGCGCGATTATGGAATGTATGAGATATTTCTTGATCTTCTCATGTGCCGACATAGATGTCGCTACAGCGCGAAACCTTATTGTTTTTCTGTCTATAGGTTGTCTTGCACAGATGTCACGTGTGTGACGAGCGTGTGGTACATTTAAGGGCATAGAAGTTGCACTTACCATCAGGTGAACGATTTGCTCGTCTCGTCATTTTATTCCCCAATAAAAAAAAAACGTTAAGTATTTTCGAACAACATGGCCCAATGGTCAGAATAACTAATTTCTTTATGCGCTTGACGTTGCAGTTTGGATAGTTGGATGTGTTCCTGTAACTTGCCACTCCCCGCGGTTTGTCTCAAGTAAAATAAGGCCGTCGAACCCATAAGACCTCATGACTGCGCCGTACGTTCTCCCCTTCTCTAATTTTCGGTTCACAGCGTGCGGCTTCTTAAGGTCGTAAGATGAAGTTTGTTGGCCTAACCTTCCTCTATAAACAGACTATCGAATGTGAAAATATTTTATCAAAACGGATTAGTATTTCCTGAGATTAGAGCGTTCAAACATACAAACTCTCCAGCTTTACTAATGTAGTAAGATTTATATTTACTAAATGCGCCCACGATTCAAATGAAAGCAATGCTTTTTATTTAAATAATTCAAGGATTTTTAAATAAATTAATACAAACTTTGTCAATCAAATTCATGAATCTTCACATCTATACAAATTATTAAAATTGAAGTGTCTGTCTGGGATTGAGCAATAAAGACTATTTCATGCTAGTTGATGCCCGCGACTTCGTCCGGTTATAGGTTTTCTAAATAACCCGTTAATAATAGTTCCCTATTTGATTTTTCAAGAGAATCTTGTGTCCGTCTCCAGTATGCAAGCTATCTCTGTGCCAAATTCCGTCAAGATCGGTTAAGCGGTTGAGCTGCGAAAAGGTAAGAAACAGACAGAGAGAGTTACTTTCGCATTTATAATATTAATTATGGCTAAACTAATGCCAATATAAGGTAGAACAATCTGCAACCAAAATGTAGTGTATGTATTTGAAAGTAATTTTCAAAAACTCTAATTATGCGCCATAAGCAACTCAATCGCTTTAGTTTACATTGCGATAAGGCGTCTAGATTAAGCGCAGGAGTGAACAGAAAACCCGCCGGGAATTTCCTTAAATGTAAGCCGATAAAGGCGAGATTGCTGTGACCTGTTGTATTGATATTTAGAAAACAAGGCGTGCACTAAACGGCGTGTCTTAAACAAACACACGCGGAAGTTGGAGCGAGATTGTTTAATTCTTAAATATTTAGCAGCTGCATTACAATGCTTGATAAAGTGCGACGGCGTCGAGTAAAGTAAAAAAAGTAAAGTTTCAGTCTATAAATGTCCCACTCCTGAGCACAGGCCTCCTGTCATTTCTGAGAGGGTTTTGGAGCTAGGAAGAATCCGCCACGCTGCCCAAATGCGGGTTGGCGGACTTCACATGTCCTCGAAATATTCCTATTCCTCGGACATGCAGGTTTCCTCACGATGTATTCCTTCACCGCTAAGCACGTGGTAAATTAGCACTTAAAATTATAGAACAATATTAGAGGCGCTGGCACCGGGGATCGAACCCAGGTTACTCGCTTACTATGAAATCCAAGGCGAGCACCAGGCCCCTGAGCTACCACGGCTTACGACGACGTCGAGTACCTTAAGTAAATGATAACATTGAATTAGCTGCAAACTAGCTACGAGTAAACCTTTGTGAGGGTTCGCGACTCCATTACAATAAGTAATAATTTTAATTATTGTAATGAAGTCGCGAATACACACAAGCTTAACTTACTTAAACGAATTCCTTCATGGGAATGCTACCACCAGTAAAACATCGTCATGCCCATAAGCAACTCACAGCTGGACAAAGGCCCTTCGGAAGTTGAGAGGAACAGCCGTAACGCCCACGCCTTATGCTAAAACGCGAGGTATATTTAAAATGGCAATTCCACCACCAACAGGCGGTCACAAGATTTTTATCGCGCCTCCCTTAAAGCGAAACGGTAAACAATAAAACTCAAGTAATCTTTTTTTAAACAACTCCCTCAGGTCTTTATAGCTCACTAGCTGTATCCGTGGTTTTGTCCGCGCAAACTTGATGTGTTATAAAAAAATATATAAAAAAGCTAGTGTGAAGTAGACAACCACATATAATAATCGTTCGTCCTCGCGTTGTCGCGCACCTTTACAGTATTCGATCGTTTCCAAAATCGTCGTATTATAACTGTTTTATATCGAGTATTAAGTTAAAGAGAGGTCAGGCTGTATCTTCCTGTTCTTATTTTTAATTTAATAAAGTTACGAGACGAGCAAAACGTCCACCTGATGGTAAGTACAACGTCTGCCCATAACAAATGCTGTGTCACCCAGAACGTTCCTGTGTTTAAGTCTCATATGCCCAGTGATGAGACTAGCTCTCAGTGCCCTTCAGACCGAAACACACTACTGCTTCACGGCAGAACTGGCCTGCGGTGGCACCCACCTAGACGGATTCCTGCATAGGAATACTACACAGTGTTCTTCGTAATTTTATGTTAAAATCTTCCTCGAGAATCTGACTATCTATTAGTTAAACTCCCATCAAACTCCGTGAGACGTTTTTACGAGATAAACATACAAACAGATTTTTAGCCTTTGCTGAATCTTTTATATGCTTTATATGTATATATATGTGATGTATGATATTGTTGTATAAACAAGACAATGTGCTTTAATAAAAAGAAGAGGTCTTTGCACAATTAATGGAACGTGAGCGAACGCGGAGCGACCGCAAACAGTATAAATAACCGGGGTCGAATCGGCTACCAATATGGCCCGAGACCTAAACTAATTGCGACCGGACCGTCCGCCTACCCTTTCCTAAGTATTAACAAAGACTGGACCTCTCAATAAATAAAATGTCGTCCAATAAAAGTTATAAAAGTATTCTGGGTTTTTAAATCTGATCACGATTTCGTGGTAGGCGACAGTTCAATGTTTTTTTTAAACTCCAGTGCGGGCACAAAGTTGATAATTGCAATTTCAATTGCCGATTTTCCAAGGAAAAACTCGGCTAACCTTCATGTTTGTGAAATAAAAAATGAAGACACGAGAAACCTACCAAGCCACAAGCGGGGTGAAGGATCTACGGCATTGACAGTTAAACCCCGGTAGGGGGAGAATAACATGCTGCAGCTGATGACGATGCCTTATTTTTTACCAGGGGACGACTACAAGAAAGGCAATGGTGCCTTTTTTCCTCATTGTGTCTTAACGACGTGAAATAAAATATGACTATAATGATAAAGAAAAAAGAAAACAAGTATTTGGAAAACATAAATACTGACAGATAGAAACTAAACTGCCGATAGGTGTTCGGCAGAGAAGAATAGAACCTACGTTTTTCCTACCGAGATGTCGTAAGAGGCGACTAAGGTATTGTACGGACGGCTTGTATTCGTGCAAAATAATACCATAATATGCAATGCTGTCACTATACTGATCGTAAGAACGCAATTGAGAGTAAGACTTTTTTAGTAAAAAAAATGGCGGCGTCGTGGTTCGCCACTACGGTTGTGGTCTCGGCCTACGCCTTATATGAGAAAAGGGCGTGACTGTGTGTATGTATGAAGAAAAGCAAAAATATAGACAAAATACTTTTTTATTTAATGTAGCCATTACCTAGAACGGACTCCTTGCGTTGTATATATTTGGGCTCTGCTAATTGCACTAAACTCAATTTATAGGACAACTGTGTATTGGTAGATAAACGACCAACAGTCGACTCGGCCGGGCAATTCAAAACATTGAGACGTCTCAGTGGCCTCGTTAATCTAGTGCGAAGATACGAGCCGTGCGGGGTTCGACTCTCGGGCCATAAACGCGGCGAGGCGGTCACATATATTGTCCTGCCGACGGCCGCGGTCGTCCGGGGCTCCGTAATAGTTATTGAGTGCGACCTTAATGGCGCCTAGACAAAATATTGCATCGCCGTGATGAATGCGCATATAAAATGCGGTTCTTCAAGAATACATTTTGTGGATAGTTATATTCTGAAGATACAAACTGTCGGTGATATATTTTAATAATGTTATAAAAAAAAACTTTTTCTTATTATTGTTAAAAAAAATATATTTACGCGAATATTATTCATTTACCGAGTGCTTTACAGCCATACCCATGATTCCAGAGGACTCGAAACGTCAAGTTATAAATAGTTTTTTTTTTTTCAATAAAGTATCTAATTAATATCAAAAAATAAAAGTTAAAATTTGAGAAATAAAATGCTCAGCACTGGCCTCTTCTCATTTCTGAGTTTTGGAACCGGGAAGAGTCCGCCACGGTGCTCCAATGCGGTTTAGCGGACTTCACATGTAAACGAAATATTTGATATTTCTCAGATATGCAGTTTTCGGCACCGGTAATCAAACCAACGTCACTCGTGTGCTCTAAAATTTAATTGATTTATATGAAATTAAAATTCTTTATTTTTCGACGTAAGAAATATAAATTTCGTTTGTCTAACGTCATTTTTTTAACAATCTACCACCGTTACGTAATGAGGTTAATCTGACGGAGAAGAAACAGGCGAAAGAAAGTCCGTAGGTATTTTCTTTATTTTTTTTATCTTTGTCAAAAGTACATTATAAATAAATTTACAAAGAACAGTCTCATAGACAACCAAAGCATGCTCCATGACAAAATGCTGTACAAGATTTAATAACAAATGAATAAATGCATTGCAAACTCGAGCAGACCAGCCTCCACCAACAGTACCTGTTTACAAGTATGACGCATGTGGCAGCCATCGCCCTCCTCAACCATTTCAAAGGGAAGTGGACGACCCGCCACACGGCGCCGCAAGCAGAGAAATTAAAGCTAGCATGACATACTCAAGTCTACCAAACAAATTAACATTACTTATATGGTTGTCTTTTACTTTACAGAGCGCATACAATTGTTTTAATAAGTCTGGCAAAAAGAAAATATACCACCCTTCGTTCTATGGACAACAAACAATCTTATAGCATAAACGTAACATCGCGGAAATTCGCAATGAAAGGTAGTAAGGGTGAGCTTCCGTCATAGTGCGTACATTTATGGCGCAGTAGTGCTCCCGTGCGAATATTAATTCATACATACATAAGATCACGACTATATCCCATAAGGGGTAGTCAGAGACTGGGCACTCACTGCAAAAACAGATGACTGCCACAATCCACGTTTCACCAAAATAATATAATGCACTTGGTGTGATAGGTCGTGAGCCCATCGCCACCATGCGCTGTTGGGTGCACAGTACAGTTTAAATTTATATTAATAATTTATTTTATTATTAATTCATAGCAGCAGCAAATATTAATTCATCTATGACTTCTGCTTCTCAGTCTTTAGTCGACAGATCTTGTAATAAAACATTTACGGATTATATTCCGTTATATTTTTACTATTTATAATTTGACGTTTCCGACTCAGAGGGAGATCCCAGATAATATAAATAAAACGCGATAAAATCTGTAAATTTACTTATATTAAATGTGTAGTGTTCGTATAACAAATCGTTTAATATTACTAGGTGGATTGAAAAGTACTCGGCCTAACACAGATCCATTCAATTCTAAAAATCAAATCTACCCACATTATTTAGTTCAGTTCAGACTAGTTCATTGTGTGAAGTTCGAAACGTGTGCGATAATTAGTTGTGATTTTATAAATTTATTAACAAAGTAATCGGTCATAATTTCCGCGAATGGAGCAAATCGAGCAGCGTGCCGTCATTAAGTACCTCCATAAGAAGGGGCTATCATCAAAAGCCATCCATGATGACATGTTCAGTACATTAGGCGATTGTGCTCTGTCATATTCATCCGTCAAAAAATGGATAGCAGAATTTAAGCGTGGTAGAGAGAGTGTGAAAGATGAACCCCGCTCTGGAAGGCCTTCGACGTCAACTACTGACGAAAATATTAAAAAAGTACTTGATTTAATAATGGGAGACCGCTGATTAAAAATTAGAGAGATAGCCGAGATTATAGGCATCTCTTATGAACGAACTCAAAACATCATTGTCAACGAGTTGGGTTTCCACAAGCTATCTGCGAGGTGGGTTCCGCGACTGCTTTCAGTTGAACAAAAAACGACGCGATTGACTATTTCACGCGACTGTTTGGAGTTATTTGAAGCCGATGCAGATGATTTTTTGAATCGTTTTGTTACTATGGACGAAACATGGGTTCATTACTGTACACCGGAAACAAAACAACAATCAAAACAGTGGAGAAGATCTGGTTCACCACCCCCTAAAAAGGCTAAGTCGATTTTGTCGGCAAATAAGGTGATTGCTTCAGTATTCTGGGACTCGAAAGGTGTGATTATGATTGATTATCTTGAAAGGGGTCAGACTATAAACTCTGATTACTACTGCACCTTACTACGTCGTTTACGAGAGGAAATAAAAGAAAAACGTCGAGGAATGCTCAGAAGAAAAGTCCTGTTTCATCAAGATAACGCCCGTGTTCACACGTCAGTACAGTCAATGGCTGGAATTCACAACTGTGGCTTTGAACTGTTACCGCATCCGCCGTATTCACCTGATCTGGCACCATCAGACTTCTTTCTGTTCCCTAACCTAAAAAAGCACTAGGGAGGTCAAAGATTTTCGACAAACGACGAGGTCAAAGCAGCTGTAGACGCATATTTTGACTCTAAGGAAGAATCATTTTTTTTAACGGTCTAAATGCTTGGAAGGGGAGGTGGCAAAAGTGTATTAAACTTGATGGTGATTATGTAGAAAAATATAACTGATTTAGTATGTGTTTATTTTCTTGGTTAGGCCGAGTACTTTTCAATCCACCCTCGTACATTAGGGACTCCGCCATCTTGTTGCAATTAAGGAAGAATAGAATATTTTTAATTCAATACACATCATTTACTTATTACTCATTGAACGAAACGTCCTGGGAAGAACCAGCAAGAAACACAGCGAGATTCTTCAAGTCTTTTTAAAAATAATATACGATTACAGCAGTATTATAGATGAAGAAATAGCTTGGCAGCTATCACGTAGATCGCGTAGTTTAGCTTCAATTAATATTAATGTGGAATAAATTCTTGTTTCTTTCACTAACAAGCTATGTATTCAGCTCGATATCTCTTCACAGACATTTAATAAGTGTTTGAATATTTTTTTTCTTATTTCGCTGTTAGGTGATTGAGGAGCTATAACTCTTAGTATTACGGTAGAGAAACCGTTTATAGTGATCGTGCGCTTAGAGTCATGAAGTAAAAAGTTAATTTTTAATACTTAGTTTAAAATGTTGCCACATATAGTTAAATCTGAACGCGACGATCCCGACGTCCCAGTAACATAGTGGTCAGAGTACTTGACTACTCCGGCGGATGTCCTGAGTTCGAATTCCAGACGGAGTCAACACATCTGTTAAAACTAAACCTCAGGGTGACGAGCGCTATATGCTCGTGCCACACGTGGCAGTCGTTGCACTTACCATCACGTGAACAATTTTCTCGTCTCGTCACTTTCTTACATGATAAAGTAAATATTATCGATAGATTTTTTTTTGTATATTGATGTAATGATTATCTTAAATGAATACACACATATAGTTTGTTGTTCGTGGTCGTTACTTTTAATACACGGCCGTGGTAATAGCGCCCGGTAAGCCGCAATCCCGTACAAAATGTTGCACGACTGCATTAAATTGCAATTTTTAAAACAAACTAATGATACTAAAGATAACTGGATTAAATATATTCATATCGAGTTTCCCGCATACGCTAATTAATCGATACATGTTCTGTTATTTAATGGAAGAAATTGACGAGACGTGCAAATCATTCACCTGATGGTAAAGGCAACGTCTGCCCATGACATACTGCGTCACACAGAAACATTTTTGTGTGGCGTCACACTGCTCTCACATGAGGCAACAGTTCTTAAGTATCATATGACCTTTGATTACACTAAAGTTATGAAACGAGCAAAACGTTCACCTGATGGTAAGTGCAACGTATGCTGTGTCACCCAGAACATTTCTGTGCGTTAGTAAAACACTACACTGTGGCCATCACCCCGAGACATAAGTTATTATCATATGCCCAGTGATTACGCTAGCTCACAGTGCCCTTCAAACCAAAACAATAATGTTTGCACACTTCTGCTTCACGACAGAATAACTGGCCCTGCCGTGGTACCTACCTAGACAGACACCCATAACAATCCGAAAGTAGGTCCACCATCGATTCCTTCAAAACTTCTTATAAAATACATTACTTGCTCCACTAACGAGGTAAGTAGCGATGTGAAAGAAACCAGAATTTATGTTGCAGTGAATTTTAATTCAAGCATTTAAATGGCTCATTTGCGGCAAGACGTAAGCTTCAGTGGTCGTTTCCGAAATTAACATGCAAGTGTGGAATGAAGCCAGTGTAAATTACAGGTGTTAGTTGACTTCGTAACGTAGACGCCAGCATAATAATTTAAGAGTCGCGAGTTCAATCGTTTTTAAAGCCGAACATCCATGCTGATATTGTAAATGCGAAACTAACTCTCTCTCTCTGTCCCTATGTCTGTTTGTTACCTTTTAACGGTTTGACCGTTGAACCGATCTTGACGAAATTTGGCACAGAGATAGCTTACATCCTGGGGACGGAAACGGGATAAAGAATAGAATAGAAAAGAATAGAACAGAACAGAATAAAATAAAATTACATCATCGACCGAATCTTATATCTATCATCATCATCATCATCATTTCAGCCTACCATAGTCCACTGTTGAACATAGGCCTCCCCCATAGATTGCCACAAAACACGGTCCTGAGCCACCTGCATCCATCGACTTCCTGCAAAACCGTGTAGGTCGTCGCTCCATCTAGTGGGGGGTCGACCCACACTTATATCTATGCTGTCTATAAATACCTGTCCACCAAACATCTTGCGTAGGGGAGAGGGAGGGGAGTTCCGAATTGAACTATGGCCTTTCCCAGGAACCGTACATCAATGTCAAACTACCAATACCCACAGGACATATCGTGTCATCGGCAGCCAATCGTACTATCTAGCACATTACCTCGTCCAATAGTCACTTACATTAATTAAAAGAACACGGTCCTGAGACACCTGCATCGATCGAGTCCCCGCAAAACGGCTCCATCTAGTAAGGTCAAAACTACACTTCGTTTACCGCTTCCCCAACGCTTATCGGTTCCACGAGCTGTATGGCCGACCCATTGTCACTTCAGCTTACTGATCCTTAGCGCTAGAGGTTACTCTATTTCTGCTGCGGATATAATCGTTACAGATTATAGCTCGCAGAGAAACACCTAGATACCACTTTATGTATGTTCGGATAGACGTTGAAGGTATATCGGCCGAAGGAACTTTGTTACACTCTAAGCAAATAGTCTTTATTTCAGATCAGCTCTAAACAGTTCTCATGCTCATATTATAAAAGTTTCACGCTTGCATTTCCCTAAGCGTACGACCCGCAGCATGTGACCAGTGTAATCGAACTCTTGTAGATTTTATTATAAAGTCGCTATTGCATTGTCTCGCCTCGAAGAATAAACTTAGAAAGTGTATCTAGTTTCGAAATCAAATCTATTGTTGAGGGTTTGTGATGAACTGTAATGTATGTAGTTCCCTTTGGATTGTCAAAACTTTGTGTGGGCGTATAGTGGTGTAGAACGTTGGTGTTGAAAGATTTTTTTTTATTGGATAAAGTGATGAAACGAGCAAAACGTTCACCTGATGGTAAGTGCAACGTTTGCCCATAACAAATGCTGTGTCACCCAGAAAATTTCTGTGTGACACCACACTGTTCCCATCACCCTGAGACATAAATTCTTAAGTCTCATATGCCCAGTGATTACACTAGCTCTCAATACCCTTCAAACCGAAACACAGTAATCCTTGCACACTACTGCTTCACGGCAGAATAACTGGCCCTGGGGTGATACCTACCTAGACGGATTCCAGCATAGGAATCCTACCACCATTAAAAAGATTTATTTTTAAGGCTTAAGTAAACTAATTGATTACTGTTAATGGTAAGAATTCTGTCTCTTTCCTTTCTATAATGCTTTTTAAGCAAGGAAGTGATGAGACGAGGAGATTGTTCGCGTTATTGTAAGTGCAATTGCCCATAACAAATGCTGTGTCACTCAGTAATTTTCGGGTTCCACCACACTGCGCTCGTCAAACTGAGACTCGGCCGAAAACATTTACTTTCTTATGTAAGAAAGTGACGAGGCGAGCGAATTGTTGACGTGACGGTAAGTGCAACGTCTGCCCATAACAAATACTGTGTCACCTAGAACATTTTTCTGTGTGGCACGAGCAGCATACAGCGCTCGTCACCCTGAGACATCATCACTAAGTCTCATATGTTCTGTGCACTAGCTAGCTATTACCTTAACTCTAACTGGTACCTACTAATAAATGTATTTATTTTTTATACTATTTTCCCTGTTGATATTTCAATATGTTTAATAATTTTTTAACTTACGTTTAACCGTGGTCACGTAGGTAGGACGTAGGTTAGACGACTCTGTGAAAACCACGTACGTACCTAAAAAAAAATATGTTAATTTAATATTTTTTTACATTATTTGCGTGAAGCTTGAGCCCTTGAGTGTTGTAAAGGTCGACAGAGGGAAAATTAAAACCAGGATATGGGCAGCAGGATCTTCGTGGAACTACTGTACAAATAAACTGCGGTTGCCGACCCGCCTGCCAAGCGAAAGCAAACTATGGCAAAATCGCATCTTAATGAGAGCTACAAACTTTTGTGGCAACGTTTATGAGGGTGGCCTGTGTTCAGCAGTTGACTAGTGATAGGCTGAAATGATGATGATCATGAAGAAAAAGAATTGTAAATATATAGGTATTATGTAATTTTTCCGCAAGCATTATCAAGAACAAATAATATGGTTTTATTGATGGTGATGTTTATTTATTATTTATTTATTTATCCTTTATTGCTGGCACCTTAAGCTAAGGGCTACAATGGGCGGACTTAATGCCTGGTGGCATTCTCTACCAGTCAACCTTTGTTATGGTGAAATTTAGAAGGTAAGTAACCAAAGAATAAAATAAAAAAAAGAAATAAGAGGAAAATAAATTTATGATTTTATAAGATATATAATAAATAAATTATACATATATAAACACATATACAATTAAATAAGAACCAAATAATTATAACACTACATACATAAATAAATATATAAATATATATATTTATACATATATATATATACATACATACATATATGTAAATAGTACGCGAGTGACCTGGGTTCGATTCCCGGTGCCGGCACCTCTAAAATTGTTAATTGCAATTGTAAGTGCTGATTTACCACGTGCTCGGCGGTGAAGTAAAACATCGTGAGGAAACCTGCATGTCTGAGGAATAAAAAATATTTCGAAGACATGTGAAGTCTGCCAACCCGCATTGGAGCAGCGTGGCGGATTCTTCCTAGCTCCAAAACCCTCTCAGAAATGAGAGGAGGCCTATACTCAGTAGTGGGACATTTATAGGCTGAAACTTTACTTTTTTTTATATATGTAAAATAATAAAACCGAAAATAAGTATATGTTTGTATAAACAAACATTATTATAATAAATGGGTGGGGGCGAGAGTGAGGATTCTTGGGCACACACTGTGCTAAAACACTAAGTTGGTTTTCGTGTCTGCTTGTGTTGTGTACATGCAATTATGTCTGTGAAATGCAATCACGATACGGGAAAAATCCTAGAGATACTGTGTCAAGCAGATATACCAACATCCATATTTATCACTACCTGTGCCCTGCGGTAACATCCGCGAAAAAAAGCAGACCCCGATCGATGATATACATATACTTCCCTACTGGAATCCGATTTTAGGGTTTGCATTTTTTTGCACAGAACCCTAACATTTTTTCTTAATTTTTTTTTTAATAGCATAAAGTGATGAAACGAGCAAAACAGTCACCTGATAGTAAGTGCAACGTCTGCCCATAACAAATGCTGTGTCACCCAGAAAATTTCTGTGTGACACCTCACTGTGCCCATCACCCTGAGACATAAGTTCTTAAGTATCCTATGCCCAGTGATTACGCTAGCTCACAGTGCCCTTCAAACCGAAACACAGTAATGTTTGTACTGCTTCACGGCAGAATAACTGGCCCTGGGGTGGTACCTACCTAGACGGATTCCTGAATAGCTAAGTTACCCGCTGTAATATCAGCTATCTGTCAGTGAAAGTCCCATCAAAATCGGTCCATCCTTTTCGGAGATTAGCCGGACCAGACACTAACACCAAATTTAAAAATATATTTTTTTCTTATATGTACCCTATATATACTTTCATAAGCATTGAGTAAAACGCTGTTATTTTGTTATTACAAACAGACACTTCAATTTTATTTATTTGTATAGATAATACTTACTTAAAGACATTAAAAGGTGTAATACGTCGGTTAAATCTCTGGAAATTCGATTATGAGGTAAAGTGGGCGTCAATGGCCGGATATCGCCGGATATTACCAGATAGCGGTAATTACCGCCTCGGGCGGGATGAGGGGAGCGGCAATTTACCCGACTGTTGAGGCGGCGAGATCAATGTACGTAGAGCGATGCGGTGTTAAATGATAATAGATTAATATTGTTTTGTTCAAATGATCGTTTCCAAACTATAGTAATTGCATTTTAGGTATCGTTGCATTAATTAACATGAACCTTGATTATGTCTTAAAAGTAATACATAGAAGAAAAATCAAAATCGTGAAAAACAAAATTTATATATACGAGGGGTGATCCAAAAGTAATGATAATCAGTTATTTCTAGTGCACACAAAAATACAAAAAAATTTCAGTCACTTACTCAGTTAACCACTAGTTCAGGGAAAAAAAATCATATAAATAGGCCACGATTCCCGGGAGCTACATTCATTTGAATACGGACTGTCAAGGAGTGAACATCAAAATGGAAAAACACGAAATCAGAGCTGTCATTAAATACCTCTGCTTGAAAAAAATGTCTACCAAAGACATACACAGCGACTTGGTGGAAACATTAGGGGACTCTTCTCCTCCATATTCCACAGTTGCACGCTGGGCTAAGGAGTTTAAGTTGGGAAGAACATCGACGGAAGACGAACACCGCGAAGGACGCCCATCGACGTCCCTCACTGAAGAAAATGTGAAAAAAGTTGAAGAAGTTGTATTGGAAGATCGAAGAGTGACTATCAGGCATGTAGCTGAGGTCACAGGGATCTCATATGGCAGCATTCAAAGAATCCTTGCGAACGAATTGCATATGAGAAAGGTCTCCGCGCGTTGGGTACCGAAAATGTTAAACGACGAGCAAAAGAAGAAACGAGTCGACATGTCAAGAGCAAATCTCGAAAAGTTCCAGGCAGACAAGGATAATTTTTTGTCACGTTTTGTGACCATGGACGAGACCTGGATCCACCATTTTGATCCTGAAACAAAACAACAATCGATGACATGGAAACGATCCGATGAACCGACGCCGAAGAAATTCAAAGTGTCAAGCTCAGCAGGGAAGGTTATGGCGTCTGTTTTTTGGGACGCTGAAGGAATAATCATGGTGGACTACTTGGAAAAGGGGGCCACTATTACAGGCTCCTACTATGCAGAACAAATAAGAAGATTGCGGGAGGCTATTAAGGAGAAAAGGCGAGGCAAACTGCGGGCTGGAGTGCTGTTCCATCAAGACAACGCACCGGTTCACAAAGCTGCAATTGCCATGGCTGCCATTCAGGAAGCGGGCTTTGAGCTGGTGGAACACCCCCCCTATTCACCAGATCTAGCCCCCAGCGACTTCTATCTCTTTCCACGACTCAAGGAACACCTCCGAGGCAAGAAATTTGACGATGATAGCGACGTGATGGCCGCGGTTGAGGACTTTTTTGAGAGTCAAGATAAAGATTTTTTTTCTAAGGGAATTTTAGGATTAGAAAAGAGATGGACTAAATGTATAGACTTGCTAGGAGACTATGTTGAGAAATAAATTTATTTATTTATTTTATTCATTGTGTTTATTATTGATTATCATTACTTTTGGATCACCCCTCGTAGTACTAGTCGTGCGCCGCGGTTTCATCGCGTTATAAAGTCGACCCCGATCGATGATAAAAAACATCTACATATCCACTACCCTATTTGTATCGGATTTTTTTGCGCGGAACCCTAATTATTTTTTGTAAAATTAAAGCCTAAGTTACCGTCTCGAGATCAGCCGAAAAAAAACAGCCAAAATTTTAAATTATGTACATTGAGTAAACAGCTGTTACTTTGATATTACAAACAGACACTTATAACTCTCTGTATATATATAATAATTACATATAGAGAAAAACTGTGGTCTCTGAGACTATTTAAATGAAACTAATTTTACGGATTTTATCGCGTTTAATTTTACTATTTCTAACCCGACGTTTCGAGTGCTTCACAGCACCCATGGTCACGGGGGAACTGAGGTGACAGATGTCCTGATGTCATAGTTAACCCGGAGTACCTTCAGCTTTTAATTATTATTTTTGGTCCGATCTACGTAGAAAGAGCTAATTGTGTCTTAAAGTCTTGTGTATGCTTGGTTTTTGACATAATTTTATTAATTACAGGACCCCAATCGTGTAAGGTAGTATATAAATAAGTTAATAGTAATGCCGGTGGCGGGTAGGTTAAGAATTATAGGATGTCAATTCATTCTGGAATAAATTGTTAACAAGTACGTGCGTTTCTCTGTCTCCTTATAAGAACACTACAGTGGTAATACCCAACCGTCTTCTCTATTAAAATTAGGATGTTTTTAAATTTCAATCGCCTCGCGAATCATCTTGGTAGGAATCGGTGTTCTTTTGCGAGGATTTGTGGTTTATCACATCTGATGTAATGGTTGGGATTTTTTTATGATACCTTTAAAAGTTCTTAAATTTGGAAAACATTTGTTTTTCGCGCCTTTTTAACATCTATTTCTCAGCAAAAAGTACTTTAGGATTGTGCACCCATACTAGTATTATTAATGCGAAAGACAATCTTCCTGTACCTACCTTTTCACGGTTCAACCGTTAACTGATCTTGACGAAATTCGGCACAGAGATAGTTTGCACCCCGGAGACGGAGACAGGATAGTTTTTATTCGGGAAAATCTAAGAATTCCTACGGTATTTTTAAAAATAAATGCGTGCTTCTGATAGTTATTAAAATGACACTGTAATATGGTAAAAAAAGACCCCCGTTTCTTGCCAGTTATTTTCTGTGAAGGTCTTTACATTCGAGCTGGTGTAGATTTTGAGATTCATAAGAGCTTTTAAGCTGCCGAAATAGAATAAAGAAATTTTGACTTTTACTTTGCAACCCTGACTGCGCACAACATTACTTCGAGCTAGCTTCTCCAACACTCAGGGTCATATTGACAAGTCATCATCATCCTGGTTTTGGAGATAATTTATTACAATTTGTCGACTGTCCTCGGTGGAGATAGGGAAGGCTTTGTTGTGAACGTACCTGCTTGGGGTTTATGACAGTGTAATGTTTACTAGGTAATAACTTGCTTTGCTCTGGGTCATTGTGTGCAAAGCCATTGCGCTTTCAGGCCGAATGCGAACCTCGGTAATATAGATGTCCACAACGCAGACTATATTATAGTGTTCAGAGTGTTATCGAAAACACGAAGGCAGACTTACTGCGATCTGCAGCTTCACATATCCGATAAAACGCTTATGCAATAAGATCTGAAGACGGTTCCAATGCTGTGTCAAACAAATGAGACATAACCCAACACAACCAGACATGAAAAACAATTATTTATTCGACATCGATCGGTAGAGGTGGAGACTTATCGTTCGCACTCAGCCACGCGGTCGCGTCTATTATACTAATTACTCCTAAAACTATAATGTACGCCATTGATCTGGTTTGTGCCGTGGTGTGGGCACCACTGAAATGGAACTGAAAAATATATTACGACATGTGATGTCCTTTAACCCGCACTGGAGCAGCTTGGCGGACTCTTCACACCAAATTACTGTGGTGGTAGGATTTCAATACAAGAATCCGTCAAGGTAGGTACCACCCCAGGGCTAGTTATTCTGCCGTGAAACAGTAGTGTGCAAACATAACTGTGTTTAAATCTAAAGGGCACTGAGAGCTAGTGTGGGCATTTGAGACTTTAGAACTGATGTATCAGAATGGAGTTGTTTGTAGGAGTTTATTTAAGTATTTATGTTTGGGTCAAACCAAACCTGACAGGCGGGCCCCTGGCCCGTGTGCACAGTACATCGGATACTGTAGAAGTGATGATACTGTACATGTGAAGCTGTAAAAACCAAAAAGGCTAACAGCAATTACATTACCGAAATTATATATACAGCATAATAGACAGACTGTCACTATCTTTCACAAAAGGAAATAACTTAACTGGATCACAAAACGTACGTCTGTGTATATCGACATTTTATAAAAACTTCGGAATTTCTAAAATTGCTTAATAACATTTATGGTGATGATTTTTTTTAAATTTAATTTAATAAAAGTGACGGAACCAGCAAAACCTTCACCTGATGGTAAGTGCAACGTCTGCCCATTACAAATGCTGTGTCCCCACAACAGTGTGACACCACAATGCGCCCGTCACCCTGAGACATCAGTTCTTAAGTCTCATATGCCCAGTGATTACGCTAGCTCTCAGTGCCCTTCAAACCGAAACATAGTTTGCACATGTTTCACGGTAGTAGAACTGGCCCTGGGGTGGTACCTGGATTCCTGCATAGGAATCCTACCACAAGTAAACTTGTTGCTTGCTTTAGATAAAGAAATATCTCATACATTCCATAATCGCGCTATGAAAGTTTCTGAGATGCGAACTATATATACAACATCTAAATGTTACTAGTAGGAGGAGATGTTCTCTCCAGATCAGATCTGGCGGATAGGTGCCCTTTTGCTTGGCAATATCATCTGCCAATCTTTCAATGTTTGTTTTATAACTGACATATTATAGTATTATCCTGTTGCTCTAAATTAAAAAAGTACTATGGCTAAATACTGTTCAATAGAAACGCAGTCAAAATACAAAATGTCAAGCACATGACCTACTCACAAAGTTTCAATGCTATTTAAACCCCTGTGCCACCTCTTATTCTGTGTGTGATCAAGGTGTAGCGTGTACAAACCGAAAGTGAGGTGTCGACACGTGAAACGCTGTTAATTAATGAAGTCTCAATTTAATTAACGAGCGTGCGAATGTCGCAATCTATCAACCGCATCACATCATCCACTGATATTGAACGGGGCAGCGTGATAATGATTAACCAGTGACGTCCGATTTAATAATGTGTCGACATTATCGATGGAACTAGTATCGATTATAAATTAATCAAAGTTTTAATTAAATTATATTTCGGGTAGTAATTAATTGAAAATGTAAAATTTGCCGTGGTAGCTCAGGGGCCTGATGCTCGCCTTTAATTTCATAGTAAGCGAGTAACCTGGGTTCGATCCCCGGTGCCAGCACCTCTAAAATTGTTCTACAATTTTAAGTGCTGATTTACCACGTGCTTAGCGGTGAAGGAAAACATCGTGAGGAAACCTGCATGTCCGAGGATTAGAAATATTTCGGGGACATGTGAATTCCGCCAACCCGCATTGGAGCAGCGTGGCGGATTGTTCCTAGCTCCAAAACCCTTACAGAAATGAGAGGAGCCCTGTGCTCAGCAGTGGGACATTTATAGGCTGAAACTTTACTTTTAAAATTTTGGCAGCAAAACGGTTAGCTTTTGTTCAATCATCACATGTTCAATATTATTTAGTGATGGAAGGAATCCTATACAGGAATCTGTCTAGGTAGGTACTTTTCGAGACCAGTTATTCTGCCGTGAAGCAGTAGTGTGCGAATATGTATCGGTCTTGAGGGCACTGTGAGCTAGCGTAATCACTGGGCATATGAGACTTAAGAACTGATGTCTCAGGGTGAGGGCGCAGTGTGGTGTCACACAAATGTTCTAGATGACACAGCACTTGTTATGGCCAGACGTTGCACTTACCATCACGTAAACGTTTTGCTCTCTTTGTCACGTCACTTTCTCTAAAGAAAACTAACAAAAAATAATAAGGGGTAGGCACAGACCACATCCGTAGGCCATTTTTCGCCCCTGCAGGAAACGAGACGTGACGGGTGGCGAACCACGTTGCCGCCATTTTGGTACGAGTTCAAATTCTTGCTCCCTATTAATTTCGCACGAGTAGCTAGCCAACGGCACGGCAACCATTGGCTTGGCGGAGAGGAAGGGAAAACGATTAGGTGGGAAATGCACTTAATGTAGGGATTGTAAAGTTGGGAGCGTTTGAAAAACGTTAAGTTACTAAGTTATTTTATAGAAGAAAGTGACGAGACGTGTAAATCGTAGATGTGCTGGTAAGTGCAATGTCTGCCCATAACAAATGCCGTGTCATAAAGAACATTTTTGAGTGAACCTACATTGCGCTCATCAGCTCCGGAGACATCAGTTCTTAAGTATCATATGAATACACTACGTATCAGTGCCCTTCACACCGAAACACAGTAATGTTTGCACACTGCTTGATGGCAAACTGACACCGCAGTGGTAACCTGGACGGACTCCTGCATTGGAATTCACAGACAGACGGTGCACTCGCAGAACTCTCACTCGTAGAGAGAAACTCGGTGCGGGTTGTTTTCCGATGAAAACTATTGTCTGTCTGCCTGTTTGTTCCGACTAATCTCCGAAACGGTTGGACCTATTTTGACGGGACTTTCACTGACACATAGCTGATATTATAGCTGGTAACTAAGGATACTTTAATGTTACAAAAATAATGAGGGTTCCGTGCAAAAAAAAACCTAAAATTCGATTCAAATATGGCACAGCTAGTAATATACTTAAATTATTTTTGCATTAGACAGCCCGTTTATTAAGGAACATTATAACTTCAGCTTTAAGGTGCCGCACTCTGAGAACAGAACGTTACCGAGAAGGGCCGAACTGTAAATGCTCATATAGCACAAACAGGTAGTCGGCTAAACATTTCACGCAGGTGATTTTCTGATTTTTGTTGAACAGGATTATAACTTTGTAAGATAAGCTAGTGGTGGTAACACCTATGCAGAAATCCGTCTAGGTAGGACCCACACCAGGCCAGTTATTCTGCCGTGAAGCAGTAGTGTGCAAACATTACTGTGTTACGGCGTAAAGAGCACTGAGAGCTAGTGTAATCACTGGGGGATATGAGGCTTAAGAACGGATGTCTCTGGGTGACCGGCGCAGCGTAGTGCTACACAGAAATGTTCTGGGCGACACAGCATTTGGGCAGACGTCGCACTTACCATCAGGTGCACGCTTCGCTCGTCTCGTCAATGTAACCAATAAAAAAATGTATCATAATATCCTTTCAGTTAAATACTCTTTCAATGAATAAATAACAATGATGATTAAATGATCCTGTAACTGATAACCCACATAGCTACAGCTTAAATTGACATCCGTGGTGCACTTAGGTTCCAGTTGAAAACCAGCGTCACGCTTTACAGTCTGACATTAAGCTGATCTGGAGACCTATTGGTTCAGCCGTGAGACACGCACATTGCCACTGCCTTTGTATTATATTCTTTTTTTTTCATTTCTTATGTTAAATTTTTTTTTATTGATTTTTTTTTCATGATTGTATTTTCTTTTTTAATTAGTATGTGTTTCTATTGTGTATGAGTTTTCTTGTTGCGCGTGAGCGTTGTCTTGTTGTGCTGTACTAATAAATGTTTTTTCTTTCTTTCTTTCTTTCTGATACGAAATCTTTACCAATAATCCAACAAATATTTGAAGCCGCTCCGTTACTTTGCAACAAAGTCTTCCGATTTCAATTAAAAGTTACCAGTTAACAAAATCAATTATTCTGACTTCAGAGTTTAGTTTCTTCGAATCGTGAAAAACAAATGTTTGAAACTTGATAAATCTATTATTAACAACAGTTTCAACGTAAATGTTTACCGCTGAGTAATGAGTAAAAACTTTCGTCATCATCATTACAGCAACCCCCCCCCCCCCCCCCATACTGTTAAATGTGTCAAATACTGTCCTGAACTACCTTACACTGCGTTTTCAGCTACAAGACTGCCACTTAATAGCCTTTCTTCTTCAGTTTATTATTGGTTTTACTAGATACACGGCCGACCCGAGGAGGTAATGAATGCTTGGTCCGAATTCTGGCTATAAATCATCATCATCTACACTCCACCACGCCAGTCCACTGCAGAACGTAGCCCCCCCCCCCCCCATACATAGCCACAAAACACGTTTAGTGGCTCTCATTTTGGGGAGAAGTAGGCACCCTTGGCGGGCGGGGTGGCAACCGCAGTTTAGTTAACCGCAGGTTATTCAGATGTTCCAGAAAGATGCGGCTGCCCATCTCCTGGTTGTCATTTTCCATCTGTGGACTTTTACGACACCGTCGGGATGAGATGGGGTGGTAGATTTCTTTAAGCCGCCACCAAACGACAATAAATAACGACGATTATTATTTCTCGTTTCAATTTCTTTTAAATATCCCCAAGTCATATCGATTCTTCACAATAACGCAACTAAACACTAAATCGTGCAGGAAATCGGGACAGGTTATCTCCTTTAGCCAACATTTTAAAACAAGTACAGTTTCGTGCACTGACAAGTATAGAACTTGGAAAACTTGTGAACCTTACACCGTTGTGATGAGGTTCTAACATTTTCGATAGCGTTTATTTGTTAGTAATTCTAAGGTTGTAAATTTAATTCTAATCTACATATATATTACGAAATTTCTCTAGGTAATCTACGCTAGACAACACTGTCAAAGGCTGAGAAGTTGGCCCCGAAGTATATAATATTAAAGACGTGAACCTGGTGCAGCTTGTGCGCATTGCGTATAATTATAATTTGTTACGTCATACTTAATATAATAATAGTTATTTTACATACATTTTATGTAATGACGACCGCGTGGACTAGTGGCTAGAGGCCTGCCTTCTATACCGCCGGTCCTGGATTCAACCCAGCCGGAGCCAAAATTTGTGCAAAAATTGTTGGTTTTCGGGTCTGGTTGTGTTGGGCATGTGAAATGTATGTCTGTAAAACACACTCACGATACATGATCCTACTGTGGGGCATCGTTTCTTAAAGAATAAAAAAGATATTTTTTTATTGCATAAAGTGATGAAACGAGCAAAACGTTCACCTGATGGTTAGTGCAACATCTGCCCATAACAAATGTTGTGCCACCCAGAAAATTTCGTGTGACACTATACTGTGCCCATCCCTGAGACATAGGTTCTTAAGTCTCATATGCCCAGTGATTACGCTAGCTCACAGTGCCCTTCAAACCGAAACACAGTAGTGCTTGCCCACTACTGAAACTAATTTTTACGGATTTTATCGCGTTTAATTTTATACTATTTATAACCCGACGTTTCGAGTGCTTTACAGCACCCATGGTCACGGGGGGACTGAGGTGACAGATGTCCTGATGTCATAGTTAACCCGGAGTACCTTCAGCTTTTAATTATTTTTTTTGTGGTCCGATCTACGCAGAAAGAGCTAACTGTGTCTTGAAGTCTTGCAGTGGTATGCTTGGTTTTTGACTTAATTTTATTAATTATAGGATCCCAAGCTGGTGGTAATACCCAACCATCTTCTCTATTAAAATTAGGATGTTTTTTAATTTCAATAGCCTCGCGAATCATCCTTGGTAGGAATCGGTGTTCTTTTGCGAGGATTTGTGGTTTATCAAATCTGATGTAATGGTTGGGATGATCCAGAACATGGTCACAGACTGCAGACTTCCTGGGGCGGCGATGCTTCACATCAGCTATATGTTCTAAAGCGTCGCCGCCCCAGGAAGTCTGCAGTCTGTGACCATGTTCTGGATCATCCCAACCATTACATCAGATTTGATAAACCACAAATCCTCGCAAAAGAACACCGATTCCTACCAAGGATGATTCGCGAGGCTATTGAAATTAAAAAACATCCTAATTTTAATAGAGAAGATGGTTGGGTATTACCACCAGCTTGGGATCCTATAATTAATAAAATTAAGTCAAAAACCAAGCATACCACTGCAAGACTTCAAGACACAGTTAGCTCTTTCTGCGTAGATCGGACCACAAAAAAATAATTAAAAGCTGAAGGTACTCCGGGTTAACTATGACATCAGGACATCTGTCACCTCAGTCCCCCCGTGACCATGGGTGCTGTAAAGCACTCGAAACGTCGGGTTATAAATAGTATAAAATTAAACGCGATAAAATCCGTAAAAATTAGTTTCACCTTATTTTATTATGAAAAATGTCAAATTGTAGGATCGGCAGCTCTAGTGTGTAGTGAGCTTATATTATAATATGCCACAATATGTTAACTATCCAGCCAATTCACGGTGCGAACTAGGGTTTGGGAATTCCCGGGACACGAGACAGCCTACAATCAAAGTCCCGGGCATTCCCTGGACTTCGAGAATTGTTTTTTTAAGAATTTTAATTGAGTTAATTTCTGGTATTAAAAACGGCATTTTTTTGTAAAAATCAACATTTATTAAACCTTTATTAAAACAGATAATTAAATGTTAATAACTTTAACGTTTATTACAGTTTTAATAATTGCTTTGTTTGTTTCTTTTAATCACACACACACATTCACTTTTAAGCAGTTAAGTTTTATAGTTATAAAACGAACTTAGTTAAAAATCATACTAATTATTAATAACTTTCCTATTATCTAGTAATTCTAGTATCTAATCATTGGTCATAATCACAACATTGTTCATTCTCGTAATCACAGATTTGTTTAATAATTAATTAACCTAAATATAAATAATAAAACAAACTTATAAATCAGTCTTTTAAATAATCAACACATTAATAAGACTTCTTTGCTGATTTAATAAAACAGGCTTTTTAAAAAAATGGCGCCGGGCCTATTTGAAAATAAAAATGATTACATAACAAGTTCGACAATCGTGTCTCGTCTCGAGTCTCGACCCGAAAGTCCCGGGACTTGAGACAACTAAGATTACGAAAAGTCCTGTCCTTCAGACCGAAACACAGTAATGTTTGCACACTACTGCTTCACGGCGAGTAACTGGCCCTAGGTAACTAACTAGACGGATTCCTGCATTGGGATCCCAGCACCAGTAAATATATTTTGACGACTTTTAAATTCCACCAACCAGACCAAGGAGTCCAATCCAGGAGCAGCGATGCGAAATCCTCCTCCAATGCCTGCCCTGCATTTTAACGACGAAACGGCGGTTTTTTGAGTGGCGGATTGGATTATTCGAATGCAGCTTAAATTCAGCTAAAAAAACGGCTCGTTTGGCCTCACTGCAATCGGCTGTTATTTATTTACACTTGTAGTTGTTAAACGGACAAACAGATATGATAATTTTTCTTCAACATATATTAGTAAAAAATCTCACAACCGACTTAAATATGAGAAAAAATTAAAGTATCACGTATTGGCAATTTTAGTCTAGGTCGTAGTTTGTAGGTTAAAGGTAAATTTCAAATCGAAAAAATGCGAGATAAGATCCTAGACGTTCAGTCAGCATTTGCCGTAGGATAACTTTACATTGACAAGCTATCACTTACGTCACCTACGAACTTTGTGACGTCTACTGAGTCCATACAATTTTTTTTTCCATAAAGTGACGAAATGAGAAAAACGTTCACCTGATGGTAAGTGCAACGTCTGCCCATAACAAATACTGTGTCACCTAGAACATTTTTCTGTGTGGCACGAGCAGCATACAGCGCTCGTCACCCTGAGACATCATCACTAAGTCTCATATGTTCTGTGCACTAGCTAGCTATTACCTTAACTCTAACTGGTACCTACTAATAAATGTATTTATTTTTTATACTATTTTCCCTGTTGATATTTCAATATGTTTAATAATTTTTTAACTTACGTTTAACCGTGGTCACGTAGGTAGGACGTAGGTTAGACGACTCTGTGAAAACCACGTACGTACCTAAAAAAAAATATGTTAATTTAATATTTTTTTACATTATTTGCGTGAAGCTTGAGCCCTTGAGTGTTGTAAAGGTCGACAGAGGGAAAATTAAAACCAGGATATGGGCAGCAGGATCTTCGTGGAACTACTGTACAAATAAACTGCGGTTGCCGACCCGCCTGCCAAGCGAAAGCAAACTATGGCAAAATCGCATCTTAATGAGAGCTACAAACTTTTGTGGCAACGTTTATGAGGGTGGCCTGTGTTCAGCAGTTGACTAGTGATAGGCTGAAATGATGATGATCATGAAGAAAAAGAATTGTAAATATATAGGTATTATGGAATTTTTCCGCAAGCATTATCAAGAACAAATAATATGGTTTTATTGATGGTGATGTTTATTTATTATTTATTTATTTATCCTTTATTACTGGCACCTTAAGCTAAGGGCTACAATGGGCGGACTTAATGCCTGGTGGCATTCTCTACCAGTCAACCTTTGTTATGGTGAAATTTAGAAGGTAGGTAACCAAAGAATAAAATAAAAAAAAGAAATAAGAGGAAAATAAATTTATGATTTTATAAGATATATAATAAATAAAGTATACATAAACACATATACAATTAAATAAGAACCAAATAATTATAACACTACATACATAAATAAATATATAAATATATATATTTATACATATATATATACATACATACATATATGTAAATAGTACGCGAGTGACCTGGGTTCGATTCCCGGTGCCGGCACCACTAAAATTGTTAATTGCAATTGTAAGTGCTGATTTACCACGTGCTCGGCGGTGAAGGAAAACATCGTGAGGAAACCTGCATGTCTGAGGAATAAAAAATATTTCGAAGACATGTGAAGTCTGCCAACCCGCATTGGAGCAGCGTGGCGGATTCTTCCTAGCTCCAAAACCCTCTCAGAAATGAGAGGAGGCCTATACTCAGTAGTGGGACATTTATAGGCTGAAACTTTACTTTTTTTTTATATATGTAAAATAATAAAAACCGAAAATAAGTATATGTTTGTATAAACAAACACAATTATAATAAATGGGTGGGGGCGAGAGTGAGGATTCTTGGGCACACACTTTGTGCTAAAACACTAAGTTTTCGTGTCTGCTTGTGTTGTGTACATGCAATTATGTCTGTGAAATGCAATCACGATACGGGAAAAATCCTAGAGATACTGTGTCAAGCAGATATACCACCATCCATATTTATCACTACCTGTGCCCTGCGGTAACATCCGCGAAAAAAAGCAGACCCCGATCGATGATATACATATACTTCCCTACTGGAATCCGATTTTAGGGTTTGCATTTTTTTGCACAGAACCCTAACATTTTTTCTTAATTTTTTTTTAATAGCATAAAGTGATGAAACGAGCAAAACATTCACCTGATAGTAAATGCAACGTCTGCCCATAACAAATGCTGTGTCACCCAGAAAATTTCTGTGTGACACCTCACTGTGCCCATCACCCTGAGACATAAGTTCTTAAGTATCCTATGCCCAGTGATTACGCTAGCTCACAGTGCCCTTCAAACCGAAACACAGTAATGTTTGCACACTACTGCTTCACGGCAGAATAACTGGCCCTGGGGTGGTTCCTACTCGTACCTAGACGGATTCCTAAGTTAGCCGCTGTATTATCAGCTATCTGTCAGTGAAAGTCCCATCAAAATCGGTCCAGCCTTTTCGGAGATTAGCCGGAACAGACACTAACACCAAATTTAAAAATATTTTTTTTTCTTATTTGTACCCTATATATACTTTCATAAGCATTGAGTAAAACGCTGTTATTTTGTTATTACAAACAGACACTTCAATTTTATTTATTTGTATAGATAATACTTACTTAAAGACATTAAAAGGTGTAATACGTCGGTTAAATCTCTGGAAATTCGATTATGAGGTAAAGTGGGCGTCAATGGCCGGATATCGCCGGATATTACCAGATAGCGGTAATTACCGCCTCGGGCGGGATGAGGGGAGCGGCAATTTACCCGACTGTTGAGGCGGCGAGATCAATGTACGTAGAGCGATGCGGTGTTAAATGATAATAGATTAATATTGTTTTGCTCAAATGATCGTTTCCAAACTATAGTAATTGAATTTTAGGTATCGTTGCATTAATTAACATGAACCTTGATTATGTCTTAAAAGTAATACATAGAAGAAAGATCAAAATCGTAACAGACGAAATTTATATAGTACTAGGCGTGCGCCGCGGTTTCATCGCGTTGAAATGGCGACCCCGATCGATGATAAAAAAACATCTACATATCCACTACCCTATTTGTATCGGATTTTTTGCGCGGAACCCTAATTATTTTTTGTAAAATTAAAGCCTTAGTTACCGTCTCGAGATCAGCCGAAAACAAACAGCCAAAATTTTATATTATATTTGTTATTACAAACAGACACTTATATCTCTCTGTATATATATAATAATTACATATAGAGAAAAAATGTGCTCTCTGAGACTATTTAAATGAAACTAATTTTACGGATTTTATCCCGTTTAATTTTACTATTTATAACCCGACGTTTCGAGTGCTTCACAGCACCCATGGTTTAGGGGGGTCTGAGGTGACAGATGTCCTGATGTCATAGTTAACCTGGGGTACCTTCAGCTTTTAATTATTATTTTTGGTCCGATCTACGTAGAAAGAGCTAACTGTGTCTTAAAGTCTTGTGTATGCTTGGTTTTTGACATAATTTTATTTATTATAGGATCCCAATCGTGTAAGGGAGTATATAAATAAGTTAATAGTAATGCCGGTAGCGGGTAGGTTAAGAATTATAGGATGTCAATTCATTCTGGAATAAATTGTTAACAAGTACGTGCGTTTCTCTGTCTCCTTATAAGAACACTACAGTGGTAATACCCAACCCTCTTCTCTATTAAAATTAGGATGTTTTTAAATTTCAATAGCCTCGCGAATCATCCTTGGTAGGAATCGGTGTTCTTTTGCGAGGATTTGTGGTTTATCAAATCTAATGTCATGGTTGGGATTTTATTTATGATACCTTTAAAAGTTCTTAAATTTGGAAAACATTTGTTTTTCGCGCCTTTTTAACATCTATTTCTCAGCAAAAGTACTTTAGGATTGTGCACCCATACTAATATTATTAATGCGAAAGAAAATCTTCCTGTACCTACCTTTTCACGACTCAACCGTTAACTGATCTTGACGAAGTTCGGCACAGAGATAGTTTGCACCCCGGAGACGGAGACAGGATAGTTTTTATTCGGGAAAATCAAAGAGTTCCTACGGTATTTTTAAAAATAAATGCGGGCTTCTGCTAGTTATTTTATAAATGTCACTGTAGTATTAAAAAAAAGACCCCCGTTTCTTGCCAGTTATTTTCTGTGAAGGTCTTTACATTCGAACTGGTGTAGATTTTGAGATTCATAAGAGCTTTTAAGCTGCCGAAATTGAATAAAGAAATTTTGACTTTTACTTTGCAACCCTGACTGCGCACAACATTACTTCGAGCTAGCTTCTCCAACACTCAGGGTCATATTGACAAGTCATCTTCATCCTGGTTTTGGAGATAATTTATTACAATTTGTCGACTGTCCTCGGTGGAGATAGGGAAGGCTTTGTTGTGAACGTACCTGCTTGGAGTTTATGACAGTGTAATGTTTACTAGGTAATAACTTTGCTCTGGGTCATTGTGTGCAAAGGCAATGGCTTTCAGGCCGAATGCGAACCTCGGTAATATAGATGTCCACAACGCAGACTATATTATAGCGTTCAGAGTGTTATCGAAAACACGAAGGCAGACTTACTGCGATCTGCAGCTTCACATATCCGATTAAACGCTTATGCAATAAGATCTGAAGACGGTTCCAATGCTGTGTCAAACAAATGAGACATAACCCAACACAACCAGACATGAAAAACAATTATTTATTCGACATCGATCGGTAGAGGTGGAGACTTATCGTTCGCACTCAGCCACGCGGTCGCGTCTATTATACTAATTACTCCTAAAACTATATTGTACGCCATTGATCTGGTTTGAGCCGTGGTGTGGGCACCACTGAAATGGAACTGAAAAATATATTACGACATGTGATGTCCTTTAACCCGCACTGGAGCAGCTTGGCGGACTCTTCACACCAAATTACTGTAAGTTTGTTGGTGGTAGGATTTCAATACAAGAATCCGTCAAGGTAGGTACCACCCCAGGGCTAGTTATTCTGCCGTGAAACAGTAGTGTGCAAACATAACTGTGTTTAAATCTAAAGGGCACTGAGAGCTAGTGTGGGCATTTGAGACTTAAGAACTGATGTATCAGAATGGCGGGCTAAATGTGGTGCCACACAGAAACACTCCGGGTGACAGAACATTTGTTATGGGTTGATGTATCACTTACGATCAAGTAAAAGTTTTACACGTCTCGTCCTTTTTCCTATAAAATCCTCACAAGTAGAGAGAAAACAGTGCTTAGCAGTGAGACGGACTATCACTTTGTTTTGGTCAATTTTAAATAGCATGGCTTCTTAATAGTATATTTTTATAATCGATGCAATATGTGATTACCTCACTATACTTAAAACTCAACTCTGTTAATATTAATGCTTATTATTAATAATGGTTAAATGATTAAAGGTAATAAAACTGTGTGTGGTGTTAATAGTAAATTATTCTGACATGAAATCTCCGGCCGTCTCGGACAGCATAACAGACAGACTGTCACTATCTTTCACAAAAGGAAATAACTTAACTGGATCACAAAACGTACGTCTGTGTATATCGACATTTTATACAAACTTCGGAATTTCTAAAATTGCTTAATAACATTTATGGTGATGATTTTTTTTAAATTTAATTTAATAAAAGTGACGGAACCAGCAAAACCTTCACCTGATGGTAAGTGCAACGTATGCCCATTACAAATGCTGTGTCACCCACAACAGTGTGACACCACAATGCGCCCGTCACCCTGAGACATCAGTTCTTAAGTCTCATATGCCCAGTGATTACGCTAGCTCTCAGTGCCCTTCAAACCGAAACATAGTTTGCACAGTGTTTCACGGTAGAACAACTGGCCCTGGGGTGGTACCTGGATTCCTGCATAGGAATCCTACCACAAGTAAACTTGTTGCTTGCTTTAGATAAAGAAATATCTCATACATTCCATAATCGCGCTATGAAAGTTTCTGAGATGCGAACTATATATACAACATCTAAATGTTACTAGTAGGAGGAGATGTTCTCTCCAGATCAGATCTGGCGGATAGGTGCCCTTTTGCTTGGCAATATCATCTGCCAATCTTTCAATGTTTGTTTTTATAACTGACATATTATAGTATTATCCTGTTGCTCTAAATTAAAAAAGTACTATGGCTAAATACTGTTCAATAGAAACGCAGTCAAAATACAAAATGTCAAGCACATGACCTACTCACAAAGTTTCAATGCTATTTAAACCCCTGTGCCACCTCTTATTCTGTGTGTGATCAAGGTGTAGCGTGTACAAACCGAAAGTGAGGTGTCGACACGTGAAACGCTGTTAATTAATGAAGTCTCAATTTAATTAACGAGCGTGCGAATGTCGCAATCTATCAACCGCATCACATCATCCACTGATATTGAACGGGGCAGCGTGATAATGATTAACCAGTGACGTCCGATTTAATAATGTGTCGACATTATCGATGGAACTAGTATCGATTATAAATTAATCAAAGTTTTAATTAAATTATATTTCGTGAAGTAATTAATTGAAAATGTAAAATTTGCCGTGGTAGCTCAGGGGCCTGATGCTCGCCTTTAATTTCATAGTAAGCGAGTAACCTGGGTTCGATCCCCGGTGCCAGCACCTCTAAAATTGTTCTACAATTTTAAGTGCTGATTTACCACGTGCTTAGCGTTGAAGGAAAACATCGTGAGGAAACCTGCATGTCCGAGGATTAGAAATATTTCGAGGACATGTGAATTCCGCCAACCCGCATTGGAGCAGCGTGGCGGATTGTTCCTAGCTCCAAAACCCTTACAGAAATGAGAGGAGCCCTGTGCTCAGCAGTGGGACATTTATAGGCTGAAACTTTACTTTTAAAATTTTGGCAGCAAAACGGTTAGCTTTTATTCAATCATCACATGTTCAATATTATTTAGTGATGGAAGGAATCCTATACAGGAATCTGTCTAGGTAGGTACTTTTCGAGACCAGTTAATCTGCCGTGAAGCAGTAGTGTGCGAATATGTATCGGTCTTGAGGGCACTGTGAGCTAGCGTAATCACTGGGCATATGAGACTTAAGAACTGATGTCTCAGGGTGAGGGCGCAGTGTGGTGTCACACCAATGTTCTAGATGACACAGCACTTGTTATGGCCAGACGTTGCACTTACCATCACGTAAACGTTTTGCTCTCTTTGTCACGTCACTTTCTCTAAAGAAAACTAACAAAAAATAATAAGGGGTAGGCACAGACCACATCCGTAGGCCATTTTTCGCCCCTGCAGGAAACGAGACGTGACGGGTGGCGAACCACGTTGCCGCCATTTTGGTACGAGTTCAAATTCTTGCTCCCTATTAATTTCGCACGAGTAGCTAGCCAACGGCACGGCAACCATTGGCTTGGCGGAGAGGAAGGGAAAACGATTAGGTGGGAAATGCACTTAAGGTAGGGATTGTAAAGTTGGGAGCGTTTGAAAAACGTTAAGTTACTCAGTTATTTTATAGAAGAAAGTGACGAGACGTGTAAATCGTAGATGTGCTGGTAAGTGCAATGTCTGCCCATAACAAATGCCGTGTCATAAAGAACATTTTTGAGTGAACCTACATTGCGCTCATCAGCTCCGGAGACATCAGTTCTTAAGTATCATATGAATACACTACGTATCAGTGCCCTTCACACCGAAACACAGTAATGTTTGCACACTGCTTGATGGCAAACTGACACCGCAGTGGTAACCTGGACGGACTCCTGCATTGGAATTCTCAGACAGACGGTGCACTCGCAGAACTCTCACTCGTAGAGAGAAACTCGGTGCGGGTTGTTTTCCGATGAAAACTATTGTCTGTCTGCCTGTTTGTTCCGACTAATCTCCGAAACGGTTGGACCTATTTTGACGGGACTTTCACTGACACATAGATGATATTATAGCTGGTAACTAAGGATACTTTAATGTTACAAAAATAATGAGGGTTCCGTGCAAAAAAAAACCTAAAATTCGATTCAAATATGGCACAGCTAGTAATATACTTAAATTATTTTTGCGTTAGACAGCCCGTTTATTAAGGAACATTATAACTTCGGCTTTAAGGTGCCGCACTCTGAGAACAGAACGTTACCGAGAAGGGCCGAACTGTAAATGCTCATATAGCACAAACAGGTAGTCGGCTAAACATTTCACGCAGGTGATTTTCTGATTTTTGTTGAACAGGATTATAACTTTGTAAGATAAGCTAGTGGTGGTAACACCTATGCAGAAATCCGTCTAGGTAGGACCCACACCAAACCAGTTATTCTGCCGTGAAGCAGTAGTGTGCAAACATTACTGTGTTACGGCGTAAAGAGCACTGAGAGCTAGTGTAATCACTGGGGGATATGAGGCTTAAGAACGGATGTCTCTGGGTGACCGGCGCAGCGTAGTGCTACACAGAAATGTTCTGGGCGACACAGCATTTGGGCAGACGTCGCACTTACCATCAGGTGCACGCTTCGCTCGTCTCGTCAATGTAACCAATAAAAAAATGTATCATAATATCCTTTCAGTTAAATACTCCTTCAATGAATAAATAACAATGATGATTAAATGATCCTGTAACTGATAACCCACATAGCTACAGCTTAAATTGACATCCGTGGTGCACTTAGGTTCCAGTTGAAAACCAGCGTCACGCTTTACAGTCTGACATTAAGCTGATCTGGAGACCTATTGGTTCAGCCGTGAGACACGCACATTGCCACTGCCTTTGTATTATTATTATATTCTTTTTTTTTCATTTCTTATATTAAATTTTTTTTTCATGATTGTATTTTCTTTTTTAATTAGTATGTGTTTCTATTGTGTATGAGTTTTCTTGTTGCGCGTGAGCGTTGTCTTGTTGTGCTGTACTAATAAATGCTTTTTCTTTCTTTCTTTCTGATACGAAATCTTTACCAATAATCCAACAGATATTTGAAGCCGCTCCGTTACTTTGCAACAAAGTCTTACGATTTCAATTAAAAGTTACCAGTTAACAAAATCAATTATTCTGACTTCAGAGTTTAGTTTCTTCGAATCGTGAAAAACAAATGTTTGAAACTTGATAAATCTATTATTAACAACAGTTTCAACGTAAATGTTTACCGCTGAGTAATGAGTAAAAACTTTCGTCATCATCATTACAGCAAACCCCCCCCCCCCCCCCATACTGTTAAATGTGTCAAATACTGTCCTGAACTACCTTACACTGCGTTTTCAGCTACAAGACTGCCACTTAATAGCCTTTCTTCTTCAGTTTGTTATTGGTTTTACTAGATACACGGCCGACCCGAGTAGGTAATGAATGCTTGGTCCGAATTCTGGCTATAAATCATCATCATCATCTACACTCCACCACGCCAGTCCACTGCAGAACATAGGCCTCCCCCATACATAGCCACAAAACACGTTTAGTGGCTCTCATTTTGGGGAGAAGTAGGCACGCTTGGCAGGCGGGGTGGCAACCGCAGTTTAGTTAACCGCAGGTTATTCAGATGTTCCAGAAAGATGCGGCTGCCCATCTCCTGGTTGTCATTTTCCATCTGTGGACTTTTACGACACCGACGTGATGAGATGGGGTGGTAGATTTCTTTAAGCCGCCACCAAACGGCAATAAATAACGACGATTATTATTTCTCGTTTCAATTTCTTTTAAATATCCCCAAGTCATATCGATTCTTCACAATAACGCAACTAAACACTAAATCGTGCAGGAAATCGGGACAGGTTATCTCCTTTAGCCAACATTTTAAAACAAGTAGTTTCGGGCACTGACAAGTATAGAGCTTGGAAAACTTGTGAACCTTACACCGTTGTGATGAGGTTCTAACATTTTCGATAGCGTTTATTTGTTAGTAATTCTAAGGTTGTAAATTTAATTCTAATCTACATATATATTACGAAATTTCTCTAGGTAATCTACGCTAGACAACACTGTCAAAGGCTGAGAAGTTGGCCCCGAAGTATATAATATTAAAGACGTGAACCCGGTGCAGCTTGTGTGCATTGCGTATACTTATAATTTGTTACGTCATACTTAATATAATAATAGTTATTTTACATACATTTTATGTAATGACGACCGCGTGGCCTAGTGGCTAGAGGCCTGCCTTCTATACCGCCGGTCCTGGGTTCAACCCAGCCGGAGCCAAAATTTGTGCAAAAATTGTTGGTTTCCGGGTCTGGTTGTGTTGTGCATGTGAAATGTATGTCTGTAAAACGCACTCACGATACATGATCCTTCTGTGGGGCATCGTTTCTTAAAGAATAAAAAAGATATTTTTTTATTGCATAAAGTGATGAAACGAGCAAAACGTTCACCTGATGGTAAGTGCAACATCTGCCCATAACAAATGCTGTGCCACCCAGAAAATTTCTGTGTGACACTATACTGTGCCCATCACCCTGAGACATAGGTTCTTAAGTCTCAAATGCCCAGTGATTACGCTAGCTCACAGTGCCCTTCAAACCGAAACACAGTAATGCTTGCACACTACTGCTTCACGGCAGAATAACTGGCCCTGGGGTGGTACCTACCTAGACGGACTCCTGCATAGGAATCCTACCACCAGTAAAAAAAATTACTGGAGCTGGGTGGAAATTAAATAACGTTTATAATAAATTGTTTTTGTTTCACAAAGATACCGAAAAATAACGCAACGTCATGAAATACATCACTATAATTAATACTTTATTTTATTATGAAAAATGTCAAATTGTAGGATCGGCAGCTCTAGTGTGTAGTGTGCTTATATTATAATATGCCACAATATGTTAACTATCCAGCCAATTCACGGTGCGAACTAGGGTTTGGGAATTCCCGGGACACGAGACAGCCTACAATCAAAGTCCCGTGCATTCCCTGGACTTCGAGAATTGTTTTTTTAAGAATTTTAATTGAGTTAATTTCTGGTATTAAAAACGGCATTTTTTTGTAAAAATCAACATTTATTAAACCTTTATTAAAACAGATAATTAAATGTTAATAACTTTAACGTTTATTACAGTTTTAATAATTGCTTTGTTTGTTTCTTTTAATCACACACACACATTCACTTTTAAGCAGTTAAGTTTTATAGTTATAAAACGAACTTAGTTAAAAATCATACTAATTATTAATAACTTTCCTATTATCTAGTAATTCTAGTATCTAATCATTGGTCATAATCACAACATTGTTCATTCTCGTAATCACAGATTTGTTTAATAATTAATTAACCTAAATATAAATAATAAAACAAACTTATAAATCAATCTTTTAAATAATCAACACATTAATAAGACTTCTTTGCTGATTTAATAAAACAGGCTTTTTAAAAAAATGGCGCCGGGCCTATTTGAAAATAAAAATGATTACATAACAAGTTCGACAATCGTGTCTCGTCTCGAGTCTCGACCCGAAAGTCCCGGGACTTGAGACAACTAAGATTACGAAAAGTCCTGTCCTTCAGACCGAATCACAGTAATGTTTGCACACTACTGCTTCACGGCGAGTAACTGGCCCTAGGTAACTAACTAGACGGATTCCTGCATTGGGATCCCAGCACCAGTAAATATATTTTGACGACTTTTAAATTCCACCAACCAGACCAAGGAGTCCAATCCAGGAGCAGCGATGCGAAATCCTCCTCCAATGCCTGCCCTGCATTTTAACGACGAAACGGCGGTTTTTTGAGTGGCGGATTGGATTATTCGAATGCAGCTTAAATTCAGCTAAAAAAACGGCTCGTTTGGCCTCACTGCAATCGGCTGTTATTTATTTACACTTGTAGTTGTTAAACGGACAAACAGATATGATAATTTTTCTTCAACATATATAAGTAAAAAATCTCACAACCGACTTAAATATGAGAAAAAATTAAAGTATCACGTATTGGCAATTTTAGTCTAGGTCGTAGTTTGTAGGTTAAAGGTAAATTTCAAATCGAAAAAATGCGAGATAAGATCCCAGACGTTCAGTCCGCATTTGCCGTAGGATATCTTTATATTGACAAGCTATCACTTACGTCACCTACGAACTTTGTGACGTCTACTGAGTCCATACAATTTTTTTTTCCATAAAGTGACGAAATGAGAAAAACGTTCACCTGATGGTAAGTGCAACGTCTGCCCATAACAAATGCAGTGTCACCCAGAACATATCTGTGTGCAACACTGCGCCCGTCACTCGGAGACATCAGTTCTTAAGTCTAATATGCCCGGTGATTACGCTTGCTCCCAGTGCCCTTCAAACCGAAACACAGTAATGTTTGTACACTCCTGCTTCACGGCAGAATAACTGGCTTGAGGTGGTACCTACCTAGACGGATTCCTGCATAGGAATCCTACCAGTGAATCAAATGTTTTATATTTCTTTCTTTCTATAATGTCATTTACAAATTACTTTAAATTCTTATAACATCATATATTTAATAGACATGGGAGTTCGAAAGTGCAAAGTAAGAGTTATTTCCACACATCTTTGTCCTCTATATATAAAGATCCATTTCATAATGCGCTTTAGCTAATAATGTCTGCTTGATGTTTGTTTAACCGACCTCAAAAAAGAAGGAGGTTCAATGTATATATTTTTTTATGTATGTTTTATATATCAGGATTTTAAATTTTCTTTTTTCATTAGAAAGGTAGTCACATCTTGGTCAAGCACTGATGAAGGTAGAAAATCATTAAACATAAATTCGCATAAGCTAAATAATTATTAACATAAATAATTAAAAAATTATTGTAATCTATGTCTGATTTTCACATCACAGTTTTATGGAATTTCTAGTTTTGGCTGAAACTAGAAATTCCTAAGGAACCTCTAGCGTGTCGCCGCGATGCATTGTTCAGGACAGTTACCTTTTCGTTATTTTTCTTTCGAAGTTTTTAATTTTAAGAAAAATACTAAACTGCTACTTTAATTTTAAAATTAAAGTAGCCTAAGTTACCCGCTATAATATCAGCTATCTGTCAGTGAAAGTCCCGTCAAAATCGGTATAGGCGTTTCAGAGATTAGCCGGAACAAACAGACGAACAAAAATTATAATAATTGTTTTTTTTCTTTTAAGTACGCTATATATACTTTCAAAGGCATTGAGTAAACTGTTATTTTGTTATTACAAACAGACAGTCAATAAACGATTATTTAGTGAATATTAAATCCATAATAAAAATGGAACAATACACTTTGTTCTTGCGATTAAGATAAACCGGTTTTATGTCGGAGAATATATCATAAATAACTATAGGTGTTTTTCTTTCAGACTTGTACCAGAGGCAACGTCACGGTATTAACAATAGCGCGGGCGTGTCGATGGTCACCATTGTTTCCGTCACGGCACATAACTGCACCTTATCACGTTTACAATAGTTAATTTATAGGATTATAACGAATCGCAACGTAACGCTTGCATTAACCGCTTTGTTACACGCGAATAATTTGTTATTAATGTCGGAAGTGTAATGAATGGTGAAATTGTTAATTCAAACAGTAATTATAAATCGTCCCACTGACACGTTTTTATCGACCCACTGTAATTAAATGATGGAAAAATTAATGGTAACTTTTCTTATGAAATAAATGTAACCATTACGAGTATTACAGAGGACTAGGTCAGAGTACCGTACCTTTTGGTGGCAGCTTAAGAGAGTTTACCACTCTCATCTCGTGGCTATCGTAAAAATCGACAGAGGGAAAATTAAAACCAGAAGATGGGCGGCTGCATCTTCGCTTTTATAATCTTAGTATGGATTACAGCTTTTTATTAAACGCGTACGTTAGCAAAAATAGAAAGCAATGGATTGAATAGTAAAGTAAATTGACTTCCTAATTGAAATAAAAAAAAATCTGAAGTAACGTCGCAAGCTAGGTTCATCGCATTGAAGCCAGACGGAATTGATGCATATTATAAAGGACTTAGTTGACTATGTTGCTATGACCAACGTGTGCAGAGCAATAGCACGAGATAAAATTCTTGAATTATCATTAACGTTAGTTGAGACAAAGAAATGCACTTCCAAGTATCTTCATTTAAACGTCTCAAGGATTAGTCATTGTTTAAGAAGTTTATCGTTAGAAATATTTAGTTAACGAGATATATGTCTAAAATGAACAAAGAACTGTGAAGCATTGAAATTTACACTGTACGCTTGATAAACATAGACTAGGTGAAGAATTATTTCTTCTAAGAATTATGTTTTCTTTTCTAGATTCGCGTAAAATATAGTTCATGCTGAAATTTAATTTTCTGTTATTTATTATAGAGTAATCATAATAGCTAGTTTAATTAAAAAAAAAATGAACTGCCTTTAAAATAGCGCTAGCCTCCTCTTTATTCTGAGACGGTTTTCGAACCGGGAAAAGTCCGGCACTCTGAAGCGTGTTGCCGAAGTTCACATGTCGTTGAAATATTTTCATTCGTCAGACAGGTCATTTTTAGAACAATTTTAGAGGTGCCGGTATATCGAACTCGGTTCACTCGCGTACTACATGCAGACATATACTTAGTCACGCCCTTTTCCCATATGAAGGGGTAGGCATAGGCCACACATTTAGCACACTTTTCTAGCACGTGGGAAAGGAGATTTACGGGTGACGAACCAGGTCGCCGCCATTTTGGTAAAAGACAAAAAACCATTGCGTTTCCACGAGCAGTATAGTGACAGCATTGCATATTATAGTATTATTTTACAGGAATAAAGGCTGTCCGTACAATACCTTAGTCGCCTCTTACGAGACATCGGTAGTAAAGAGGTAGGTGCTATTCTACTCTGCCGGACACCTATCGGCTAGTATCGGCGCGTACTATAATTTGGTAAATTAAGAGGTTAATCCAAATACGAAGGCGAATAGTGGGCAACGGGTGTGGTTTCTGCCTACCACGTTTATGGGAAAAAGGAGTGATCCTATGTATGTTTGAGACTGGAGACTGGAAATCAAACGAGAATGTCCAGATACACTCCTGATATATGGAGGAATAAGTGCATCGAACATAACAAATTCCGGGTGTCAGAAAATTTCTGAGTGGCAACACACTGCGCTCATCTCAAAAAGACATCAGTTCTTAAGTTAGATATCTATTATATATGATACATGATGTAATATATATGATGTTTCATGGCATATTAACTGGCACTGCGGTCGTTCCTACCTAGACTGATTCCTATATCCTTCCACCAGACTTTACTATACCGCACCGAGACATGACATAACGTCACTTGGCAGTGTAACTTTACATACATACATAGAGTCACGCCTCTTTCCCATTGGGGTAGGCAGAGGCCACATAATTCCACTTGCTACGAAAGTGGAAAGATGTGTAACGGTGTAACTTTGCCTAGGTAATTAGCAAAGACTTGTACCACCAGTAGCAGTGCAGTTAGAATAAGCCAGGGAACATTTGTAGGAAGATTAAACTTATTATCCATATACTAAGCAAAATTTGGCACGAGTGCTACGTCGTCAAGCCGTAATGAGTTCTCGCCGTCAGTACCCTTAATTATATGGCGGTTGGTTCTATAATTAGCAACCTACAAGAAGTGACGCGTCTGGTACTGAAAGAAATATATAAATAAAGAAACAATAAATGAAGAACCAAATATTATTTGATGGTACGATACAAAGCAAATGACAAATTACCACTGTAAAAGAGCTGAAGAGTTTGTATGTTTGTAGGCGGCTAATCTCAGGAAATACAAATCCGATTAAGAAAAAAATCATTGTATTAGATAGCCCGTTTATTGAGAAAGGTTCTACGCTATAAACTTCATGCCAAGCCCTGAAGCTGCACGCTAAGAACAAACATTACCGAGAAGGGCCGAATCGAACTGTAATTGTTCAGGTCGGCAAAGTACCATGCCGTGCGGCGCAATCATGTGGGTTTTTTTACGCAGATGAAACTTCGAGGAACAGCTAGTATAGAATAAAAATATATTTTTACGTCTCATACTTCGATCGCCAATCTATCTGCCAAGGGTGTCGATGACGCCAAATCCTCTCAACTAGGACCCGTGTCAAATAATATACATTTTTATTGATGTTATATTATTGACAAGGTTTTTCTTTAATTCATTAAAATAAAGTATATCTATATGATATTATTGTATCAAGATAATACGACACGTAATTTTTTTTATTGGAGAAAGTGTCGAGACGAGCACAACGTTCACCTTGATGGTAACTGCAACGTCTCTGCATAACAGATGCTGTGTCACCCACACTCGACCATTGTAGAGTGGCATCACACAGCGCCAGTCACTCTGAGACATCCGTTCTTTAGTCTCGTATATCAGTGATTACACTAGCTCTCAGTGCCCTAGACCCAAAAACAGTAATGTTTGCACACTACTGCAATAATTTTAATATTTTTAGAATACATCGCATACTACGCCCTTCACTTCTTATAAATAGTAAAAAAAATTGTACTACATTTTCGAAGCACTGAATTTCAAATGTACGAGTATACTAATTACAAGATAAATTATATAATATGCTTTTGTGACAAAATTGTCCTGAATGACTTCGAATTATTTCAGTGAATATACTCGTATACATATAACATATGCATAACATAGCTTTCTCCATACTCGAGCTTGAACTCAATCCTTGGGTATATAAAGTTATCATTGGATTCTTAATCTTTACGATTAACTTAAAACGGTAAATCTCGCATCGTTATAGCACCACATAAATTCCACATAATTAAGAATATACAGAAGTAATTCTTCTCTGAGTTTTACCTACAAAAATGTAGGAGATTGGGTCAATGAGTCGCGGAAGTTTTCACTTTCCACCGTTAATATTATTATCCGAATCCAATCTCGAGAAGCCAGCACTAAGTTATGTGGAACAATGGGTACCAGTTTCCGCGGGCGACGATCCGGGCCGAGAACAAGACCACCTGCCCATTAGCTGCAGTCCAGATTTGAGAGGCGTGAAATCGATTCGCAGAAACACGGCAAACTGTCGTGTGAAACGATGTCGCGATTGAAAGTAATTTCGAGATACATTCATTTTACATTATTTATTAAGGTCTTTTAATAATTGGGATTCCTCGCGACGTGAACAGGATTTTAAAGATGTGTATTATAAGATGTGTATTTATTTAAAGAATAGTAATGGATGCCGTGTGGTGGCGGCTCGTCAAAAGAATACTACCACTCCATCTCATCCAATGGATCTCGCAAAAGGCGAGTAAGGAATTAAACTGCACTGTGCACCCAACAGCGCATGGTGGCGATGGGCTCACCTCCTATCACACCAAGTGCATTATATTGTCTTGGTGAAAAGTGGATTGTGGCAGTCATCTGTTTTTTCAGTGAGTGCCCAGTCTCTGACTACCCCTTATGGATGCTTTACTTGCTTCAAGACAACATACACTAGAAAAACACTTGATTTTTTAAATTTATTATAGAATATATATAACAGGGTACTACTTACAATGATTTCTTATGTATACGCGAATAACACACTTAATAAAACTACTCTTACGGATTTTATCGCGTTTAATTTTTAAACTATTTATAACACGACGTTTCGAGTACTTTACAGCGCCCATGGTCACGGGGGGGACTGAGGTACATAATCATAAATTTTGAGGTCTAGCAACACATCCAAAAGTGCAACTTACAATTACATTTATCAAATTATAAAAAAAGCATCATCATCATCATGACAGCCTATCACTAGTCCACTGGTGAATATAGACCACCCCCATAGATTGCCACAAAACTTGTGGCTCTCATTTTAGGGGGATTTTGCCATAGTTGCGACGCTTGGCAGGCGGGTTGGCAACCGCAGTTTATTTATTCAGATGTTCTAGGAAGATGCTGCTCCCCATTTTCTGGTTTTTATTTTCCCTCTGTCGAATTTTACGACACCCACGGGATGAATTAGGGTGATAGATTCTCTAAAGCCGCTACCACACGGCACACAAGCAATTAGTACAAAATGTTATCAAAAAGTAAGAAAAAAAAAAACTACAAATATACAACGATTGCAACAACTTAAAGGCTACCGAAGTAGCAGTTTTACTTAGTCATGGTAAGAAGAGAACCTGTCGCAGAGCCAACCGCCGCAGTGTATGCTGAGTTGTCAACCTCGTTTGCTAGGAGTACGGCGTACGATTTCCATACTTTTATTGTAGGTATTAATTGTGTTTTAGAGTATTTGCTTTTATATTTTTGTACTTTATAATTCTTTTTTATTATGTATTACTTTATGTGTACGTCCGTTTCTAGTAAATTGATGATTTTTCTTTCTTTAAGATTCCTATGTACGAATCCGTCTACCACAACGCCAGTTATTCTGCCGCGAAGCAGTGTGCAAATATTACTGTGTTTCGGACTGAAGGGCACTAAGAGCTAGTGTAATCACTGGACATATGAGACTGAAAAACTGATGTCTCATGTTGACGGGCGCAGTGTGGTGTTACACAGAAATGTCCTGTTAAGTGGTCACTTAAGACCTAGATACCTTTACTCGTGACAAGATCCTATGCAATCCGCCTTGATAGATATTAGGTAACACTACAGTGTCAGTGATTCTAATGTTAAGCAGTTGTGTGCAACACCACTGGTTTACGATTTTAAGGGCATTGAAGTTAGTGAAATTACAGGGTAATATACCCAACCACTGAAGCTTTAGTACCGTTGCCGACCGCGTGGCCTAGTGGTCAGAGTACCTGACTTCTAAGCCGCGGGTTCTGGGTTCGAATCCCAGCCGGAGGCCAACATTTGTGCTGAAACACAAATTGTTGGTTTTCGGGTCTGGTTGTGTTGCTGATTGTCCCCGTGTTTCTGACACGCATCCTAGCCTACCTCCGATCTTATCGCATCGGACGCGGGTAGGTTGGGACGAGTGAGTGGCCTCTGTGTTTGCGCGTACGCTTGTGGCACTATAATATCTCCAGAGCAGTTGATGGCTCTCGACAGTATTCGGAAGTTGTCGCCGTGGTCGAAATCGGCTAGGAGAACATCAGTACCGTTGACCGTCACAGTATACCTGCGTGATAATCTCGTCCCGGCCGCTGTCTGACTACAGCGACAACTTCAAAACACTGTCGTAAACTATAAACTGCGCAGGAGATATTAAACTCAATCGTCCATGCGACAAGATCGCAATAGCAATACCACCATATCCGAATACCGACAATGGATGTCGAACCAAGGAAAATACAACTTTAATAGAGTTCATCGTTTAATGAATTGTGAATAAAAACTCCATCGTGTGTAACGTAACGCCGCGTTCAAGTTTCACGAGTAAAACCAAAAGTCAAACGAATCGTGCCGCTGAGTCGAAGATTTTTAGTTAATTTTTGTGTGATGGAGAAAGTTATTTTTATGTGCGTGATATATTGTGGCGTGACTTGTGGTTTAATATTTTAAATGGAAGAGCCAGACCTTCTGCTTTCACAGCAAAGTGACTCGCAAGCAGGTGGGCAGTTACTCTGCCGTAAAGCTGTAGTGTCCAAACATTACTGTGTTTCGGTCTGAAGAGCACTGAGCTAGTGTAATCACAGGGCATAAGAGACTTAAGAACTGATGTCTCAGGGTGACGGGCTCAGTGTGGTGTCATACAGAAATGTTCTCTAATCTACAATAAATAATTAAACCTTTTACATATGTTTTTTTAAAGAACAGACGGCAAACATGAAGCGGCTCACCTGATGGCAAGTGATCACCGCTGCCCAATAATAAAAAAAACATCCGCAATACCATTGAAATTGCGGGTAATAATAAGTCGTATCGGTCCGGAAAACTGACGGCATCAGATTGCATAAAGTGGTCGTGTATGGCAGAAAATTCCGCGAAGAACGCACAGCGGTTGAATATCCAACAAGGTGATGAATACCGCTCGTATTAGTAGCTATTAACTCTTGATATATACGTTATGCGAAATCACTGATACGCTGTGATGGTGTTAGCGAACCCCGTCTACGCCTAGCAGTGGATTATTAAGAGACTGATGTTGGGAGTACCCTATTAGGATATATTAAACAGCGATTTTAAACCGCAATTCTACCGACGGACTGTCTAAGCGAAAGAGCATTTACAATATCCCGAGGCGATCACCGATCGAACAGCGAACAAAAAGACGGCCAACAGCGAAGCAACAAAAATAGCGAGCGAGAGTTTGCTAGACAAACGTTTTCTTCGACCGGTAACCCACAAGCTGACCCGCTTACCTCGCAAATAAACCTAAAACTGTCTGCCGATCCAAACGCAAAGGTAACGGTTTATTGAACTACGGTCCAAGTTGCAAGATTATTATTTTATCCATGCCATACATAAATAAATTTTCTCTTATGCTTTCATATTTGTTTCGTAAAATTCGTATAAATTTGCTATGGCTTAACTTGACATTCGTGGTGCACTTACGTTCCAGATGAAAATCAGCGTCTGACATCTAAGCTTATCTGGAGACCGATTGTTCAGGTCATGGGACACGCACATTGCATATTTATGCTATTTTTTATGCTATTCGTTTATTTTGTTTCATTTCTGGCGATTTAATTTATTTTGAAATCGTTTCAAGGAAAGGCCACGTCAGAAGTACCCGCAACCGACGAGCTTGTATGAAAACTAATGAAAGTAGAGGAAGCTAAAGATGTGTGTCGGGATCGTAGCAAGTGGAAAGATGTGGTCTCTGCCTACCCCTACGGGAAAGAGGCGTGACTCTATGTAATGTAATTTATTTTTTGTTTTAATTGATTTTATTTTTATATTTTCTTTTGTTACATCTTTTTATATCGTTTTTACTGGTGGTAGGATTCCTATGCAGGAATCCGTCTAGGTAGGCACCACCCCAGTGCCAGTTATTCTGCCGTGAAGCAGTAGTGTGAAAGCATTAATGTATTTCGGTTTGAAGGGCATTGTGAGCTAGCGTAATCACTGGGCATTTGATACTTAAGAACTGATGTCTCAGGATGACGGGCGCAGTGTGGGGTCGCACAGAAATAATCTGGGTGACACAGCATTTGTTGTGGGCGGACGTTGCACTTACCATCAGGTGAACGTTTTGCTCGTTTCATCACTATATACAAAAAAAAAATCGTGTCTAAGAGTGCTGTCTTTTTGCACTGTGCCGATAAATGCTTTTTCTTTCTTTATTTCTTTCTTGCAAGATGAGGGCTATGAAAGAAACTGCGAATGCCATATCGCATACGGATTCCTTGAATGGCTACGATTCATTGAATCTGTTGTGCACATGCGTGTCGGTGTGCACGATAGCTTTCAAATGTAATATTTTTATCTTCGATATCGTGTAATACAGCCACGCACATCACGAAAATTCTCTCCTATACAGATGAATAAAATTGAAGTTTCTGTTTGTAATAATAAAATAACAGCTCTATACTCAATGCTTATATATGGAACTTATAAGAAATAAACAATTTTTAAAAAATTTGTTCGTCTGTCTGTTTTTAGCCCGGCTAATCTCCGAAACGGCCTGATTTTATACAGATAGCTGATGTTATAGCGGATAACTGAGGCTTCTTTTATTATAGAAAAACAATTAGGGTTCGTCGTTACAGCCTATCGCAAGTCCACTGCTGAACATAGGCCTCCCCCATGGATAGTCACAAAAGTTTGTAGCTCTCATTTCACGATGATTTTTCCATAGTTGCCACGCTTGCCGCGTGGTGGCGGCTCGTTAAAAGAATACTACCACTGCATCTCATCCAATGGATCTCGTAAAAGGCGAGTAAGGAATTAAACTGCACTGTGCACCCAACAGCGCATGGTGGCGATGGGCTCACCACCTATCACACCTAGTGCATTATATTGTTTTGGTGAAACGTGGATTGTGGCAGTGATCTGTTTTTGCAGTGAGTGCCCAGTCTCGGACTAACCCCTTTTGGGATACAGTCGTGATCTTATGTATGTATATGTATGCCACGCTTGGCAGGAGGGTTGGCAACCGCAGTTTATTTATTCAGATTGGTACATCTTTGTTTGATTTGGGAGAGGCTGCTGCCCATTTTCCGGTTTTCATTTTCCCTCTGTTGACTTTTACGACGCCCCCGGGATGAGATGGGGTGGCAGATTCTATTAAGCCGCCACCACACATGGACTATTATCAGGCTGAAATAGTGTTCTGCTTACGAATACAAAAACGCATTTCTTTTGTAACTTGCACCGCGAACACAGTTAACGGTTCGTAGCGCACGCGGCTTCACCACAATGACTCGTTACACTGTCTCTTTCCTTCTCTACTGAAAACTATTAGAGGAAGTGAGAGGCTATAGCAATCACCATTGAAATGTCTGGGAACGAGATACAGATAATATAGTGAATAAGGTAATAACCGCTTGAATTTGCAGCCGACATCGTGTATTGTTTTAAATGAGAATGGTTTAATAATTGTATAGTTTGACGTAACATATTTAAAACAGTTCAGTAGATTAAACAATGTCATTAGTCAAAATATTTTTACATACATGTTGACTTATGCAGGAATCCGTCTAGGTACAACCCCATGTCCAGTTATTCTGCCGTGAAGCAGTAGTGTTCAAACATTACTGTGTTTCGGTTTGAAGGGCACTGTGAGGTAGCGTAATCGTTGGGCATATGAGAATTAAGAACTGATGTCTCCGGGTGACGCGCGCAGTATAGTGTGACGCTGAAATGTTCTGGGTGACATAGCATCTATATGGGTATACGTTGCACTTTAAATCAGGTGAACGATTTGATCGATTCGTGACTCTATCCAATAAAAAAAAAAATCGAAACCAAGCCCACGGCGTAGAAGTCTAGACACAGTCGTTAAAATATGCAATAACTTTATTCTCTTTGATTGCCTTACCTGTCGTTGTTTTTGTATATTTTGGGAAAGGTTTTTATATAAAACTAGCCGTGCCCCGCGGTTAACCCTAATAATTTTTCTCAATTTAAAGTAGCTTTAGTCACCCGCTATAATATCAGCTATATGTCAGTTAAAGTCCCGCCAAAATCGGTCCAGCCGTTTCGGAGATTAGCCGCAACAAACAAACAAACAGACAGACAGACATTTTTTTTAAACTGTTCCTTTCTTATAAGTACCGTATACACTGTCATAAGCATTAAGTAAAAAGCTGCTATTTTTTTAATTACAAACTGGCACTTCAATTTTATTTATTTGTATCATCGTCATCATCATCATCATTTCAGCCTATCACTAGTCCACTGCTGAACATAGGCCTCCCCAAAGATTGCTACAAAAGTTTGAAGCTCTCATTTTGGGGGGAATTTAGCCATAGTTGCCACGCTTGGCAGGCGGGTTGGCAACCGCAGTTTATTTATTCTGATGTTCCAGGAAGACGCTGCTGCCCATCTTCTGGTTTTAAATACCCTCTGCCGACTTTTACGACACCCACGGGATGAGATGGGGTGGTAGATTCTCTTAAGCCGCTATTTTGTATAGATGTAAGGTTTAAAAATTATTAGAATTTTATCTTCTGCAGCCATGTTATCGGACGGACGAACGCAGTGGGTGCGAGTGCAACAAAATGCATGTACAATGCGGCCCAAGCGGGGTAAGCTATGTCCTCATTTGGGTAATGCACGCCGCCCGCAGTTGGCCCGCGGCCAATACTGGGAACAGCCAGTTGGCTTAAGTACATTCACAGAATAAAATGCTATGTTACATTTTTTATTTTATTTTTGTAAGCGAAAACGACAAACGCCTTCTCAGTCCACATTATTTTAATCGCCAATGCATCTCTAAGATACCTCTATACGCCCTCGATGAAGAAACAGGAAAAATAATATAAGAATGCCTGAAAACCTGATGGTAAATGCAACGTCTGATCACAATAAAAGCAGTCACCAAAAACATTTATACATATTCATAAGATCACGACTGTATCCCTATAAGGGGTAGTCAGAGACTGAGGCACTTACTGCAAAAACAGATGACTGCCACAATCCACGTTTCACCAAAATAATATAATGCACTTGGAAACATTTTTATGTCGCAGTATACTGCGTTCCTTACTTTTAGATAGCAGTTTCAAAGTCTCACCTGCCTAGTTATTACAGCTGTCAGTGCCGTTCAGACCGAAACACAGATGTGTTTGCACACTACCGCTTCACAACAGATTAAGTAGCACTGCGGTGGTATCCTATCTCGACTGAATCCTACCCCCAATTTCACGCTACGGCGATTTTTTTAATTTATAGCACTTGTTGCGAGGTTAGAACTCAGATAAATCGTGTAGTAATTTTTGAAACAATACATGGAAAAAAGTATAATAATCACTAAGTCACGTTTTTTGTCCTGATTGAGTGACCTGAGTTCGATGGCCGGTGCCGGTACAACTACAATTGTTAATATTTTAAGTGCTGATTCACCACGTTCTCGGGAAAACATCGTAAAGAAACCAGGATGTCTGAGAAATAAAAAATATTTCGAATCGAATATTTCGACATGTGAAGTCCGCCAACCCGCATTGGAGCAGCGTGGCGGATTCTTCCTAGCTCCAAAACCTTCTCAGAAATGAGAGGAGGCCTGTGCTCAGCAGTGGGACATTTATCGGCTGAAACATTACTTTACTTATTTATGATTTTCTTCTTTCTCTTTTCTTCTTGCTTGTACACGCGATGCAAGCTAACATTTTTGAACAGGCGCGAGAGCTCCGACAATATTATTGTAGAAAAGAGAATACAAATAATTAGATTGTATGTATGTTCAACTTAACGGAGCAACTATGTTTGGTAACTACCTACCGGACAGTTAAGTGGCAGTTTCACTGAAAATTATGAAATTAACTACGCATTTGTAGCAAAATTGCTACAGCGTTTTAATACAGTTACGTATTTTTACGATTTGTGGTCCGGCAGAGTAGAATAGCACCTACATTCCGCGAGGGCGTAAAGTGAGCTACGGGTGTTTCGGGGATCTCTGCATACACATTATATGAGAAAACGGATTGTCTGTATGTATGTATTTTTACCATCCCTGCTGCTGGAATCACTAAAATAATTCTGCAAATTTAATGCGGAATTACTACATGCTCTGTGGTGAAGGAAAACATCGTGAGGTAACCGACATGTCTGAGGACATGTTAGGTCGACCAACCCGCATTGGAGCAGCGTGGCAGACTCTACCCGGATCCAAAAACCCTCTCAAAAGTTTGAGTCGGCCTCTGCTCTGCAGTAGGAAATTCATAGCTGGTTACTTTCATATTTTCTTTTTATTTAAGTTTAAATGGCAGAATTTAAATAATATTCTTCTTAAGCGGTCCCATACAACGTTTGGCGAGTCCGATGCCATACACCAAACACCTGATACACTGCCGCCACCGTGATTTATGAGATTTTCTGGCCTTTAGAGAACTTTTAACTGGTGGTAGGATTTCTATGCCTTGGTAGTCAGTCTTGGTAGGTACCACCCCAGGGCCAGTTATTCCGCCGTGAAGCCGTATTTCCAAACATTACTGTGTTTTGGTCTGAAGGGCAGAGCTGGCGTAATCACTGGGCATTATGAGACTTAACAACTTGTGTCTCAGGGCGACGGGCGCAGTGTGCAGCTACACAGAAATGTTCTGAGTAACACAGCATCTGTTATGGGGAAACGTTGCACTTACCATTGGGTGAACGGTTTACTCGTCTCGTCACCTAATACAATAAAAAAAAAAACTTTTACACGGTACATTATCGGGTGGAGAACTCCCAAACGCCTGGCGGCGTTTCATACAATAATACGATATTGATTGTTAATACAATCGTACATGATATACAGTTCAAAAAAATCTTATAAAATCATCGCGTGACCGTGACTTCCGTATTTTGCGATGGCGTCACTTTTCCATGACAGGAGTGTGGCTATGATGCGTTTGTTGCGAGCTTGCTGCTCGAGAATGCTGTTTTAGCCTTGTCAAATTCGACACGACAACCTCGTTTCGGTAAGCCCCATTAACGTTAATTGATGAATTATCTCATTGTAATAAACTTTAAGTGTCTTCCACTTCCAGTTAAGAAACCAGCTCAAGATATTTAGTGGTTTATTATATACATCAGGTAGTGGGCCTTGAACGTAAGTTCAATAATTTTCTTTAGCCATTTTTGACAGAAACACTAACATAAACAACCTTTTTAAAAGAATAAAACGTTGCTCCACATGATTTTTTTTTATTGGATAAAGGGATGACCCGTGGTAGCTCAGGGGCTGGCACCACTAAAATTGTTAATTGCAATTTTAAGTGCTGATTTACCACGTGCTCGGCGGTGAAGGAAGACATAGTGAGGAAACCTGCATATCGGAAAAATAAAAAATGTTTCAAAGACATGTGAAGTCCGCCAACCCGCATTGGAGCAGCGTGGCGGATTCTTCCTAGCTCCAAAACCTTCTCAGAAATGAGAGGAGGCACTGTGCATAGCAGTGGGACATTTATAGGCTGAAACTTTACTTTTTTTTACTACTGCTTCACGGCAGAATAACTGGTCTGGTGTGGTACCTACTAGACAGATTACAGAATCCTACCACCACTAGCTTACCCTACAAACCGTATGTTATAATCTAGTCAACAAAAATCAGAAAATCAACCTTATATTTATTAGCTATGCCTCGCAGTTTCACCTGCGTGAAATGTTTCGCCGACTACATGTTTGTGCTATATGAGCTTTCAAAGTTCGGCCCTTCTCGGGGACATTCTATTCCCAGCGTGCGGCACCTTAACACCGAAGTATTCTGGTCAAAAACCCTGAGGCCTGCGCTCAGCAGTGGGACATTTTCAGTTTTTTTTTTTAATTTAATAAAAGTTACAGAACGAGCAAAGCGTTCACCTGATGGTAAGTGCAACGTCTGCCCACAACAAATGCTATGTCACCCAGAACAGTGTGACACCACAATGCGCCCGTCACCCTGAGACATCAGTTCTTAAGTCTCATATGCCCAGTGATTACGCTAGCTCATAGTGCCCTTCAAACCGAAACACAGTAATGTTTGCACACTGCTGCTTTACGGAAGAATAACTGGCACTGGGGTGGTACCAACCTAGACGGATTCCTGGACAGGAATCCTACCACCACTTTACTTTACTTTTACTATTATCAAACCACGGGTGTTATATTTTGATACTCATTAACACGTTGACGGTAGTTATTAGCGCTTACATCATGTAGCTAAGCACTATGCGATATAAATCTCGTCCCGCGGAACGGACGCGGGCGTAAAGACGGACGAACGGACAGTGAGGGTCCGTTTATCGCAGACATCGGCTGCGTTTTATCGCCGCCCTCGCATAAAGCGACAAGCCGACAGACTTTACGAGCCAAGTAATGTGATTAAAAGACGATCTAGCGTCGGAAGCAGCCCGGGCACCGTTTGTGTGAATTATAGACTTTTACATCCGATCTGAGGCTCCTCGAGCGGCGCTCAATTTGTTAATTGCGACGGAGTAGCTAGTTTGAAATTTAATAGTGCCATTTATGCTGGAATTGGTCACACTGTCACAGATATAAAAGATTAAACGAAGGTTACTACACTCGGCGTCAAAAAAATCGCACATCCGAAAAAAATAATTTAAATACTATTTTAACATAACAGGCCAATGGCAATGTTGTGGTTTGAGGGTATCATTCGAAAGGTAATTTCATTAGCTTTCAGGAATTTTAATTGAATTTTACTTCGAAACGAGACGAAAGAGAAATTAAAGAAAAAGACAGGGTATGTACAAATTTGCATATTAATAATTTTAAAAAAAACTTAATAAATACAAAAAAGTTCTTAAAACCTAGTGTTACCCCCCCCCCCCCCTGCCTTGATAACGGCTTCCATGCGATCTTTCATGGACCTTACAAGGATCGCAACAGCCTCTTGGGGTATTTGTTCCCACTCTTCAAGTACCGCATCTTGGAGCTCTTGAAGAGTGGCTGGAGCTGGATCTCGAGCTCGCACGCGCCGTTTTAGGTCATCCCAGAGATGTTCTATTGGGTTAAGGTCTGGACTTCGTGCTGGCCAATGCATAACAGGGATATCGACCTCCCAAATAATCCCGTACAATAGCCGCGGTGTGGCAACGAGCATTATCATGCATTAACATGAATCCATCACCGACATAACCAGCATACGGGACCACATGTTCCTCCAGGATTTCAGTAATGTACCGACCAGCATTTAATGACCCTTGGCCACGGCCACCCCGAGTCCGGGAAACGCACACAAGTTCCGTTTTCCCGTCGACGGAAATGCCGCCCCAAAACATACACGAGCCACCCCCGTATTCGACGGATTCTTCGAAGCAGGGTTGTGTGAACCTCTCCCCCTGTCTTCTGTAGACCCTTCTACGTCTGTCATTGCAGAAGAGACAGACCCTCGTCTCATCAGAGAAGAGTACGGTCCGCCACTGTTCTAGAGTCCACTCGCAATGATTGCGAGCAAACTCTAGGCGATCTCTGCGATGCTGTGCAGTAAGTTTTGGACCTTTAGCAGGTCTATGGGCTGTTAAACTCTTTTCGTGTAACCTTCTTCTTATCGTAGAAATACTCACAGATGTTCTCCGAGTTGATCGAAGCTGTTGTTGCAACTCAACAGCATTTGTAAAACGGTTTCGTAAAGATGTCGTAACGATGAAACGGTCATCTCTTTCTGATTTGCACCGTTTTCTTCCAGATCCCGATTTTCTAACATAACCACCAGTCTGCTGAAAACGTTGGAACACCCGTCGAACTGAAAAACGGGACAGGTTCAACTGTCGAGCAACGTCACACTGCCGCATCCCCGACTGCAATAGGGCAATCACTTGAGCGGCTTCTTCAGAGCTGGTGTCCATCTTTACTTGTTCTTACTTGGGTTACTTGTTCAGGTGTGTTCACTGCAAAGTCTAAATTACGACTGGCCCATATTTCATCCAGATCGACCCTTTTATACCCTTTTTAGGTGGTGTAACTAGCGTCCTTACTAACGAGCATTTGACAGTGTTTATTTTTGACGCTCTATAATGATAATTTTTTTTAATGATTTCATGATTTTTTTATTAATAATGTAAAGCTATTCAAATACCCATTTCAAACATACCAATATTTATATAAATGTAATTAGTTTCTAGCCATTACAGCCATTTTTCGCGCAAACTCAGAGAGGTGCGATTTTTGTGACGCTGAGTGTAGATGGTGGACGTGGGTAGGTACCTCCCCTAGGCTTATTGTCTTGAAGCAGTAGTGTGCAAACATTAATGTTTCGGTCGGAAGATCCCTGAGTGGTAGTGTAATCACTGGGCATATGAGACTTAGAAAACTGATGTCTCAGGGTGACGGGCGCAGTGTGGTGACACACAGAAAAGTTTTGGGTGACACAGCATTTGTTATGGGAAGATGTTGCACGAACCACCAGGTAAAGGTTTCTCTCGTTTCGTTACTTTATCCAATAAAAGCGGGGTGAAAATTGAGCTACTGAAGTGTTCTCTGCCTACCTCTATGGGAAAGAGGAGTGAATAATAAAATTGTTGTAATAATTTTATTTGTTAATTTTTAGGTCATAGAAGGGTAAGGAAAAAAGAGCGTCATTTTGTTAGTTGCCAGTGGCGTTTTTTGAATTTATTAAATTATAATTTTTAATTTAAAAAAAAAGGTTTGTATTTTTTTTAATAAGGACTTAAATTAGTAAAAAAAAAGTAAAAACTATTAAATATACATTTATTACATTTAACATTTATTTCGTTAATTATATTAAATAGACTAAAATCAAATATTCTAAATGAAACTAATCGATTACGATATTTGATCGTACAAATCGTATTGTACTTGCTTGTAAATATTCAATTTAAATTTATTATACTAGAAATTAATTTTATTAATTATCTTAAATACCCTAAAGTCAATTAATTCTTAATGAAACTAATCGATAACGATATTTGATAATATGAAGGATTGCTTGTGTTAACGTTGGGTGCATCTCTTACCTAGAGCACCGGCCCGCGCACGCCGCCACTTGCCGCCATTTGGTTCCTAAAAAATGAACTGGCCAAGACTGACGGCTGTGTTATATATTACGAATAATCGCCTAGTTCGTTTGGCCTCACTTAAGGAGTGCATCCGGGACATGCAGTCAATATAAGGACAATATAAGACTTTCTAGTAACGTAACAAGTTGGAGGTTGGGGGCAGGGAATGAGAAGTCTGTTAGCCTATATAGCAATAGAAGGCACAAGCGCACCTGCTGGTACAGCGGCTTATTTAACAGGGAAACGAAACTATACCGTACTATACTATATAATGTATAGCACTACATCAATCTAGTTTTGAGTGTCGCAAACCAAGTGCGGTGTTACAGTTATATGACATTTTTTTTATGGAAATAAGACTGATCTATGATCCACCTGATGGTAAGTGGCAAGGAATGGATGGTGAATTCGAACGCTATTTCCAAAGACGTGAATTCAAACCATAAAAAATAACAAATTGTTCGTTCACATCATTATGTCAATAGGATGGGACGGACCTTGCGAAATATATAGCTTTATAATTGCGTCCCGCCAACAATTCGGAACGTTCAATAAAGGAAATATGAAAGCGAACATTTGAAGCGGCCGAAGCTCAAAGGACCTATTTAAATAAGAAATAAACGTCAAAAACCGATCCGCGGACCCTTTTTTTTACTTTCGTCTCCTTGCTCCAGAAATTCGAAATGTTAATTTTTATATATGGGAGTTCCATTAAGCCCTTCGGAGTCAGGATACGGTTAGACGAACTGAGGCTCGAATGGAGCCGGCGTAAAAGGTTGCTGGAAATAACAACACGGTTTATTTATCTACGCTTTATTGTTATGGATACTTTGCATTAAGCATTTTATACGAGCGGGTATTATTCCAGAGCAAACTTAAGATTTTGGTAGTGTCTCCAAAGCTACAATCTATGTAGATGCTGTAATCTGTGTCCTGCAGAGGGATTTTCGGTGTGAAATATATGTTAAAAATATTAATAATGATTTTTTATGGTCAGCATAACTAATGTTGACAGTTAGACAGAATTTGTATTATGTTTATATCGTACGACGAAAATCTCCCTTATATTAATTTCAGAATTATATTTTAATAAATCTGAACTCATCCAACTAGAAATCACGAGCTGAAATGAACATTATAATTTTGCAATATTTTCAAGTCTAGAAAGAGTTAATAATATTTTAATTAAACTGTACGCTTTTTAGATTAAATTCCAAAAAGGTATAACCTTTAAAATTTATTATACGTCATAATAATAATGATACTTGAGAGTAAATTAGCAGATATTCCAAGAATAAACTATTTTTACGTTACACTATAGTAACATAACATTTCATATGCCATGGTACCACCCCAGGGCCAGTTATTCTGCCGTGAAGCAGTAGTGTGCAATCATTACTGTGTTTCGGTTTGAAGGGCACTGTGAGCTAGCGTAATCACTGGGCATTTGAGACTTAAGAACTGATTTCTCAGGTTGACGGGCGCAGTGTGGTGTCACTGCAGAGATATGACACACAGAAATATTCTGCGTGACACAGCATTTGTTGTGGGCGGACGTTGAACTTACCTTAAGGTGAACGTTATGCTCGTTTCGTTACTTTATACAATAAAAAAAAAGTTAATAACGTTACGATAATTATATACTTTGGTAGATGCGAAAAACATTTGTGAAAGACAAACAGCTACTGTTAAGGCCGTAGTACATAACATATTTTGCATGGGAGACCGTTCCGAATCCAACAATGAACTTTCGTCCTTCCCCGGAGTCTTCCGTCAATATGTCAGTGTGAAAATCCGACCCTAAGGACATATCACGTCATCGACAGCCAATCGCAACCCTTGATTTTCTCTAAGTTCTCTATGTCATTTGCTACCAACAACATTGTTAAAATCGGGCGTGTCTGGGCGGACAAAATTCTGCTAAGTTATATCACTCAGAATATTTAAGACGAAAACTGTCTTTGACGTCTAGCAACTTAGACTGTGGCGCCGTTTTGCTCAGTATCATTCGTGCTACAGTAACCAATGACAACCATCAAGCTGGCATAAAATATATTTTCTAATTCGTTACATAAAAGTTTTGGTAATTTATCTATCAGGGATCAAAATGAAGTTATTTTTACGTAATTTAATTGATTAACATTTGGTGTTGTGAATTTAATACATTTTGTTTTATTGCCGTTTAAAAGCAAATTGTTAACGTTAACCCAATGTACTAATTTTGAAATAGCATTATTCACCTCGTCATATAATAAAAGTTGACGTTTTATCTTAAAAATCAAAGATGTATCATCAGCAAATAACACTATATCATGGTTGTCCCCTACTAGGTAAGGTAGGTCATTAATATAATAAATAAATAGAAATGGGCCGAGAATCGAACCCTGCGGGACACCCATAGATACTGCTGATCCGGAAGAACTCTTGCTATTGATAGCTACTGTCTGCGTTCTATTACTCAAATATTAATTTAGTTTTACGTAATTGTTTTGCAAATTTTAGATATTTTTGTAGAGTACTTTCAAAAAAAAAACTCAACTTACTGACGTAAGCATAAACAAATATGTTTACTTAGTCGGCGAGACTGTTTTGATTAAACAGCCCTCATTTAAACCTTGCTGATTGTCTACTTTTGTTATAAACAACTTAACTTTGTATTTAGTTCGCCCAGACACGCCCATTGTTACGTAATCAATTTTCCATTTTCATTACCTAAATACATTTTGCAACACAACATCATCTTAATCTTTAGCCACATACATACGCACACTATAACATTTCGAAAAGAAAATCTTTTAACATGTGAAAACATTTGGCGTACAATTAACTATACAACAAAGAGCATTCGTTAACCTCGCTATCATTATGACAATCATATTTTATTTATATACATAAAAGATAGAGCCGGGATTATAGAGGCCTCCGCACGGTAATGCCTACAATCATTTGGCTGATTCCAGGTCGGTGGGGTACAGGCGGCAACACAATTGCTTTATAATAAATAACTTATTTAAATATAAAGATAGATATTTGTGATAACGGGACAGGTTAAAACGTATTTTTTTTTTTGTGGAACAAGGTAACGAGCGTATCGATCACCTGAAAGTTAATGCCCTGCCCTGCAGGAGTTGCTAAGTTGTGTTTGTTACCGCACTGTTATTAAGACTCATATTCCCAGTAATTACTCTAGCTCCAGTGCGCTTCAAACCGAAACAGTAATGTTTGCACACTGAAGCTTTGCAGCAGGATAACTGGAACTTTGATGGTATCTATCTAGGATTCCTACACAAAAGTCAAGCTAATGTCCGCGACTTCGCGTGGTTTAATTTTTTTAAATATCCCGTGGGAACTATTTGATTATCCGTGACAGAAAGGCTGCAATGTCCGTCCCCGGAATGCAGGCTATCTCTGTGCCAAACCGGTTCAGCGGTTGAATCGGGTAAAGGTTACAAACAGAGGGTCAGAGAGAGTTACTTCCGCATTTATAATATTAGTATGGATACATTTATCACGACTGATGTCATGAATTATTAATTTTTAGTCAACTCATATACTTATCGACCTTTGGAGCTTTAGAGCCGCTTGGTGGTGGCTCGTTAAAAGAATACTACCACTCCATCACATCCAATGGATCCCGTAAAAGGCGAGTAAGAAATTAAACTGCACTGTGCATCCAACAGCGCATGGTGGCGATGGGCTCACCACCTATCACACCAAGTGCATTATATCGTTTTGGTGAAACGTGGATTGTGGCAGTCATCTGTTTTTCCAGTGAGTGCCCAGTCTCTGACTACCCCTTATGGGATACAGTCGTGATCTTATGTATGTATGTAGAGCTCGAAACAGGAAAAGAAAAGTTATACACGTAGATCGATGACGGCGTATGGTACTACGATCACCAATCTGCCTGCTAAGCATAATGATTATTGCAAATCCTTCCTTCTTTGCAGAGGTCTACGTTCAGCGGTTGATTATCAAGTGGCTGATGATAGTGACGGCAATGAACCCAAAAAATCAATAATAATTCCACTCACACCACTGTTACTGGTTGTAGGATTCTTATGCAGGAATCCGTCTAGGTAGGTACCATCCCAGGCTAGTTATTCTGCCGTGAAGCGGTAATGTACAAACTTTACTGAACAAGCACCTTGAGAGGAAGGGTAATTACTGGGCATATGATACTTAAGAACTTACGTCTCATTGGGACTGGCGCAGTGTAGTGCCACAGAAATGCACACACACACAGCATTTGTTATCGGCAGACGTTAAACTTACCATTAGGTGAACGTTTCGCTCGTTTTGAACGTATTGCTCTAAAAATAAACTATATATTCCTAGCGATTTTTGTCAGCGACTGTACCTAAAGCAAGCTATAAACGATCTGTTTAGCTCATTGTCCGATCCGACTGTTTGTGTGAATTACCATACAATATGCACAGGGTGGTTGACCCGTGACGTCACTCCCCATACGCCCGCCTCCCAGCCGGATGTACTTTGTCATCTCCAGTTTAAGTTACGTTTATTATGTTATGCTCCAATTGATATGTCTTCGATGCTCCGGTTAATCTGTTGGATTGTTATTGAAGAGAATACAGGAAATTAAAAGAAAATCTAATTCAATATAAACTCGTGTGATATTCCAAAGGAATACCAGTAAATAGCATTGGTTCTCCGTTCGCGCGTTTATCAAATTTTGGTAAGAAAATTTAATACCTAAAGCACACAAGTGTACTTTGTGGGTTTTTAGAGTAAGACTGTAAATATAGATAAGGCATAAACGCTCCACTGCTCGACAAACCTCACATTTCAAGAAGATAATGCTGGGGTTACTTATAATTAAGATGGATCCCACACAATGCCACGGAACCGATTGAGAGAAGAACTTGACGTCTTCTTAAAGAGTCCATAAGAGCGTCCAACCGAGAAGAGTAGAAAACTGAGAGGTGGTTTGCGCAGCAGTGTGACTGCGACGGCTGCATATAATAACAATAGTGGAGAGAAACCGCTATGCTCTCCAGTGAAAACCAGACTGGGCGGATGCGTCTATGCGAACTCAACTATTAAAGACAATTTTATAATACAATCAGTCAATCAGAATTTACACGGTGTTTTCCGAATCATAAAAGGCTCGTCACGATAAGGAATTATTTACCACTTATTCATTCAACTATAACTCTTATTAGCATAACCGTAACGCTCAAATATTTGCTCCCTCTCGCGTGATTAGCATTCATCTGTCATCTGCGGTGACGAGTGATTGACCCAAAACAATGCTCCTCGTGTTGGCAGAGGATGGGACAACGACCTTTGGGTAATTTACGCCGTACTTGAGACAACCCAGCGTGATCTCGTAGAGAACAATTAGCGCTGCGTATTCTGAACATTGCTATTAATGTTAGACATATTGCCTTGAAATTTGAATATTGTTGTAAATAATTAGATTCAATATTACCGTAAGCACAACATATTGTAGCGACATCTATGTCGCTAAATGCGAAGCTCCAGGAAAGTCCTCTTACGTCCTGTATCTAGACTAAGACTAAAATAGTGGATGACATATGTGGAATACCCTTCTACGAGCCCTATGGGGCATAAGGACATTGAGGGACAACAGGAACTTATCATCATTATCATCATCAACTCTTACTCTGCACTAGCTGCACAGCATAAGCCCCCTGGTTACGAAAATAAATACCATTATGTAATATGGCTTTGAAAAAAAGATTTATTGCCGGTTCCTTTCTGAAAGGGTCCTATTTTTCTAACCCGTGCAACTGTGGAACTGTTGGTTGGATTTCTATGCAGGAATCCGTTTAGGTAGGTACCACCCCAGGGCCACTTATTCTGCTGTGAAGCAGTAGTGTGCAAACACTACTGTGTTTCGGTTTGAAGGGCACTGTGAGCTAACGTAATCACAGGGCATATGAAACTTAAGAACTGATGCCTCAGGGTGATGGGCACAGTGAGGTGTCACACAGAAATGTTCTGGGTGACACGGCATTTATTATGGGCAGACGTTTCACTTACCATCAGGTGAACGTTTTGCTCGTTTCATGAGTTTATTCCATAAAAAAATGACATTTATAAGAGCTTTAACAAAGACTAAATTGGATAAAGAAATTTTGACTTTGAAGTCCCTAAAGACCATTAATTGTACGAGACGTCTGCCTCAGATTGAACCACCCTATCTGGCGGGTTTTTCCTTGTCCATTCTGTCGCAATATATTAACCTCAATCTAAATCCATATTTTACTTAAATCACTGACTTTTGACTGACTGTGCTCAGCAGTGGGACATTTATAGGCTGAAACTTTACTTTTTTTTACGAACTTAACTTTTCCGTGTGGTAGCGGCCTAAGAGAATCTACCACACCATCTCATCCCGTGGGTGTCGTAAAAGTGGACAGAGGGAAAATGAAAACCAGGAGATGGGCAGCAGCATCTTGCTCGAACATCTAAATAAATAAACTGCGGTTGCCAACCCGTCTGCCAAGCGTGGCAACTATGGCAAAATCCCCCCAAAACGAGAGCTACAAACTTTTGTCGCAATCTATGGGGGAGGCCCATGTTCAGCAGTGGACTATTGATAGGCTGAAACGACGACGATGAAACGACGACTGACTTTTCTTGCCATGCTTTACATACTTACTTGAATCAACTTTTTCGTACATCGATGTAAATGTATGGATCGGAAAAGAAAAATACGTGTAATATATATTTTAATAGGACCTATGTAGTGTAATATAATACGGAATAAGAAATTTCCAGTCAGTCTCCACGACCGCCGAAAAACCATTAGCTAAGTAGCCCGGCAAATTACGAAATGGACAACATGCTTCGTGTTTCTTACCAGAATGAACGGGGGGTTGCATCAATCAAGGGGAAACTAATCTTCTGTCGCCGGGCGACGAATTAGACGAAGCACTTCGCACCGATATTTGGGGTGCTATGCTAGTGTCATTACTGAAATGTGTTACCAGCCAAATGCTGTAATCGATTTAATGCCGCCCGTTCGTAAGGGTTGCCTAATACATTTATGAAAACGCAAATATTTAGGGAACGTTTCGGCATGATTACGTAGCCGCACGTAACAAACATTTGTATAGCGTACAGATATTTTTTGTGCATGTGTAATTTATGTCAGTAAACTCACCCACCGGCCGTGTCTTAGCGGCCTAAGAGGAATCTACCACCCCATCTCATCCCGTGGGTGTCGTAAAAGTCGACAGAGGGAAAATGAAAACCAGGAGATGGGCAGCAGCATCTTGCTGGAACATCTGATTAAATAAACTGCAGTTGCCAACCCGTCTGCCAAGCGTGGCAACTATGGCGAAATACCCCCAAAACGAGAGCTACAATCTTTTGTGGCAATCTATGAGGGAGGCCTATGTTCAGCAGTGGACTATTGATAGGCTGAAACGACGACGAAACTCACCCACTGTACAGGAGAAAACCTAGTATAGGACGTATTTTTTTAATTAATTTTTTTTCATTGTGTGTGTCAATAAATACATTAAAATTCAATATTTTTGACGTCAATTAAGTTACTTCATTACGATTCAACAATTATTTTGGTATTAAAGTTTTTTTCATACTTGATAGTTTTTCTTAGAAGTGACATTTTATTCAAGCTCTATTGTATATATGTATAAAGGATAATATTTCAAATTATAAGGTCTAACTAAACAATGACGTCCAGAATATTCTTATAATGTTATTTTGAGATAAGCCATCTCTAGTGGGAGTTTATCGATTCATTGTTTTTACAAATTTAACTATACAATCTCCTTCTTTATCGTGATATAATTTAAGCTACCTTATTCTGTGCAATTTTACATTTATAGTTATTTTATCGGCCGAAGTCTTAAATATTATCATGTCGAACTTTGATCTATATATCTTTTTTTTTATTGTATAAAGTGACGAAACGAGCAAAACGTTCACCTGATGGTAAGTGCAACGTCCGCCCACAACAAATGCTGTGTCACCCGGAATATTTCTGTGTGACACCACTACTGCGCCCTGTCACCCTGTGACATCAGTTCTTAAGTCTTAAATGCCCAGTGATTACGCTAGCTCACAGTGCCCTTCAAACCGAAACACAGTAATGCTTGCACACTACTGCTTCACGGCAGAATAACTGGCCCTGGGGTGGTACCTCTACCTAGACGGATTCCTGCATTATGTTTATCTTATAAATGAAATTACCTTAAGTCTGATGTGCGAACCGCTTACAGACTCACGCACGAGTTTATGTAGAAGATATACAAACTAGTTTTGTAGTAGATATTAATGGTTGATACATTTTTTAAACTTAGCTCCACACAAGCATGCATGCCTCTAGTATTAAGGGTATGTTTGCGACCAGTGGTAGGATTTGTTTTTTCACAAATGTTGACTCCGGCTGGAATTCGAACCCAGGACCCGCGGCGTTAGGTACTCTTACCTCAAACCCACGCGGTCGCACGGTATCATTAGGGGCAACGTCTTATATTTCGTCATAAGCTCCACGTCAGTTTTCCTTTACTAGCATACCAACCACCTGTTAAGTCTGTCGTCATCAGGTCATTCACCCCGACCCGACAGCTCATTTTCACGGCCGGCAACACACACGAAACGTCTAAAATGTTGAAGGAATTTTTATCACCTTTTTTTTAACGCGACAGGCTATTCAAAACAACACATATGTGTTGTATACGAAAAGAAAACATTAATTTAAAACCAAGAAGTACTCGTATCTATTTCGCATTAAAAAAAACATCGATCTATTATTTAAATTTGTTCAGCTGGGAGCATATTTTTAATGAAAATAACTGTTGTAATATTCTTTACATACATACATACATAAGATCACGACTGTGTTCACCAAAACAATATAATGCACTTGGTGTGATAGGTCACCACCTATTACCAGCCCATCGCCACCATGCGCTGTTGGGTGCACAGTGCAGTTTAATTCCTTACTCGCCTTTTACGAGATCCATTGGATGAGATGGAGTAGGTAGTATTCTTTTAACGATCCGCCACCACACGGCTTATTAATAATATTATTTAAAGTATACAATACTTTAAATATCTGAATCTACGACACTATTAAAAGGGTAGGATAAAAGAATATACAGTACTCTGGCAAAATGGCGGGGTGCCGACAGAAACATAAAATTCAAATAATAGCAAGGCAGGGTGAGATTCCGCGACTGAGCTGACTACGCTGCGATGTATGTCAGACGCGGAAGCGGATTAATATGTCCTATATCACTAATATCAATGCGTAAGTAACTGTGGTAGCGGCCTAAGAGAATCTACAACCCCATCTCATCCCGTGGGTGTCGTGAAAGTCGATAGAGGGAAATGAAAACCAGAAGATGGGCAGCAGCATCTTTCTGGAACATCTGAATAAATAAACTCCAATTGTCAACCCGCCTGCCGAGCGTAGCAACTTCTAGCAAAATCCCTCCATAATGAGAGCTAAAAACTTTTGTGGCTATCTATGGGGGAGGCCTATGTTTAGCAGTGGAATAGACTGCTGTTGCTGTCTGCTAGCTGCTTTTCTTAGAAATATCTGCAATCTCACTGGTGGTAGGATTCCTATGCAGGAATCCATGTAGGTAGGTACCACCCCAGGGCCAGTTATTCTGCCGTGAAGCAGTAGTGTGCAAACATTACCTGTGTTTCGGTTTGAAGGGCACTGTGAGCTAGCGTAATCACTGGGCATATGAGACTTAAGAACTGATGTCCTCAGGGTGACGGGCGCAGTGTGGTGTACACACAGTAATTTTCTGGGTGACACAGCATTTGTTATGGGCAGACGTTGCACTTACCATCAGGCGAACGTTTTGCTCGTTCCGTCACTTTTATGAAATAAAAAAAAAATCGGTAAATTACTTAAAAAGACTTACGCAAACATGCCCAAATCTTGTTAACTAACGCGAATGCGCTAAACAAGTATTTCTGAACTACTGAAATTATTAAAGAATCTTTGGGATCTCGCAGGAAGTTCAGAAGACCCAGAACACTCGTAGAGTTTGAAAGATTACAGAGATTCAAGACTAAGAAATTTTGATCTTAGTTCTTTCGCTCCCGCTTCCGCTTGCTCTTTGCACCGGGGATAAGCCACCACTAAGCGGAGCAGCCTGACACCCTATCCATCAAGATCGACGCTGCTCTCGCACCGGAATTACAATGTCGCCGCAGCAGAAGAACCACATGCATCCAGAGCTAACGAATAATCCGCAATGTTTTAATGCATTATGGAATATTTTTTTTTTTTTTTTATTGGATGAAGTGATGAAACGAGCAAAACGTTCACCTATTGGTAAGTGCAACGTCTGCCCATAACAAATGCTGTATCACCCAGAAAATTTCTGTGTGACACCACAATGTGCCCATCACCCTGAGACATAAGTCCTTAAGTCTCATATGCCCAGTGATTACGCTAGCTCACAGTGCCCTTCAAACCGAAACACAGTAATGTTTGCACACTACTGCTTCACGGCAGAATAACTGGCCCTGGGGTGGTACCTACCACCAGTAAAATTCCAGTAATATTCCAGAAAAGATGTATATTTCTTATAACTTCCATCACGTGTACTACGTTTTTTTTATAGGACAGATAACGACACGAGAAAACGTTCACCTGATCCACTTTTTACAACAATATCCCTGAAAGTGCACAGTCTTTCAAGGGATCAAAGTTTTTATTTAGCCAAGACTTTTTAAGTAGGATTATTATAATATTATAGAATACAAGGAAGACAATTCCCGGGAAAGAGCCGCTGCCAAGCTATTTCTACATCTACAATACTGTACTTGTAGATATTTTTTAAAAAGGAAAGAAAAAAAATCACGCTGGATTTCTTGCTGGTTCTTTCGAAAAAAGAGGCATTTGTTTGCGAACCATTGTAGTTTCGCAAACTCAAAATCATTTATAATATTCTATAAAAGACTTACGTTTACTTAGATCGGAAAACCAAGTATCGCACTTAAGTAGCCTTCAGCATTTTCCTCCTTGTGCATAAATTGAGGAAAAGTGTTTAATAATGCTTCAATTTTACCTCTTTCCTTGTTTATATTTGTAAGGAAGCCTTCTTGAAATTGTTGTTTACCTGTAAAAGAAATTACTAATTAGTTTCTATTTAAAAAGATCTTAATCGAAATTTCTATCACAAACAAAAACTTTATAAACTATTCATGACGAACGGTTAAGTCTGGCAAACCGTCCACTGCTGGATATAGGCTTTACCCAAGTGTGAAGGTTTCACCGTAATCACCACGCTTGACATGCAGATTGGCGATCGCAAAACCAGACACTGCACTCTAATTGGAAATAAGTGAGGAGAAAAACAATTCGTTCACTTGGTGGTAAGTGCAACGTCTGCCCATAACAAATGCTGTGTAACCAAATAGATTTCCGTGTCATGATACTGCGCTCGTCACCCTAAGACGTCAGTTCTTAAGTCCCATATGCCTAATAAAGACCCTTACTCTCAGTGCCCTTTAGACCGAAGCACAGTAATGTTTGCAGACAACTGTTTCACGGCAGAACATCTGGCACCTACCTAAGCTAAATTCCAGCATGGGTATTCTATCGTCAGTAAACACCAAATAAAAATATAAAAGCAATAAACATAATATATAACATGCAAACCATAATATGCAACCATAGAGTGTTGCGGATTTCATATAAAATTTGCCATGAAAATATTAATCAGAAACATGCCGATTTATATAAAAGTGCGGCATTTTGAAGCTCACACGAAAGTATGCGTTAATTAATTCTAAAAATGTAACACGGCTGCCATGACACAATCCGCATGTTCCGCGCGTTTTATTCCGACCCGTTATGTATAGTTTACAAGAGCTTAGTAACTAATGCTTAGTGCTTGTCACTTACAGTTATACCTTGTGTAAACATGATGAATAAGTGCTTAGTGGTAGTTAAACTGTTAGTGCGTGTGAAGAGAAGCCGATCCTATCATCATTTAAACATTATAGTAAACAGTTCAACACAGGTATCCTCCATAGATTGCCTCAAAACACAGTCCTGAGCCACCTGCATCCATCGACTTCCCGCATCACCGTGCTGGTCAGCACTCATGTGGGGGGTCGCCCTGCACTGCGTTTACCGGTACAAGGCTGCCATCCGAGAACCTTTCTTCCCCAACGGTTATTGGTTCTACGATCTATATGGCCGGCCCATTGCCACTTCAGCTTGCTAATTCTTAGGACTATGTCGGTTACTCTAGTTCTGCTACAACAACTATGTCTGCTGGTGGTAGGATTCCTATGCAGGAATCCGTCTAGGTAGGTACCACCCCAGGGCCTATATACTGCCGTGAAGCAGTAGTGTGCAAACATTACTGAGTTTCGGTTTGAAGGGCACTGTGAGCTAGCGTAATCACTGGTCATATAAGACTTAAGAACTGATGTCTCAGGGTGACGGGCGCAGTGTTGTGTCACACAGAAATGTTCTGGGTGACATAGCATTTGTTATGGGTAGACGTTGCACTTTCCATCAGGTGAACGTTTTGCTCGTTTCGTCGCTCTATCCAATTAAAAAAAAAAACAAGCCGCCTACCACAAATTTACTAAGCACTTGGCGGTTGCTGAGTGAACAGCCACGGCATGTGTTCAGTGACAAATTGAAACGGCAAGTGAATACTTGTGTATTGTTTTTGTTTGTTCACGTGATATGTTGAAAATATGGTGTCGTCGACAGTGTTCCATTTCGAACGGGTGTCGTGTCAGTAATACCTTTATCAAAAACCAACGTGTAAAGGGTTACTTCTGATTTGTCACTAAGCAGGTTACCCGAACAGGCGAGGCACTAAGCTAGTGTAAACTATACATTACGCAATTTTTGCAATGCCGCCGCCGCACACTGCGCATTGCTTACAATCTTGCTTACAAATTTGCGTTTAGTACATTTTACCTAAACAGCATTAAATGCAATTACTTTTAATTACAAATACAATCGAACTTCAATGAATGCATAGTATTTGATCATTTCAATCACATTCAATTCATTACATTCATTTAGCTCGAATGAACTGAGTGTAACAAAAATTAAAAGCAATGAAGCGTATTGATGTCCCACACCTGGGTATAGGCCCCGTCACGTTTTTGAGGGGGGGGGGGGGGGGTTGGAGCAGGAAAAGATATATTACAGCTGCTTCATATTCATTTACTCGAAAAAAAAAATTATTCGTACACATGCCTGGTGTCCTCACGATGTTTCACTTCACCGCCTAATGTATTTTTATTGGATAAAATGACGAGACGGACCGAAACGTTCACCTGATGGTAAGTGCAACGTCCGCCCATAACAAATGCTGTGTCACCCAGAACATTATCTGTTGCACCACGCTGCGCTCGTCACTCTGAGACATCAGTTCTCAAATCTTATATGCCCAGTTATTACACTAGCTCTCAGTGCCCTTCGAACCGAAACACAGTAATGTTTGTACACTACTGCTCCACGGCAACACTGGCCCTGCGGTAGGTAGACCTACGTAGACGGATTGCCTGCAGAGGTAATCCTCCCACAAGTAAATCAGTATTTAACATTGTAATGAATATTTTACTGGTGGTAGGATTCCTATGCGTCCGTCCGTAGGAGTCCGTCTAGGTAGGTACCACCCCAGGGCCAATTATTCTGCCGTGAAGCAGTAGTGTGCAAATATTACTGTGTTTCGGTTTGAAGGGCACTGAGAGCTAGCGTAATCACTGAGCATATGAGACTTAAGAACTCATGTCTCAGGGTGATGGGCACAGTGTGGTGTCACACAGAAATTTCACAGCTTTTGTTATGGGCAGACGTCGCACTTACCATCAGGTGAACGTTTTGGCTCGTTTCATCAATTTCTCGAATAAAAAAAAAAGAACAAATATAGTGGTGCCATCATCGGGAACAGAACTCAAGTTACTCGCGTACAAAGAAATTTAAGACGAGCGATAATTCCTCATTCCTAGAATTTGATAAACACCAGAAGATGGGCAGCAGCATCTATACGGAACATCTGAATCAATAAACTGCGGTTGCCAACCCGCCTACCCGGTGTGGCAACTATGGCAAAAACATCTGAATCAATAAACTGCGGTTGCCAACCCGGTGTGGCAACTATGGCGAAATTCTCCCAAAATGAGATCTACAAACATTTGTGGCAATCTATGGAGAAGGCCTACGTTCAGTAGCGGTGGGCTGAAATGATGATGATAAAATCCGGGAACGCGTAAACGCCTTTTCGAACTTTTTGTATTCGTGACAGAAACATATATAAGACATCATGAAATTAGTTTTAAACTACGGGTCTTTCTTTGTGTGATTAACAAAAAGACAAAATAAGCATATGTATAAAACACATATTTATACAGTACTTAAGCCGTACGTTGGATAATGTAGCACGCGTGACGCCGTTATACGATTCACAACTCCGATAGTACACATTAACTATCGTTTGTATTACTAACATTAGATTATTTCGCCCGCGTAAAAATGCCGACCCCGATCGATGATATACTTCCCTATTTGAATCGCATTTTTGGGTTATAATTTTTATGCGCGGAACCCTAATTATTTTTCTTAAATTAAAGTAGCCTAAGTTACCCGCTATAATGTCAGCTATCTCGCAGTGAGAGTCCCGTCAAAATCTTTCCAGCCGTTTCGGAAAATAGCCGGAACAAACAGACAGACAAACAGACAAAAATTTTATTTTTTGTTTTTTCTTAGTAAGTACCGTACTTTCATAAGCATCGAGTAAAAAGCTTTAAGAACAAAGCAACGCTCGGAATTGACGCACTTCAGTCGCGCGGCACCTAACGGGGAAATCACCACTCAACTTATGTTTTTGCAAAAATGTTAGTTTCGGAAATCGAACCCAGGACCCGCAGCGTAGAAGTCGGGTACACTGACCACTAGGCCACCCAGTCGTCAGTCGTGACCACTCCTGAGTCTGCCCAACGCTAAAGCCCTGACGGTAGGTAATAAACACAATTTTAATTTTACTTGCAGATCTTAGCATGCTTCAATTTTACGATATAGACTTTCTCTAAGTAACGCCTGGTTAAATTAACTTCAGAACTACGTATTTATTCATAACCTACGCTATTAAGTACTTTGTTTGATCTTAATAAAGCAAAGATCTCTTACGTTTTAGGTAAGATATCTGTTTGATGCGGGTTTAGTTTTAGAGTCAGTATCAAAGTTAACTGCCCCAAAATTTAGTGACAAGACAAAGTTTAACCTTATCTCATAGATGGTACGTTCAAACTCAGCGAAGGCCAATTATCGCTAAATGGAAATTTAGCGATAAGTACCTACGCCTTATTTAGACACAAGACGAAGAATCTTAAAGCGAAATCAAACTAAGTTACAAAATAAACGTGAAAAATACAAAATACGAGTTTTTTCTTCCGTTTAATCACGTAAGGTATAAATTTACATTCTTTGATACCTAATTTACCACGTTGCCAGGGATCATTTAATACCTGGCAACCTGGCATTTCCCTCTGTTGGTTTATGCCCCTAAAGAAGAGAGGGGGTGGCAGAATTCTAGGCCGGTTCGGGAAGCTTCATCAGGTTTTCTCGACGCCCATACCGCAAAGCCTGAAGACAAAAGTCTTCGAGCAGTGTGTTCTACTTATGGTGCCGAAACGTACTGAAGGTACGACTGCTCCACATGCTCAAAGTTACTCGGTGAGCAATGAAAAGAGTCGGGGTTTCTTTGGTGGATAAGATTCGAAATGAAGAAATCCGCCAGAGAACTAAAGTCATCGTCTTCGAGTTAGCAGACTGAAGAGGCAATGGGCTGGACACATCGGTCGAAGAAGTGACAACCGTAGGAGTAGGCGAATCCTAGAGTGGAGACCGCGTTTAGGCAAACGTAGTGTGGGGCGTCCATTGGCCTATTGGACATAGTTAAGCAGTGAACTGCCACAGGTTGAGGAATTACTGGTGGTAGGATTCCTATGCAGGAATCCGTCTATGTAGATACCACCCCAGGGCCAGTTATTCTGCCGCGAAGCACTAGTGTGCAAGCATTACTGTGTTTCGGGTTTGAAGGGCACTGTGAGCTAGCGTAATCACTGGGCATTTGGGACTTAAGAACTGATGTCTCAGGGTGACGGGCGCAGTGTGGAGTCACACAGAAATATTCTGGGTGACACAACATTTGTTGTGGGCGGACGTTGCATTTACCATCAGGTGAACGTTCTGCTAGTTACGTCACTGTACACAATAAAAAAAAATGCACGTAACAATGTGTAACAAAAACCATTCGCGCAGTATCACGTAGCTTATTTCATGGGCATGTTTAAAAACATTGATCTCAGTTCGAAGTTACACGTCGGTACGCCCGCCGCTCGGTACAATAGGTGACAGCCTCTAATACCACAACAATACCCGCTCAAACTACAATAGACTACACATAAGCCCATTATGTACGTACACAGCTAGTATAAGGTAATCTGTGCGACGTAATCCTTAAGTATTTACAAATTGCTAGCTGCTACGCACCGTGTGAGAAATAAAATTTGATAATCTACCTGCAAAACCAGTGTAGGGATCAGAGCAATTTAAGTCCTCTGTATCTGGATTTTACTGAGTCCTGTTCCATTTCACGGTCTCATGCTGCTACACAGACTCATTTTATATTACTTTTTCACTTTTGTTAATTTTGGGCAATATTATTTTATGCTCTGTGTAATTCCATTTTTTTTATGTTTTGTTTTGTATCTATTGTGATTAGACCGTGAATAAATATCCGTGAATAAGTTTCTTTCTTTATTTCTTTTCTTTCTTTCATTGTGAACAACGTCCGTCTGGTGACGGCTTAAGAGAATCTATCACCCCATTTCATTCCCTATATATAAATCGACGGCGGGAAAATAAAAACCAGAAGATGGGCAGCAGCATTTTCATAGAACATCTGAATAAAAAATTGCGGTTTCCATCCCGCCTGCCAAGCGTGGTGATTATAGCAAAATTTCCCCAAAATCGGAGCTACAAACTTTTGTGGAAATCTATGGGGGAGGTCCATGTTCAGCAGTGGAACAGTGATAGACTATGATGATGATGAATCTACCTGCATGCCGAATTACATTATAATCCGTTCAGCCGTTTGCACGTGATTAAGTCACATACAAACTTATACCTTAATAATCTTAATTAACAAGTTTTTTTCTTTATTGTATAAAGTGACGAAACGAGCAAAATGTTCACCTGATGGTAAGTGCAACGTCCACCCACAACAAATGCTGTATCACCAAGAATATTTCTGTGTGACACCACACTGCGCCCGTCACCCTGAGACATCAGTTCTTAAGTCTCAAATGCCCAGTGATTACGCTAGCTCACAGTGCCCTTCAAACCGAAACACAGTAATGCTTGCACACTACTGCTTCACGACAGATTAACTGGCCCTGGGGTGGTACCTAACTAAACGGATTCCTGCATAGGAATCCTACCTCCAGTAATAATCAAATGATGGTAAACGACATTGTGAATGAAAATAATATTAATTCATTGTTGTTAAGAGAACCGAAAACGACTTTACTTTGAGTAAATCACCCAAGATAAACGCTTTGCCTATATTGTAAAGGACATCTCCCATTACCGCATTATCGCTCAGACTCGAGGGTACACTTCCGAGAACACATTAAAAAGTTCAGTAACAGCACGTACAAGCTATACTAGATACAAACGCCTGCCGTATCGCTCTCAGCAAACGACGCAGCGCACAACTGCTTCGCGATACGGGCTAATGAGGTTCTAGGAAGCACTTGACCTTGGACTCGCCGCGCTCTAATCACCTTGACCTTGGACGATGACGGCTGCTCGCAGCGGATATGCGGGTGTAATGCTAACGTGTTATCTTTTGTGCTAGTCACTGAGAAGCGATTCTCAAACTTTGCAATGTCAGTATTATTGCAGTCTTTTTAGCAAGACATTTGTTTCATTATTTAATACTAAGATCAATACTAAGTTTCGCCGTGTGGCGGCTTAAGAGAATCTACCAACCCATTTCAATCCCGTGGGTGTCGGTTAAAGTCGACAGAGGGAAAATAGAAACCAGGAGATGGGCAGCAGCATCTTCCTGGAACATCTGAATAAATAAACTGCGGTGGTCAACACGCCTGCGAAGCCTGGTAACTATGGCAAAATCCCTACAAAATCAGAGCTACAAACTTATGTGGCAATGTATGGGGGAGGCCTATGTTCAGCAGTGGACTAGTGATATGCTGAAATGATGATGATGATGAATACTAAGGCGATTACACTAGAGGCGAGTGAAGCACTGCCGCTCCTCCGCTTTCGGGTTACATTTTTTGTTCCGAAATCCGGTTTCACTGAAAATCAGTACAGCAGCGAATGCTTCAGTTTTTTGCTGAGTTCATTCTTCGATGCACTTTGTGACCCCGCTATTCGAAGGAAGTTGATGAAAGTTATACTAAAATGATGATTAATTATTTTTTTAACATTTCTAAAACTATAATTTTGGTTATTGTTTCTCAGGGGGGGTTACAATGTTTTTTTTTGTTGATTTTTTTATTTGATATTTGTTTTGCTTTATCGTAGTTTTTATTTATTTGGAATTTCACTTTTTTAAATTTGCTTATGTTTTCTCTTGTTTGCTCATTTGTTTCCTCAGTATTATTGTTGTATATGTGTTGTCAAATAAATGAATTCTATTCTATTCTAATATTCTCATTGTTCTATTCGGTTTGAATGACACTGAAAGCTTGTGTAATTACTAATTACTAGACATAATTTACGAGCTGTTCTTTAGTGACGTGCGCAGTGTTGGGCGAAAATGTTATGGGTTGGACACGGCTATTGTTATGGACAGATCTTGCACTTAAAATCAGTTGAACTCGTCACTTTGTTCCATAAAAAACTACCTCAGACTTCACCATCACTTTACATCAGTCACCCATCATCACAGTTAGGATTTTGTAGAAAATAGTCTTCGTGGAAAAATATAACGCTTGAAATTGTTTTAATGTAAATCTATGGAAATAATGAATATAAGATTCTTGAACAACATGAAAATAAATTGTGATACCAACGAAAGAAAATCTGCCATCACGTCTCATATCGTGGGTGCTGCAAGAGTCGACTAAGGGAAGTGTCTATAGAGAAAAACCAATTCGAAAAATTCCTGATTAAAAATATATAGTCTGATCGTGCGGTCACCGATCGCCTGCCGAGCGCGGCGATTCGGTACTTCAATACGTACAACAGTGGGCAATTAACCGGTTGATATTTATAATGTAGGTAAAAATAAATCTCATAATAGTTTTATTTCAGGACGTTTTTTTTTTATTGTAGAAAGTGACGAAACGAGCAAAACGTTCACCTGATGGTAAGTGCAACGTCCGCCCACAACACTGTCACCCAGAATATTTCTGTGTGACACCACACTGCGCCCGTCACCTTGAGACATCAGTTCTTAAGTCTCAAATGACCTGTGATTATGCTAGCTCACAGTGCCCTTCAAACCGAAACACAGTAATGCTTGAACACTACTGCTTCACGGCAGATAAAAGATATATTGTTAAAAGTGAGATCTCTTCCGAACTACATCTGAACCAGGGTCCAAGCTCTGAGTCATAAGAATCCTGTTAGAAGCTCCACGCCGATAGGAGTTTCAATTTTTTTTTTTTCAATAAAAATACATACGGGTCTTGAAAATATCTCTTAAAATTTGTAGGGGACATCCGAGATAAGACTATTTTTATTACCTCAACTCTTGCTTGCATGCGGGTCTACTTTGCAGTCACATTATACTCACTATTATAACTACATGAATGCACTTTCATAATTGAATGTTTGCCTTTTTACAAGCAGTTGCACTACAATTAATTATTAAAGTTCTAAACTTTGCCATTTACAAAGGTGTAACTTTTCAGTGCATAATCCAATGCTCTAACGCGGTGCAAAGTACCGCCCTCTGCCGACACATTAGAGGCGCACCTCGCCGGATGCGGACCTCTTCCGACCGCAAGGGAATTGGCTGGGGCGTTTTCACACTAGTACAGTTTAGGAAATAATTACTGGAAACTTCGAAATGACGAGAGTGCAATATTTTAATATTAAGAATTCTCCACTTGTAATAAAGAGCCTTTCACGAGGAAACCCTGATATCAGTTGGTTTAAGATTTCAAGACATAAGAAAAAAGAATAGAACAGAATAATAATTTATTGGTACAGCCAGAAAAAAAAACACACTTAGACAATATAAACAAATAATAATAATAGAAAATACAAACATAAAAAAATTATGAAACAAAAAAAAAACACCAGGCAAAAAAAAGAAAATAGCATAAAAACAGAGATATGCAATGAGCGTGTCTCACGGCTGAAGCAAAAGGCCTCCAGATCAGCTTAATGTCAGACTGTAACTGTACCGTGTGAGAAACACTGTCCTACAAGTGTCTTGCAGGTGCATTTATTTAAATTATGGCCATAGTTGCCACACTTGGCAGGCGGGTTGACAACCGCAGTTTATTTCAGATGTTCCAAGAAGATGCTGCTGCTCATCTCTTGGTTTTCATTTTCCCTCTGTCGATTTTACGACACCCACGGTATGCCACAGGGCGCCGCCAAATTTCGCACGCCACTCCAACGGTCCGACGCCACTTTATGGCTTAGTTAATTAGTATTACAGTAGATTCAAAGTTATAGAGTATAGACATACGAGTATATGAGCATACTGATCAAAATCGACTTACTCTGGTGGTTTGCTCAAAGAAGTTGACATGTGGTCTACAGAGCAAAAAGTTTGGGAGCCTCTGATCTAGCTTGTCAGCAATTTTACAGATTGTATTAGGGGTTTAAAATACCCCATATTTTCCAGTGGTTGCATTAAATCTTCGACGAAATTTAGATTACAATTTAATTGAAAGTCCTAATCTGAAAAAATCAATTACGTACTAAATAGATTAAAAGAGTCAATAAAACTTTAAAAAACTGAAATCGACGGGGGTCACCTTCCCTAAACAAAAAAGATATATTCTTGCTATTTCGATTTCACGTTAATAAACAATGACGTCAACTGAGATAAAACGTCTCAAAAAACATGAAAGGTTGAAACCTCAGTATTTATTTAAAATATATATCCGATGTAATATATGGCGTAAATGTATTATATTGAATCCAATATAACACTTTGGTAAAAAGTAAATACTTACCATCTCACATTCGAGACTGGAACCCTAGTCACCAGAAGGTTATGGACAAAAAGATCCTTCAGAGAAAAGGTGCTGGACTGGGCATGGCTGACCAAGCTAGAGAGAGCTTCTGAAACAGTAATGATTGTACGCTACTGCTTCACGACAAAATAACTGACCCTGCGGTGGAACCTACCTGGACGGATTCGTGCATAGAAATCCTAACACCAGTAAAACCTTCGTCTAAGAGTAAGATATGATCTAAATGGAATATAAGTATTACATATACTAATAAAGAAGCATTATGGAACATTATATGGAACCACTACGATCATACAACAGATTCGATTACTCCGCCGCGTGCTCCGGAAGCGAGATTTCCGGCAAGCGGCCGCTTCCGGCAAGGCGGCGCCGGGGCTACCGCTCGCGAATACATACAGCCTACAGTTAAAATTGGACACGTCTTTTACACTTATGTACTGGAGGATTCATATGCAGGAATCCATCTAGGTAGGTCTCACTGTGTGGTGGCGGCTTAAGAGAATCTACCTCCTCATACAACCAGAAGATGGGCAGCACCATTTTTCTGGAACATCTGAATAAATAAACAACGGTTGCCAACCTGATCGCCAAGCGAAGCAACTATGGCAAAATTCCCCCACAATGAGACCTACAAGCTTTTGTAGCAACCTATGCGGACCCGATACTCAGCAGTGGACTAGTGATAGACTGAAATGGTGATGATGATGAGGTACAACCCCAGGCCAGTTATTCTGCCGTGAAGCAGTAGCGTGCAAACATTACTGTGTTTCGGTCTACAGGGCACTGAGGGCTAGTGTAATCACTGGGCATATGAGAATTAAGAACTAATGTCTCAGGGTGACGGGCGCAGTGCGGTGTCACACAGAAATGTTCTGGGTGACACAGCATTTGTTATGGGCAGACGTTGCACTTACCATCAGGTGAACGTTTTGCTCGTCAAACACGGTAGAAATCGTCATAGAATTATAAAATGTTGCGTACAAATAATTACTCAAACATCAATAACGGTCAAACTTAAAAATTACGATGGTATTTCGAACGCTGACTAGCATCTAGTATAGACAGATAGATGTTTTATTGTATTGTGTGTGACTAACAAAATCACTGTTGCAACTGCAACGTTCCGGCCGCAAATAAGGAGCCACAACCATTTCACATTCCCCATTGATAGAGAGAACTTTCCTAGTTTATGCAAGACAGTGACGACATGATGAATTTGTTCAATAGAGGGTAAGTGCAGCATCTACATACATACAGTCACGCCTTTTTCCCATATCAGGGGAAGGCAGAGACCACAGCCGTAGCCCATAAAAAATGCTGTGTCACCCAGAACATTTTCACCGCACCACACTGCGCTCGTCACTCTGAGACATTACTTCTTAAACCTCATATCACCTGTTATTACCTACGGAGACGGATTCCTTCCGCTGGGTTTCTTACCGGTTCTTCTTAAGACAGAGGCTTTTCTGGCGAACCAGTGTATTTAAAAAGAAAAAAAATGACTACCAACCCAGGGCCAGTTATTCTGCCGTGAAGCAGTAGTGTGCAAACATTACTGTGTTTCGGTTAGAAGGGCACTGTGAGCTAGCGTAATCACTGGGCATATGAGACTTAAGAACTGATGTCTCAGGGTGACGGGCGCATTGTGGTGTCACACTGTTCTGGGTGACATAGCATTTGTTATGGGCAGACGTTGCACTTACCATCAGGTGAACGCTTTACTCGTTCCGCCTCGTTTTGAGGTGAAACACGTGTCGTGTTCTCGACTTCAGTGGTGTGTATTGCCTAGTGTCAGTGTACCTAGTGTCACCACTACGGTGGAGGGTATCTGGTGGCGGCTCCCGGTGGCGGTATTGGTATTCTTGTGCACGCTGTTGAGGGAGGGCGGGCGGTGCTCTTCAAAACTAGGCAATACACACCATTTTACATTTTGCATGCGGATCTTAGCAAATTAACTTTCTTTCCTTTACTATAATGGATCAGACGCAAAGTAACGCCTGATTCTATTAACTAAGTATTATCTAAATAATCTATGTTGAATAAAAATTATTCTATTACATTTTATTCCTCACTTCATTGACCGTTCAACTTCGAACTCACGCATTCCATTCTAACAATGCAGTAACACGCGTTGAGAAATGAAACTCGATGGAGCTACGTAACAAAAATGATTTAGTGATTTCCTCTCTTTGTCATTAATAACTCCTTTGTTGCGTTGCAAAGTTTTTGCTTAATTTGCAATTTCATTTAGGGCCGACTCCGCATTGCGAATATTTTATGAGCACACGACGCTACTTTATATTTTATGGAAAAATTCACAATAACGAAGACTCGTTTCATTGTACTTCATGTATGTTTAACGACGGCGATAAAGTTGTTTCATTGGGACAAGGCGGGCGATTGTTTTGTCTACGTTTCAAATAATTACTTTGAATGTTGCATTTAAATGTTTATACATTTAACTAATGGTAGGATTCCTATGCAGGAATATATACCGTATAGAAATGTACATAATATACGCCGTATAGATACGTTTTAGCTCGTGATGAATGTATATAGCGATTGCGACGACAGTATTATTTTTTATTTGGTAAAGAGACGAAACGAGCAAAACGTTCACCTGATGGTAAGTGCAACGTCTGCCCAAACAAATGCTATGTCACCAGAACATTTCTTTTCTCGTGACACCACACTGCGCCCGTCACCGTGAGACATGAGTTCTTAAGTCTCATATGCCCAGTGCTTACACTAGCTCTCAGTATCCTTCGAAACACAGTAAATTTTTTGCACCCTGGGGTGGTACCTACCTAGACGAATTCCTACTAAGAATTCCTACCAACAGCATTGTGTAAAAAAAGTAAAATAACAGGCTATAAATGGCCCACTGCTGAGCACAGGCCTCCTCTTTTAGTAAGCTGGGAAGAATCCACCACGCTGCTCCAATGCGGGTTGTTACCAGGAATATTTTATTCTGAACAATCAGTTTTCATTATACCAATTGTTAGACATCTGCCTACTGGAGGTACAACAATGGAATTAAAAATAAAATTTATCAAATACCTAACCGATAATCAAAGAAAAGATGACTCCTACGGTATTTCCGATGGAATTACCATTAAGGAAATATTAAATACATTCAAACAAAGCAACACACGTGCAGATTTGAATACGTAGATAGAAAATAATTTACAATCCATATTATTAACAAATTCCTTTAGTATCCGTGTCTATAATTAACTGACCTATAAGGCGAGTCAATAAAAACCTCGTCTTTATTTAAAATATAAAAATAAAGATCTTTAAATCATCAATCCACGTTTCACCAAAACAATATAATGCACTTGGTGTGATAGGTGGTGAGCCCATCGCCACCATGCGCTGTTGGGTGCACAGTGCAGTTTAATTCCTTACTCGCCTTTTACGAGATCCATTGGATGAGATGGAGTGGTAGTAGTTAACGAGTCGCCTCCACACGACTGAGCCGCCACCACACGACTTTTGGTGAAACGTGGATTGTGGCAGTCATCTGTTTTAGCAGTGAGTGCTCAGTCTCTGACTACCCCTTATGGGATACAGTCGTGATCTTATGTATGTATGTATGTAAATCATCAATTCAATAATCCCGCAGCGGTCGCTATACCTGCATGTACAGTTCCAGCTAAATCATATACTTAACAAAAAAGCGTGCTAATCACACTTGATAAAAGTGAAGCTTATATAATAATTAATATAAAAATTAATAAACATAAATTAACAAAAATATAACTTACTTTAAAATAACTGCTCAGTATATAAACAGTTATTAATTAATTAATAAATATTAATTAAAAATAACAGCAACGTTGCACTAAAACACTGCACTTCAATTTTACTTTGGAATTTTACTCTCATTGCGCCCTAAGAAGCGACTTCAAAAATAATATTTTTATAAGTTGCGACTGCCTTCGTACATAAACACGCCTCTTTCGCTTCTTCTAATTTTAATAAGGGTTTTTATACAAACACGTCGGAGTACTTTTGACGTGGCCGTTTCTTTAAAACGACTTCGATCTGATCGTGATACGTTCGCCTACGTCGACCCTTACCGGCTTGCCCATTCACACTCTCCTCATAAATCTGTATCGTTTATCTTCTTTAATCCATCCTTTCTACGTGTCCAAACCATCTGAGCAACCCTTTCTCTGTTATTGTCACTACATCTTCTACCACACCGCAACTTACCATTATCACGCTGTTCCTCAGTTTGTCCAATCAAGTCACTCCAGCTATACTTCTCAAACTTTTCATTTCTCCATCAATTTTAACACTGCATTCGAAATATCGTCAAGAGAATCATTAATACCGATAATTCTAATTTTGAGTTTAATCTTGTGTTTTTTTTTTATTATTTTATAAAGTGACGAAACGAGCAAAACGTTTACCTGATGGTGAGTGCAACGTCTACCCATAAAAAATGCTGTGTCATCCAGATTATTTCTGTGTCACCACACTGCGCTCGTCACCCAGAGACATAAGTTCTTAAGTCTCATTTGCCCAGTGATTACGCTAACTCTCAGTGCCCTTCGAACCGAAACACAGTAATGTTTGCTCACTACTGCTTCACGACAGAATAACTGGCACTAGGGTGGTACCTATCTAGACGGATTCCTGCATAGAAAACCTCCCACCAGTTTGTAAGTGAGCACGTTCACATATACTCTTTGACACTATGTCCTGCTTAGATAAAAAGACCATAGCCTTTCCAGTAGTAACCAGAAAGACTATTGTCGCTACTACTACGAGTTGAACAGACCACCCAATCTCATCCTGTGGGTGTCGTAAAAGTCGACAGAGGGGAAATTAAAACCAGGAGGTGGGCAGCAGCATCTTCCAGAACATCTGAATAATTAAACTGCAGTTGCCAATCCGCCTGCCAAGCGTGGTAACTATGGCAAAATCCGAAAATTAGAGCAACAAACTTTTGCGGAAATTTATGGGGGAGGTCTATGTAAAGGAGTGGACTAGTGATAGGCTGATATGATAAAAATGAAGATCAATTGAGACTGATTTTTGAACGGAACTCCTTTTTAGTCGTACTGTTTAATAGAATTTGCATAACACCATTAATTTTTTCGGGCAGATTACCCCTTAAACATACCCGCAAAAGTAGAACCGTCACAGTGGCTAAGCGATTGATTCCTGCGCTGCGGACAGCTGGTTCGATTCCTTCCCGGGAGGAATATATACATGGCCTGTCGTCTGGGTGAGTGTGCTTGTGTAAAAAAACTCTGGAAAATGCAGTTTTCTTTAGATTTGTGGGCGGTCTTTGTGTATTTATAAGTTATTGAACATTTTTTTTGTTAGTTACAATCACTTCACTTGGCGACAACGAATTTTCCGTCCTCACCAGACTGCTAATTCAAACAACTCAATTACAAATAACATTAGAAAAAAAAGTAAAGTTTCAGCCTATAAATGTCCCACTGCTGAGCACAGGCCTCCTCTCATTTCTGAGAGCGTTTGGAGCTAGGAAGAATCCGCCACGCTGTTCCAATGCGGGTTGGCGGACTGCACATGTCTTCGAAATGTTTTTTATTTCTCAGACATGCCTCACGATGTTTTCTTTCACCGCCGAGCGCGTGGTAGATCAGCACTTAAAATTGCAATTAACAATTTTAGTGGTGCCGGCACCGGGAATCGAACCCAGGTCACTCGCCTACTATGAAATTTGAAGCGAGCGCCTAACCCTTGAGCTACCATGGCTAAACTGCCGTTACGTAAACACCGCCGTTACATAACATTAGAAAAAAGCAATCGTCCAACTGTGACGTCACAAAATCGTTTATCCTTAAACAAACGTAACAAGCACTCCGCAAGCTTATCTCAACTCCGAACTTAACAGAAGTCGATAAGACGGCGCAAATAGTAAAACTTTAATCTCTATATTATCGTCCGGATTGCCCGGGTAACGAGATGTCCGGCGCAGAACGCCCCGGTGCCGTTATCCGTCTCAATGTCCGGGTAATTTCCCGCGCGGCGAGATCCACCCCGAGGAGTTAGCTGCGTTATATAACTTATATCTCGGCAAATGGAAATAAAAACCGGTACTTATGGCTGCACCTTAGCTATTATAAGGGTTCAACAATACATCTATGTCGAATAATACATTTGGCAACGGCGCGTTGCTTGTATTATATAATATTACATTTGTTCCTTCAAACACAATACATACATAAACACAGTGTTCAGTTTTCCTATAAACAGTAGACAGAGACAACTCACGTAGCCCATTTTTCACCGGGGAAACGGGACGTTACGGGTGGCAAACCACGTCAACGTAATTTTGGTAAGATCAAGAAATTCATATTTCCAATTGCGTTCGCACGAGCAGTATGGTGACAGCAATGCATTTTATTGTGTTGTTCTGCACAAATAAAGACTGTCCGTACTTAGTCGCCTCTTACGACACCTCGGTAGGAAAGAGGTAGGTGCTATCCTACTCTGCCGGACAACTATCCGCTTAACCAATCACTATACGGTTCAATCTCAATGAGGTTCAAAATTTTTTAGCGATAGGAATAACTGAACTATTTTTTTATCGATACCCCACGACTAGGTTTTGCGCAAATGTTGACTCCGACTGGGATTCGAACCCAGTACGCGTAGAAGTAAGGTGCTCTGACTGCTAGGCCAAGCGGTCATCATAAGTAAAATTACTGCGCGTACGAGTCTTAAAAACTGATGTCTCAGGGTGACGAGCGCTGTATGTTGCCCATGCCACACGCAAATGTTCTGGGTGACACAGGATTAGTTATGGACAGACGTTGCACTTACCACCTGGTGAACGATTTGTACGTTTCGTCACTTATAATAATAATTAGCCTCTATTTCGTTTTTACTTAAGTAACAGTTTTTCTAATTAATTCTAACCATATGTATACCTGAGAGATGTATGGAAAGGTTTAGGAGAGGCCTACGCCACAGAGGCGACTACTACTAGCATGCATTAATATATATTTTTTATATTTTACTACTTATTAAACATGCATTTTTTATAGTTGTTATTTACATAAATTGATTATACGTAATATTATTTTCACATAGGTTTAAGTTTTCATACAAAGTTTCATTGTAGTAGTAGTAGAAAATAAAGGCTTTTTTCTTTTTTATTTTATATGTATACATTCTATTACGTGTCATATTAAATCGGGTGTTTCAGAGTGCCTAGGAACCACCTCCTCTTTCTAGTCTCTTCTATGTGAAGCGGCTCTTTTCCAGAAGGTTCCGTCACTTACCTTCACAAAAAAAAACCTGCCGATTGTTAACTGGAACATCTCTTCGTGTTTATATCGGCTAAGAAAACATAATCGAACAGGAACAATTTAACCTAAATAAAGAAGGGATCGTAAATGAAAAACTAACACGGTAAAAATATGTGGTAAATATCCAGAAAATTATTTTACAAGGCCGAAATAGCCACGCCGCACGGAGCGCGTCAGGCATGAGCTCCCGCCGCGACTCGTTCAGCGGTCGCCCGCGCCTGCAAAGAACCTATTACTACTTGTAACCCAGTCGACAACTTCATTAATTTCCCGTTGGGAAGAAAGTTCACCTGCTAACGGAATTCCATTACGTACACAGCTTTTTAGTTGTTCGCGCGGTGCAAATTTATATTAATACGAGGAGCGACGTGTTATAGAATACTCAGTGGGTGCCCGTTCATTTGATGACTCGGGTCGATGTTTTTTTTTCTTTTTTTTTGTTGCATGAAGTGATGAAACGAGCAAAACGTTCAGCTGATGGCAAGTGCAACGTCTGCCCACAACAAATGCTGTGTCACCCAGAAAATTTCTGTGTGACACTGCACTGTATCCATCACCCTGAGACGTAGGTTCTTAAGTCTCATATGCCCAGTGATTACGCTAGCTCTCAGTGCCCTTCAATCCGAAACACAGTAATGTTTGCACACTACTGCTTCACGGTAGAACAACTGGCCCCGGGGTGGTACCTACCTATACGGACTCCTGCATAGGAATCCTACCACCAGTATCACCAGTACCACCGATGTGCAAAAAAGTAATGTACACCGTTGGATAAATATATAAAATAATCGTGAAAATCGTATTAAAATCCGTCGAATCGGGATCGCTATGTAATAATGTGTTGTTTTAATGAGAGATAGAGAGAGAGAGAGAGAGAGAGATGTTGCTTGTACATCATCATTTCACCCTAGTCCACTGCTGAACATAGGCCTCCCCTACAGACTGCCACAAAAGTTTGTAGGTCCCATTAAGGGGGGATTTTGCCATAGTCGCCACGCAGTTTATTTGTTCAGATGCTCGAGAAAGATGCTGCTGCCCATCTCCTGATTTTTATTTTCCCACTGTCGACTTTTACGGCACCCTCGGGATGAGATGGTGTGGTAAATTCTCTCAAGCCGTTACCACACGGCACATGTTGCTTGTTAAAGGCCTTTAATTATAGTCCTACAGTAATATAAATGTGAAGAAGAAAATAAACAGGTCGGGAGGGCTTCACTACACTTTAAATAGCAAGTAAAAGCACAAACTTCGTGCGTGTTTATTCTAGAATTATTTTACATCGTCAGTTTGCACCAAATAATTGGTGTAACGTAACCAGTGAAGAATTTCACTCTAAAACATTTTTCTATTTTACACACTCTCGGAAGAGTCTCTAGCAAACGCGATCTAGCTAGATGTCTTGCAATGCGGCTGTTGGGGTAGTACAGCCTCATACCTCATAGCCGATTTGATCGGTTTTGATTGTGATGCCTATGGCCATTGGTGCTTCATACCCACTATTTAAGCTTCATGGATGCTAAGCTCCTTAAACCACCCACCGAGGGGCGCCCCCGATTACTACAATGCGGAAACGAAATAACTTCAGGTGGTCGGATTCGTATGCAGGAATTTAGGTAGGTACCGCCGCACGCACGCAAAGTGCAAAGTACGCACCGCCGTGAAGCAGTAGTGTGGTGCCACACAGATATGATGTGGGTGACACGGCATTTGTTATGGGCAGACGTTGCACTTACCATAAAGTGAACGTTTTGCTCTTCAATTATCGCTTTATCCAATGAAAAAAAAAGTAATGTGGAAACGTTACTGCGTTTCGGTATAATGGGCACTGAGCGTAGTGTAATTACTGAGCAAATAAGACTTAAGGACTGATGTCTCCGGAGGACGGGCGCAGTGTGATGCCACACAGAAATTTTCTGAATGACATTGTATTACTTATGAACATTTTACTCGCCTCAACATTTTTTTTCTTTAAAAAAATATATGAAAAGTTTATAATTTCTAAAGCCTTTAATCAAATGTGACAAAGTAAACAGCGTACCACTTGAGATCACGCTTCCGACTCCATAATTGAGCACCTCTTAAATAACACACGCCTTACCACTAAACATTCATTTCTTAAGTGTAACAAACGCCGAAACTCAAACGTAATCTAATTCCGGCGCCATGACAACCATAATTAACTAACTGAATCAAAACAAACGAACAAACAAGCGCTCAAAACAGCTAATTATGCTGTCTAAACATCATAACGCAGAGGCGTCTGCTCTGCAAAGATAAGTAAAACATCGACTTTTGAAATTGTTTCTAGTAATTTCCATGTAAACTTTTCGACAAGTGAAATATTTATTTATTTTTATTTATTTATTTACTCTTTATTACACACCATTATAAATAATCAAATCAAATATCTACATAACCATTATTAATAAAGTAAAGTAAAGTTTCATCCTATAAATGTCCCACTACTGAGCACAGGCCTCCTCTCATTTCTGAGAGGGTTTTGGAGCTAGGAAGAATCCCGCCACGCTGCTCCAATGCGGGTTGGCGGACTTCACATGTCTTCGAAATATTTTTAATTTCTCAGACATGCAGGTTTCCTCACGATGTTTTTCATTCACCGCCGAGCACGTGGTAAGTCAGCACTTAAAATTGCAATTAACAATTTTAGTGGTGCCGGCACCGGGAATCGAACCCAGGTCACTCGCGTACTATGAAATTAAAAGCGAGCGCCTAGCCCCTGAGCTACCACGGCTCTCATAACCCATTATTAATAATATAATCAAATATCTACATTGCTTGTAAGAGTTTCTAAAACGATCTAGCGCTAACATGCAATTTCATGTTAATATGATTTTATAGAATTTATGTTACGAGTACATTTTACAGGTCCATAGGATTCCTATGCAGGAATCCGTTTAGGTAGGTTTGGCAGATGATATTGCCAAGGAAAAAATCTGGGGAGGATGCCGCCTCCAACTAGTAATATTTAGATGTTTATGAAATGTTTTGTTAAATATAAATGTAATGTGTAATTATGAAATGTATGAGGTATTTCTTGAGCTTCTCATGTGCCGACATAGATGTCGCTACATCGGTACCACCGCAGGACCAGTTTTTCTGCCGTGAAGCATAGGTGTGCAAAAATTACTGTCCTTCTGTCTGAAGAATTCTGGGAGCTAGTGTAATTACTAGGCATATCAGACTTTAGAACTGAAGTCTCAGGGTGACGAGCGCAGTATGCCACACGGAAATTTTCTAGATGACACAGCATTTGTTATGGGCAGACGTTTATTACCATCAGGTGAACGTTTTGCTCGTCTCGTCACCTTCTCCTATAAAAAAATAGATGTGTGCAGTTCACACGCGATGGAAGTTAAAACTTCAGAAAATAAAACTTTGAGAGAATTCGACGAATACAGGTATCATACTCCTGCATTCGACATGCACAAACCACCCAGACCCGGAACAACTATCTGTAGGTCATACAAATATTTGTCCCGTGCGGGAATCGAAACCGCGATCCGCGGCGCAGAAGCCAAGTGCTTAGCCACTGCGCCAACCGAAATACTGTATACTGTATTCTATCTCATTATCTCGCAGGTTAAATCCTATAGATGTGAAGGTCTGTAAGTGTCTCTTTTTAGTGTCGCTTTTTCGTGTCATCGAGTTTCAAATCACAACAATTCTAAAGAAGTTTTCACTTCAAAGAAAAATGTTGTCGACTGTAATACACGACCCCAAATCTAACAAGAAGTGCTGGATGGTCCTCTTTTTTTTTTGATAAAAGCGACGGAACGGGCAGAACGTTCACCTGTTGGTAAGTGCAACGTCTGCCCATAACAAACGCTGTGTTACCCAGAACATTTCTGTGTGAAGCCACACTGCGCCCGTCACCCTGAGACATCAGTTCTTAAGTCTCATATGCCCAGTGATTAAGCTAGCTCTCGGTGCCCTTGAAATCGAAACACAGTAATGTTTCCCATTACTGCTTCACGGCACAATAACTGGCCCTGGGGTGGTACCTACCTAGACGGATTCCTGCATAGAAAATTCGGGTCAAACAAGTTGATGTACAATCATTCGTGTGCGAATTATGTATTCATTGATAGTTCTTTAAGTCACCTTCTCTATCCGCGACTACGTTCGGGTGAACTTTTGTATTTGTTTGAACTGGTTATAAAAAGAAATCTTAGTGAAAAGAAAACTTTGTACCCAAAAGCGATGGTGTTTTAATTTTCCCTCTGTCGACTTTTACGACACCCACGGGATGAGATGGGGTGGTAGATTCTCTTAAGCCGCCACCACACGGCGCCACACGGCCAACCTAACTATATATAGTCTAAAAGGAAGCACCGAGCGTCTGTCCCTATGACTTGCGCTCATCTCGAGAACCACAGAACGAATTTGCATGGAGTTTTCACTGTTGTGATCTACATATCTTTAAGAATACTTATGTGTGTTAAAATTTGCCCTAGCTCTAATAGGAGCTTAGCATTAACAGTATAAGTGAATCAAGCCAATTGTTATTTATTTAAGCATATCATTGTAAAAACCAAATTTTACCTTTCCGATAGTACCGTATACAGTGGTTCGACCGTATACTGCAAGCAAGCATTCTCTTTTTCGCTATAGAGCTTTTTTTTATTTTTATAAACGGGCCCCACAGAAGGGTTTCTCCTGTATCGTGAGTGCGTTTTAACACAACCAGTACACCAATCTGTGTTTTGCACAAATTTTGGCTCCGGCTGGGATTTGAACTCAGGACCCGCGGCGTAGAAGTTAGTCGCGCTAACCACTAGGCCACTCTCGTCGTTGTTGAGGTGGTGTTTACTTATCTTTTAAACTTCTAATGTATGTTGTGTTATAGTATTGTATAAAGTTTTTTATTTTTTTCTTTCTAAACGCGTCGCGGTTATTCACTAAAACAAGTTTTTCGCAAGAACATTTTTTGCCCATTCTCAAGAACGAGTGCGCTCTACTGTCGCCTGTAGAGGTAAAGACAAGTGATAGTCTCAGTTATAAAAGTCCACAAGGGACTTGTCTTAGAGGTTTTAAATTTAGAGAATTAAAATGACGTGACCTGGCAATGACTCTTACTTGTAGTTTTCTCGCTTATCCAGTTATCACTCACCTAGGTTTGAACGTATGATGTTAAAGCAGAGGTTTCCAGATTTTTATGTTTGACTGATTGACTTGATTGACTTTCAAAAAAAAGCTGGTTCCGGTGGAGCCCCTGCAGCTACATTTCTACCATATTCTCAAAATTATAACATTTTTTGTCACGCCAATGTATACTCCCGCGGACCCCTGGGGGTCCACCTGGACCACTATGGCAACTAAGGTGTTAAAGTATCAGAGGAGTGCATTTCTTAAAGCAAACTAAACAATAATGATAATTGTGAAAAATATCAACCTCTGGTTTCGTTTTCCTTCGATGTGGAAACCTCGTTGTGTAACATAAAAACAGATCTCCCCGTGAATGTGGGAACTGCGCCACAATGGCTGAACGGCTGTACGGTTGTAAGTGGTTGTAGATAGCATGTTTTGCTTGAACCATCACTAGAGCGTTCAATTACGTAAGGATTTTTTTTTGCCCTTTGCATTGACAAATATAAAGCGCATTTGATTTGCTTCAATGCGAATTGCTAAAAGAAACGTTACTAGTGGTAGGATTCCTATGATAGAGTCCGTCTAGGTTGTGTCAGTTATTAGTGGTAGGATTCCTATAATAGAGTCCGTCTAGGTTGTGTCAGTTATTAGTGGTAGGATTCCTTTGATAGAGTCCGTCTAGGTTGTGTCAGTTATTAGTGGTAGGATTCCTATGATAGAGTCCGTCTAGGTTGTGTCAGTTATTAGTGGTAGGATTCCTATGATAGAGTCCGTCTAGGTTGTGTCAGTTATTAGTGGTAGGATTCCTATGATAGAGTCCGTCTAGGTTGTGTCAGTTATTAGTGGTAGGATTCCTATGATAGAGTCCGTCTAGGTTGTGTCAGTTATTAGTGGTAGGATTCCTATGATAGAGTCCGTCTAGGTTGTGTCAGTTATTCTGCCGATAAGCAAGAGTTATTGTGTTTCGGTCTGAAGGGCACTGATAACTGGTGTGTTATGGACAGACGTTACACTTACCATCAAGTGAACGGTTTGCTCGTCTCGTCACTTTTTTCCATAAAAAAATCTAGAGATTTTAGGTTTTAAAATTCATCTTTCTCACAATAATTTTGTTTAGTTTTAATGTATTTTTGTATGAAAAGTTAAAATCAAGTAAGCAAAATTTGAACTTCTTTCCGATGTCCATTAGAGCTAAATTTTAGCAACGATATGGTACCATGGAGCTGGTATGATGATGGAGCCGGAAGTTGGTTAGGAAATCCTTAACAAAGCAAGATAGCTTCATGTTTGGGCCTATTGGATTTGTTTTGACAAGTACCATAGCCCTAGAAACATTTGAAGCTCACTGCTGGACATACAAATAAAAACGTGTAACAAAAAAATGTTTGCTAAAAACTTATTTCACTACAAAAAAAAACTTTTAATTAAACCAAACTTGACTACGGAATGATTGACTACGAAATGACTGAGCATGTGGTGGCGGCCTAAGAGAGTCTACCACCCCATCTCATCCCGTGGGTGTCGTAAAAGTCGACAGTAGAAAAATAACAACCTGGATATGGGCAGCAGCATCTTACTAAATAAACAAACATACATCTGACTGACATCTGAAACATCAAACTGAGGTTGCCAACCCGCCTGCCAAACGTGACAAGTATGGCAAAATCCCTCCAAAATGAGAGCTACAAACTTTTGTGGCTGTCTATGGGGGAGGCCTGTGTTCTGCAGTGGACTTGTGGTAGGCTGAAATGACGATAATGATGACTATGAAAAAAACATGTATTAAAATTTGCATCATGATTTTGCCATATGAGTAGAATTACAAATATGTTTGATTATGCTTCACAAGCTATTAGGGAACAGACAAAAAAAATACACGCGAAAATGCCGACATCGTAACAGTCGCTTGTGATTCGACGTATTATATATAAGCAAATCGTCGACCGCGTGGCGTAGTGGTTAGCGTACCTGACTTCTGCGCCACCGGTCCTGGGTTCGATTCCCAGCCGGAGGTAACATTTGTGCAAAAACACAAATTGTTGCTTTTAGGGTCTGGTTGTGTTGTGCATGTGAAATGTATGTTTGTAAAACGCACCCACGATACAGGAGAAAATCCTAGTGTGGGGCTTCGTTTTTTTCAAATAAAAAAAAATAAAAAAAATTCAACTACACCTCACAACGCCCGTTCTCTCAGTGCGCCACAACACTGTTATAATATTTATTTCTCACAACTGGTCACGTTCGAGAGAGCCCTAATATAACAAATGCACTCTTTCTTCGGACTCGAGGCGTTCGCATATTTAAATATGCACAGTAGGCGGGAAAAAGTGCCGCGAGTGCGTCCTACATGAATGCACTCGTGTGTCAGCGCAACTGGGTCAATATAAATTATCTTTATAAATTTTAATGTTCAGGCTGTCGTAGTCTGAACATTAAAATTTTAACGTGCCAGCTGTGCCCCGCGGTTTCGATATCCTATCACATGATTGCTCCGTACAGCATGGTATCTTATAACCAGAGCATTCACGTTTCGGTCCTTCTCGGTGATCGGTTCTCCACGTTCTTACACTGTGGTAAGAAGTTTTATTGTCTAGACTAGAAACATTCCTCAATTAATGGGCTATCTAACGCAGAAATAATTTTTCAAATCGGATTAGTATTTCATGTGATAAGCGAGTTCAAACAAACAAACTCTCCTGCTTAATAAAAGTAGTAAGATAATTATTAAAAGAATATTTAACCTTTTTTTATTGCTTGTGTATTTTTACACTAATTTTCTTGGTTCTTTTTTTTTGACAAAATGCAGTAAAGCAAATTTTAAATCACTCCCCGCACTGCCTTTGGTAAATATTACAGTTTCAATGGAAATGAACAATTTATTAGATAAAGATATTATGAAGACAATAATTTTTTTAAAAGATCAAATTTAAAAACGATATTCTTGTTTTCACAGTTATTAAATGTTAGTTACATTTAGTCATAGTTTTGAAGATTAAAAATAACTAACTAAGAAGTAAGACAACTAATAAAAAAAGAAAACATTTTTTTCACAAACAAATATGGATGATAGAATTGAAATTAAAAGGATATGGAAATGTTTGGGCGTTCAGTTCCGCAAAACAATGTGAATACTAAACTCAGCTAATATTTGAACTCAATTATATATTCAGACACGTAGAGGTTAATTAAGGACAATTGTAAGCCAGGGAACTAAATAAACACAACACAACTTTTAATTTTAGTAGATATATAATAAGCGTATATAGGTATATATATATGTAATAAGCGAAGCTAATATTTCATGAACTGCGGATGCTTTTTCATACGAATTAAAAAAAAACCCACACTAGGATTTGTCCTGTGTCGTGGGTGCGTTTTACAAACATTCATTTCACATGCACAGCACAACCAGACACACTTGATTGTTTTTGCACATATGTTCCTGCTGGGATTCGAAACCAGTACTTTCAGCACTAGGCCACGCGGTATCGTTTCTATTCACTAGGCTACCTCTATATGCCGGTACAGTTAGATGAACCTAATATTAGTAATGTTATGTCCCACTATAAAGCGAAGGCCTCCTCCCATTTGTGAGAGGGTTTTAGAGCCGGGAAGAGTCCGCCACGCTCCTCCAATGCGGGTACACCACGCTCCTCCAATACATGTCTTCGAAATGTTTTTATTCCTCAGACATGCAGGTGTTTTCCTTCACCGCTGAGCACGTGGTAAATCAGCGCTCAAAATTTCAGAACAATTTTTTGAGATGCCGGCACCGCAGATAGAACTCGGGTCACCCGAGAAGTATGAAATTTATAAGCAGAAAAGATATAATCCGAGATTAATTCGGTGACACTACGTCGGTGATGATGGCGAAATTAATTAGGATTGTATATTATAGTGTTGCCAGGTACATTATTTCTAATGGGACGGAAGGTAAAAATAATCGGGAATTTGGTTTTAAAATCTGGACAGCTAATGTCTACAAAAAAAAACTAGTTTTTGTGGATCATCATTTATTTTTAAATGGTATGTTACCATTAGTTAGTACAAGAAAAAAAAAGAATAAATCGTAAACAAACAAGATAAATTTAAGAGGTTAGTGAAAAATTGGGACATTTGGCGTCCCGATCAAGGGTGAATCGGGACATGTCACCAGACCCCTGCAAAACGGGACGTCCCGCGTAAAACGCGTAAATCGGGATACATGGCAACGCTAATTGTATACGAATTGTTTTTCCTTCTAAAGAACACATGATAGGATTTATTTGTATCGTGAGTCGGTTACATCCGAAAACTACAAACGCGCAGATTCCAGGACAAACAACCATCTGTAAGCCTAAATAAAAACACTTATTATATGTGTTAATCAAACCGGCGAATAGACACTGAGATTTTACAAATCTCTAACTTACAATGTTATCGTTATGTGAGCTATTGTGTTCGCGACTTGGGTTAAACATTGCCATAATTGTATTTTTTTATCTTTACTTTATGATATAATACGATAAAAAGATCTACCTGTTCTGTATCGTCTAAAACGCTGTCCAATCTACTAATTCAACGTTCATTTCAAGGTATTAAAGATCTCAAGTCGCACGTTTGCAGCACTCACACAAACAGGTTATTCAACAATAGTGTTAGTATGCGCGCGCACACAGCGATGCCGTACCAGCCCGTACCAGCCGCGCTCAGGGCTGCCAATTAACTAAAGCGCTTGTTTACAAACCTTATAAACTTGTTTTTTTCTCATCGATTACGATTAATTAAAAACTGAAGAGTGTTTATTTGGTACTTATATTAATATATTCAATTCAGAATTAATAATAAGCAATTTGTTTCATGTAAATAAAGTACTTTTATTGAGAAAATTTACGCAAGTTTATTAGCATTATTATAATAAACTAAGTTTAATTTATTACCGTATCTGTAATGTGGTACAGATAAAAATTGTAATATCCTAAGATAACCTTTCAAATGGAATATAGAAAACATTTTGGTGTTAAAAATTAAATTATTAGTTAAGTCTATATGATAATGCCTTAATCCGTTAATTCTTATATTAAATGAAACTAATATTACGGATTTTATCGCATTTAATTTTTACTATTTATAACCCCTCGTTTCGAGTGCTTTACAGCACCCATGGTCACGGGAGTCCTCCTGTTAACAAGGGTGCTGCCAAGCAAACGCGATAAAATCCGTAAAATTAGTTTAAGTGTGTAGTGTTCGCGTAAATATAAGAAATCATCATATTTCTAATATTATCAGATCATATTTCTTTCAACATAAACTTAATCTCATCATGGATCTATTTTACATATTTATTGCGCCACACAGCTACGAATCCGAAAGAAATGAAAACCTAAATTAATTTGTATTTGCCCCAAGCCATAACAAATTCAACAAAATACTGGTTAACATTTCGCAAATTAAAATTTTCCATGCATCAATTGCGTGACAGTCCAAACGACAATATACTTCACGGAACCGCATTGCAGAACAGAGAGGAAACATAAAAGAACGAGAAAAAAATAAGATTGCGTCATTGATCTATTTTTTTTCTGTTGCCTGCCAGTTGCTTAATTTTTTTTTTAAAATGAATATTACCTAAATATGTTATTAATAAAAATAAATGACGCAGCCCGTGATTTCGTCCGCATGGATGGAATGGAAATTTTGCTGTCTCCAGGATGCTAGTTATCACTGTGCCAAATTTCGTCAAGATCGGTTCAGCGGTAGAACCGTGATAAGGTAACAAACAGACAGAGGGACAGAGAGTTACTTTCGAATTAAAAAAAAGCCGACCCCAATCGATGATATACATAATTATATACTTTCCTATTTGAACCTGATTTTGGGGTTTTAATTTTTTTGCGCGCAACCTTTATTATTTTTCTAAAATTAAAGTGAAAGTCCCGTCAAAATCGGGTCGTTTCGGAGATTTGCCGGAACAAACAGACAGACAAAATTTTTAAAAATTGTAAATTTTATCTTATAAGTACCGTATATACTTTCATAAGCATTGAGTAAAAAGTTATTTTGTTGTTATTATATAGATATTATAATGGATGACTATGTATATGTTATATTGCAATATCCAATATTTTAATATCCACTTCAAATTTTAAAATGTTAATAAAATATCACCAATCCGTCTCTGAGCATGTATTGTCATTGCCATGTGCATTTACAATATGCATGTAAGGTATACTATTGACATGTGATTTAGATGGTAGCGACATTTAAATAATTGAATGATAAAGTGCGGCTGAACGTTTTATTTTTTAAAGAATGTACTTGCCTTAAAGCCTAAAAACCTTGTGCAACGCCCTTTTCCATTTAATATAAAGATGAAATTTTTACTTTAACTTTTTTATAAATTTTGTTGTGATGACACTGCCCAATGTGAAATCGTGTTTTATTCGAAAATGTATAGACTAATCTAGGTTTTGCGTTAAATGGTAGAAATGCATGAAACTTTTTAATTCAATTTGATCCCATTGATTTTTTTCTCTACGACCTATATCCTATGATCATCATGAAGGTCAATACTAAATACTGCTGAAAGATTTCACTTCCTAAATCCTTACTTACAAACTCTTAATAATATTAGTGTAGATATATTTACAATTTATAATACAGGTATAACAAATTCCAAAAAATAAGTCGTTTTACGAGTTGGCGCCAAAATCCTTGCAGTTTAAAAAGTATAATTTAGAACAAATCAAAAATGTTCAGAATCTAAAAATGCAAGATATTTTTAGATACTTCACAACGGACTCGATACATGCAATATTAATGCCAATTACATGTAATTAGCCGTGTATCTAGTGTACTAATGTTGTGTTACAGATTAGCTGGCACTAGTAAACCACCAGTAAACTTAAGCAGGCATTCTCTCGGAGCGTGGTGGCTCTTCGGTCGCCCCTACCCACTAGTATGTGTCACAGCGCAACATAAAATGTGCTCGCTGACATTGAAATACCCTATCCACTTGTAACAACAAACGTTGAACCAAACAACACGTTGTTGCACATTGTGTCCATATTCGAATCATTAAACGGTTGTTGTCAACAAAGTCTTGTGGAAACAACTGTCGTAGGTGTATCATTAGCGTACCTAATTAGCATTTTTAAAATGAAAAAGATCATGCGAGTAGATCAACATAATGTGAATAACATTTTGAACTTGGTGAGACTTCTGGCTGTGACACATACTAGTGGGTAGGGGCGACCGAAGAGCCACCACGCTCCGAGAGAATGCCTGCTTAAGTTTACTGGTGGTTTACTAGTGCCAGCTAATCTGTAGTCGGACAGTAGTGTGCAAACATTACTGCGACATATAGAACAGTAGCTGATGCCCGTGGCTTCGTCCCCGTGGATGTAGGTTTTTTTAAATATCCCGTGGGAACTAATTGATTTTCCGGGATAAAAGATTTCTATATCCTATGTCCGTCTCCAAGATGCAAGCTATCTCTGTGCCAAATTACGTCAAGATCGGTTCAGCGACTGAACCGTGATAAGGTAACAAACAGAGGGACAGAGAGTTATTTTCGCATTTATAATATTAGTATAGATAGTATATAGTATGAATATACACATGACAAGCATTCTGGTTTAAAAGGGCAGTGTAGTTTGTCAAATTACTGTGGATTTGGGATTTAATAACTGATGTCTCAGGGTGACGAGTTCATTGCCATACCTTAAAAGACTGTTATTCCAGGCCTTTGAATGACAACGTCCTGCGTGGCAAGTTATGGGCAGGGATGGTACTAACTGCGGTACTTACTGAACATCATAAAAATACGGCTTTTATAGTGTCAATGTACTTATGACAATGGTAAATATTTATTATTCAGTTTCAATCTTACGCATACTTTAGAAATCATTATGTGAATACAGATCATTCTATGAGATAAGCGAAACCGACCGTACATATGTTTTTATTGTTTCAACACAGTCAACGTTTGTTTTCTATGTCTTTGGAAACGTCTCTACTCTGCTTACAATGCAATTTAAATTTGATTTTTTTTTTTTACAGTACGGACAGCGAAACAAATCGTCGCAGGATCGAGCCCGCCACTCGGCAATCGTCCTGAACTATCTCCTGGCACAAGTTGGAGCAGTTGTTTAGTTGAAAGTAATTAATAGGAATATAAGTAAATAGCCAAATTCCGCAACTATCTCCGCGTAGATATAGGTTTTTTAAATATCCCGTGGTTACTTTTTGATTGTTCGGGATAAAAAAAAAATCTATGTCCGTCTCCAGGATGCAAGTTATCTCTGTGCTAAATTTCGTCAAGATCGGTTCATCGGTTGAACCGTGATGAGGTAACAAAACAGACCGAGGGACAGAGAGAGAGTTGCTTTTGCATTTATAATATTAGTATGAATTAATTTATATAAATTTAAACATCAACAGTTACATAGTAAATGCAGTTCTTTAATATTTACGACGAAAAGTCCACCATTTACCATTAACTGACACACTTGCATTCGCGTGGGCCTACGATATTATTTAACCATTTGCTGCACACCTCTGGCATGTTAGAGTGGTCACGAACTCGAACACCGTTACTTGTAACAAGCCGCGCGTTAGTTAGGGGCGTCGAATTCTATTCGTTGGCGTATAAGCGATTTCACATTTTATGTTATCGCATTAACAATGCTTATTGCGTGAACAATCGATTGGGTCGATGCATAATTTTCTGTGCGATATTTTAGTAATGTTATTACTTTTATGTCACGATTTTCCAAAGTAATATTGCTGAATTATTTACGTACACAAAAGTAAGGGTGCAAAGATAGTAACTATGTATTAACATACCGTTCATACTACAAAACTTGTAAAATAGGATACTTTTTATACTGGACAACGACGCGGGCATCGACTATACATCTATAAAATTATTATTTTATTATTATTATTTCATCAAAGTGACGGAACGAGCAAAACGTTCACCTGATGGTAAGTGTAACGTCTGCCCATAACAAATGCTGTGTCACCACACTGCGCCCGTCGCCCTGAGACATCAGTTCTTAAGTCTCATATGCCCAGTGATTACGCCAGCTCTCAGTGCCCTTCAAACCGAAACACAGTAATGTTTGCACACTACTGCTTCACGGCAGAATAACTGGCCCTGGGGTGGTACCTTCCTAGACGGATTCCTGTATAGGAATCGTACCACCAGTTGAATAAAAAAGTGACGGTCTTCGTTTTTCGAATTTATAAACGACAAATACATTTTTTTAAGACTATGACGTGACGAGCAAATCGACTAGATGATAAGTGCAACGTCTGCCCATAACTAATGCTGTGTCACTCAGAACATTTCTTTGTGATGCGAGACATCAGTTCATAAGTCTCACATGCCCAATAATTATACTAGCTGACACTACTCTTCAGAGCGAAACAGTAATGTTTGCACACTGCTGGCTTACGGCAGTACAACTGGCACTGCGGTGGTGCCTATCTAGACGGATTTCTGGAAGAATCCTACCACCAGTACATAAGTATGATGTTTATGATGTATTATTTGTACATGGTGAATTCACTTTTATTGTAATGCGCACAGTAGTAAAGAGACTTAATGGCATCGGTCTTACAAAACGTACTTACCTGGTCACTGCCCTACATAGAATGGAATTATTATCAAACGTACCTATTTATTTCGTCATAATGGTATATTTATTATGCCTTGCATTCAATCAAATCTAATACATTTACAGCATTGATTTAAACCGCGTGGCCTAATCGTCAGAATACTGGAGTTCTACGCCCCGGGTCCTTGGTTCGAATCCCAGCCGGAACCAAACTTTGTGACAAAACACAAATTGTTGGTGTTCGGGTTGCTTTGTGATTATCCCCATGTTTCTGACACTGCATACTAGTGTACCTCCGGTCTTATCGTGAGTGCCTCTGTGTCTGTGGCACTATAACATCTCCTGCGCAGTTGATAACTCTCGAGAATATTCGAAGTCGTGGCCGTAGTCGATATCGGCTAGGAGGACATTATTTCATCTTTTCAAGTAATGGATAGGCTAGCAAAATGTACCTGCTTACTAAGTCATGTGTTCAAAGTTGAAAACTCGACAAAAGTTTAGTTTTAATTAAAAAAAAATACTAAGATTGCCTTAAATAAACCTCGAAGCTGCATGTGCATCTCCTGCACAAGCTTCGAGGCATGATAATAGTCCAATAGCGGACTCGATCCCGCGAAGACATGTATTGGAGTCCGTACCTTAAGCCATTAGGCGATTGGCGCTTATCATCTTTTAATGACCGATCAACAGCAGGAGTTTCTCCACTTCGTGTCAGAGGTCGACAACAAACGGTACATAACTACGCTTCATTCGCAGCAATAACAATTTTCTACGAAATTTTCTGCCCGTCATTATCGTAATAATGGACACTCGAATACAGTACGTTTTGACATTTGAGAACAGAGAAGATTGTTCTGTTTGTTTGTACGTACAATTGCACCTCAATCGCTTATGGTTTCGTTCTGGTGAGGTAAAGCATGGGTAAAATCTAATGTCTGCCGTATGGTAGCGGCTCGATAAAAGAATACTGCCACTCCATCTCATCCAATGGATCTCGTAAAAGGCGAGTAAGGAATTAAACTGCACTGTGCACCCAACAGCGCATGGTGGCGATGGGCTCACCACCTATCACACCAAGTGCATTATATTGTTTTGGTGAAACGTGGATTGTGGCAGTCATCTGTTTTTGCAGTGAGTGCCTAGTTTCTGACTACCCCTTATGGGATACAGTCGTGATCTTATGTATGTAAAACCTAATGTGGATTTACCAATGTTCAACCTCACCTGACCGTCCTTGCATATAATAAATCACGTCCCCAATGAAACTTTTTACTGCTGGTAGGATTCCTATGCAGGAATCCGTCTAGGTAGGTACCATCCCAGGGCCAGTTATTCTACCGCGAAGCGGTACTGTGCAAACATTACTGTGTTTCGGTTTGACGAGCACTGAGAGCTAGCGTAATCACTGGGCATATGAGGCTTAAGAACTCATGCCACAGGGAGATGGGCACAGTGTCGTGTCACACAGAAATGTTCTGGGTGTCACAGCATTTGTTATGGGCAGACATTGCACATACGATCAGGTGAACGTTTTGCTAGTTACATCACTATCCAATAAAACAAAAACTGCTAAAAGGAAAAAGATGTGTTGGACCTTCGAATAGTTGTAATGCGAAAGTATTATATTATTCAAATGCAATTAAAAATAATTCTTACTACTACATTGATAAACAAAATCCCAAGATACACAGTTCCTTACAAAAATCACTTCAAAAAGCGTCCTAGATCTTTTTTATTTTTTTATTTTATAAAGTGACGAAACGAGCAAAACGTTCACCTGGTGGTAAGTGCAGCGTCCGCCCACAACAAATGCCGTGTCACCCAGAATATTTCTGCGTGACACCACACTGCGCTCGTCACCCTGAGACATCAGTTCTTAAGTCTCAAATGCCCTGTGATTACGCTAGCTCACAGTGCCCTTCAAACCGAAACACAGTAATGCTTGCACACTACTGCTTCACGGCAGAATAACTGGCCCTGGGGTGGTACCTACCTAGACGGATTCCTGCATACACATAAAACATAAAATTCAAGACATAGATCACAAATTCCGATTAAATAAACAAGTTCATCGCATAAAGTAGCCTTTGAAAGGAAATCAACTACGTTCCGCGGCGTTTTTAAATGAGTTGCTAATTTGAAACAATCCATACTAGTATTATAAATGCCCTCTCTCTCTTCGAGAGAATTACTTGGTGGTGATACCAAAATTTTGGCAGCGATGGCAATTTGTTTTCTACTAGTCTTTGGTTTCAACAACTTCTTTGACCTCCAACAAGTGATTCACTGATTACAGATCTGCGAATTAAAAAAATCAGAATTGTTAATTTTTGGATAATTTTTAATTTTCCCGCGTAATCAAGGAGAGAATTTTAAGAATATATCTGAGCATTCTGATTGCTTTAATATCTCTTTAGCAAAGGCAGACCTTAGACAGGCGAAGCCTATTCATCACAGTACCTGGCTGCTACTGTGCGGTTCCTGAGTTCGTCTACAAAATTTCGATTAAGTTAAATTGTGATTGCCCCCGTGTCATTGATGCTGCACTCTAAAAAGTAACTCTCTCCATCCCTTTGTCTGTTTCCTGAACATGGAAGTGGGATACTTTTTCTACCGGAACATCAAATAGTTCCCACAGGATATTTCAAAAACCTATAACCATGCGGACGAAGTCGTGGGAGTGAGCTAGTAAAATATGAATTAAATAATAAGCGCACTCCGCGCCATTTTTTTGAGGACTTTTTTGTGTTTGTATCTAGGATTTTTTTATATCAATATACTACTATAATAAAGCTGGTGAGTTGGTATGTTTAAACGCGCTAATCTTAGTTAATATTTATCCGAACTGATTAATTAGTTTTGCAAAACTTGAGTCTTTTCTTAGTAGATGGATTAAAATTTCTAATAAAATTCCTAAAAATGAAGACATTACTTGATAAAGCGTATTATAAAATAGATCATTATATAGAGGACAAAGATGTGTGGAAATAATTCTTACTCTGCACTTGTAAACCTACTAAATACTTGTAACTACTTCTTTTCAAATTTGTAAATGACATTAAGTAATATAGCATTGAAAATAAGAAAGACCCCAGTTCCTTGCATTGTCTTCTCTAAGACAGTCTTTCGAACCGGTGTAGATTTTGGCGTCCTCAAGAGCTTTATACAAGCCTAAACTGAATAAAGAAATTATGAGTTAGACTTTGATATACCAATGTATGAAAAATGTTCACCTCCATTCCAGCTGCAATCCCTTTAGACAATTTTCAAACTAAACCGAACCAATTACGGGCGTGATGATATTTTTTTCATCGTGTGTATGCTCCGGGCCAACTTAAATGAGCTGTCGGTTACAACCGCTCCGACTGACGAACCGTAAGCGATTCGCATTCGATCACAATGGAACATTTCGCTCATAAAATCGGTTCGCTGAAATATTAAAACTTATTGAAATTGACTGAAATAGATTATTTCTCTGAAATCTGAAATGTTTATGTAATACTGCAGTCGGTTTGGGTAGTCGATGGATGCAGGAAGACATGGCGATTGTGGCAATCTGTGGGGGAGGCTGTTCAGCAGTGGACTTGTGACTGGCTGAAATGATGATATTTACCGTCGAGGTTTGGAGAAATGTGTTAGCTGTATCACATAAATTCGTATGTGCAGGAATCCGTCTAGGTAGGTACCACCCCAGGACCAGTTATTCTGCCGTGAAGCAGTAGTGTGCAAACATTACTGTGTTTCGGTCTGAATGGCACAGAGCCAGCGTAATCACTGGGCACATGAGACTTAAGAACTTATGTCTCAGGGTGACGGGCGCAGTGAGGTGCTACTCAGAAATATTCTGAATAACACAGCATCTGTTATGGGCAAACGTTGCATTTACCATCGGGTGAACGTTTTGCTTGTCTCGACACTTTATCAAATAAGAAAAAAACGATCGCAGGCAATAAGGGAGCCCATTTTCTCTTAAAAATCATAAAATTTATACTAGATTAATATCATTCTTGTTAACCACTATAACTAAAAATATACAAATAAAAATTTTACACAGTCCTTACCCTGAACCATATTAGCTTTTCGCGCTTGGGTATTTTAATCCTGAGGGGTGACAATTCACTAACATCGATTCTTCATTACGTATATGTTGGTGACAATGGAGTGACCAGATGCCATCGAGTGGACTATATTCTCATTTCATCAACATCATTTCAGCCTATCACTAGTCCACTGCTGAACATAGGCCTCCCCCACAGATTGCTACAAAAATTTGTAGCGCTCGTTTTGGAGGGATTTTGCCATAGTTGCCAAGCTTTGCAGGCGGGTTGGCAACCGCAGTTTATTTATTCAGATGTTCCAAGAAGATGCTGCCGCCCATCTCCAGGTTTTCATTTTTCCTTTGTCGACTTTTACGAGACCTACGGGTTGAGATGGGGTGGTAGATTTTCTTCAGCCGCTACCACACGTCCTCATTTATTAAATTGAAAAGAATTAAAAATAAAACTTTCAAGATTCAGCTCCTTTACATTGTTTTAAATTTTGTTTGTTAACTGCCAAAGCCAGCAAAGTGCGGACGGGTTATTTATCACATTGGCAGCCTTCACCGCTAAGATAGGGTTGCCAGGACAGAACCACGTAAGTTTGAATTTATTATCTGTATTTATTACATACACATACGAATTATTCATTCCATTTTAGCACTTACACATTTTACGCTACCGTGTGGTGGCGGCTTAAGAGAATATGCCACCCCATCTCATCCCGTGGGTGTCGTAAAAGTTGACAGAGGGAAAACTGAAACCAGGAGATCGGCAGCAGCAACTTCCTGGAACATATGTTTAAATAAACTGCGGTTGCCAACCCGCCTGCCATGCGTGGCAACTATAGCAAAATCCCCCCAAAGTAAGAGGCATAAATTTAGCATTGGCAATCTCTCGCAGAAGCCTATGTTCAGCAGTGGACTAGTTGTGGGCTGAAATGACGATGATGATGCGCCAACGAGCTCCTGTTTAAAAACATCGGTGTTTCAACCCTGTCAGTGAGGGCTGTCACAAAGTTTGCGCCGTTTCCTAAACCCTCAACTATAATTACTTATCGAACTTTCGGATTGCCGAACCATTTGCGACATCAATCTAGCGTGTAATTATTTAAACAAAGCGATAAATAAAATAATTCTATGGATGTATTATCAAATCCTTCGAAACAAAAACGTATAAATTTCTATTCAAAAACTACGCTATTACCTTTCTTTAAATTACGACTCTTGGTTGTTAAAAACGGTAATAGCCTATAAATATATCATTGCTAAGCACAGGACTCGACAGGCAGATTCTCGAATTAATTTCATTATTAAAAGCAATTTTGCAACCTTACCACTAAAGATTTCTTATTGTTGGTAGAAGAATGCGCCTGGATAGGTACCATCGCAGTGGCTTCCGACGTCAAGCAGGATTGTGCAAACTACTTACTGTGTATCGGTTTGAAAGGCACTGAGAGCTCGCGTAATCACAAGCGCAGTGATGCGACACTGAAATGTTCTTTATGACACAGCAATTGCTTAAGGAATTATCACCAGTTGAACGATTTGCTCGCCTCGTCACTTTCATCAATAAAAAAAGAATTCTTTAGAGATTAGAAGAATTATTATTAGATGAGAAGAATTCCGCAAACCCACATTGCAGAGTAGCGTGGCGAACTCTTCCCATCTGCTGAACCCTATCAAAAATATAAGCGACGCTTACTGGCCGCTAATTTCTTTTTGATCTTAAAATCACTGATGTTATAAAAAATAACTCATAAACTATTTTAGTTATAATATAATCGAACATGCCGTCTCTATCCATTAACAATTTAAATACATATACACCTATATCAATAAATTTTAATTCTTAAATCTAACATCGGGCACGCCAACAATTCTCCACAGAGTGCGGCGAAGCGCGGCGCTGCGGTCGCCGACCCCGCCATACACATCCATCATAACAGCCGCCACCAAACTTTCGTGTGCATCTCAATACATTACCGCTTATTTCCGCACTATCGTTTACTACGATCAGTTTAATGCGCAAATGGATTCGCTACGTAGCGGTAACATAATATGTTTATGTAGGTTGGTTGATATTCGATGCGCGCACACACATTTATAATCTGTCTGCGTCGTCCCTCGCGGAGGCGGAGGTTGTATTTTGACATTGACTGTGAGGTCTGACATGTTTAACGTTTGGAATTTTTCACTTTGAAACATAAATTTCAAGGGTCTTCGCAGCCACGACCAACATTATGAGAAAGATAACATGTTACAGAGCCGTGGTAGGTCAATGACTTAGTGCTCGCTTTAGTATTATGTTAATTTATTAGTACGTTAGTGAGCTAGGTTCGATCCCCGGAGCTGGCACCGTCAGCAGTGACGGAATCATCGTGAGAAAATGCGCAAGTTTTAAAAATTTTAAAAAATTGTATGAGCCGTGTGGTGGCGGCTCGTTAAAAGAATACTACCACTCCATCTCATCCGCTGGATCTCGTAAAAGGCGAGTAAGGAATTAAACTGCACTGTGCACCCAACAGCGCATGGTGGCGATGGGCTCACCACCTATCACACCAAGCGCATTGTATTGTTTTGGTGAAACGTGGATTGTGGCAGTCATCTGTTTTTGCAGTCAGCGCTCAGTCTCTGACTACCCCTTATGGGATACAGTCGTGATCTTATGTATGTATGTATGTAAAAATTTGGAAGACCGGAAAACGCACTGGCGGCTGCGCGAAAGAATAGTTTAGCTCTAACTTTTTAAAAAACGAGGGGCCAGTGCGCAGGAGTTGAACATTGTACAGGCTAATACTTTTTTTACCTACAACTTTTTTTTTATTGGAAAAAGTGACGATACGAGCAGAATGCCTGTGCCTGATGTCAAGTGCAACGTCTGCCCATAACAAATGATGTGTCACTCAGAAGTGATTCTGCCGTGAAGCAGTAGTGTGCAAACATAACTGTGTTCTCGTGTACGATTGGTTGACATTCATTATAGAAAGGTTCAGATGTAGTGACAGATAAGAGTATGTTAATAACACATGGCGAACTAGAAACCAATAGTTTGTGTAATATATAAACGTTGGGTTAAGATCAAATTTATAGGCATGACCCCATGAATAAAACATAGCGTGGTACATTAGGAGGATAAGTTTGATGTAACTCATAAATATAAATATAGATTGACGACCGCGTGGCCTAGTGGTCAGAGTACGTGACTTCTAAGCCGCGGGTCCTGGGTTCGAATCCCAGCCGGAGCCAACATTTGTGCTAAAATTGTTGGTTTTCGGGTCTGGTTGTGTTGTGATTGTCCCCGTGTTTCTGACACTGCGTCCTAGCCTACCTCCGATCTTATCGCATCAGCGTTACATTGGGCGCGGGTAGGTTGGAACGAGTGAGTGCCTCTGTGTTTGCGCGTACACTTGTGGCACTATAATATCTCCTGCGCAGTTGATGGCTCTCGACAGTAGTAGGCAGTTGTCGCCGTGGTCGAAATCGGCTAGGAAAACATCATCAAATATAAATATGTTATTTAATTAACCATTAATATGTAACTAACCCGTGCGAATATTTCGCACAGTATCGTGATCATGAACAGATAGCGCCATCTACCTTCTTTAAAGAATGTAAACAACTCCAATCGAGTACTTTCGTGGATGTTAGTTGAACAGATTGTCAACGGATAGCGTTTATTAATTCCATCATTTCAATCATGTTTTTGACGCAAACATTAATTTTAAGAAATCTTAATATTTTTCGTCATTACAGTGAAAAATAATCTTCAAAATGGCGTATCGAAGATTAATTTTGATACAGTATTAACGGTGACATTTTACACTGACAAAGACACTTTTGAGAAATAATGTATATAGATATATGTGGTCGGAAACATACTTGCCATCGTTAGACTAAGTATTCTACTGGGTAAGCTCACTCAAGGTGAATTTTTAACGCCTCCACGCCTGCCAGGTGGGCATAACATCGAAGTATCAGACGCCTAGCGGTTTGAGACACTGCACCTTGTTACGAGTATCTTTCATAATGTCTGGTATATCGAGATGGTCATTCCGCGTCATTTTCTTCTACCATGCCCTTGGTCGACTTTAATATCCACGGGGCGACATGATGTGGCAGACATCGCCGACAGACGGTAAGAAAAATGGAATGATGTAATTATTCTCATATTGTCAGTCTGTAGAAAACGGCTTCGTTGCGACCTACTCGCAAGTATGACATCAGGTCTAACAAGTCCCCCTTTTTATAATGGGCGCTGCAAAGCGCTCTAAACGTCGGGTAAAAGAGTCCGCTTTAGTTTTAACTGCATTTCACGTAAACGAAATAATAAAGATATCAGGAGACATGTTGTTTCAAGGGCTGTTATCAAAATTCGTGACAAATTAACGAGAGGAATGAGGCGTAAAACGATAAGGTAGCTTCAGAATTAGTGTCAATCTTTCTGGTTTAGAAAATATGTATGTATTTACACAGAGCAGCAACAACTTATTTATCGTTTGATGATGTGAAGAATAAAATTGGTGTAGGTGATAAAATTAGCAAACCTTTTTTTATGTAAGAAAGTGACGAGAGGAACAAATAATTCATCTGTCGTTAAGAGAATCTACTACCTCATCTCATCCAGTCGGTGTCGTAAAAGTCGACAGAGGGAAAATGAAAACCTGGAGATGGGCAGCAGCATCTTGCTGACACATCTGAATAAATAAACTGCGGTTGCCGACCAAGTCTGCCAAGCGTGGCAACTATGCAAAATCCCCCCAAAACGAGAGCTACAAACTTTTGTGGCAATCTATGGGGGAGGCCTATGTTCAGCAGTGGACTATTGATAGGAAACGATGATGGTAACATAGAACATTTTTTATTCGTAGCTGTAAAAATTATTAACAATTAAAAGTACAAACAGAAGCATCTTAACCTAAAAAAACTACAATAAAAGAAGAAAAAAAGTACCTATATATATATATATATATATATATATATATATATATATATATATATATGGGCATACACACACACGCATCCACACATACACGCACAATATATATGAGATGTAGCTAAAAGACTACGTCGACGTCCATCCGTAACTGCTGTGTCAACCAGAACATTTCTGTGTCGCCTACACTGCCAACACTGCGCACTACACCCCGAGACATCGGTTCCGAAGTCGCATACATGCAGTCACGCCTTTTTCACATATATGGGTAGGCAGAGGCAATTCGCGTAGCCCTCTTTACGCTCTATTAAAAACGGTAAACGAAACGAGTGGCGAACGAAGCTGCCGCCATTATGGTACAAATCGAAAAATTCTTACTCCCACATTGCGTTTCCACGAAGTATAGTGACAGGATAGCATATTATGGTGTTACTCTGCACTAATAAAGGCTGTCCGTACAATACCTAAGTCGCCTCTTACTACACCTCTGTAAGAAAGGGGTGGGAGCTGGTCTACTCTACCGGACACTTATCGCCTAAATCCCAAATGCCCAGTGCCCTTCAAAGCGAATCGCAATGTTTTTACACTACTGTTTTATAGCAGTGTTATGGGCCCCGCAGTGGTACCGACCTACGGATTCCTGCATAAGAATCCTACCACCAGTGAAAACCGACATGTCCTCGTCGCAAAAGTTGGCGCACAGCAACATACCTATGCAGGAATCCGTCTAGGTAGGTACCACCCCAGGGCCAGTTATTCTTCCGTGAAGCAGTAGTGTGCAAGCATTACTGTGTTTCGGTTGGAAGGGGACTGTGAGCTAGCGTAATCATTTGGTATTTCAGACTTAAGAACTGATGTCACAGGGTGACGGACGCAGTGTGGTGTCACACAGAAATATTCTGGGTGACACAGCATTTGTTGTGGGTGGACGTTGCATTTACCATCAGGTGAACGTTTCGCTCGTTTCGTCACTTTATACAATAAAAAAAAAATACACTTCCTGAAGCCGGTTTCACTTCACAACACGCGATAGTCGCGTGCGCTTCAGTAACTGACGTTGCGCAAAATAATTGATCGCCAATTGTTCGTGCGTTGTAATGTCGGAAGTCTGATCCGACATTATGCAAACCTGTTACCGGATTGAAATAAGTTTTTAACAATAGTTATAGAATTGCATTCGAATCGCTCTTATGTACAACACAATATAAAGTGACTTTCAAACAAGTCTTTTTTTATGGAATAGGGGGCAAACGAGCAAGCGGCTCACCTGATGGTAAGTGATCACCGCCGCCCATAAAATCTACAATACCAGAGGAATAGCGGATACGTTGCCGGCCTTTGAAAAAGGAATAGGCTCTTTTCTTGAAGGTCCCTAAGTGATATCGGTCCGGAAAAACCGCTGGCCGCAGCAGATTCCATAAAGGAAAGGAAAAGGTTAGGTTAGGTTTTTATACAAGGTTTACAAAACCCGTCAATTTGAGGGGTTTCCAATTTTATGCTTTAAATTCTGAACAAATAAATATTATTCTATAGCGATTATATATTGGTGTTTAATGATATTATGCAGCGAATATATATATCTGGTAGTTTTATTTGAAACACCTATATTTTATTAGATCTAGATGTTGTCTACCTATTCGTAATATACCTGTAGCGACATCTATCATCGTCATATCATATATCGCCACATGAGAAGCTCAAGAAATATTTGCATACGTCCAAAGTAATCGCGCTATGAAAGTTTTCTGAGATGTCTACTATATATACAACATATAAATATTACTAGCTGGAGGAGACGTCCTCCCCGGATCAGACCATTCGATCTGGCGGGTAGCTACCCTTTTCATTGGCAATATAATACACCAAATACCCGTCTCGTCCCATCCGTCAATGCTCGTAAATGTAGTGTTAAAGGAAAATCTAAATAAAATGAAAGAAACTCCCGAAACTATGTAATCATTTTTTTTGCAAGTTGTTCACCTGAAGGTCAACCACGCCTGCCCATTCGTTTTAGTTACACCGCAGTCCAGTGACACTGCACAAACATCGATTGTTAATTCTCATACCGCCAGTGGCCGGAAACCGTGGTAGCTCAGGGGCTACGCGCTCGCTTTATTTCATACTACGCGAGTGACCTGGGTTCGATTCCCGGTGCCGGCACCACTAAAATTGTTAATTGCAATTTTAAAACCCAACTTACCACGTGCTCGTCGGTGAAGGAAAACACCGTGAGGTAACCTGCATGTCTGAGGAATCATAAATATTTCGAAAGCATGTGAAGTTCGCCAACCGTCATTGGAGCAGCGTGGCGGACTCTTCCAGGCTCCAAAACCCTCAAACCAGTTAACCCAGAAATGAGAAGAGCCCTGCATTCAGCAGTGGGACATTTATAGGCTGTTACTTTATAACGCCAGAAGTTTCACTAGTTACAGTGATCTTCAAACCGGAACAGTGTGATCCTAAAACTTTACTGCTTGACAGTAGAGTGGTACCTGCCTAGACTCTAGGAAAGAAGTCCCACCAACATTGTGGTAAAGATGACACAAGTCGTCCGTAGTCGCAGTGACCCATGGACAACAATCTATCCTATAAAGAAATAAGATCTATTTGCGTTATCACCCGTTGAACTAAATAAACGATGAAGAGGATGGAATTCCTCATTACCAGTAATTGTTCCTTTGGTTTTCTTCACATTTGCTTAAACTGATATCTCAGGGTGAGCGCAGTGTAGCACCGATATTGAATGTTCTAGATGACACAGGAACTGTTGTGGAAAACGTTGCACTTACCATAAATAAATAAATTATATCTGCAGACTTCTCAATCTTTGTATACCCTTGTGTTCTAATTCTAGCATTAATCCCTAAATTACGATAAAGAATATACATTTCATATATATATATATATATATATATATACACACACATATATATATACTCGTATATATATATATAAGCGAGTAACCAGGAATCGATCCCCGGTGCCAGCACCTCTAATATTGATCTGCAATTTTAAGTGCTGATTTAACACGTGCTTAGCGGTGAAGGAAAACATCGTGAGGAAACTTGCATGTCCGAAGAATAGAAATATTTCGAGGACATGTGAAGTCCGCCAACCCCCATTGGAGCAGCGTGGCGGATTCTTCCTAGCTCCAAAACCCTCTCAGAAATGAGAGGAGGCCTGTGCTCAGCAGTGGGACATTTATAGGCTGAAACTTTACTTTTTTTTTACCCGAAAAGGGAAAAAATAAAAAGAAATGTAATACTAATTTGTCAAAAAAAATGCATTTATTTAATTGTTTAATTTCAATGATGACTGGTATAACTCCGTTATTTAGTATGGAACAAATAAAGCTGTATTATTATCATAGCATATTAACGACGAAAAATGCGTCACATTTCTACTCCATATTCGGAATCCTGACTGTGCACATATGAATCTATGTCATGCGCTGTCATAGATATATCGCAATAATAACAAAATTAACAACTTCAATTAACGCTGATTAATATAAAAAAAGCGCAATCGAAAACAAGATTTAGTGGTCAAGCTGACGGCAATTAGTGCATTTCATTTGCCTGAAAATACGCAACTATATTTAATTTATTTTCTACATATTATTGTATATTATTGCATAGATACAAGCTGACGTTCAAAACACTTATTCGAGAACTTTTTTTAAAATCATCTTCGTAAGTTTATATCAATTTTGATCTTTTCTTTCTTTCATCGGTCATTCTGTAATATGTATGTATATATGTATGTATATATCAGTTTACGTGTATGTATATTTAAGTGTATATATCTGTGTAAATATTTATGTGTAATATGATTTGAAATATTATTTTTATCGATATCTAATTATCGATATCTAATCATCAATATTCTAGTACAATTAGCGTATTGTTTTAATCAGCATGAAGTTAAAATGATGAATTCGTAAATCACCTATAACAATGTCTCTCTATGCCTTGGGTTGACTGGGAGAGAATGCCAAAAGGCATTAAGTCCGCCCTTTGTAATCCTTTTTTTTTAATTAAAATTAGGTGAATGCAATAAAGAATAAATAAATACATATTTTTTTCTAATATTGTTTTTTTTCTTTTAATGTTTGCTGCACCGCCTATCATATCTTTATCTCTGCTTAGCCTTAAGGTTGACGCGGAGAGAATGCCTTCACGCATTAAGTCCGTGTCCAATTTGAGCGCATAGAAGTTTACATAAATAAATATTGCTTGCACTTGCATATGTAGTACACGCACATATGTATAGAGTATACAAACTATATAGCTTTATGATCCCACTGCACAAAAAGAATCAAAATTAAAAGACAACCCAAACAAACCCATAAAACATAAATTATTGCACAGAAGTTACCTTAAACGTAAGCGCTACAAGCCGGTCGTAACTTACACTAATAAATACATGGAATATTCCGCACATTAACATTAGCACAATAAGGATCTTTAGCCAGGATATCGATACAGTCGATAAATATCTTATCCAGGGGTTTTCAAACTGTGTTCCGTTGAATCTGAATAGGTGTTGCGCGACAATTTGTAAAGTAATTGGTGGTAGGATTCCTGTGCAGGAATCCGTCTAGGTAGGTACCACCCCCAGGGCCAGTTATTCTGCCGTGAAGCAGTAATGTGCAAGCATTACTGTGTTTCGGTTTGAAGGGCACTGTGAGCTAGCGTAATCACTGGGCATTTGGGACTTAAGAACTGATGTCTCAGGGTGACGGGCGCAGTGTGGATTCACACAGAAATATTCTGGGTGACAACATTTGTTGTGGGCTGACGTTGCGCTTACCATCAGGTGAACGTTCTGCTCGTTTCGTCACTGTATACAATAAAGAAAAAAAATAATAAATAACACAATTATAAAAACTTATTTTTCATGTTGTATAATGTTTCCCTGTAACCTGAAATTCTAGGTAGGGGACCGCCCAATAAATGTTGTAACTAACAACTTTTACATTTTCCGTTTAAAATTGTAATGTACACTACCAAATCTAACAATATTTTTAATAATATAAGCAGTGATTCACGGTGTTCATAACACAATTATTTAATCCTTTACATGTCACATTAGTTGTAAGTGTATATTGTATATACTGTTAGTAAGAAAATACACCTGTACACATTTAATTGTCTGGTCCAGCGATGGCTAATTGTTTCGCAAAAAATTCCGGGTTCGCATTGTACAATCGTAGAAAAAGTTTGAGAGCCCATGACCTAAACGAACGAGCCCGACTCGATCGAATGTAGATTGTATCGTCGGTAACGCCCACGTTTGAACGGTTTCATGAACGCACTAAGCTCTTAAAGATTCAATCAATTACAGTGATTATAAGGCTTGTCACGTGTTCGGCGTAACTGCTACTTGTGGTTTCAAATCGTTACGTAAACTTCTGTTTGTGAGCATATGTCCACGCTGATTTACTGGGTTAAATTATATTAAGAAGGTGCACTCTAAACATCATTATATATGTCGGAGTCAGCGACGGCTGTGAGATAGCGCCGCCAACCTCTAGATTATGCGGTACAGGGTTCCTTGTGCAGATAGCGCAGAATAACAATTACAAATGCACCTTGTGCAACTTTAACCTTAGAACGCTTAACCACCAATTAACTAGGTAAACCTACAGTTTCGTTTCGAAGGAGTGACAAGGTCGGTGTCTCGAATTCAACTGCCCCCTGCACAATCCCAACTGCCTAATAAGACTCTGTGCAGGTGCCGCTATTACAATAACAAGTGACGTCACCGCCTTTACCACCTCCTCAGTACTACAATAATCAAATGAGCAACTTATTATTTACCGATACTGCCGACTACTGTCGAGAGCCATCAACTGTGCAGGAGATATCATAGTGCCACAAGTGTACGCGCAAACACAGAGGCACTCACTCGTCCCAACCTACCCGCGCCCGATGTAACACTGATGATCGGAGGTAGGCTAGGATTCAGTGTCAGAAATAGTCGGCTCGGTTGGCGCAGTGGCTAAGCCCTTGGCTTCTGCGCCGCGGGTCGCGGGTTCGATTCCCGCACGGAACAAATATTTGTATGGCCTACAGATAGTTGTTCCGGGTCTGGGTGGTTTGTGCATGTGGAATTTATGTCTGTAAAACGTACCCACGACACAGGAGAAATCTTACTGTGGGGCATTGTTTATATAAGAAAGAAAGAAACACGGGGACAATCACGAACACAACCAGACCAGAAAACCAACAATTAATGTTTTAGCACAAATGTTGGCTCCGGCTGGGATTCGAACCCAAGACCCGCGATTTAGAAGTCAGGTACTCTGATTCCCCGACATATATATATACTAGCTGATGCCCGAAATTTGGTCCGCTTGCATTTTTTAAATGTCCCGTGAGGACTATTTGGATTTCACAATTTTACCATCCAATAAAGTAACTGCATTTCAAACCACCTTAACTCCGTAAACTCTAAAATTCAATTTACAATGGATTTAGAAGCAAATAACTCTAGCTTTTCTAGATGTGTTAGTAATTAGGAATCTATCAAATAACACCTTGAGTCACACTGTGTATAGGAAAAGGACCCATACTAAGTTATTTAAACGGTGAATCTCAACACCAACCATCACAGTTAGCTACCGGGGGTAAATCCTTGTTTCAGAGAGCACGAGGAATCTGCCACAGGAAACACCTGGCAGCCGAGCTTCGGCATGTCAAGCAAGTTTTGCAAGACAACAAGCTTTGAGTTCCGCGCCTACGTCGCAGTGACCGAGTGAAACGGGCCACAGTCGAGCGTGTACCTTATGTCAGAGGAGTCACCGACAAGATTGGCTATACCTTTAAGCGGGCTTCCATAAAAACATTTTTCAAGCCATCGAAGAAGATAAGTCAGTTTTTACCATCTCTTACATAGGCCAAACAAAAAGATCGATAAAAACCCGCGTAAAAGAACATATAGCTGACGTGAAGCATCGTCGTTCTAGTAAGTCTGCAGTCTGTGACCATGTTCAGGATCATCCCAACCATTACATCAGATTAGATAAATCACAAATCCTTGCAAAAGAACACCGATTCCTGCCACGGATGATTCGCGAGGCTACTACAATAAAAAAAACATCCTAATTTCAATAGAGAAGATGGTTGGGTATTACCACCGGCTTGGGATCCAATAATAAATAAAATTAAAAAAAACCAAGCATATCACTTCAAGACACAGTTAGCTCTTTCTGCGTTTCTATGACATTCTGATTAACTATGACATTAGGACATCTGTCACCTCAGTCCCCCCCGTGGCCATGGGTGCTGTAAAGCACTCGAAACGTCGGGTTATATATAGTTAAAATTAAACGCGATAAAATCCGTAAAAATGAGTTTTATTTAAATGTGTAGTATTCGCGTAAATAAAAGAAAACGTTAGTTTAATATAAGTCATTGTTAAGTAAGTAGCTTGATAAGTTGCTGTTTCGCCTTTCCTTTTTGTAAGTTTTTTTTTATTGGATAAAGTGACGAAACGAGTAAAACGTTCACCTGATGGTAAGTGCAACGTCTGCCCATAACAAAGGCTGTGTCACCCGAAACACCTCCGTGTGACACCACACTGCGCCTGTCACCCTGAGACATGAGTTCTTAAGTCTCATGTGCCCAGTGATTACACTAGCTATTAGTGCCATTTAAACCGAAACACAGTAATGCTTGCACACTACTGCTTCACGGCAGAATAACTGGCCCTGGGGTGGTACCTACCTAGACGGATCCTGTATAGGGATCCTACTATCAGACTGTGGATATACCGTATTAAATAAATAAATACATACAAACAGACAGTCAGTCACGCCTTGTTCCTCTTTAAGGAGTAGGCAGAGACCACTCGTGTAGACCACATAAATAAATGACGATCGTGAAATAACTCATTCTTTGTATAGATAGTTGCTTTTAGTAATAAGGATTTTTTTTTTATATTAGAGGTGGCAAACGAGCAAGCGGCTCACATGATGGTGAGTGATCACCGCCGCCCATAACATCTACAATACCAGAGGAATAGCAAAAGCGTTGCCGGCCTTTGGGGAAGGAATAGGCTCTTTTCTTGAAGGTCCCTAAGTCGTATCGGTCCGGCAAACCGCTGGCGGCAGCAGATTCCATATGGTGCTTGTGCGGGGCAGAAAATTGCGCGAAAAACGCACTGTGCTGGAATGCCAACCATCAAGGTGGTGAAGATGGAATTAAGATATAGTAATTAAGATTTTGATATAGTAATTAAGTTCCACCTTGTCCAGCGTCTTCAGATAAACTGAGTGTACATTATTATATCACGCCGGATGTGACTGCGCGGAAACGCACTCAAAGTGGGAAACGAGCGGAGCCTTTGGCTGGCTTGACTTCCGCAATAAATAACGTCCTTTGACCGAGAACGTGCGTCATTTAATTTATCCTGTAGACGCTGTGGAGCTTCGATATTGCCACATTTTGATGTCTTATATTTACGCGAACAGTACACCTCGAATAAAACTATATTTACTTGATTTTATCGCTTTTGATTTATTTTGCAACAACACCAACCGTCATTTACGAAGTTGTTTACAGCTATCAACAATGTATTACCGAATTAGAATAATATTAACTGATTTTTTTTTTTAATTTTGGACAAAGGGGATGGTTCAGCTTTTGTCGACTGTTTCGCGGTGACGGTAATTGTAGTTTAGTAGCCGTCTTTGAACCAAAAACGTTGACTAGCATTGTTTGTGTAGTTTTTTTTTATAGAACCATTACAATAATAAGCATTTGTAAAATTTTCATTAATTTGAAAAGAAAATCGCCGATTGGTGTCCGGCAGAGTAGAACAACTCCTTTTTTATTATCGAGGTGTCGTAAGAGGCGACTAAGATATTGTAGGGACAGGCTTTATTCGCGCAGAACAACACTATAATATGAAATGCTGTCACTGTACAGGTCGTGGGAACGCAATGAAGTAAAATTTTTTTTTGAATCCTACCAAAATGGCGGCGACGTCGTTCGCCACCCGTCACGTCTCTTATCCCAGCGGGTGCTAAAAGTGGGCTACTTGTGTGGCCTCTGCCTACCCCTTATAAGGGAAAGAGGCGTGATTGTATGTATGTAATTTATTTTATTTCCAGACATTACGAGCGCTTCGCCGCGTCCAGTCAGAGAAATAAAATTTAAAAAAAAATGAAGTTTATTACAATTTGTTCAATGCCGCAACCGTTGATATCACACAAGAACTAACCCGTTTATTAAAAAAAGGTAATAATGAAATAATTAAGCCGTTTCCTAAATTCACTTTTGCTTATTTTCTTATTAAACGTCCATAATATAAATAACGTGAAAATGTAATACGTTCTAAGTGCAATTTTACGCCTGTCCCTAATAGCGGATTTCACCGTTGAAACTAAACGCGATCAGTTCAAGAAAAACGAAGTTTAAGCGTTTAACTGAGTTCAATGCTACAGTTTGCATTTCATCAACATCAAATGAACGCGATCAAAGCTAAACGCGGTTCAAATTCTGAACGCCCCATTTTCGACGTTCAACTCTTTAAACGCGTTTAGAGTCAGTTACATAAATGTAACTGTCATTGTCAATTGCACAACTATGTAAACACAAAAATTATTTCTAATTCGTATTATTTATTGTTTGCATACCTATGTAACCTATGCATAAAAACAGGCTGTTTGATGTCGCAAAATACGAAATAAATCGTCTTTTGTTTTAGATTGTGACGATATTTCATGTCAACTTCGTTTGTCTAAACGCGATCAAAATGGAGTCGGTGAAATCGGTTAGACGAAAACAGAGATCAAATGATACATTTGAACTCAGTTAAGCAAAACGCGGTTTTATAAAACTTGGTTTCCAAAGCGATCGGTGAAATCGGTTCTAAGTTTCCGGCATTCCGAACCTTTCTAAGATAATATGGCTTAATAATTCTATCGCATACAGAGTGGTTTTATACGTGCGTTGTTGCTTTTTGGTGGCAAATTGTAACATTCAACCGCCGGTAGCGAACACCGCGACGCAGCGGCGTGGAGAGTTCAAGGCGACTGCCTGCGAAACCAGTTTCAGCTCGGCTTGCGTCTTTATCACTACATAGCGGCGTGGAGAGGCGGAACATGTTTATTATCTAGCCGGGGCTGTTTTTCGAGAACATTTTGCATATATAAATGTGCTTTCTAATGAACGTCGCTCGTCGGCATCTAATCGAAGCGAAATAGATTATCGAACCGTATGAAAACCTCAAGAAATACCTCATACATATTGCATCGCGCTATTAAAGTTTCCTTGGCGGTAAATAACATATTCAAGTTCAAGACCGCGTGGCCAGAGTCAGAGTACCCGACTTCTACGCCGCGGGTCCTGGGTTCGAATCCCAGCCGTAGCCAACATTTGTGCTAAAACACAAATTGTTGGTTTTCGGGTCTGCTTGTGTTGTGATTGTCCCCTTTCTGACACTGCATACTAGCCTAGCTCCGATCTTAACGCATCTGCGTTGCATCTGCGTTACATCGGGCGCGGGTAGGTTAAGACGAGTGATCGCTTCTGTGTTTGCGCGTACACTTGTGGCTATAATATCTCCTGCGCAGTTGATGGCTCTCGACAGTATTCGGGAAGAACATCATTCAAGTTCTAAAGACTACTGGTAGGAAACGTCCTATTCAGATCGGACGTTTTCTTTGCGATCTGATTCTGCCAAAGATATATATTTTTTATACTATACGAGTATATGTGTGCGTTGTAATTTCCTTATTTAAGCTATACATTTGTCTTTATTTTGTTGAAAGATCATCGAGACTTGCATAATGTCTTAAGGACCACGCACAAAGAGATTACAATGACTACAACAAGGCATTATTTACACATTTGTAGTCAGCAGTTCTCTGGAGTGAAAACGGACCTAGATATATATGACCACAGCAAGACTTACTACTCTTACTACGATATACTCAGGAATAATATCCTATTGATTATTTGTTTGTAACATCTATTTTTAATAACCTCTGTCCGAGACGTTTTTAGTTAAGCTTTTATCTACTCTTTAAGAGCCGCATAATAACATACTTACGAAAGGCACCGTAATGCCGTGCGTCAAGGTACATCCAAACGACCATTTGGGTCGCTTATTTTACGCAAGTGAAAGCTCGGGATACAGACAGTCACAAATGAATTACATAACCACAATGCAACTACAACTCCTTTTCGAAGCTTTATGACCAACGGATGTATGCTGGTCTCCGCGGGACTTCGAAAAACATTATATAGCAACAATGTATTTGCATTTATATATTTTATATTTATTATATAAAAAAACTGCAAAATATTAGCTACGAAATAGTTGAATTAAATAATAAAATCATTTTCGAACACGTTCTAGCCTTTCTGCGCTATAAATCACCTATTCGGAAATATATTTCATATTGTACCCTCTGTAACATAAAGTTCAAAATCAAACGAACACAGCAATAAACCAGTCAAGCGGCATGATACTGTAATTTTGACTGACTAAGCCATGTTTGGCCGTCGATACGAATGTGTCAATTCGATGCAAAGATGTGAAGTGAACTTTAATACGAGTAGGGTAAATAGCAATTCGTTTGCAAGGCGTGAACAGTGAGGACGAAAACGGAAGCGGCTCGTTTAATGGACAAACACGTCGAGACGAATAGACTTCCGGCGGTCAATGGCGATCAGAACGTACACTCGATGACGGTTCTCTTACTCACTGTATCGCATGATAAAGAAACTTCGAGAATTAATGCGCAATTTTGTGATGCTTTAATTTTGATGATTATAAGAATGTTGTGTCGAAGACATTTTGTTATTTTTTATTTCACAAAACCCTATATTTTTTTATGATAGAAAGCGACGAGACGTGCAAATCGTTTACCTGGTGGTAAGTGCAACGTCTGCTATTATGGGCCCAGAACATTTCTGTGTGGTACCATTTTGCGCTCGTCAGACATCACTTCTTAAGTCTCATATGCCTGATAACTACACTAGCTAACTTCAGGCCGAAGCACAGTAATGTTTGCACACTACTGCTTCACTGCAGAATAACTGGCCCTGCGGTGGTACCCAAGACGGATTCGTGTATAGAAATCCTACCACCTGTAAAACCTTCATCTAAGATTAAGATATCCTGTAAGAAGTATTACTTATACTAAAAAAGAAGCGTTATGGAACATTATATAGAACCACTACGTTCACAACAGATTCGATTACTCCGCCGCGTGCTCTGGAAGACAGTGTTCCCATCTAGACGGATTCCTGCATAGGAGTCTCACCACCAGTAAATATCTTTAACATATTAAAACAATATTGTCCTGTGGCGTTAGAGAATCTGATTTAATTTCATCCCGTGCGCGACTTTAAAGTCGACTAAGGGAAATGCTAGAGAAATCCAATTATCTCAAATAAGGCTTAATTAGACTGGCAAAGTTCAGAAACGTTTAAGATGCGAAATGCCTGACACTGCGTCGCCTATTCGCCAAGCGGCAAATCCTCCTTGGGAGAACTTGAAAAAGGCAATATATCCAGTGGTGTATATCCTAATAATTGCTTGTCGAAGCCCTTAAATATATGGAGCCTGTATTAGTCAATACTTTTTTTTATTGGATAATGTGACGAATCGAGCAAAACGTTCACCTGATTGTAAGTGCAACGTCTTTTCATAACAAATGCTGTGTCACCCAGAGCATTTCTGTGACATCACACTGCGCCCGTCACCCTGAGACGTCAGGTCTTAAGTCTCATATGCTCAGTGATTGCGCTAGCTCTCAGTGCCCTTAAAACAGAAACACTATAATGTTTGCATACTACTGCATCAGGGCAGAATAACTGGAAAATTAACGTCAAGACTGGGGAGTTGTCAGCAGTTCATTTTGTACTTAAATAGGACTAGGTACAATTATTATTTAGAATGGATTAACTGTATACGTAATCATTAGTCGCCAAAGAGCACAGGCATAAAGATAAAAAATAAGTAGCCTTATAGAGAAGTTTGCAGGATATCTTTCAAAAACATCTATCTCTTACGGATAAAAATTCTTGTTAGAAATCATGTCGTAACAAGCTCATTCTCAACCATCAGCGGGAAATGTTCATAGGTCCGCCATTTTTAATGCAGACTTCTAACATATTTATTTTCTTGGTATACAATAATTATTACGCGACTGGTAAATTTCCATGTTCCGTGTCTAATCTTTTTATGTGCTTTTCTTTAATTTTACTGTCCAATGCTGTAAAAGTAAAATACAATTGAATGAAGATCATTTTTTTATTGGAGTTAGTGACGAAACGCGCAAAACGTTCACCTGATAAGTGCAATGTCTGCCCATAATAAATGCCGTGTCACCCAAAACAATTCTGTGTAACACCACACTGCACCCGTCATCCTGAGACATCACTTCTTAAGTCTGATATGCCCAGTGATTACACTAGCTCTCAGTGCACTTCAGACCGAAACACAGTTATGTTTGCACACTACTGCTTCACGACAGAATATCTGGCCCTGGGGTGGTACCTTCCTATACAGATTCCTGCATAGGAATCCTACCTCCAGTAAGTATTTTAAAGTAAAATTCCATGTAGAAGGAAAACTACTATGAATTAGACATTATAAAAATTATCACAAATTGAATACTATTTATGTGTAAAGTATATATAATATGCAATACTGCTAATAGGAACGCAATGAGGATTAACATTTTTTTTTACTCGTACCAAAATGGCGGCGAAGTGGTTCGCCATTCATGTGACCTTTCCCGCAGGGGCGAAAAGTGAGCCACGTACGTGGCCTATGCCTACCTCTTATATGGGAAGAAGGCGTGACTGTATGTATGTATGTAAATAACAGGCTTTTATTGTCCCACTGTGTTCATCACAGGCTATTTCTTATTTAGCGCGTTAAAAAGAGTTTTGAAGCCTGCTCTGCTGCTATTTTCTATGTGTACACATATATACGAGCCGTGGTAGCTCAGGGGCTAGGTGCTCGCTTTAAATTTCATAGTACGCGAGTGACCTGGGTTCGATTCCCGGTGCCGGCACCACTAAAATTGTTAATTGCAATTTTAAGTGCTGATTTACCACGTGCTCGGCGGCGAAGGAAAACATCGTGAGGAAACCTGCATGTCTGAGGAATAAAAAAATATTTTCGAAGACATGTGAAGTCCGCCAACCCGCATTGGAGCAGCGTGGCGGATTCTTCCTAGCTCCAAAACCCTCTCAGAAATGAGAGGAGGCCTGTGCTCAGCAGTGGGACATTTATAGGCTGAAACTTTACTTTTACTTTTACACATATATACGAGTATATGATTCGGGGATTTCCCGTAATTAAAAACGGAATAAAAGCTGTTGTGCTATCAGGTGTGATAAAAAGTTATACGATTTAAGTTAAGATTTTTTTAGTATTCCTATTATTCTTATTAAATCAAAATCAAGAACAGGTCGCTAGGATACAAGAGGTTAGTTCTAACTTTAGCGCCAACGAGCGAAGGGTCAGTTGTGATTTTTATTGAATGTTATTTCTGTGCACATTTCGATTGTCCGATGTTTATAATATGGGTAGTTTATTATGCAGCAAGTGCTTTTGAAAGTGCAAGTGATTGGAATATTGAACAAGACAAAGTAAATCGAGGTTCTTGTTTTGTTTCCATCAGTCCAACAAATCTAAACAAATAAATAAAATTGAAGTGTCTGTTTGTAATAACAAAATAACAGTTTTTTACTTAATGCTTATGTATGTATATAGCATATACATAGTCAGTCCATTTTAATATCTATATACAACATATATAACAATATAAGAACTTTTTACTCAATGCTTATGAAAATATATAAGGAACTTATAAGAAAAAAATGTATGATTTAATTTTTGTGCATGTCTGTTTGTTGCGGCTAATATCCGAAACGGCTGGACCGATTGTGATGGGACCTTCACTGAAAATTAGCCGATATTATAGCGGGTAACTTAGGCAAGATCTTATGTTATAAGATCTTTACGAGTGGGATCCGCTGGCGTATTCAGTGTCTCGTTCAGAAAGAATAAGAAATAATTACGTTTTAGATAAAATGCGACCACGTAGCCTGGGTTCGAATAAGAGATAGTCACGATACATATAAATAAATACATGTAATTTACAAAAAACACGCGATCCCAACCCATGATAATGTTAATTCTCTGACGAAAAAATTTAAAAATTCTATTTGGTTTCCTTCGTAACGTCTAGAACATAGACAAGAAAACATTGAATAAAGCAACGACAAATCGACATTTTTTTTACTGCTTTGAGACAACCATTAGTTACTGTTCTTCAGTCACGAAGGCGGTGATGTTTTGAAATGTCAGTGAAAAATATTATTTATACTGTCTCCAAGTCTTGATGTTTTTGAAATATTTGTTGTGGATAAAGGCTTTTTAAATATCCCGTGGGATTTATTTGATTTTCCGGGATAAGAAGTATTCACTTTCGCATTTATAATATTCGTATGGATTATAATTTTGTGCTCCGGTGTGGGTGGCGGCTTAATATATAGGGGAAATCCCAGTGTCCGTCACGAGGTTGTATAGAGCACCCATTACTATTGAGTTATGGATTCCAGTTAATGTCGAAACCAATAATAACGGATGTCATATTATCCGTTTCCAATCCTTGATTGTACTGTGAATGATCCCTTATCTTGGGCACTGCGTCTAAACATTTCTGCAACCTTATCGTGTAAGCCGCTCTACTACTTTTCGAAACTGAGGGAATGTCAGCGCCAATGTCGGTTGATAATAAGCAAACAAGAAGTAAAATGTCATTATAAATCTACCAAGAGGAAAATAACCAGTAATGCGCAATTGCTATAGAATTGACGTTAATTTTACTAAAAGTATAACCACTTTAAGTATGTAAACGGTTACAGTAAAAATGGGGCGCGCTAATTAACGTTATAATTTAATAAACTTACAATACTTTAAACGAAAGACGAAGTAAGAATGAGCGCGTTGATGTCTTTTGAACGAATGGCACTAAACGGAGCGGAACGCTATGAAGTATGTATAAAATCCATTCGCAATGCGAATAATTGTGGTCAGCTTTTATTCAGAATGAAGTAAGAATGACGACTGAACTGTAAAATATATAAAAGATAATAACCAATTCTTTTATTTCGCTTGATTAAAACTTGCCTTGTCGTCTCACTGCTGACATTAATTATACCACTACACAAATCAAAGATTTTCTTGAAATTATACATACACTCAGTCATGACATATGTCATGACTGAGTGTCTTTAAAATGTTTATGGTATGAATAAATAATAAAAAATTCGTAAAACAACTAAAACGGGTTCCTATAAAACATCTTATCTGACGTGATGACGTGTTATGAAGAAAACTGCCGAAGAAAATGGAATAGAGGTCAACAAGAACGGGCAAATCCACGACGCGGACGCTAAGTAGACCGCAATCACAAATACCGGTTCAACGTGACCACGTCACTGCCTCGCCATCTACGCATTTGTCCTAAGATTTATATATAAAGACTCCACAACTTTCCATGAACTTCAGGGGACTGGCATTTTAAAATGTCATAAAGTCGAATGCAAAGGCAATTTTTTTTCAATTCTAATGCCACGAAAACTTGTTTCGTGAGTTCAATAACAGAAAGGCTACGACTGTTAATAATATAACTAACCTGATAAATGTCTGGTGTCGGTCTGTGCTGCGACCGTCGTGGCCAACACGAGGGTCAGCCAGCACGCCTGCCAGGCGCCCCGCATCTTCAGATCACTTCAAACCACATCAACACCATAAAACACGCACAGAAATCAAACAGAAATGGATAGCGACAAGCACGCACTACCAACGGTACAGTTCTAGGAGTTTTGAAAGTTTGAACGCGGTTGGAAAGTTTGGTGACGTGTTCGTAGCGCTCAGTAACAGCGACCAAACGTTGCGAGCGCAGGAGAGCAACTAGCGAACGCCGGCCGGCGCGACAGGTGGGGAGGACAGCGTCGAGTTGTCAATTACGCAAAATTACTACATAAAAATATTATACGAATTTAATTTTTCCGATTAATACTGTTCGAACAATAAACATTTCTTGACATTCATAATATTATTTGATATTAATCTACAAACTCAACTCGGACTTTTACAAAATTCATGCATTAAAGACAATATTTATGTTACACGATATTTTTATATCATCATCATTTCAACCTATCTTAGTTCCACTATTGTGCATGCCCAATATTTTTACGTATTTAACTTAAATTAGTTAATACATATTTTGTATGAACAGTAATTATGAATAGTATGCATGTAGTTTTTTCTAAATTATAAAATATTAACGAAGAAATTATAAAAAAACCAGTAACAGAAACATACTAAAACCAAAATTCGTCTCTACTAAAAAAAATGGTGATTAATTTTTTTTAAATTTTACCCTATAACGCGTATTTTTTTTCTACTGACATCCCCATGGCTCACACAGGTGGTCGCGGCAGGCAGGTAGCGCGGGTAAACAGACGTCGCCGCTCTCCACCCGCCTCCCCCCGCCCCGCTCTGTTTATTCGCGACGCGACACTCGACAGACATCAATCGGCCATTTTTTATTCCTTCGCAACTTTGACAACTTTCTGCAAATTGCGACGTTGATAAATATTCGCATCGTTTATTTCTAAATAGACTTCAGAAACACGATGTTCTACTTTGTTGATAATTACAGTTAAGTTTGCGTTTCAGTTGCTTTCCGATAATTTAATGAATGTATTAGTACCAACAGAATTTATAAGTTTGCCTTGTTAACAACTTTATTCATGAGAACTTTTAGAATTCATGTATCTAACTAAATAACTCTTTCATAACACAGATGGGGTAAGTCATAGAAATACTTTCTAAAATTTCTGTAAAGTTCAATCTGAAGGCTCGAAGATTCGAGGAAGGAAGAAATCCGTAGGTTCAATACTTTTCGTTCAATAATAATAAGGTAAACGATAATGTATCAGTAAGGAACAACGAAAAAGTGTATATTTATTGTGTACATTCACACACAAACACACAGTTTGTGTGTGAATGTGTTGTCTCTTTGTAATGAAAAGTTTTTAAACAGTTTTCTTTGTTTCATTCCATTTAAGACTGTAAATTTCTAGAATTGTAAGCAAAGCGATGTGAACTGCTGATTAATAATAATCATTTATATTCATTAGTGTATAAATTATTTTAATAACAACAAAAAATATTTTTAATGGGAATTACCATAAATTACAAGATGAAAACCATACTGACACTGCGGACTCCTGCCGAACTACATAGTTCAAGCCTTTTAAAACACACACATGTTACAAAAACATGTTTATCTGGAAGTTTCTAATTTTTAAGTTTTTAAAATACTTTCCATTTGCTTTTTTGCTATCCCAATAAAACACTAAGGTAAAAAAAAAAAATTATCTTCTATTTACTGTCTATGTGGTGTTGTATTATTCTTCATTTACTGTCTATGTTGCGTTGTAGTTTTAAAGTTACAGGAATTTTAAATATTGTAGCTGTGGTTTTGGGAATTTCAAGCTAGCCTCTTCTGTTTTCGCTAACGTGTTGTCGGACTTTAACCTATTTTAAATGATTTAAATATAAAAAAAAAATTCGCAGATTGTGGATACTGCCTACCCCAATGGGAAAGAGGCGTGACTGTATGTATGTATGTATATACATGACTTAAAATTTTAAATTCCAAGAGTACAAAGTCGCAGGCACAAATCGTTTTAAATAGCGCGTGGTAGCGACTTAAGAGAATCTACCACACCATCTCATCCCGTGGATGTCGTAAAAGTCGACAGAGGAAACATCAAAACCAGGAGATAGGCAGCAGCATCTTCCTGGACCATCGGAATAAATAAACTGCGATTGCCAATCCGCCTGCCAAGCGTGTCAACTATGGCAAAAGCCTCCAAAATGAGAACTACAAAATTTTGTGGCAATCCATGAGTGAGGCTTATGTTCAGGAGTAGACTAGGTGATAGGCTCAAAAGATGATGATGATGAAACCTAAGATTCTTTTCGCTAGCCTCTATATGCGTAATTTAGATTTATCACATTCACTTTGAAAATGAAATGAAAAATAATTTATTACGGCGAGGGTCAGATATATAAGAAAACAATAAATATACGTTACACAGTTATATTATGTAACGCTCCTTAATTTTAGTATCTTGATCTATAAGAGGCCTTCACACTAGGCAAGAGTGTATTGCACAAAAATACACATAAAAGTCTTTAATCAATGGCGGTAGGATTCCTATGCAAGAATCCGTCTAGGTAAGTCCCAAACCAGGGCCAGTTATTCTGCCCTGATGCAGTAGGGTGCAAACATTACTGTGTTACGGTTTGAAGGGCACTCAGAGCTACCGTAATCAGTAGGCATATGAGACTTATGAACTGTTGTCTCAGGGTGACAGGCGCAGTATGATGTCACACAGAAATGTTCTGGGTACAGCATTTGTTATGGGCAGACGTTGCACTTACCATTAGGTACGCTTAGCTCGTTTCGTCACTTTATTCAGTAAAAAAAACTTAAAGAAAACAGAGGATATCAGTTCTAACTTCCAGTGTCTCATGTGGTTGTAGTTCATTTAATTATATTCCAGTTACAGTAATTATATTATAAATACAACATTAAATACGCATTGCAAATACACAAACATTATTAAAACACCACAAATATACTTTAGTATGAGAACGGTCATAGAGAAAAAATATCTAAATTGTTATTATGTTTTTTAATTGTTGTCGGTCTGTCTGTCTGTTTGTTCCGGCTAATCTCCGAAAGGGCAGTACCGATTTTGACGGGACTTTCACTGACAGATAGCTGATATTATAGCGGGGAACGTAGGCTACTTTAATTTTAGAAAAATATATAGGGTTCCGCGTAAAAATTAAAACCCTGAAATCCGATTCAAATAAGGTAGTATTTGTGTATATCATCGATGGGGGCGGCTTTTTTACGCGGGTAAAACAGCAGGGCACAGCTAGTCATAGATAATACACTATATACCCTTCATTATTTTATAACATCATTGGCAAAACATTGTTTATTTGTTTATGGAGCGTAGCTCATTAGAATTGAGTCTTTCAAATACGCTATTTAAAATATATATGTACAGAAAAAGAGTCGCAAGTACAAATAATGTAAACGACCATGTGGCCTAGTGTACAGGTATACCTGACTTTTACGCTGCGGGTCCTGCTCTCGAATCCCAGCTGAAGCTATCGTGGCGAAATCACAAATTGTTGACTTTCCGGTCTGATTGTGTTTTAATTGTCCCCGTGTCTCTGACACTGTCACTGCATCTTGCTCACCACGATCTTATCACAAGAGCTGAGATTTTTATCTTGAGATTAAACTTACGGAACTGTTGACAGCTTCCGACAGTATTCGGAAGTTATCGCCGTGGTCTAAAATCGGCCAGGAGGACATCATCACTGTCTTCTCAATCATCCATACTAATATTATTAATGCGAAAGTAACTCTCTCTTTCTCTCTGTCTGTTTGTTGGCTTTTCACGCCACAACCGCTGCACCTTATTGAATTTAGCACAGAGATAGTTTCGGGATAGTTGCATCCTGGAGACGGATACTTTTCATTCCGTAAAATCAAAAAGTTCCCACGGGATAATAAAGGACCTATATCCACGCGGACGAAGTCGCGGGCATCAGCTAGTACTTTATAAAAAAATCTATATTAAAATAATCAAGGATAATCTCTCTAGTTCACAATGCCGCGAGATATATGAATTGTTGACTTTGTATTAACCTTATGTTTTGCATGTAGCAACACTGTTTCCTGCTCGCTCATGGCACTACCATGCACGCAGACGTTAAGGAAAATCCTGATTGCGTCAGCGCGGAAAAACTGAATCGTAATTATTTAACTCCTCGCAGATTTGCCTGCTGTTTACGTTTGTTTTTAACCGATGTCGAAAAAAGGAGGAGGTTTGTCATTCGTCTGTATCTTTGTTTATGTATGTTTAGCGACAATCCTTTAGCACGTGCACCGGTTTCGATGATTTTTTTTATTATGATGCGGCGCAGAAGTCGGTTTTTATTACAAAATTATTATTCAAAAGTATCGCGACATGACATTGCAGACATCAAGTCTAACACGAATTAGATAATTTTTTAACACATTGCAACATATTATAATAAAACTTATTTCACTTTATTATTATTAGAACCTCGCGGCTCACTGATCTGGATATCGCCCCACACAGTTGCGCGTCACGTTTTGGAACAGAAAATAATTCATCATCATCATCATTTCAGCCTATCACTAGTCCACTGCTGAACATAGGCCTCCCCCTACAAAACACGTAAGTTTGTAGCTGTCATTTTGGGGGGATCTTGACATAGTCATCAAAAACAAGTTTAAGTTTTTGTCGAATCTATTACCACGATAAAATTTGCGCTTCTTAATATCAACTTAAAAGTACCATTGGAATACAAAATTCCAATTCATAACATTCATATTGTTTAACGGTTACGCTAGACGATGCTTATATAGTTTCGTGTACAAATTAGTTTTGATAGATTGCCACAAAAGTTTGTAGCTCTTATTTTGGGGGGATTTTGCCATAGTTGCCAGGCTTGGCAGGCGGATTGGCAACTGCAGTTTAACTATCCAGATGTTCTGGAAGATGCTGCCGCCCACCTCCTGGTTTTTATGTTCCGTCTGTCGACTTTTACGACACCCACGGGATGAGATGGGGTGGTAGATTCTCTTAGGCCAGTCAATATAAATTATTTATATGTACATACTTACAGTCACGCCTTTTTCCCGTACAAAGGGTAGACAGACGCTACTCACGTAGCCCACTTTAACCCTCGCGGGAAACGAGGCGCGACGGGTGGCGAACCACTTCGCCGCCATTTTGGTACAAGTCAAAAAATTCTTACACCCCATTGCTTTCCCACGAGCAGCATTTAAGCATACATTGTTACATTATTTTCTTTCTTTCTTTTTTTTTTTAAAACAGTGGCCCACAGTAGAATTTCTCCTGTGTCGTAGGTGCGTTTTACAGACATAAATTCCACATGCACAAACACCCAGACCCGGAACAACTATAGGTAGGTGTACGTGTAGGCCATACAAATATTTGTCCCGTGCGGGAATCGAACCCGAGACCCGCGGCGCAGAAGCCAAGGACTTATCTACTGCGCCAACCGAGCCGACGCATTAATTGTAAATCACCACCAACTTTATCATGCGCCTTATTGATGTCGTGACCTTCAGAGCCGGTTAAAAACATAGAAAATCAACGAAATTATTATAAAACGGAAACAGATTTATCTTTGTAGATGACTTCTTAACAAAACCGTTTTTGTTACTACCCAGGTTTAAATTATTCGTCTATTTATATAGTTTCATCGACATTCATATCTAATGGAGTGTAACGTGTAAACTAGCGGCACGCTATGATCGCCGTATTGACATCTTATAAATCTCATTTCATATTTCTCTAAATTATTTATATAACACTTTTTTGTAAATATACTGTTTGGCACAAAAATGTCTCTTTCCTCCGAAGAATCGGCAATTGAAGTGAGCGAGTAGATTTCTTACTAAATGTCAAAAACTACAGTAATATAAAAAATATAAATATGCAGAAACTTAAGCAAAAAGAACCTGGTTGTCGACAATTTGATCTGGTCGTTGCTGGATGCTGTCACATGGAAGTCAAAGTTTTTACGAACGTAAAAATCTACACCGGTTTGAAAAGGAGCGGTCCACAAATTCTGGGTCTGGTTTTTTCAATGTCGTTTATAAACATTTATAACTAATATAAATTTTTTACTACGACCTTTATTATGTTATTATAGCTTTATTACCACACATACATATCCTCTTTATTTTATACGTTTTATTTAAAAAAAAAATTAGGATAAAGTGACGATACAATTAAAACGTTCATTTGATGGTAAGTGCAACGTCTGCCCATAAAAAATGCTGTGTGATATGTGCATTTCTGTGTGACACCACACTGAGCCCAACACCCTGAGACATCAGTTCTTAAGTCTCATATGCCCAGTGATTACGCTAGCTCTCAGTGCCCTTCAAACCGAAACACAGTAATTCTTGCACACTACTGCTTCACGGCAAAATAACTGTCCCTGGGGTGGTACTTACTTAGACGGATTTCTGCATTTTTATTTTCATTGGATAAAGTGATGAAATGAGCGAAACGTTCACCTGATGTTAAGTGCAACGTCTGCCCATAACAAATGCTGTGTCACCCAGAAAATTTCTCTGTGACACCACACTGTGCCCATCACCCTGACACATAAGTTCTTAAGTCTCATATGCCCAGTGATTACGCTAACTCACAGTGCCCTTCAAACCGAAAGACAGTAATGTTTGCACAATACTGTTTCACGGCAGAATAACTGGTCCTGGAGTGGTCCCTACCTAGACAGATTCCTGCATAGGAATCCTACCACCAGTATTATGTCTTCTTAACAAGTTTTTTGTATGTCAGTAATTCATTCATTTTCAGCCATTGTTTTAGAATTTTACTTTTGTAAAATTTTATTGATCTACTTACTACTACCTAAACAGTCTAGTTTTGACCAATTTAAAAATAGGAAACTCTAGCATAATCTACTAGCTTTGATTCTACAAGATACAGTCAGTTTTTTTGTTAATTGAATATATAATATTCCGTACGTACATAATATTTTTATCTACGGATGTTCTCGCAACTCGTGAGGTCTTAAATTTAAGATTACCGTAAATGCTTTTTTTTTGCAAAATATTTTTTTTTAAACAAATCATAATATCTGAAGTAGCTGGCACGGGCTGCGCCGGCCAAAAGATGAGAACAATATTCCATATGAGGCATAATTGTAATCTGTGAGTCTGCATATACTGCCCCCCTTTGCTGAGAGCACGCCATGCTTTTAAGAAGTCAAAATGGTTCGTTATAGGAGCAAGACTAAACTTAATATTACAACGGCAAGGATTTTGATACTAACTGAGAAAACAAATGACAAAGGGTTTCTTTTGGGAGTAAACGAGCAAACCTTTCTTCTTTGGGTTAAAATCGACTCCGTCGGCCATAATCCGAATCTAACAAAATTCCACTTCAGATGAAAGTTTGTTCCGCCACTCGACGTGCTCCCGAGATATATCAGCATGGCAGTGTATAAGGTATCACCAGTGCCACCGTCTGCACAGCAATGAGTGTTACAAACATAGTTATGGAAAACAAACAGAGAAGAAGAAAGAACTTCCCCTTGTGGAACACTAGCACCAAGGTTAAATGATGCGATATGAAAGAAAACTAAATATCTAGCAAGACCCGATCAAAGGCCTTCATTATGTCCAGACTAACTGTCAATACCCAAGGTATCTCAGTCAGGGGGAGCAGGGAGTGACAGCTGTCTCCCCCTAGTCTCGATTCGTTTACCAAATGCCGAGAAAACATACAACAGTATATTTTTCGGTGATGTGATTGCTGTAGCCTTTTTGGCTTTTACAGCTTCATCGAATGTGGTCGAAAATCGGCCCCTCCCCCCTGGCTATTGGCTGGCGACGCTCTTGTCATTTGCCCAGTAATAACACTAACAGTTGTTAATGAATTGAAAACAATGACATCTATTGATCTCGTAATGAATTAGTCACTTGTTTAATAAGGTAAAATGCTCTATTTTCAACTAGTTACTTCTTTGTTGCTCTAATTTAATGATGGTAGTGAATGTTGGGTCTGGCAGAAGAAGTATGAAAATAAGATTAATGCTGTTCAAAAGTAAAGTTTGAGAAGTATTGCTGGAGTGACTTTGATGGACAAACTGAGAAACGACGTGATAAGAGAACGTTGCGGTGTGGTAGAAGATGTAGTGACAAAGATAGAGAAAGGGATGCTTAGATGGTTTGGACACGCAGAGAGGATGGATGAAAGAAGATTGACGAAACAGATTTATGAGGCGAGAGTGAGTGGGCGAGCCGGTAATGGTCGACGTAGGCGAACGTATTACGTTCAGATCGAAATCGTTTTAAGGAAAGGCCACGTCATAAGTACCTGCAACCGACGAGCTTGTATGAAAACACTAATGAAAGTAGAGGAGGCTAAAGATGTGTGTCAGGATCGTAGCAAGTGGAAAGATGTGGTCTCTGCCTACCCCTATGTGAAAGGGGCGTGACTCTATATGTAATTTAATCTAAAAATGTAATGTAAATTTTAAAATATTACCTAGGTACACGAGTCGGACTTACCACCAGGGCGCGTCAATACATGTTACAATAAAACAATTTGCAATCCTAACTTAACGAACGAGTATTTTAATACGATAATATGTCGACACCTCAAAGCATTTAAACATCATTTTATACCATTAAGGTAAATTATCCATTCGACAGCTATCGACATTATTTCCCAAGTCCGTAAACATTAATATTTACAAATTAAATAAAAAACGTACGTTCATTAAGTAAGCCTTAATAAATCTGTGATTTTAATTTTTACTTTAATGACGACAACAAACAATTACATCGACAGTTTACTTAAGTAAAAAATAATATGTGTGTACGTTACAGTGTAACCGGCTAAATCCACAAAAAACTTTAAAAATAATTTAATTAAAGCGTTAAAAAAATGATGTATGTATATGATCTATACATTAAGTATAATCATTGAATAAATATTTTTCCTTAACGACGCAGGTGAGGATGCAAAAACACGACATCGGTAAAATTACTTTAATAGTTATGATTTCATTATTCTTAGTTAATAAAAAACTAAGAAAAACGATAGTGTAGTAGGTAAGTCATAAGGTTACTCGGCCATTAGTACGTTTTAGTTTTCAGTTTATATTAATATTTTTTTGTTCGTTTAGTGTTTATGCAATGGGCTTCTGCGTCACTGTTTGGGGTTTCGTTTCGCACACTGAACAAATGTTTGAATGACCTAAAGATAGCTGTTCAGGATCTAGGTGTTACTTACATCTATAAACGCAGCCACTATACAAGAGAAATCCTAGTGTGAAGTATCATATTTTAAATTAAGTAAAATAAAAATTATCCGCAAGTATTAAAAATGTAATACTTGTAATAATTTTTATCCACCTATAGCTGTACATACTAGGCCCAGTGGTTAGACGCGATGGACAGTTGCTTGTTAGGAAGCACATGACTTATACCACCAAAGCCAGTGCCTTTAACATATATACGAGGGTGGATTGAAAAGTACTCGGCCTAACACAGATCCATTCAATTCTAAAAATCAAATCTACCCACATTATTTAGTTCAGTTCAGACTAGTTCATTGTGTGAAGTTCGAAACGTGTGCGATAATTAGTTGTGATTTTATAAATTTATTAACAAAGTAATCGGTCATAATTTCCGCGTATGGAGCAAATCGAGCAGCGTGCCGTCATTAAGTACCTCCATAAGAAGGGGCTATCATCAAAAGCCATCCATGATGACATGGTCAGTACATTAGGCGATTGTGCTCTGTCATATTCATCCGTCAAAAAATGGATAGCAGAATTTAAGCGTGGTAGAGAGAGTGTGGAAGATGAACCCCGCTCTGGAAGGCCTTCGACGTCAACTACTGACGAAAATATTAAAAAAGTACTTGATTTAATAATGGGAGACCGCTGATTAAAAATTAGAGAGATAGCCGAGATTATAGGCATCTCTTATGAACGAACTCAAAACATCATTGTCAACGAGTTGGGTTTCCACAAGGTGTCTGCGAGGTGGGTTCCGCGACTGCTTTCAGTTGAACAAAAAAGGACGGATTGACTATTTCACGCGACTGTTTGGAGTTATTTGAAGCCGATGCAGATGATTTTTTGAATCGTTTTGTTACTATGGACGAAACATGGGTTCATTACTGTACACCGGAATCAAAACAACAATCAAAACAGTGGAGAAGACCTGGTTCACCACCCCCTAAAAAGGCAAAGTCGATTTTGTCGGCAAATAAGGTGATGGCTTCAGTATTCTGGGACTCGAAAGGTGTGATTATGATTGATTATCTTGAAAGGGGTCAGACTATAAACTCTGATTACTACTGCACCTTACTACGTCGTTTACGAGAGGAAATAAAAGAAAAACGTCGAGGAATGCTCAGAAGAAAAGTCCTGTTTCATCAAGATAACGCCCGTGTTCACACGTCAGTACAGTCAATGGCTGGAATTCACAACTGTGGCTTTGAACTGTTACCGCATCCGCCGTATTCACCTGATCTGGCACCATCAGACTTCTTTCTGTTCCCTAACCTAAAAAAGCACTTGGGAGGTCAAAGAGTTTCGACAAACGACGAGGTCAAAGCAGCTGTAGACGCATATTTTGACTCTAAGGAAGAATCATTTTTTTTTAACGGTCTAAATGCTTGGAAGGGGAGGTGGCAAAAGTGTATTGAACTTGATGGTGATTATGTAGAAAAATAAAAATATAACTGATTTAGTATGAGTTTATTTTCTTGGTTAGGCCGAGTACTTTTCAATCCACCCTCGTATCATTTAAATTATTATGAATATATTAATAATTAAAAGCATATAAGTACAGTACTTATAACTATCCTACCTTGGCCTATCTTGACGCCATTTAAACTATTCTACTTTATTGATTCCACATTTTACTGTGCACACAAAAAATCGAATAGTATAAAAGGAATTATGGAGATTATTATAATACAGTTTCGTGTAACAATAGACGCAACTATAATGCCAAACTGCAGCAGAGCCTCCATATATAACTACGTTTTGTATAAGCTAGCTAAAAAGCTGCAGCGTAATATGTAACAAGAAAAAAGTCTAATTAATATTTATAGACCAAAATAGCTTGTTTATTCTTACGGCCTTACAGCAGAAAGTGTTAAGAAATATTGCTATGGGAAAATGCATCTAGTGACGAAACTTTTTACTTTACTTTATTAACAATGGTAACTCTAAAATAAAATACACAAAGCATAGTTTGTAAATGAATTTTAAAATTATTTATTGTAGTAATAATAAGTTTAGAGAAGAATGCAAATATAATTAATTAACGAAGAATGCAAATATAAATATAAAAAGGACTTTGAAATTAGTGATGTGTGCAAACTATAAGAAATTTGATTGGCTTCAAGCAAGCAATATTTTCATTCGTAATCAAGAAGTCTTGAAGAGTCTGCTACAACATACATGGAAATTTGAATAATTTTACCGCATGGAAATGAGAGGTGATTGCTTCCAGGCTTTCAATTGAAATAGAAAAAAATCAAGAAACTTTTTATTTCTACAGTATTTTTAAAAGTTGCAATCAAATTATAGATTGTGTTTATGGTAACAACTTCATTTTTTAACTAGTAACACTTATTCATCGAGTCAAATAAGCAAATGTCATACGGCATATCTCTACAGTTTTAGCAAAGAAGTAAAAATTATGGAAAACTGAATTGAAATCAAAAAGTAATGTATTCTTAGTGATCGTTGTATACCGTTAATAAACCGGATATATCATGTCGGCTACAGAACAACCGGATCTTTTATTTTTTGACACCTTTTCCCATGACACGAGTGAGGTGAGAGACATAATTCTATTCATTTATACCCGGTATACACTATAGAGACCTTTATTAATTTATTCTTTAAAATAAACTTACTAAAAATATATATTATAACCATAACATAATATATTGAACATGCAATTGCAAATTAACTCGTCATAGCCTCCAATACTAGTAAACACATTCTTTATCATTATTTGTTTGAAAATGATAAAACTACTGTTTCAAATTTAATTTAATATAATTTTCAACAACGCTTAATCTACGATAGAATCAGGTTTCGCTTTAAGATAATGCATTGTGCAAAATTAATATTTTACCAATATGTTATATATCATCATCATCATTTCAGCCTGTCACTGGCCCACTGCTGAACATAGGCATTCCCCTTATATTGCCACAAATATATGTATATGAATAAAATATTGTCATAAGTTTTTTTTATATGGAGCTTTGTTGGTTGAAAAATCTTCAGTAGGTCTTCAAGTAAAAAACATGTTATTGTTTAATAATATAATTAATATTCATATTAAGTGGTAGTAATCTTTTTGCGTTTATATGGAATTGCCGATTGTTGTGGACAAGTTTCTGCATTAACATCAAAGTTATTAACTTGGTAAAAAAAATAAGTTATGATTATTTTGCTACAAAAATTAGCATCTGATACCTGAGTAAGAAGCAGAGGGGTGTGGGGGGTGGAAAAAAATCCCCTCAGCATCCTGCAAAAATGTAATTTTTAAGTTATTATTTTGGAAAATCTTAACATGGATTTGGATGGCCTAAGGAAAGGATGTTATCCATGCTAATTACATGCTATTATATCAAAATTAAACAACTTTTTTAATTAATAATATATTTAAAACCTAATAATTATGTTTTTTCTGAAGAATCTCTTCACTGCTGTACATTAGGACACAATCCTTTGGGTATGAGTGCCATCTTCAGCAGCAAAAAGTTGGTCACTTGGCAATCAATGCAGAGTGGCCAACTTTTTTGTGCACATAGTTATGATCTGCTAAACAATCATAAGCGCTATTAGTCTGTGTGACCTCTGGTGGCCACTTCAACATGCTTTTGAATGAGTGACACCTGCACTTCAGCTGACATAATCTTGTTTGGACACAGCCTCAAATCTTCTGATCCTTCTTCGATTGGGCCTTGCCAATGGCCTTATTTAATGTCTTGAAACAATGTATAATAAAATTATTGTTAGTGATAACAATTTTCCTGTTGAAGTTTTCTTTCTAGAATGGAAAGAGGGATTAAGGGTTTATATCTCGGGGTGCCTCGCTAGAAGATTAGCTTGTTATTCCTATAAAAGCTTCGAGCTATATATTTTTTATACACTAAAGGTAGAGGATTACTAACCACAATACTATCCAAATTATTATATATTTAGTTTCTACAAAAATGATTAAAATCGCCTCGCCAACAATAAAATGTAGGCTGAAAAATTTGAGCTGGACCCCAACAATTATTTTCCCTTCCTACTGTCCCTACTCACCTTTACTACCTATGAAAGTATCAGACGGTAAAATTTTGGCAGAAAAAGTGAGGTAAAACTAGATTTTACAAAAAAAATATCGTAACAACTTAATAAATGTACTTCTCTGCGCCGGGTACAGGCGCCCGATATCAAGCTTATGTGACAAGAAGCTAGGCTTGAGGTGCAGAGTCAGAGACAAGCACACTGGAACCAGTTATTGGTTATCCTGCACAAAGATTGGCTCTGGCTGGGATTCCAACCAAGGATCCACAGCATAGTCATGTACTCTGACCACTAGGCTGTGAATTAAAACTAAAATCATACAATCTTAATAAAGTAGAAAGTAATTTATATTTGAATATGGATTATAGAATTTCTAAAAAATATATACAATATTGTAATATATCCATCAAGATATAGTGTAGATATAGTGAGTTGCACAAGAATAGTGTAATGTGAATGTCTCTTTCTAAATTATACTTTTACATAGTTTTTCCTTTCTTCACATATTTCATCATTAGCCACATGGTTGTCACTAGAGAAACTAAAGAAAGCCAGAAAAAGATAATGAAAATTGAAAACGATCAGAATAAGGGAAAGTAGGCACAGTTCTGCAGAATATGCTATACTGGTGGAAGGATTCCTATGCAGGAATCCGTCTAGGTAGGTACCACCCCAGGGCCAGTTATTCTGCCGTGAAGCAGTAGTGTGCAAACATTACTGTGTTTCGGTTTGAAGGGCACTGAGAGCTAGCGTAATAACTAGGCATATGAGACTTAAGAACTGATGTCTCAGGGTGACGGGCGCAGTGTGGTGTCACACAGTAATTTTCTGAGTGACACTGCGCTTGTTATGGGCAAACGTTACACTTACCATCAGGTGATAGTTTCGTTCGTTCCGTCACTTTTATGAAATAAAAAAAAGAAATAAAAAGATATGGTAACTATACAGAGTTCATCATCTCAAGCCGTGTTCGTTTTATAAATGTTTTAATTATAGGTAACTAAGGGAAATGTCAGAAAATTCTTGTGGTTCTTTTAAGCAGTGAAATAGTTCAGATGGCAGAATAAAGGTAATGAGTCAAAAGTTCTACATGTCTGACAATGCAATTACCAATCAGCCTAGAGTGGTGATTATAGAAACTTCGTAAAGAGATGCAAATATCCAGTTCATAACTATGACTTTCATAATACATATTGATGTGTTAGAGAAATAAATTAAAGTATAAAGTTACGTAATTTTACCATATTTTGTTGCAGGAACTGAATTTGGATTTAGTACAATTTCCAAAATCAGTATATGTGAGGGAGATCCGCATCATACCGTTAGGTGCTAGGGTAGAAGGGGACTTTCCCGGTGGCGTCCGCCTGGGCGCTACGAACCCAACAAAATTTCACATTGATTTTTTTGTTAACGATCTGAGTAAGCCTGGTGCATCGACATTTGAAGCTCTGGGAAGTTTGGATTATTGCCAAAATGGACAAATACACATGGAATGTGCGACATCAGTGGATCAGCCTCGAATACCGACAGATGGCCTAGTTCTTAGAGGTATGTTAATATGCTTGTTTTGATTTACTATTTGTATAAAAAGTGTGTTTGTTTACTTAGCCTTTTTGCTAGTTTCTAGAATTTGGTATGTATAGTAATTGATGCTATCTTTTTTGTAGGATGGTACACTACAATTACCCTCGCGGTTTACGGCAACTTGACTCAAGTCTTAAGTGATACTCCTGTCGGTACTAATCCGCCCCCAACTGTGCAACGCCAACCAATTACTCGTGAAGTTGCCACAGTAGCGCCAACTGTTTCGCAACCGGCCGGATTGGAATCAGGACGGATCCAATCCTATACCCTCTTATACCGGAAATGTTGCCACGGGCAATCCTGATACGTACGGGCCTACCACTTACCCAGAAAATTACGATAGTCAGATGTATAGAAATGATTATTATAACAATGAGCCACCAAAAGACCCAAGGACTTACCACCATTTGGATGATAACGACTGGGAAAAAGACCGAAGAGATTTAAGTTGCGAAAGGGATGGGGACAGGATTCGGCATAGCCCTCGTTCTATGGAAATTGACAGAGAGAGGGATAGAAGAGACGGAAGGAGTCGTAGAAGATCATTAGACCGAGGAAGAAGCCGCGATTCGTCACGCCATAGAGAGAGGAGTCGTGAACTTGATAGAATAGAGCGTTTACACTCTAGATCAAGAAGCAGGGATAGAGATTATGTCGTTAAAGGAGAGTATAGGCAATTAAGTCGTTCTAGGTCGCATAGTCTCGATAGAGATCGGATGAGGGGCTTGTCCAACGACCGTGACTGGGATAGAGGATCATATAAAAAAGATGACTATCGTCGTCATAGGGATATTTCGTACGACAGGTCACGAGGTGGTTCTTATGAACCGCGTTCCCCGTATGAAAAAAGGCCTTCATCTTATGAGCGCAAAATACCATATGATAAATGTGGACCATCATATGAGAAACGCTTATCGCCTTATGATAAACGTAGCTCGTCTTATGAACGGCGCGCTCCGTCATATGAAAAACAATCTTCATATGACAGAAAAAGACATTCTCCGTACAGTCGTATGAGAGGCTCCAGTTACGGTAGTCGATCACCAAGTCGTGACGATTCTAGGAAGCGGCCTAGAACTCCTCCTGGAGAAGCAGTAAGACGACCATTATCGCCAAGAGAAGGGGACACTTCCAGTCCAATTAATTCGATAAGGTCGGAAGAAGGAGTTGACTACGACAGAAGCGGTAAACAAATTCCGCGTATCGATTTCTATCACCAAAGTTATCGCCACAAGAGTTCCTATTAGAAGTCCATCGCAGGAAGTGGATAATACTTATACCGAACCGCAGCCGCATTCAAGTCTAGTTACTGTTCAAATTGTTGACAATGCAGCTGCCAAAGTAATGGATTCACCTGCTCGTATTCCAGAAGAAGAGAAGTCTATGGATGCCGAACAATTTGAGCCTATCTTGTCTGATGAAGATATATGTGATGATCCTTGAGGGACCACCGTTTATGGAAGTGGATTATGACGTTAACGAAGTATTGCGGCGTAGATGACATTATCAAGTATTACAATCCGTTTAAAGCTGAATGGAATAAGTATGAATACATGAACAAGGTTCATTTTCTCTCCAACCGTAAGACAGAGGGCTGTTAAGGACGTATTAAATGCAAGTTTCCAGGAGCTATGTAATTCTAGTGTAGATCTTTTAAAAATTTCTGAATTAACCAAACTGGCGAGCAAACGTGAACAAAACTTTCTTACTAGTACGTTTACAGAAATTGATAACACTTCTAGAGAAGATTGGGTGCACCAGTGCGAACAGTTATTTGTGTCCTTGACAAACGTTTGTAAACATTCCGACATTATTTTGCGCATATTTTGCTGTCGCGACAAAACTGATGCCCCTGATGAGTTTTTTGACATTTATAATTTTCTCATTGCATTCATCAAAATTGGCCTAAACTTTGATTTTGCTTTGACCCAACAACAACCAACTTACAAAATAAGGCATATGAAATGTGGTATTCGTCTTGCAGAAGCGTTGTTATCTCATCGCCATAACGGTCGCTGTTATGGAGGTCTTGTTGAATAATAACATAAATATACCAATGCTGCTTATGGAAATGTACTCCAAAGAATACATGGCCCTGAGTATAAGACTAATGATTTTAAAATCATTAAACGCCTGCCTGTCTTCTAAAATATCGATAAAACACTTTATGAAAGAAATGATGTTTCCAAAATTCGATAAAAATGAAAACGATGCCACTAGAAAACCAGTAAACGGATACCAAGCCCTAATAGCAATAATGCAAACTAATCCGCTCGCAAGACTAAAGTTTTCATTGAGTTCATTAATAAAGAAATTAAATATTTACGAAGTGTTGGGAAAGTTGCACGATTTAGTTTTTAACTTTAATAAAACGGCAGCTGAAAGTAACAAAAATGAAGATACTGAACTATCTGAAAGTGATACGGAGTTTGTAATTAATTCCTTGGAAGAGGTACTGTATATGTACCGTTCCCAATGCTTCCATATGTCCCAGCCAAAGCGTTTCCTTCCGGTTTCAGCCCAATTTGAGATCAATAAAGAATGCTCAAACGAGATACTTTTAGAGTTTTTCAATATTCATCGCACTCTTGAAGTTTGTCTTTATTTACTTACGTGTCCAACTACCTGCAACAACTTGGTGGTTACTAGCCCAATCCACGATTTGATTAATGAATTGGTCCACTCACAAAATGGCCTCGACTTTCTTTACGAAAATATGAAAATAAGTGAACTTTTATTTAAAACTCTGACATTGCCTTATGGTCAACAGAACTCTGAAGAATCTATTTATCCTCACGATTTGAGCAATTACAGTGAGTTGCAAATTTTAGGGCTCGAACTGGCTTATAGACTGAAGGCTTTGTATTATTTACAATCTATATGTGACTTACAAGCGGGAACAGCCGATGAGAATGAACTGATTGACAGATTGCAGTCCCTGTACTGTCTTAGTTTCGGAAGCATCGGAAAAGTTGCCGTACCTAATATCATCGTTATGGACGATAATGCTGAGTGTTTGATGGAAGTGTTTGAAAGTGACATAAAGAATAAAAACAAAAGTGATTCACCATCTAAGCAGAAATCACCAGCTAAAGGGTATGCGATAGAACTGATTGTCTCTGCTGTTAGGTTTTCTGCAAATGTACCGTTTTTAAAGAAATATGGACAGAGATTGTTGAATGTATCCAAGGAACATGACAAATTTGAGCCTAGCGTGTCCAGTGTACTGCAAGAAGTCATTCCTTATCTGAAACCTGCTGAAAAAATGAATCTCTTTACAGGAGACGACATGGCAGAGTGTGTTGAGATGTTGAAAGTGAGCTCAGAACACTCACCTGATTTACCTGGCGAGTTGACAACTTGCTTAAGAATTTTGCGTCATTTTTGTATATCGGATTACGAGAAGAATGTTTCAATAGTCACAGAGTCGCCTACGGAAGAATATGTGGAATTGAAGTACAAGTATAACATTTTGCAACTTTTTTCGTTAGATGGTGTTGCCCATTTAGTTGGTATTCTTGACCGCTTGGCTACACATTTCGAACAACCGAGTATGCACACATCGTTCTTCGCTTCAATAAAGGGATTACAATTAGCTCAGATTTTGCTCCCATGCCTGCGGCTTTTAGACGAAATGTTGGCAAGGGTGGTTCGGTGCCGTGGCCCGCGGTTCCGGGATTTGACAGCCGCTCCTATTTTATTGAAAACCTATGGAATGGTTAAAGCGTACCCTGTGGGGTCTATTGGGTTTAGAACCGCGTCTAAGGCCGCAGAAGCATCCGTTAAAGCACTTCTTGCTTACGCTCAACCAATAGCTGATGACGCAAATGACGGAGATTCCATACGGCGTGGGCCATGGACGTCTTTGTGTTCTGAAGTGATACAATATACTATGACCGCACCTTATACGTTCGTTTCAGGTCTTTTAGTATTTTCTGAGCTTTTACCCCTACCGTTACCGATGCAAACGAAGACTGCACCAACTGCAAGAGAATTAGAAGATGCGGCGAATGAAAGAAGACTGTGGTCTGCTCATTTGCACGCCCTGACGAACGATTTGACGGATATGATCCAAATAATATGTATGTCTACATACAGACCAGTAGTGCACATGCTTAGACGTGTTTGCGTGCAAATTGCTGATTTGGCACCTAACACAGCTGCTACTGTAGCTCGAGCTGCGGTTGGAGCAGTCATTAGAGAGTTGAAGCCTGGGGAACCATCAACGCCTAGCTCCGCAAGAGTATTAGGTTTTCTGGCTTGTCTGGTATCTCACGCGCCTGTTAAATGTGCGGTCTTACATACAATGAATAGCGGCGGACCCAAGTCAAATGAGGTACAAGCGGCTTTATGTGGAGTTCTAAATTTGTCCAATTCATCAAGTGAACAGGCGGCCGCGCAGGAATTCGCTGCTCATGCTTTAGCAGCCTTTTGTGACGCGGAAGTCACGTTAACTCCTATGAACTCTTCGATAGATCTTTTATTGGCAAATTCTTTACCAAATAAAGATGCATTGAATGCATTCCTTGAAGCTAGCGCGGTCTGTCTCGAGTCAACAACTAAGACGTATGCTGTTGCCTCTTCTGTTTTGCGTGCTTACTTCGTGCTGACGGAGCATGAACACGGATTCCAGCATTTCAGAAAGTTTGTATCGAAAAAGCGAGAAGCTCTCGGAAGGTATTTCAGATGGGCTATGGATTGCTTAGGAGAAGACAGGGCCGAATGTTTGAACTTGTATATCGATTTGATAAGAATTTTGAGAGTAGAGGACGGAGAAGGACCAGTCGGAAGGAAGAGTTTACTGTCGATAAGAGAGATGGCAGATATGGTCGGTTACTCAGAGTCTGATCAGAATCATCCTGTATTCACTTTGGAAAAAGTGCTGAGGGTTCGTATCTTATACTACTTTTATATTGTTTTTGGCTTTTGTTATTATGTATATACAAAATTTCAGTCAGACCAGAGTCGTTTACCATACCAACATGATATGTAAAAAAGAAATCCGTACAATAATAAAAATCGCAGAATGGCCAGCGTGACCAAATATGAGATCCTAGTATATCCATCAGCGACCCTTATATAAATCGCGAACATAATATTACAATTCAATTATCCTAAACTTCCATTTTCTGTTTCCAGAAAATAATTTCATATAAAATATGTGTAAATTATATACTTCTTTTATACTGACCATATTGTTCTCTAATGTTATCTACATTAATGATTCCAGGACCGTAACTCCGATGATGACGCGATAGCCAATGCTAGTTTCTTGGCTGCTCAGCTTCAGAAACTCAAATCAGCTGACGAACCACCAACAGACGTACCGGATACTATACTACCAGCCCCGGAGTCCTTAGTGGCTCAGTTCGCGGCCCGCACGATGTATACTATAAGCGATGCTAGCGATGAACGGTTAACAAGTAGTTATTGGTTGAACTTACCGTCGGCCAGTGGAGAAGATGATGTCAATGATAATGAATTGGTATGTCATCGAAACAGTTACTATCTACTCTTTCCAGTCTACTCGCTACTACCTTATCACAATTGAGACTTTAATAATGCATCAGTCTCTTCTCCAATCTTATGGTTTAGGTGTTACATCGAATACGGAAAGATGAGGATGATTGATTGTCTCTGTGTTTTCAAAGTCAAAGTCACTATTGAATTAAGGCTTAGTTAAAGCTTATGAACGTAAGACCTCAGAGAAGAACCGGCATGAAACTCTGGGGTCTTTCTTTTTTCAATTCCATATTACGTTTAGTTGTTTGAGTCGATTCCATTGAGTTATTTCCAAACATTTTTGACCTCTATATAATGATCTATTTTATAATACGCTTTATCTAATAATGTCTTCTTGACAAGTTTTCAGGTCTAGGTCTAAAATCTATGTCCGATTTTAGACCTACACCTGAGAAAAGACTCACTAGTTTTAGCCAAACTAAACATAGGAACGTTTAGCGCGTCGCCTCGACGAATTCTAAAGTCAGGGTTAGATTTGCGCTAATACTTATGGGAATATAATATATCCAGCGCCAGGTGATGCTGGGAATTTGAGAATCTGTCATCCAATCTCTATCCGTGGGTGTTGTAACAAAGTACAAAGTCTAATAATATCTGGCCCGCAAAATTTCATGGTCTTCGAACGATGGACGGCATAACCATCTCAATTGTAACAGATACCTAAATTATCCAGACCAGTGACGGTCAACAGCGTCTAGTGTCTTGAACTGCGTTCGCAAATCCGCTTGCCAAGCGTGGTGTTTAGGAAAAATATCTGCCAACTCGTGCAAGGCCTTATTTCCAACAGTGCGCTTCTTACAGGCCGATGAAGACAGACGTCATCGTGGTCGAAATCGGTCAGGTTGTCATATTTAATTATTCATAAGAGGAGTATACACTATTAAATCATCAGTCATCCATGTATAATGACAGCGTGGAATGGTAGTGAAAATAGCTGACTTCTACGCCGCAGGTCCTGCACTAGTGCAAAAAAAAATTGTTGCTTTTCGGTTTTGTTGTGTTCTGCTCCCCGTGTCTCTGAGACGAGCAAAATGTTCATCTCATGGCAAGTGCAACGTCTGTCCGTAACAAATACTGTTTTACCCAGGTAAAATCTGGGTGTAAGGACTCTGCGCTCGTCCCCTTGAGACATCAGTTCTTAAGTCTCATATGCGGTGCTAGCTACCTAGACGGATTCCTGCATAGGATTCCTACCACCAGTACATCCTAGCCTATCTCCGATCTTATCGCATGAGCGTTACATTGGGCGCGGGTAGGTTAGGGCTAGTGATCTCTGAGACTGTGTACAATTGTGGCACTATAATATCTTCTCCACAACTTTCGACAGTACTCTGAAGCTGTCTCCACCGTCGAAAATCGTCCAGGTGGATATCCATAGTGAGCGTGGGAACCGGTAATCCGATTACCGGCAAAAAGGCATTGCATCATAGTCCTCAGGAAAGACCACATACCTAAATCTTGATACTACATATATCAGGAATCGATGTGTCCATGGGCTTCAGTGCCTTTTTAGCATTTGGTGGACTACCGTATATTTCTGACTATAAGACGCACCGGACGATAAGACACACTTCAATTAGCAAGATAATTTTTAGAAGAATATATTGTAGTGTAATGTCTGATCATAATTTTTATTTATTAGAATAGAATATTTTTTATTCAATATAGATAATTTACATAATACTATTTGAACGGGTTCGCAAAGAAATGCCTCTGTCCTGGGAAGAACCAGTTAGAAACCCAGCGGGATTTTTTTTCAGTCATTTTAAAAATAATGTACGATTACAGCAGTATTATAAAGATATAGAAATAGCTTGGCAACGATCACCTTATTCCCAGGGGTTATCATCAACCATTTATTTAAAAAAGTTATTGTTTAATAAATAATTTGAACTTTTTGATTGAATGACTTTGTGCACTTTCTGGGATTTTGTTGTGAAAACGTATACATTGTCCCATGAAAGAGTTACTGACTCTGTGAAGTTGAGTGGCATAATTGTTCACGTAACTCATACTGGCAATATTCAGTTCATCTGCAATCTCGGTACTATCTCTCGTTTCGACTCGTTTTACGCTCATTTGTCTAATTTTAGATTAAATATTTAAATAAAACTACTTTTTTACGGATTTTATCGCGTTTAATTTTGAACTATTTTTACCCGACGTTTCGGACGCTTTACAGCACCCATGGTCACGGGCTATGACATCGGGACAACTGTCACCTCAGTCCCCCCGTGACCATGGGTGCTGTAAAGCGTCCGAAACGTCGGGTAAAAATAGTTCAAAATTAAACGCGATAAAATCCGTAAAAAAGTAGTTTTATTTAAATGTGTAATATTCGCGTAAATAAAAGAAAACATTATTTAGATTAAATATTTATAAAAGTAATTCTCATAAATCGTATTAAAGCTACGATTACAATATAAGCCTATTACTAGCTGTCGACGATCATAGACAAAGAGTGTAGATAAATCGGTGATTCCCCGCTTGTCTTTAGATAACTTGCGTCATACTTACCTTTAGTGGCGTACCATATTTTCCTGACTATAATAAGTACCTTAAATTTAGAGATGGCTTATTAGATAAAATATTTTAATGTTACCGTGCGGTAGCGGCTTAAGAGAGTCTACCACCCCATCTCATCCCGTGGGTGTCGTAAAAGTCGACAGAGGGAAAATAAAACCAGGAGTTGGGCAGCAGCATCTTCCTGGAACATCTCAATAAATAAACTGCGGTTGCCAAAACGCTTGCCAAGAGTGGCAAATATGGCAAAATGCCCCCAAAATGAGAGCGACAAACTTTTGTGGCAATCTATGGGGGAGGCCTATGTTCAACAGTGGACTAGTAATAGGCTGAAGTGATGATGATAATGATAAGAAAATTTTCAGTCCATTATTATTCGTAAAAAGGCGCGTCTTGTAGTCCGAAAAATACGGTATGATTTAATGTTGGAAACGTTACTTTTACTGAGAGAAGTGCGTGCACGTGCCTTTATGCCCTTACATATGTGTATAAAGTGAGTTTTGCGTGTCTGTGCGCAGGTGTCGTGCGACGTGGTGCAGCTGGCCAGCCTGCACCTCGGCGGTGCAGACGCGCTGGCTGCCGGCGTGCGGCGGCTGGCCGGCGTGCTGGACGCACGTGCCGACGCACTGCCCGCCGACAAGCGGCCCGCCGGTGAGTGCCTACGCATGATATTCGACTTACCGCCATACGTGTCAGAAGATTAAATCGACTGTTTCGTGACTTGATTAATTTTGCGAATCATCATCAGCTAAAATCTTTACGTTTATTTTGTTATTATTAGATAAAGTGCTAGCTCAATACGCATTATATTATAAGTAAAGTAAGTAAAGTAACAGCCTAATAATGTCCCACTGCTGAGCAGAGGCCTCCTCTTATTTCTGAGAGGATTTTGGAGCCGGGAAGAGTCCGCCACGCTTCTCCAATGCGGGTTGGCGGTTGGCTTCACATATCCTCGAAATATTTCTATTCCTCGGATATGCAGGTTTCCTCACGATGTTTTCCTTCACCGCTAAGCACGTGGTAAATCAGCACTTAAAATTGTAGAACAATTTAGAGGTGCTGGCACCGGGGATCGAACCCAGGTTACTCGCTTACTATGAAATTAAAGGCGAGCACCAGGCCCCTGAGCTACCACGGCAATACATTATATATAATTATATAATGTATTGCCGTGGTGGCGGCTTAAGAGAATCTACCACCCTATCTCATCCCGTGGGTGTCGTAAAAGTCGACAAAGGGAAAATAAAAACCAGGATATGGGCAGCAGCATCTTCCCGGAACATCTGAATAAATAAACTGCGGTTGCCAACCCGCCTGCCAAGCGTGGCAACTAAGGTAAAATCCCCCCAACTGTGAGCTACAAACTTTTGTGTCAAACTATCGGGGAGGCCTATGTTCAGCAGTGGACTGATGATAGGCTGAAATGATGATGATGATGATGATGATGATGATGAAAGATAATATTATATTCACTACAGTATTAAAGGTTTGTGTATTTGCAATGCGTATTTAGTGTTGTATTTATAATATAGCTACTGTAACAGGAATCGGATAAGTTAATGAACTGCAACGCAATGACCACGTGAGATATTCGTAAGTTAGAACTGATACCGTTTGTTTTCTTTAACTTTTTTTATTGGAAAAAGTAACGAAACGAACTAATCGTGCACCCAATGAATATTCCTCAACCATTTTAAGTGAAAAGGGCGTAACTGTATGTATATGTTAACATTTATAGACTCCAAATTGCTGCTTCCGGACTTAGACAAAAAGGTTGAAATATATTATGATCAAAAAAACCGATGGCATTGATTATAAACTTACAATAGTTTCGTTATATTGTAGATTAACTAAATGTAACGATTGATAAGTTCGTCGCATTTAACATTGACTATGAAAGTGCATGCCTTCTCACAAAAATCTTGCAAATAGACACCAACTTCTATGTCGTTGCAAGCAAATAATCAGGCACTCTTCAGGGATCACATCTTGGCCCCCTGTTGTTTATTATTCAGCTTTGGTCTCGAATTGAATTTTCCAATCATTGTACACTTTCAGGAGCACTTGCTGCATAATAAACTATGAATCTATCAATTTGTAGTTATTTGTGTTAAATACATGTGTAATGTTTAGACGTTACAGCAGTCTATTTTAAATAAATAATTGTTATTAATACTTGAAACGTAGTAACTAACAACAAGTAAATCATCGTAATACTTTTCACAGTTTTAATTGCGGTATTTTATTCGATAAATATGTTTTGTTCGTCAGTCGCGTTGAGCCGTGTGCGCGCCGAAGGCGGCGCTGACGCTTTCCGCTCGCGCCCGCCCAACACTTCGCGCCCGCCCTCGCTACATGTGGACGACTTCACCGCCCTGCACCAGCCCTACCCCTCGCTCAGGTACAGCAACACGTTGCTCCCGCCCTCGCTTTTAGGGGACTTTACCGCCCTGCACCATCCCTTCCCCTCGCTTAGGTACAGCAACACGTGGCGTCCGCCCTCGCTTTTCGAGGACTTTACCGCCCTGCACCATCCCTTCCCCTCGCTCAGGTAAAGCAACACGTGGCGCCCGCACCCGCTACATCGGGACTTCACCGCCCTGCACCATCCCTTCCCCTCGCTCAGGTACAGCAACACGTGGCGCCCGCCCTCGTTTTACGAGGACTTCACCGCCCTGCACCAGCCCTACCATTCGCTCAGGTACAACAACACGTGGCGCCCGCCCTCACCTTTCGATAACTTCACCGCCCTGCACCAGCCCTGCCATTCGCTCAGGTACAACAACACGAGGCGCCCGCCCTCACCTTACGATGACTTCACCGCCCTGCATCAGCTCTGCCATTCGCTCAGGTACAACAACACGTGGCGCCCGCCCTCACCTTTCGATAACTTCACCGCCCTGCACCAGCCCTGCCATTCGCTCAGGTACAACAACACGTGGCGCCCGCCCTCACCTTACGATAACTTCACCGCCCTGCACCAGCCCTGCCATTCGCTCAGGTACAACAACACGTGGCGCCCGCCCTCACCTTACGATGACTTCTCCGCCCTGCATCAGCTCTGCCATTCGCTCAGGTACAACAACACGTGGCGCCCGCCCTCACCTTACGATAACTTCACCGCCCTGCACCAGACCTGCCATTCGCTCAGGTACAACAACACGTGGCGCCCGCCCTCACCTTTCGAGAACTTCACCGCCCTGCACCAGCCCTACCACTCGCTCAGGTACAACAACACGTGGCGCCCGCCCTGGCTGCATGGGGACTTCACTGGACGTCTCCAACACCCTAGTTCCATGTTGAGATATGGGTCGATTAACTTTCTCAATTCTTCAAATTGACAAATCTGGATTTTCATCATATTATTTAAACGATCAGCAGTTCCTATGTTCAGCAGTCGACTAGTGATAGGCTGAAATGATGATGATGATTTAAATGATCTGAAAATCACCACTGAAGTCTAGTAATGTATCAAAAAAGTATACATTTGATATCGGGTTTTACTTATGAACGAGTTACGAACACGTGGTAGGTCACAGAAGCAGTGTACATTTGCCACATGCTCGGTGATGAAGCAATACATCTGGGAAAAACCGGAAATGTCGTAGAAATAAAAAACAGAATTTGAGTAAAAGTCAATCTCATCCCACTTACTTATTAAAATTATGTGCCCAATTGTGGGACAACTAAAGGCCATTTCTTTTATTAGCTCGACCCTGTATGTAACTAACAGTGTAAATAACAACATTTGTCAATTCAATTTTCACCCACATCCAGCTGTTACGGATCGAACGGCAGTGCAATAATTTCTAGATATCTAGTACCTGGAATTCTCACCAGGACCATCAGCTCTTTTCAGTGTTTAGACTTTTATATTATTATTATATTTAATGTTAAATCGATTGCTCCGTGATTGTGCACTGTAGTCTGTTTGTGTGTGTGCAGGGGCGCGCGGCGGGCTGCGGGCGCGGACCGCGGACGCTTCGCCAGCGCAGCACCGCCGCACGCACACTACCGACAGCTGTGAGTACACACCACACTACACACCACACCATATCACACTACTGTTACATTTCCACTGGTGGTATGATTCCGTTTAGTAGGTCAAGCAGTAGTGTGCAAAAATTGCTTTGTTTTGATAGTGTAATTAATTACTGGTAATGTAAGACTGGTGGTAGGATTCCTATGCAGGAATCCGTCTAGGTTGGTACCACCCCAGAGCCAGTTATTCTGCCTTGAAGCAGTAGTGTGCATGCATTACTGTGTTTCGGTCTGAAGGGCACTGAGAGCTAGCGTAATCACTGGGCATATGAGACTTACGAACTTATGTCTCAGGGTGACGGGCAGAGTGTGGTGCTACACAGAAATATTCTGAGTGACACAGCATCAGTTATGTGCAAGCGTTGCACTTACCATCAGGTGAACGTTTTGCTCGTCGCGACACTATCCAATAAAATAAAAAAAAGAACTGGTGCCTCAGAATGAGAATCGCAGTGTGGTGGCACACAGATGTGTTCTGGATGGCACAGCATCTGTTATTGGCAGTGGTTGTACATGTCTTTGATTTGCTCGTCTCGTCATTTAATTCAAGCAGCATACACGTTGCGCACTCCTTGCACACAAACCTGGAATATCATTTACTAAGATCCGCACAAGTGTAACTTCTTAGAAAAAGTTACGCCTTTAGCGGATGATGTCCCAAAGAAAAAGGGTTAAAAAGGGGAAAAAGGGGCGTTGTCTGATCTTATACTATACACAAGATTTAAGGTAAATAGAGTAACAAGCTGGAAGGGGGTAGAAGTACCCACCAATAGAAGTAACGTTCACTATAGGGTCTAATAAAAATACGCACAATAAAGTTTCATAGGAAATTATGTATCTACACGATTTTTTTTGCGATTTTAGTGTTTGTTACATTGCCAAAACTTTTGCATGGTACGTTTCAGTTCGTTATATTTGTTATATTAGCACCGATGAAACTTCAATAGCGCAGTTTCTCATGTTGTGACATCGATGTCGCTACAATCTAATAACATGTTTAATTCACAAAGATCCGCATGCAAGCAATTTAATTTGAAAAGATCCGAGCACAAGAAATTTAATTTACCAAGATCCGCGCGCGAGTAACTTTTATTCATACACGCGATAGATATAGATCATACGTTTTCTTTTTTGAGCAAGACGTTAGTAAATCACCACGTCAGATACCATCGCTGTCTCAAGTTAACAAAGTGCCTGGAAAATTCGGAGGCTTCTTATAGATGTAATAATTATCACAAATACACAGCAGCAGGGGCGGATTTCCCTATATGCCGGGTAGGTCCGGGCCTAGGTCGGCAAAATTTAGGAGGCGGCAAAACTTAGTGAGATTTTTAGATATTTTATTATACGCTGATTGAGATTTTCGTTTTGTTTTTTACTTTAAATTAATTCATAAGAATATATGAACGCAACCATGAGATAGTTAGACGTATAAACGTCATTAAATAAGTGCTTTACAAGGAGTAGGGCGGCAATCTTCCGTAGGCCTAGAGCAGCCAGGGAACCAAATCCGCCCCCCCACAGCAGTTACGTCTTCAGTGCAAGGAGTCTTGTAGTGCTGTCGCTAATTAACTTACCGAACATTATGATTCATCATCATCGTCTTTTCAGCCTACACTAGTCCACTTCTGAACATAGGCCTCCTCCGTAGATTGCTGAAAAAGTTTGTAGTTCTCATTTAGGGCGGATTTTGCCATAGTTGCGCTTGGCAGGCGGGGTTGGCAACCGCAGTTTATTCGGTTTATGTTCCAGGAAGATGCTCCTTGTTTTCATTTTCCCTGTCGACTTTTACGACACCCTCGGGATGAGACTGAGTGATAGATTCTCTTAAGCCGCCACCACACGGTGCAACATAATGATTGCAGATAGGCTATTATCTATCCCAAAGACCAGTCCTATCACCGGTGCCAGGTTTGAATACCGGCCGAAGTCGACATTAGTTTGTTTTCGGTTCTAATTGGGTTGTGATTGTCCGAGTGTCTCTGGCACTGCATTCTAGCCTACCCCCAATCTTAGGTCGAAGTTAGGACAAATGAGACGACACTAATAAGTAAATTGGCCAGCAGGACATTATCATATATTTTTTTCAAGTTTAGGTAGTTTTTCTTAATATTACCATAACATTATCATTTAATTTGTAATTATTCTAGTCAATTCATTATTATTATAGATATCATTTTTATTTTAATGCTTTCCATACAGTATATAAATGTGAGTTCACATCATTGTAAATTTATAATAACCAAAAACTAAACAACCAAATTAAAGAGACTGATTTGGAGTTCAAAACTGAAATTTATTATGCCACCTCATTTTCCCCAATGTTTTAAGCGTTAATTAAATATATTTAAAAAATATAATTATAATATATTTAGTAACGTAAGCATTTTTATAATTAATAAGTTTTCTATTTTGTTAAAAATACTCTACAAAAATAAAGGAAAAGAATGTCAAAGATTAAACTTGTTGCCCGTACAGCCGCGGGCGCGGCGCTTGGGAGATGGGAGCTCAGCATTTTGGTCACTTCGCGCCAACCTCGCAGTATATGATGGGTGAGAATTCTCTCTTTCTTCTATCTTCTCATATCACATGATTATTGATTTTTTAGGTAAGAATGGGTAAGAGTTACGGCAGGAGTTTGTCTGCGCGGCGGAATCCTTAACAAGGACCCAGCAGCGCCAGGATAACCAGGATCAGGAAAAGGAAAAAAGGGCAATGGAACGGTCGCATAGCTTCTTGATGAGAGATGGTGGCAACATTGTATCATCAAATCTAATGTAGGACGACTCCATTAAACGATCTGTACAAATGTTCGGGAATCCGTTGGTTGCAGTTTAATGCCGGTGGGGATGGCCTGGCCAGCAGTGGGATTGTGATGATGATAACGTCAAGAGTGATAAAAGTCAATCTGATGGTAACTAGTCACAAATGCTTACTCAATCTGATAGTAACTATGAAGGAAAGTAAGTTATTTTGCTAAGATCCGCATGCAAAATATAAAAATGGTGTACATTACCTAGTTTTTTGATATTTGTTGTTTTATATTTTGCATGCGGATCTTAGCAAAGTAACTTACTTTCCTTCATTGTAATGGATTTCCGCAAAGTAACGCCTGATTCTATTAACTATATGATGGTAACTAGTCACAAATGCTTACTCAATCTGATGGTAACTATTATTAGTGACTAATGCTTACTCAATCTGATGGTAACTATTATTAGTGACTAATGCTTACTCAATCTGATGGTAACTATTATTAGTGACTAATGCTTACTCAATCTGATGGTAACTATTATTAGTGACTAATGCTTACTCAATCTGATGGTAACTATTATTAGTGACTAATGCTTACTCAATCTGATGGTAACTATTATTAGTGACTAATGCTTACTCAATCTGATGGTAACTATTATTAGTGACTAATGCTTACTCAATCTGATGTTAACTATTATTAGTGACTAATGCTTACTCAATCTGATGGTAACTATTATTAGTGACTAATGCTTACTCAATCTGATGGTAACTATTATTAGTGACTAATGCTTACTCAATCTGATGGTAACTATTATTAGTGACTAATGCTTACTCAATCTGATGGTAACTATTATTAGTGACTAATGCTTACTCAATCTGATGGTAACTATTATTAGTGACTAATGCTTACTCAATCTGATGTTAACTATTATTAGTGACTAATGCTTACTCAATCTGATGGTAACTATTATTAGTGACTAATGCTTACTCAATCTGATGGTAACTATTATTAGTGACTAATGCTTACTCAATCTGATGGTAACTAGTCACTAATGCTTACGGTTATCTTCAACACAGCATCAAGATGACGACTCCTGTGGACTAAGATAAAAAGTCTTCTCGTTGCTGAACTGAAGCAATTTAAAGTCAAACCTAAAAAATCACACGCGACGGAAGTGAAACCTTTTGGGCGATCTTAACCTCGATTTGTCAGTAGGTCTAGCGATAGAGAGAGAGGGAGAGTAAGTAAAATATTGTGTCTTTTAGGATGAAGGAGCAAAAATTAGCAAAGTTCCCTCGTTTTCTCTCTTGCCAACTGCTTGTTTACCGTGCTTGATTTAGAAATTTCACACTGAAACGTTACTTATAGAAATGTTGCACACAGATTCGATCTTGAGACATCATTCTCATCGAGCCCAAAGTCTTGACAGAAATGAAACTTCTTTGGCGATTTAAACAGATACAAATAGACACAAAAATGCCCCCCCACCCACCAACGAAACATTATAACCGCGCCTGGAAACGTCGTGTTTGATATTTTATTCATCGCACCCAAAGAAGTTTCACTTCTCAGAAGTTTACTTTCCAGAAGTTTCACTTCTCAGTAATTTCACTTCTCAAATATTGTAAAAGTGTTGGAATAAGTATTGGTGGGGTGTGTTTGACGCGTTGTGTGTGTGTGTGCAGGCATGGGGTGGGGCGGCGCTCGCATGCAGCGCGGGCCGAGACACCGCGCCTTCATGCGGTAGCACCGCGCCGACAATAAATGTTGTATCGCTGTCCACTCCGTAGTTTTATTTGTCCTACCCAATCAAAATTACCCTCTTCATAAACTATATACATACGGCCACGCCTTTTTCCCATATAAGGTAGGCAGAGACCACACCCGTAGACTTTCTGCCGCCGCGGGAAACGAAACAAAACGGGTGGCGAAACATGCCGCCATTTTGGTACGAGTCAAGAAATTCCTACTCGTCATTGCGTTCCCACGAGCAGTATATTGACAGCATTGCATATTATTATTGATATACGAAAAGCCCAAGATACACAGTTCCATACAAAATTCACTCCAAAAAGCGTCCTCGATCGATCAAAACATAAATACAAAGACAAAGATCACAAATTCCGATTGAATAGACACAAATTTAATCTAATGCTTACGACACAAAGCAGCTTTTTAAATTAAATCAACTATCGGTCCACGACGTTTTTAAATTTGTTGCTAATTTGACGCAATGAAATGAGCGCACTGTGCGCTCTTTTTTTGAGGACGTTTTTGAGTCGTTGTCTGTGTATCTAGGTTTTTGTACATCAGTGCATATTATGGTGTTATTCTGCACGAAGCTACACGTCCGTACAATATCTTAGTCGCCTCTTACGACACCTCGGTAGGAAAGAGGTAGGTGCTATTCTACTCTGCTGGACACCTATCGGCTACCATAACTACCATCAAAAATATTCTTAACATTGGAGATTTAAAATTTATCTTACTACTATAAAAAGCTGGAGAGTTTGTATGTTTGTACGCGATAATCTCGGGAAATGTTTATCCGATTTGAAAAATTATTACTGCATTAAACAGGCCGTTTATTGAGGTAGGTTTAAGCTTTTTGAGTCGGCTACTCGTTCATCTCGTCACGTCGTTTGACGCTGGATGTTAGCGTCAAGAACGGTGGAAGTTTTTAGCATATAGTAAGAAGGAACTGAAGGAACTTGAAGGACTTCTTAAGAAGGTAAGGTCCGTAAACGTATTAAAGAATCTTTATTTCTGATAAGAAATACATACTCACTTAAAACAATAAATTATAACAATCTTTATGAGATAAGCAGATGTTTAGAGTATGCTTGTATAATTGTGAAAGTATACTCGGGTTGATCTTTATGCTTAAGCAGCCTCATTAGAAAATAAAAAATAAAAACCTCATTTGGAAGCTGTGGTACAAACAGACCATAATGCATGAAATTGGTACATCCGTTACTAAATAAAAATAGCAAAATGTCCCTACGTAATAAAATTACACTTTACAAAGCCTGTATTCGGCCAATTATGACATACGCAAGCCCCGTATTTGCGCATGCCTCCCCGCGTCAAATTCACAGACTTCAGGTAATACAAAATCGATTCATGCGTAAAGCCACGGGAGCACCGTGGTTCGTGCGTAATGCTAACCTTCATATCGATTTAGGGCTTCCTACCATAGCCCAATATCTAAAGTTGGCCTCTCGCCGATACTTCGACTCTGCCGCCACGCACCCCAACCCACTGGTTGTCAGTGCCGCCACTTACAACCCCCTCGCGATACACCAAAACTCGACCCGCGGAAAAAGGAGACCGAGGCACGTCCTCGAGGACCCTGACGACGCGACCACTATTGCCCAAGCGCTCTACTCAACACTACACAAACACCCATTATCACCATCATACCGCCCCCGCCGTCGGCGTGGGCGTATCAGTCAAAGTTATTCGCGATACCGCTGCATCTCAGGCCGGTTTTCCCCTAGCAGTAGTGTCATAAACAGAAGCGTCGCTGGAGTTTCTTGCGCCATTTCTTCTCCAGCGGAAACGCATTCCGAATTGGTGGTAAACTTATCTAATAATAATCATGGTATTAATAATTATAGTAGTAGTAATATTGCCCTCCCGATTGCAGTAACTGACCGAGCCGAGACCGGCCCCCTTGGGCACCCTCGAGTCTGTTACTCTCGCGAACAGGATGACGGTCCAAGCCGAGGTCCCCTCTCGGGGGCCCTTGCGCCAGTCATCCATAAATAAAGGTTTCGGCTAAGCGCCCTCAGCGCTATGCCACCTTTCAATCCGGCGAAGCTGTAAAAGCCTTCGGGCTAACAGTGACCATAAAAAAAAAAAAAAAAAAAAAAAAAGCATGAAATTGGCAACTACGATGTCCATATTAAAGTTTTTTAAACACACATTTAAATTATTTGCAATGACAACAAGAAAATTAAAAAGACTACATTGGGTGTGTTTTATAGAATATATTTGTCAAAGATGTTTTTACCGGTATGAAATATCTACCTTAATACTGTGTCAAAATTAATGTTTTGAAGATTATTTTTTCCTCTAATGACAAATAATAAGTGTCCTCAAATTAATGATTACGTTAAAAAAATATTCAAAACATTAAATTAAGTTAATTATAGAAAGCGCCATCTATTGGCAAGCTGTTTAACTAACCCGTAGCTTGTAACAATTATATTAGGTAAAATAATTTTAATACTGCATCTGCATAATATGATGAATTAATAAACATACTCTAATGAAGAATGTGATGATGTTCTCCTAGCCGATTTCGACCACGGCGACAACTGCCGACTACTGTCAAGAGCCATCAACTGCGCAGGAGATATTATAGTGCCACAAGTGTACGCGCAAACACAGAGGCACTCACTCGTCCCAACCTTCCCGCGCCCGATGTAACGCTGATGCGATAAGATCGGGGGTAGGCTAGGATGCAGTTTCAGAAACACGGGGACAATCACAACACAACCAGACCCGAAAACCAACAGTTTATGTTTTAGCACAAATGTTGGCTTCGGCTGGGATTCGAACCCAGGACCCGCGGCTTAGAAGTCAGGTACTCTGACCACTAGGCCACTCGGTCGTCAATTGACTAATGAAGAATATGAATATGGTCTAATCTATACTAATATTATAAAGCTGAAGAGTTTGTTTGGTTGAACGTGCTAATCTCAGGAACTGCTGGTTCGAATCGAAAATTATTTTGGTGTTGGATAGCCCATTTATCGAGGAAGGCTCTGGGCTATATAACATGAAGCTACGGTCCTTAGAGCGATTTCTTTTACATTAAACGGCGGGAGAAACCGCGGGCACGCCTAGTGAAGAATATGTGTTTAGGGTACTAAAATCAGCCATGGAAAAAAATATTTCACACATACAGCTTCATTCATCCAGTGGCGCTATAACTGACATATCAATCAAATAACATCAGTATTTGACGACTTTATGACATAGTATACATTGTGATTTAAAAGTATTCTACCAACGTTTTGTTTCACTACAAGGTAAGTTAAACTAAGATTTGATAATATTACTAATCGTGGTCACCCAATGGGCAGGCCGTCCGATTTTTATTGGATAAACAAAACGAGCAAAACGTTCACCCTATGGTAAGTGCAGCTTCTGCCCATAACAAACGCTGTGTCACCCAGAACATTCTGTGTGACACTGCGTCTGCCACTCTGAGACATCAGTGGTTAAGACATATGCCCAGTGATTACACAAGCCTTGCCTCACCGCCCTTCAGACCGAAACATTAATATTTGCACACTACTGCTTCACCGCAATATAACTGGCCCTGGGGTGGTACCTACCTAGACGGATTCCTGCATAGGAATCCCTACCACCAGTATAAATTTACCAGTTTCTTTAACCTGCATTCTGTCTCCGTACCCACTGAAATATATGACAAACAAGTCTTATTCACCTCCGCGGCTACATCTAGTGGCAGAGCCAAGCTGCTAAAACTACACGTTGGTGGTAGCGTGTGAATGGGTCGGCTTAGTAGTACTCCGTACTAGATACATTCACAGGCATTCTATATTGTCTGATTATCCTACTACGGCGGAGCTAAAAGGAGGTTTATGTTTTTATCAATCTATGTATGCTTGTTTATTTAGTTCGAGTGAAGTCTTCTGGCAGCACATTAATAACGTTATAATTAAAATGCCGTGGACGTGCGTTTTCAACTACAGAACGCATGCATTATAATTTGATAGACAAAAGAAATCAATGCATATGCTGTAAAAAATACGCACGGCATACGGAATTTGAATACTTGTCTTACTCAATAAGACGATAATGGCAATCAACATCTAACTAGTTTCTTACTTTTTAGTTTAGTTGATTTTTATACTGTTTATTTTATTACGTAATTTCATAAATAATTTATTTTAAATATATGACTAAAAAGGATACTGTGTGCGACGCGCTCTAAATTGTTTTTAATTTTAATATTTAAATTTGAGGACAAAGAGACCAACATTTTATATATATAATTTGTAAATTTTGTATGTATGGGTAGTTTGGTCAGTTGCTGGGCAAGGGCGAATGTTGGGTCAGTTTTTTTGTAAGTCAGTCTGCTTACAGCTGCATTACACATCGCGCGCCATTTTGTTTTGTAAAGTTCTAGTCTTTTTTTCCGCTCGTAAGTTTTGGAATCTGTAATTGACTTTAAAAATAAATCTCCTATTTTCGTGTGAAACATCTTTTACTGCACCATCCACCACCAGCTGTTTACAGATTACTACTGCGTACAGATACCTACGAAGTTGTTTTACCTGTTTCTTCTCCGTACAGAGAAACAGTGGTAGCTTGTAAAAAAATACATTTGTCAAAAGAAATTAGTATAACTTGTGTCAAAGAGAAATTTATTTCATTTCAAATATATTTCACTTAATTTGTTCAGAAGTGGGGTATCCGTCTAGTAGATACCAGCGCAGTGCCACTTTTTCTGCCGTGAAGCAGTGGTTTTTTTATTGCATAAAGTGATGAAACGAGCAAAACGTTCACCTGATGGTAAGTGCAACGTCTGCCCATAACAAATGCTGTGTCACCCAGAAAATTTCTGTGTGACACCACACTGTGTCCATCACCCTGAGACATAGGTTCTTAAGTCTCATATGCCCAGTGATTACGCTAGCTCACAGTGCCCTTCAAACCGAAACACAGTATTGTTTGCACACTACTGCTTCGCGGCAGAATAACTGGCCCTGGGGTGGTACCTACCTAGACGGACTCCTGCATAGGAATCCTACAATTGAGACTGAATAAAGTTAAATATTATTTTTCTTGAATGGTAGATGTGGCTAATGGGATCACTTTCAAACCAAAAAGACACTTAAGGACTGATTAGAAAACTATTTATTTTAACTTAAACATTTTGAATTTACTTTTGATGAAACCGTAATCATTATGAAATTTATATAAAATACAAAAGTTATGTCAGATAACTTGACATGTTAATTCTTCAAGTGATTTTCACGGAATTAATTAAATATGACACAATTCAATCTGAACAAATAAAATTGACATTCCAAATTTAAAGTAATTCAAACATCATTCCAAATTTAAAGTAATTCAATCATTTTTTTTATTGAATAAAGTGATAAAACGAGCAAAACGTTCACCTGATGGTAAGTGCAACATCTGCCCATAACAAATGCTGTGTCACCCAGAACATTTCTGTCTGACACCCCACTGTGCCCATCACCATGAGACATCAGTTCTTAAGTCTCATATGCCCTGTGATTACGCTAGCTCACAGTGCCCTTCAAACTGAAATCACAGTAATGTTTGCACACTACTGCTTCACAGTAGAATTACTGGCCCTGGGGTGGTACCTACCTAGACGGATTCCTGCATAGGAATCCTACCACCAGTACATAAACCAAACAGATCAGAGTTGACATCAAAAGAGTGTATAATCTGAGATTACCAATCAACACTTTTATGGGCCGATATTTACGTATTTATAATAAAATTCCAGAAGATGTAGTGAATGTTAACAGAGGCACAACTTAAAACTCATATTAAAAATAAATGTCTGTGCTCCAAAGCTTATTATAATTTGAATAATTATTTCAATGATCAGGACGCATGGAAAGTATGCATCCACGGAGACATCAATGTGACTAATATTATATATGATGATGATGATGATGTTCTCCTAGCCGATTTCGACCACGGCGACAACTTCCGAATACTGTCGAGAGCCATCAACTGCGCAGGAGATATTATAGTGCCACAAGTGTACGCGCAAACACAGGTGCACTCACTCGTCCCAACCTACCCGCGCCCGATGTAACGCTGATGATATGATCGGAGGAAGGCTAGGATGCAGTGTCAGAAACACGGGGACAATCACAACACAATCAGACCCGAAAACCAACAATTTGTTTTTTACCACAAATGTTGGCTCCGGCTGGGAATCGAACCCAGGACCCGCGGCGTAGAAGTCAGATACTCTGATCACTAGGCCACGGGGTCGTCATATATATATATATGTCGTCATATATATATATATATATATATACACACACAGACATAAATATTACATATAGATAGGTATTTAACTTCTTGTTAAAAGGTCTTGTTAAACATTGGACAATAATCTTTTGGTAGACTTGAATATGTCAAGCTCACTTTAATTTCTCTGCTTGCGGCGGTGTCGTGTCGCCGGTCGTCCACTTGCCTTTTATATGGTCGAGGAGAGCGACGGCTGCCACACGCGTCATACTTGTGAACATGTGCTGTTGCTGTGCTTGTCTAAAACTTATTACGTTTGACAAACGTAATTTGTATTTTATGAATGAAACTAAATTAACGGATTTTATCGCGTATAATTTTACTATTTATAACCCGACGTTTCGAGCGGTTTACAGCACCTATGGTCACGGGAGGACTGAGGTGACAGATGTCCTGATGTCATGGTTAACCCGGAGTACCTTTAGCTTTTAATTATTATTTTTGGTACGATCTACGCTGAAAGAGGTAACTGTAACTTGAAGTCTTGCAGCGGTGCGCGTGGTTTTTGATTTTATTTTATTTATTATAGGACCCCAAGCTGGTGTAGGTAGTACCCAATGATCTTTTCTATTAAAATAAGAATGTTTTTAAGCCTCGCGAATCATCCTTGGTAGGAACCGGTGTTTTATTGCGAGGATTTGTGGTTTATGAAATCTGATGTAATGGTCTTTCTTTCTTTTATTGTATAAAGTGACGAAACGAGCAAAACGTTCACCTGATGGTAACTGCAACGTCCGCCCACAACGAATGCTGTGTCACCCAGAATATTTCTGTGTGACACCACACTGCGCCCTCACCCTTAGACATTGGTTCTTAAATCTCAAATGCTAAGTGATTACGCTAGCGCACAGTGCCCTTCAAACCGAAACACAGTAATGCTTGCACACTACTGCTTCACAGCAGAATAACTGGCCCTGGGGCGGTACCTACCTAGACGGATTCCTGCATAGGAATCCTACCAACAGTAAAAATGGTTAGGATGATCCAGGACATGGTCACAGACTGCAGAATTCCTGGAGCGCCGATGCTTCACATCAGCTATATGTTCTTTTACGCGTCGAAAAATAAAGAATTTTCATTTCATAAATAAGTTGTAAACTAAAAAAATCCAATGTAAATAAAAATATCTGAATGTTATACGATATCCTATTGTAATTATGTGTCGAATATGCAGATAAAGGCAAAAGTTGCGTGACGTCCTCAAAAAGATTGCCAATACAGACTTCAGCGATCCCCGTTCAAATTGTATACAAATTCTTGCTTTATTGCTTTTATGTTGAAAAATGTTGATAGGTACAGTGCACGGTTCGTTAGGACATTTATCTTTGCCAGGCCATTAGCCACCGGTAATGTGTTAAGTTAGGAATACACGTTCAAATAGATACTCGCAAGTTTATTATATGGCACATTCACATCGGATGTATTTGCTCTAGTCGATATAGGTAAAATTGGTTTGTGTAAATGTGAATCGACAACGGCTTAATGTGAGCAATCGGTTTGGTAAGCGCAGTAGCTAAGCTATTTGCATCTGCGCTACGAGTTTAGGGTATATACAGATACAGTATATTTTTATCACGTGCAGGTAGTTGTTTCGTGTCTGAGCGTTTTTATATCAATCTACGCTGGATGCAATAACAGATAATAACGCTGCTGATTTTAAAATGAGTTGAGAGAATCGGAGACCCGATAACTGTCGAGGAGGGATTACGTTGCACAGTAATGACAACTTGCTATAGAATAGAATAGAATTATTAGTTATAGAAGAGAGAATAGAATTATATTTATTATTAGTATTGTTTTAATTAGCCGTGTGGTGGCGGCTCGTTAAAAGAATACTACCACTCGCATCTCATCCAATGGATCTCGTAAAAGGCGAGTAAGGAATAAAACTGCACTGTGCACCCAACAGCGCATGGTGGCGATGGGCTCACCACCTATCACACCCAGTGCATTATATTGTTTTGGTGAAACGTGGATTGTGGCAGTCATCTGGTTTTGCAGTGAGTGCCCAGTCTCTGACTACCCCTTATGGGATACAGTCGTACTTATGTATGTATATATGTATTGTTTTAATTAATATAGGTATCTACCCATAGCGATGTAGCTTATTGTAATCATAACGCGGTATATGTATATATATATTTACGGAAAATATCTATTTATGTGTATGTTTATGTGTATGTATATTCATATTACTTTAACTTGACATCCATGGTGCACTTAGGTGCCAGATGAAATCAGCGTCATTCTTACGGGACTGACATTTAAACTGATCTGGAGACCTATTTGGTTCAGCCATGAGACACGTACATTGCTTGCATTATTTTGTTTGTGTTTTCTTTGAAACACTTACTTCTTTTAATTGAATTTTGTTTCAACATCTTTGTTCTCTTTTTTATTAATATGTGTTTATATTTTGTGTGATGTGTCTCTTTGCTGTGCCAATAAATGTTTTCTTTCTTTGTTTATTATAGATTTTTTACATAATTCTTTTTGAAACTATTTTTTTATGCTACACTGGTTCGCAAAAATGGCTCTGTCTTGTGAAGAACCAGCAAGGAACCCGGCGGGCAATTTCTTAACTTTTTAGTTATTTTAAAATATACAATGATAGTAGTATCAGAAAGCTTGGCAGAGATCACCTCATTCCCACAGCTTATCATCGTCTATGTATTTTTATATTATTATAACGTTTTTTATAAAGTCTTTGTATATCTTCATTCTTCAATGATTGTATTCTAATAGATGTCGATTTATCGTTAAGATTATTTTGTGCTATTTACCCATAAAGGTAAAGCAATAGAATAACTGTCGCACTGCTGTTCTCAAGTTTTAGAGTCGGGAGCGATCGCCACGCTGCTCCAGTGCGGGTTCGCAAACTTCTCATGTGTTAGCGGCTTAAGAGAAGCTACCACCCTTTCTAATCCTGTGGGTGTCGTAAAAATCAACAGAGGGAAAAAATCCAGGAGATGGGCAGCAGCATCTTTCTGGAAAATTTGAATAAATAAACTATTGCCTGATATTGCCGTAGTTGCCAAGGCGGGTTGGCAACCGCCTGCCAAGCGTTGCAACTACGGCAAAATCCTCCCAAAATAAGAGCTACAAACTTTGGTTCCATTCTATGGGGGGAGGCCTATGTTCAACAGTGGACTAGTGACAGGCTGAAATGATGACATATCCTTAAAATATTTCGCGCGACTTTTCGAATGATAGTCTGCAAAGCTCTGGAGCAAAACTGTTGCTTTAGGTATCAACCTAAATGATATGACGAAGAACGTTGTTCCTTACGGGAGCTGAGGTTGTAAACAAAATACGATTTTTTTTTATTGCATAAAGTGATGAAACGAGCAAAACGTTCACCTGATGGTAAGTGCAACGTCTGTCCATAACAAATGCTGTGCGACCCAGAAAATTTCTGTGTAACACCAATCTGTGCCCATCACCCTGAGAATAACTGGCCCTGGGGTGGTACCTACCTAGACGGACTCCGGCATAGGAATCCTACAACTTTGTATAATAACGAAAATGCAATATTTACAATTAAATAAGTGGACACTGCTCTAGTAGCCGTAGTCGATAGGTGTCCGGCAGAGATCTATTTCCTACCGAGGTGTCGTAAGTTGCGACTAAGGTATTGTACGGACAGTTTTTATTCGTGCAGAATAATACCATAATATACAGTGCTGTCACTGTACTGTTGTCGCATTTTATAGTGGCGTCACAAATGTCATTCATTTAACCGGATGTTATTAGTTGTTGTATATGTGTTTATATATATACAGCTTATTTATTATATATCTAAATTATATATTACATATAAAAATATCATAAATTTATTTTCCTCCTATTTTTTTTTATGGTGGTGGCGGCTCATTAAAAGAATACTACCACTCCATCTCATCCAATGGATCTCGTAAGAGGCGAGTAAGGAATTAAACTGCACTGTGCATGGTGCACCCAACAGCGCATGGTGGCGATGGGCTCACCACCTATCACACCAAGCATTATATTGTTTTGGTGAAACGTGGATTGTGGCAGTCATCTGTTTTTTCAGTGAGTGCCCAGTCTCTGACTACCCCTTATGGGATACAGTCGTGATATTATGTATGTATGTATTCTTTAGTTAACACCTGCCTTCTGTTTTTCACCATAACAAAGGTTGACTGGTAGAGAATGCCACTAGGCATTAAGTCCGCCCATTGTAGCCCTTAGCTTAAGGTGTTTTCAATAAAGGATAAGTAAATAAATAAATAAAATAAAAACATTTAATATTCAGAAACAGACTGGCTGTAGACGCGCAGTGCACACTAGCTAATTTAAACGACCGCCCTAAGCCTGTAGGCACAGGGGCCTTATTTTTCGATGTCGCAAAGGCATTTGACAAAGTCTGGCAAGACGGCTTGTATTACAAGTTGTATCACACTAAAGTGCCGGATAGTCTCGTGAACATCATACGAGCCTTCTTGTCCAACCGCCTATTTCGATTCCGGGTAGAGGGAACGCGATCCTCAAGCCGCCCTCTCCGAGCAGGTTTCCCTCAAGGCTCCTGCCTCTCCCCACTCCTTTTCTCGCTATATACTAGCGATATTCCTAGAGACCAGAAAGTCAATCTTGCGCTTTTCGCAGATGACACGGCCCTGTACTATTCCGACAAGCACAAGGGCCGCATAACGATTCATCTCCAACCCGCAGCCGATCGCCTAGGCGAATGGTTCCGGAAATGGAGAATAGAGGTAAACCCCGAGAAAAGTGTAGCGATATACTTCTCGAGGGGCACGCCAAAACCCGCTAGACGAATTCACACAATCGGCAACAATCAACTAGGCACGATCACCCTGTTCGGACGCTCTATTCCCTGGGAAAAGAGCGTCAAATACCTCGGGATCACTTTAGACGCAGCGATGTCGTTCGCTGCACACATAAAAAACGTTCGAAATAGAGCGGCTTTTATCTCAAGTCGACTATATCCACTAACTTGCTCTTCAAGCAAAATGTGCTTAAGACACAAACTTCGCCTCTATAAGACTTGCATAAGACCCGTAATGGCCTATGCTTGCGTCGCTTTCGCTCACGCGATGGGCAATCAATAAAAGAAGTTACAGAGCGTTCAAAATCGATTCTTGCGAACTGCCACCGGAGCTGGTTGGTACCAACGCAACGTAGATCTTCACAGCGACTGTGAAATGCCCTTAATCTCTGAACACTTCAGAGCATTATCACGGCGGTTTTTCGAAAAAGCCGCGGTTCATCCAAAACCACTGGTGGTTAAAGCAGCAAATTACCGACCAGATAGAAACGCGACCGAACGCAAACGTCGCCCGCGGAACGTGCTAGACGACACGGATGTCTCAGCACTCCCTGACCACGATACGGTCAGTCACGATCCAGGCTACACTGTACACACAGTTAATAGCTTTAATATAACACGCACCACGACGCGCGACCGCCGTAGAGAGCGGCGCGCAGCAGTCGACAATCACACCGCGTACACACGATACACCAGTGTACCAGGGCGGTTCTCACCGCCCAGAGTTACCGACACACAAGTCGACAGTCCGAATGGAGGCCCGCAGCCTCCCCCGGACGGTCATTAGACGACTTAAAATCGTATTGAGATATTCTAAATCGCGCAAGCACGCAGCGAACGCGATACAGTCCGAATTTCGAGGTTTTTGTAGGAGTTTATTTATTTATTTATGTTTGGGTCAAACCAATCCTGGCACGCGGGCCCCTGGCACGCGGGCCCCTGGCCCGTGAGCACAGGATCCGATGAAGCTGTAAAAGCCAAAAAAGGCTAACAGCAATTACATCACCGAAATTATATATAGCACACTAGCGGAAATACCCAAAAACTACTCACAACACTACAAAAATATAATCCTGTGATGATGTCCTCCTAGCTAATTTTCGAACACGGCGACAATATACTTTCTAGTACTTTCAGAAGCTATCAACTGCGCAGGAGATATTATAGTGCCAAGAGTACTCTATACTCACAAAACATAGAGGCACATACTTATTCGTCCTTAGGACAGGATGTTCGTGATCCGCTTAAGTGATAAAATCGGTAGTTTTTTTAGGATGCAGTGTCAGAAACACACGGAACCCACTATAGTATTGAGGTTCTCTCACCTCTATGCCATACGGTCGTCAACTATCTTGCTTATTTTAAAACCGCCTTACACAAAAAGGCTTTTATACAGCTTCTTCATCATCTTCATAATTTCAGCCTTTTACGAGTCCACTGCTGAACATAGGCCTCCCCCATACATTGCCACAAACATTTGTAGCTCCCATTTTAGGGGATTTTGCCATAGTTGCCAAGATTGGCAGGCGGGTTGGCAAACGCACTTTATTTATTGCGATGTTCCAGGAAGATGCTGCTGCCTATCCGGTTTTTTTTCCCTCTGTCGACTTTTACGACACCCACGGGATGAGATGGGGTGGTAGATTCTCTTAAGCCGCCACCACGCGGTGGCATATTATACAGCTTATATGGATATAAACAGGGCTATTAGTTACCTTACATTTAGTAAGACCGTAGCATTCGACCCAGTTCCGCCATCTTTGTGAGTCTGAAGAGTCTTTAAGGTGCCTTTGTAACACATGCATCGTCTTGCGTTGAAGAGGCTCTTATATGCTTTATAATATTGCATATAACTAGGTATACTCGCTGAGTAGTAACGCTCATAAAAAAAATCCTACGTAAACCTATTGCTTAGCTAAACTTTGTTTCATACATACAATCATGCTTTTTTCCCATATAAAGGGTAGGCAGAGACCACATCCGTAGCCCTCTTTTCGCTCCCGCAGAAAACGGCACGTGAAGGGTACCAAAACCACGTCACCGCCATTTTGGTTTGAATTGGAATTCTTGCTCCCTTGCGTTCCCTACACGCTACAAGTATATAATAAATAACTATATAATAAAAAAAATCTAAATCAAATTTATTTATTTCGTTAACAACAATGTTTGCACATGATGCCTGTGGTAGGAGACTCCAATCTTCGATAACTAGTAACAGTGTATAAAAGTACGTATATGTATATGAAATTCAGATCTTATCGTAATATATCTCCTATGCAGGAATCTGTCTAGGTATCGCTATATAATAGTTTTTTTGTTGTTGTTTATAATAGTTTTTTTTTATTCGTTAAAGTGATGAAACGAGCAAAACGTTCACCTGATGGTAAGTGCAACGTCTGCCCATAAACTCTGCCCATCACCCTGAGACATAAGTTCTCCATATGCCCAGTGTTTACGCTAGCTCACAGTGCCCTTCAAACCGAAACACACAGTAACGTTTGCACACTACTGCTTCACGGCAGAATAACTGGCCCTGGTAACTGCAAACATTACTGTATTTCGATCTGAAGGGCACTGAGAGCTAGTGTAATTACTGGGCATATGAGACTTAAGAACTGATGTCTCAGGGTGACGACCGCAATACGGTGCCACATAGAAATGTTCTAGGTGACACAGCATCAGGTGAACGTTTTTGTCGTCTCGTCACTTTCTCCTAAAAAAACCGTTATTATTTAAAACATGTAAGTACAGGAATTTTCTCTCTGTCGACTTTTACGATGGGATACTACCCATGGGATGAGATGGGGTAGTAGATTCTCTTAGGCCGCTACCACACGGCCAATGTATCGTAAAAAAATGGTGTCGTAAAAGACGACAGAGGGAAAATGAAAACCAGGAGACGGCAGCAGCATCTTGCTGGAACATCTGAATAAATAAACTGCGGTTGCCACCCGTCTGCCAAGCGTGGCAACTATGGCAAAATCTCCCCAAAACGAGAGCTACAAACTTTTGTGACAATCTATGGGGGAGGCCTATGTTCAGCAGTGGACTGTTGATAGGCTGAAACGACGCTGTACAGGAAAATATAAGTAGTGGCAGCAATCCAGTCGTGCAGTCACAGCTTAGAGACGCGCCAGTTCTGGTCAGCATTCATTACATTTTGTGATTCCACAACAGAAAATTACTGCCACACACTATCACTCAGTGCAATCCGCTGCTGCCACCAGTTACTTCGGACCGCTACAATTTCGGGACCTTCAAGAAATGAGCATGGGAGGCGGTGATTTCATCCAAAAAAAATATAATGAGTAAATTCAATGTTTTGTTGAAGAACGTCTCACAAATTTCCGAGTATCAAATATCAATGCCAGTACTGGTTAGACAGTTCGTTGTTTTAGAATTAAATTATATGTTTTATGTTCAGTGGTCAGAGTACCTGACTTCTAAGCCGCCGGTCCTGGGTTCGAATCGCAGCCGGAGCCAACATTTGTGCTAAAACATAAATTGTGGGTGGTTTTCGGGTCTCGTTGTGTTGTGATTGTCCCCGTGTTTCTGACACTGCATCCTAGCCTACCTCCGATCTTATCGAATCAGCGTTACATCGGGCGCGGGTAGGTTGGGACGAGTGAGTGCCTCTGTGTTTGCGCGTACACTTGTGGCACTATAATATCTCCTGCGCAGTTGATGGTTCTCGACAGTAGTCGGAAGTTGTCGCCGTGGTCGAAATCGGCTAGGAGAACATCATCATCATCATCATATGTTTTATTGTTTCAAGGTATTGATCTTTTTCAACCTTTCACCACCCAATGCTGAGTGTAGGTCTCTTCTAGTGCACGCCATTCTTCCCGGTTTTGCGCCTTTCGCATCCAGTCCTTTCCGGCCACTCTAAAAAGGTCGTCGGTCCAACGCATCGGTTGCCTGCCAACACTTCTATGCCCTACTCTAGGCCTCCACTCAAGCACCGGACTACCCCACCTGGTGTCCTGTCTACGACATATATGGCCAATTTATATACCATATATATATGGTATATAAATTATTGATATAGAAGTGATAATGGATTTCCGCAAAGTAACGCCTGATTCTATTAACTAAATAGAAGTGATAAGTCGTGAAAAGGGTCAATGACTAAAATTCGTGAGCGCACGTTTTAGCCATTATTAGTTAAGTGACTGGCAGACTGTGTGTGACATTGGCCGACTGGAGCACTCACTGGCCACATGACAATTTACGATTGGCACTTTAACGTCGTCTGACATTCAATTTACATCAGCTCAACTGGTGGTAGGATTCCTATGCAGGAATCCGTCTAGATAGGTACCACCCCAGGGCCAGTTATTCTGCCGTGAAGCAGTAGTGTGCAAACATTACTGTGTTTCGGTTTGAGGGGAATTGAGAGCTAGTGTCACTGGGCATATGAGACTTAAGAACTGATGTCTCAGGGTGACGGGCGCATTGTGGTGTCACACTGTTCTGGGTGACATAGCATTTGTTATGGGCAGACGAGATGTTGCACTTACCATCAGGTGAACGCTCGTTCCGTCACTTTCATAAAAAAAAAAGCTCGCACACAGTCTTGTCAACAACGCCATTCGACCGTAATTCATAATTCATTTAAATTCGAACGTTTGAGGAGGTTTGAGCAATTATTTGTTGCCGAAATTTAAAAATTCTATGACAACAATTTCTACTGTGTCCACTGACACTGTCCACTGGTCTGTTTGACCACAGACTATTCTGTTTGACGACCGCGTGGCCTAGTGGTCAGAGTACCTGACTTCTACACCGCGGGTCCTGGGTTCGATTCCCGGCCGGAGCCAACATTTGTGCTTAAACACCAATTGTTGGTTTTCGGGTCTGGTTGTGTTGTGATTGTCCCCGTGTTTCTGACACTGCATCCTAGCCTACCTCCGATCTTATCGCATCAGCGTTACATCGGGCGCGGGTAGGTTGGGACGAGTGAGTGCCTCTGTGTTTGCGCGTACACTTGTGGCACTATAATATCTCCTGCGCAGTTGATGGCTCTCGACAGTATTCGGAAGTTGTCGCCGTGGTCGAAATCGGCTAGGAGAACATCATTCTGTTTGACATTGGCAGTATGAACGTAAACAAAGGGCAAACGATTATGTGATTGACATTGTTAGCATGAACCAAAATAAAATGTTTAACTTTATTCAATTTAATGTATTTGTAAGCTGCAGCCAGCAGTTTTTCCGCACCGATACGACTTAGGGACCTTCAAGAAAAGAGCCTACTCCTTCCTCAAAGGCCGGCAACGCATTCGGAATTCCCCTGGTACTGTGGATGTTCATGGGCGGCGGTGATCACTTACCATCAGGTGAGCCGCTTGCTTGTTTGCCCCCTCTCCTATATAAAAAAACATATTATACTTACATTTTAGCTACTCCATACAAACTTTGACTATAGGAAAGGAGAGATAGTTAATTTGCTGAGATCCGCATGCAAAATATAAAATAGTTTTGAAGTGCACCGCCCGCCCTCCCTCAACAGCGTGCACAAGAAAATCAATACCGCCACCAGATACTCTCCAACACTACCACTAGGCAATACACACCACTGAAGTCGTGAACACGACACGTGTTTCACCTCAAAACGAGGCATTATCAAGTGATATTGACTCTACGACAGTCAACCGCCGAGTGACTCTCGGGTTGTTGAGGGAGGGCGGGCGGTGCTCATCAAAACTAGGTAATACACACCATTTTATATTTTGCATGCGGATCTTAGCAAATTAACTTTCTCTCCTTTACTATAACGGATTTCCGCAAAGTTACGCCTGATTTTATTAGCTGTATTAACTTTGACTATGCCAAATCTTATACTAATCCGAACGCGATTAAATAGCGGTACAAAGTTTTCTCATCATGTGCATATATAGATTCCTGACGCGTAATGAAAACAATCGGAGCGTTTTAGAAAAAATACTTTACGTTTAAAGTCAGAATACGGGTAAAGTATTTGTAACATCATACATATTTTCATAATAATGCTTTGGCCACGCTTTGGCAATACAAAAAATTAGACACAGCGTTTGCTAAGATGTTCTATATAGTATAACATTTTTTTCTGATGTCCGCGACTTCGTTCGCGTAGATATAGGGTTTTTAATTATCCAGTGGGAATTATTTGATTTTCTGGGATAAAAGGTATCCTATGCACGTTTAAAGTAGCAAGTATCCTCCAGGTCACAAGCGATCTCTGTGTCAAATTTCGTCAAGATCGGTTCAGCGGTTGAACCGTGAAAACGTAACAAACAGACGGAGGGACAGTGAGAGTTACGGAGTTATGGAATTATAGATTGATGACACCTTGAACTAAGGGCTACAAAGGCCGGACTGAATGCCTTGCGAATGGCATTCTGGTGGTACCACCCCAGGGCTAGTTATTCTCCCGTGAAGAAGTAGTGTGTAGACATAACTTTGTTTCGGTCTAAAGGGCACTGAGAGCTAATGTAATCACTGGGCATATGAGACTTAAGAACTGATGTCTCAAGGTGACGGGCGCAGTGTGGTGCCACTCGTTGTTCTGGGTGACACAGCATTTGCTATGGGCAGATTGCACTTACAATCAGGTTAACGTTTTGCTCGTCTCGTCACTTTATCCAATAAAAAAAAGTCAACCCCGGTCAATGGTGAAAAAAAAATGGCACGTGCTATCTATTTAAAAATAAAATCCTAACTTTTGATAATGTATAAACATTCGAATTTAGATCTCAACATAAGTACTAAATGCAATCTATTCAAATTTATATCGGTAAACAAATGATGATTGCGAATCATCGTTAAAGTTATTATTATGAGAAGGCGACCGTAAAACAAATATGCATCGCGTTTGAAGTTATCCTTTCAACAGTGAGATATGGTCAAGGTATATTTTTGCGCAGATTTATATTTAGGTCAAGCGTTCAGTAGAAATTTCGTTACGTAAGATCTTAAGTGCGGTGGTACTGAAACGAGCGTGTAGTTTAGAACTAATTCAAAACCATTAATGTATTTGCTGACTTTTATTCAAGCTACATTTACCGTATCATCATAATTTCTGCCCACCAATAGTCCTCTGCTGAACACATGCCTTTGCCACAAAACACGAGTTCGACTTCCCGAAATACTGTATAAATAATACCTTTCTTCCCCAACGGTTATTGGTTCTACGAGCTATACAGCCAGCACATTTCCACTTCGGGTTGGTGATCCTTAGAGCTATGTCGGTTCTTCAGGTTTGCTGCGGTATATGTAAGTATGTGTCGCTAACTCATTCCTACTCAAGGTAACTCAAAATGAGATCAAGTAAATCTCATTAGTAATTCCACCAGGCTAGACAATATTAAAATTATTTTTGAGTGGATTTTGGAACCGGGGAGAGTTCGCTACGCTGTTACTATGCCTTTTTTATTTCTCAGACATGCAGGTTACCTTACGATGTTCTCCAACTACGGCACATAAAAATTATTTTGAACGTCTGATAGTGCTCTAAACCCGACATGACATGGTAAAGCGATTCGGCAGTCAAATGCCTCTATCACAATTATATTGCACTTATATGCTGATTTGAACAGACTCATATCAACACAACACTTTAATTAATTCATTAAAATTATTTTGAAAAAATCTAATATTGCTACTTTGAAAAAAAACAGACTAAAAAAAATTTGACGTGGACGTCTGGATTTTTTTAGGGACGTGGTCACTATAACTCCCGAAAAAATCCCGAAAGAAGACGTATCTAGACAGGGTTTTTTTTCTCGTGTCCAGAATTTTATCTACCGGTTTCCTATTTGATATCAAAAGTCTAGCACTTGTAGTTATTAAGAAAAATATTTTTTCTTATTGTTTTCATCTGAAATAGAAATGACTCTAAATATTTGGAACTGAATACGATTTTTTTTCTTAAGAGTTAAATGAGCGTCATGAGATGAGCACTTTTGGATTTCCACACTTTTTTTAAATATATTTAACAAACCAACGATAAGAGGTAATTCTGGGCAAATACACTTCTATATCTATCCAAGAAAAGGAATCTAGATAAAAATGCCTTACCCCACATCAGTACTGAATCATTTGTTACCAATTGGCTCTCCAGCTCCCGGCCTACATGATGCGAAGTTCACGAGCGCTGTTTTTTTTTTTTATTTCATAAAAGTGACGGAACGAGCAAAACCTTCACCTGATGGCAACGTCTGCCCATAACAAATGCTGTGTCACCCAGAAAATTACTGTTTGACACCACACTGCGCCCGTCACCCTGAGACATCAGTTCTTAAGTCTCATATGCCCAGTGAACACGCTAGCTCACAGTGGCCTTCAAACCGAAACACAGTAATGTTTACACACTACTGCTTCACGGCAGAATAACTGGCCCTGGGGTGGTACCTATCTACATGGATTCCTGCATAGGAATCCTACCACCAATTCTAATGTTTCTAGTTTACGATGGTGTTTTGTAAGAGCGTGGTCTTTCCCCGAACGAGTCCACAAATATTTTGAAATATTAAGTTCCCGAGCACGTGGCAGTAATACATAAACCCTTATTTAAAGTACCTTATTATCATGTTAAGCATGTAAGAAAGTTATCTTTCCCTTATTGCTGTACGTCAGGTGACGCATCCACAGAATATTAATGTGTTATACTGTAAAGAGATGTTATATTTCAGTAAACGGGTAGAGACAGATGATCAATAATTATCGAAGAAATTAAAAGTAATGGTGTTTTTTAGGGTTTTTGGGTAAAAAAACAAGTTAACTTTCAGCCTTTAAATGTCCCACTGCTGAGCACAGGCCTCCTCTCATTTCTGAGAGGGTTTTGGAGGTGGGAAGAATCCGCCACGCTGCTCCAATGCGGGTTGGCGGACTGCACATGTCTTCGAAATATTTTTTATTTCTCAGACATGCAGGTTCCCTCACGATGTTTTCCTTCACCGCCGAGCACGTGGTAAATCAGCACTTAAAATTGCAATTAACAATTTCAGTAGTCTGCCCATAATAAGCGCTGTGTCGCATAGAATATTTCTGTATGGCACCACACTGCGTCCGTCACCTTGAGACATCAGTTCTTAAGTCTCTAATGCCCAGTGATTACGCTAGCACTCAGTGCCCTTCAAACCGAAACACAGTAATGTTTGCACAACACTGCTTCACGCAGAATAACTGGCCCTGGGGCCCTCTACCTAGATAGAATATTGCATAGTAATCCTACCACCAGTAGAAACAGTTACCAATAAATATCCAAACCAAAGATGAATCTAAGTTCTTTTTTACAGTCCTCGTGTAAGTACAAACATTTCCATAAAACAGGTGCTGGTGGAATTATGTGAATGTTGTTTTATATACATACATTCCTTAAAGTTATTTGTAAGCCATTCGAATATTTTTTCGGTGCAGTATACGAGCCCGCGTCTTAACCAATGTCCTAAGAGCCGTCATTTAACAGATTTGTACAGTGCAAGCACTAGAATAGAATAGAATAGAATAAATTTTTATTCAATATAGATTATTTACATAATACTTATTGAAAGTCATTTTTTTTCTTTTTTTTAAACTACACTGGTTCGCAAAAAATGCCTCTGTCCTGGGAAGAACCAGTAAGAAACCCAGCGGGATTTTTTTAGGTCATTTTTAAAATAATGTACAATAACAGCAGTATTACAAAGATGTAGAAATGGCTTGGCGGCGATCACCTCATTCCCGGGTGTTATCATCATCTATGTATTCTTTAATATTATAATAACCCTTTTTATGAAGTCTTTGTTTAATATAAAATTTGAACTTTTTGATTGAAAGACTTTTAGCACTTTCTGGGATTTTGTTGTAAAAACGTATACATTGCCCCATAAAAGAGTTACTGACTATACATTTCCATTCCATCAGTATTTTACCAGAATTTCATTATTGTATTACTAACATTATATAATCAGTTCACGTCAGGACAGCAAACATACCGCGTGTTCTCATCCTCCATCCAATCATTAGCAATTATTTATAATATAATATCATTTGTAAGAATCAACTCTTATCGTTTCATATCAACTACAGATTGTGGGAAGCAACCCGTACAAGATTAAATCCGCTGTTCTTCTGTTGGTCCCTCCGTAATTCCGTTATCCAAGGCGACATCACAACAAGGGCCTCGAGCCAATTTTCTCCCAAACTTACATTATTTGTAACGTTCAAGACAGCGAAAACTTATTGCTTTTAACAGTTACTTACGAAACAAATTAAGTTACAAAGTTAATGGAAAATGTTCTGGTTTCTTTTCTTTCAGGAATGTTAATATAGTTTTACTCGACTTATGTTTGTAATTCGATTAATATAAGTTTTATCCATGAACATTACGGGTATTTATATTCTTCAACAGCAACGCCATCAGCTTCTTGTCGTGTCTGTGACGCATCTGAGGGTCCTACGCAGAGGTATATTTGAAGCTGGGGGATGTCGCTGGTATATGTGGTGTACAAGTGTTCAACGCGTATTATATGGAAATTTGGTCACAGATTAGTCACAAAACTGGTCACAGTTTACTGGTGGTAGGATTCCTATGCAGGAGTCCGTCTAGGTGGGTACAACCCCAGGGCCAGTTATTCTACCGTGAAGCAGTAGTGTGCAAAAATTACTGTGTTTCGGTTTGAAGGGCACTGTGAGCTAGCGTAGTCACTGGACATATAGAGACTTAAGAGCCTGTGTTTCAGGGTGATGGGCGCAGTGTAGTGTCACACAGAATTTTTCTGGGTGGCACAGCATTTGTTATGGGCAGACGTTGCACTTACCAACAGGTTATCGTTTTGCTCGTTTCATCACTTTATGCAATAAAAAAAAACCACAGAAATGTTCTGGATGACACAGCGTTTGTTATGGGCGGACGTTGCACTTGCCATCCGCTGAACGTTTTTCTCGTCTCGTCACTTTATCCAACAAAATTAAAGCTTGTCAATGACTTATTGCTGGGTGTTTAGTTAAATAACGGCCTGTAAATTTCACACTGCTGAGCAAAGTCTTCTCATTTTTGAGAGGGCAGGAAATAGTCCGCGACGCTGCTCCAATGCGCGTTGGCGGACTTCACATGTCCTCAAAATATGTTTATACCTCAGACGTGCGTGAGGTTTCTTCACGATGTTTTCCTTTACCGCTGAGCATGCACTTAAAATTGCAGAACAATTTTAGAGTTGTCGGCACCGGGCATCGAATTCGAAATCGATCAAGCGCCCGGTCCCTGAGTTAACCACAGCTTTGGAAGGTTTTGTAGCCGGGAAGAATCCGCCACGCTAATCCAATGCGGGTTGGCGGACTTCTTATGTCCTAGAAATATTTTTATTTGACAGACATGCATTCGTCATGATGACATTATTACTGAGTGCTTACGTTGTAAACCAGATCTTCATTTCGCTACTGGTAATGGAAATTAAGGCGGAGATCCGGCCCAGTGCAATCACGGTTTCTACATTTCTGACCACATCTAAATACAACAACACTAGAGTATTAGCCATCCAAGTCGATGACGCCATTGTGGTTAGTACAAAGGTTATAAAAGAAAACAACTGTAGAAAATTTAGAAACAAATCAACTTTATTTATCAAGATGAAAAAGATCAAATGATATATTATATATAAGCTTACGGAACCGATATGTGAACCGCGAGAACATCACAGTGGCGGCACTAACATAACCCTTGCTTAATATTACTGCCAACGAAACCTCACTATACAGAATATACTATACAACGTATATATCATAACTATACATACGAATAAAAACAAATTTCTCAAATAACTCCGAACGAAATCGTGATGTAAAATGTACATTTAATACTCCACCGAGAATTTCCCATCAGCGTTGCAATCATTGTCTTTGTTTTTGTTTGTTAAATTCATTAAATGGTAAAACATCTCACTATCATATATTTACAAGGCCCGAGGGCCGCAGTCTGTAACTATCACTTCCGCCGGCGCGGGCCCGGGCCCCCGCGCTCTAGTCGCCGGGGTGCTCCGGGCACGACCTGTTCACTTCGAACCATTGGTCTATGCATCTGAAAACAACAAAACATACAAAGTTAATAAAATGTTTATTTACACTAAAAATATTTATTTTTTGTATCAAGTGATGAAACGAGCAAAACGTTCACCTGATGTTAAGTGCAACGTCTGCCCATAACAAATGCTATGTCACCCAGAACAGTGTGACACCATAATGCGCCCGTCACCCTGAGACATCAGTTCTTAAGTCTCATATGCCCAGTGATTACGCTAGCTCACAGTGCCCTTCAAACCGAAACACAGTAATGTTTGCACACTACTGTTTCACGGCAGAATAACTGGCACTGGGGTGTTACGTACCTAGACGGATTCCTGCATAGGAATCCTACCACCTGATGGAAAGTGCAACGTCTGCCCATAACAAATGCTGTGTCACCCAGAAAATTTCCGTGTGACACCACACTGCGCCCACCACCCTGAGACATAAGTTCTTAAGTCTCATATGCCCAGTGATTACGCTAGCTCACAGTGCCCTTCAAACGAAAAAATGTTTGCACACTACTGCTTCACGGCAGAATAACCGGCACTGGAGTGGTACCTACCTAGACGGATTCCTGCATAGAAATCCTACCAAATAAAATATTTATTTACACAAAACACAGTAACTCGTCGATTTACATAAAGAGATACACTTCATGCCTCGTTGTGGGGCGGAATGCGTATGGTGCCCTGTCGTGAAGCTGTGTACATGATCATTATATGTTACAATAACTATATCTGCTTCATCATCTTGTTATTAGTTGCACTGGGGTCATGGCCTCCCCTAACAAGCATGATTTATTAATTTAATAACAAATTTTACGGAATTTATTATGGTCATTTGGAGGCTTTGCCATATTCACCACGCTTGGTTCGGAATGGTGATCGCAATACCAGACGCCTCGCTCCTAAGACACTTCTACGATGAGTGTCTGTGAATTTTATGTCTTGCATTCTTTTGGATAATTATTTCACCACCTGACGGAAGATATGAGATCATCCTGGCGTTTCCCTCAGACAGCTGTTACAATCACGAGAGGGAACGGGGCAGGCAGACCGTCACAAATTTATAGTTACGCCTAAACTTTAATTGCGCTTCATTGTGTTCCCGTACTAGGTAAGTTGTTCATACATTGTTATTACGTAGATAGTTTTAAGTATTGTGTATTTATTTAGCTGATTACTACAGATTTGTATTTTTATAGATTAGTTTAGATTGTACACTCGGCGTCAAAAAAATCGCACATCCGAAAAAAATAATATAAATACTACACTCAGCGTCACAAAAATCGCACCTCTCTGAGTTTGCGCGAAAAATGGCTGTAATGGCTAGAAACGAATTATATTTATATAAACATTGGTATGTTTGGAATGGGTATTTGAATAGCTTTACATTATTAATAAAAAAATCATGAAATTATTAAAACATTTATCATTATAGAGCGTCAAAAATAAACACTGTCAAATGCTCGTTAGTAAGGACGCTAGTTACACCACCTAAAAAGGGTATAAAAGGGTCGATCTGGATGAATATGGGCCAGTCGTAATTTAGACTTTGCAGTGAACACACGTGAACAAGTAACCCAAATAAGAACAAGTAAAGATGGACACCAGCTCTGAAAAAGCCGCTCAAGTAATTGCCCTATTGCAGTCGGGGATGCGGCAGTGTGTGCGGCACGTTGCTCGACAGTTCAACCTGTCCCGTTTTTCAGTTCGACGGATGTTCCAACGTTTTTAGCAGACTGGTGGTTATGTTAGAAAACCGGGATCTGGAAGAATCATCATCAAAAACATCAGAAAGAGATGACCGTTTCATCGTTACGACATCTTTACGAAACCGTTTTACAAATGCTGTTGAGTTGCAACAACAGCTTCGATCAACTCGGAGCACATCTGTGAGTGTTTCTACGATAAGAAGAAGGTTACACGAAAAGAGTTTAACAGCCCATAGACCTGCTAAAGGTCCAAAACTTACTACACAGCATCGCAGAGATCGCCTAGAGTTTGCTCGCAATCATTGCGAGTGGACTCTAGAACAGTGGCGGACCGTACTCTTCTCTGATGAGACGAGGGTCTGTCTCTTCTTCAATGGCAGACGTAGAAGGGTCTACAGAAGACAGGGGAGAGGTTCACACAACCCTGCTTCGAAGAATCCGTCGAATACGGGGGTGGCTCGTGTATGTTTTGGGGCGGCATTTCCGTCGACGGGAAAACGGAACTTGTGTGCGTTTCCCGGACTCGAGGTGGCCGTGGGCAAGGGTCATTAAATGCTGGTCGGTACATTACTGAAATCCTGGAGGAACATGTGGTCCCGTATGCTGGTTATGTCGGTGATGGATTCATGTTAATGCATGATAATGCTCGTTGCCACACCGCGGCTATTGTACGGGATTATTTAGAGGAGGTCGATATCCCTGTTATGCATTGGCCAGCACGAAGTCCAGACCTTAACCCAATAGAACATCTCTGGGATGACCTAAAACGGCGCGTGCGAGCTCGAGATCCAGCTCCAGCCACTCTTCAAGAGCTCCAAGATGCGGTACTTGTAGAGTGGGAAAAAATACCCCAAGAGGCTGTTGCGATCCTTGTAAGGTCCATGAAAGATCGCATGGAAGCCGTTATCAAGGCAAGGGGGGGTAACGCTAGGTTTTAAGAACTTTTTTTGTATTTATTAAGTTTATTTTTAAATTATTAATTTGCAAATTTGTAAATACCCTGTCTTTTTCTTTAATTTCACTTTCGTCTCTTTATAAAAGTAAAATTCAATTAAAATTCCTGAAAGCTAATGAAATTACCTTTCGAATGATACCCTCAAACCACAACATTGCCATTGGCCTGTTGTGTTATATGTGGATCGAGCTTTTGAATCTACGACCCTGATTATCAAATGTGTTAAATCCTAGCAATGTTCACGTTATTGTTCTTTTAATTACCATGAAAACGTGTCAATTGTTACCGTAGTGGAGCCCGAAATAGTCTATTAGTAGGGCAGCGCCAAAACAGATAACTCTTTTCAACTTTCGTCACATAAAAAATGTGGTACTGTAGAATATAATAGAATAGAATATTTTGCTTAATAAATAGTTTGAACTTTCCGATTGAAAGACTTTGTGCACTTACTGGGATTACGTAAAAAATAGTTTCCATTTATAAATAATAATATAAATAAATAAGCCATTTATTATTTCTCATTTTTCATGCAATTACAGTATTTATTAAACTTTAGAGCTATATAATTATTAGTGGTTTTTATAAATTAATTTTTCATAATATTTGTGTCTATTATATTTTTATTATATTTATTTTATTTTTAAATGAGAACCCCTCTGCGGGTAAAGGCCTCCTCCAACTTTGTCCATTGTCTTCTATCTTTCGCCTTTGAATGCCACTCGTCCCCTGCTGTATCTTTGATGTCGTCGGTCCATCTTGTGAAAGGCCTGCCTCTTTTCCTTTTCCCCTTAGGTCCTTTCCATAGGACGACAGTACCCTTTGTCCGTCGTTCTGGCTATATGACCTGCCCATTTCCATTTTAGTTTCATGGAGTGAAGTAAGAAATCTATTTGTTTCGTTCTTTCTCTCGCCACACCAAGATAAGAGAAAGTTTCCATTTAATAACAGACAAATCTTATACAAAGGAGTAACATAATTGTAGATATAACAGACGGGGCAATAGGTCGTTAAGGTGTTACTGAAACCCAGCAAAAGCACTCAACCAAAATCCCAACTGCCAATAACGACAGAAAAACACGAACTGAACTTCTTGATTTACGCAACACGTTCCAATATTTTGACAGCCCTGTGTCAGCTGATATAAATCATGTCATACGCTCATAATTATGTATGAGTTATTTATGAAGAAAAACACCGCCTTAATGTTTGGTATTCATCACCATTCCAGATCATTTGAGTTCATTATAGTAGCCCGCCTTTAATATCATAGTGTGTTCCATTCCCGGAGACGGCACGTTTAAAATTGTTCTGGCAGTTTTACCGCTTGAACAACGGTAAAAGAAAAAGAAAGTAAGGAAGAACAAAGTAAGGAAGGTTTGGAAAATCCAAAAGTGCACGTCTCATGACGCTCATTTTACTCTTAAGAAAAACAATCGTATTGAAGTTCGAATATTTCGAGTCATTTCCATTTCAGATGAACACAATAAGAAAAAAAATATTTTTCCTTATAACTACAAGTGCCAGACTTTTGATATGAAATATGAAACCGAAAAATATTGAACACGATAAAAAAACCGCGGTCTCGATACGTCAATTTTTTCGGGAGTTATCGTGACCCTAAAAAAATCCGGACGTTCAAGACAAATTTTTTTAAACTTTTTTTTTAATGTTAAGTGATTTTTCAAAATAATTTTAACGAATTAATTAAGTGTTTTGTTGATATGAGTCTATTCAAATCAGCATATAAGTGCAATATAACTGTGATAGAGGCATTTGAAGAGCGCCGAATCGCTTGACCATGTCGGGTCGCGCCATGAGACGAGACATGAAAAGCCTTAGGAATAAAACCGTTAATTGATTTAAACCATTTATTGGTTGAAAATCGATTGTGTAGCTCTGGTAGGTTTCGTGATCGGTTTTATTTTGACGCCATTAACCGTTTTATGGTTAATTTGGGTATAAAACCGATCACGAAACCTACCAGATTTAAACAATAGACTTTCAGGGTTCGATACCCGTTTCCATTGTTAAAAGTTCTTTGTATACCTACTTCACGTAAAAGATGTCCGCCTAGATTTAGTGGCAATACAGGCATTCGACCTAGATCTGCTTTGTACGAAACCTGTCGATGCCTTTGTGATACCGGCGTCGCTTCACTCAGAGAGTTTTTAAGTCCTCAGTTCTTGTCTTTATCTATGCACATGCAAAACGTTATAGCTCATTGTGGTGTTATTTTTACAAATAATTTTAAGCCGTATTTATCTTAGTTAGTTAGTATGTTGTTATGTTTGTATATTATATGATTTTCCCCTTTTTTTTATTGTATAAAGTGACGAAACGAGCAAAACGTTCACCTGATGGTAAGTGCAACGTCCGCCCACAACAAATTCTGTGTCACCTAGAATATTTCTGTGTGACACCACACTGTGCCCGTCATCCTGAGACGTCAGTTCTTAAGTCTCAAATGCCCAGTGATTACGCTAGCTCACAGTGCCCTTCAAACCGAAACACAGTAATGCTTGCACACTACTGCTTCACGGCAGAATAACTGGCCCTGGGGTGGTACCTACCTAGACCTACACGTCCGCACTCACTCGACATAACCCATCCGTAGCGTAACGCTCATGCGATAATATCGAAGGTAGGACAGGATGCAGTGTCAGAGACCCGGGGACAATCACAACACAACCAGACCCGGAAACTAACAATTTGTGTTTTTTCACAAATGTTGGCTACGACTCTGATTAGAACCCTGCACCGGCGCAGTAGTAGGCAACTTTTACCACTAGGCCACGCGACCGTCAACTCATTTGCGTATTATGCTAAATAGGTGATCCATTTGGTCACACCGGGATACTCACCCCTTGTGGTAGATGCAGAGGCAGGGCAGGCGCGCGATGGTGTCACCAGCCGAGAGCTCCTCTAAGCAGATCACGCACTCCCCCTTCGAGTCGCTCAGAACATCCTCTGCAATGGCATGTAACAAAAGGAATGAATAACAAATCTACGCTCTTTACACTTCCATTTACTTCCTCTCACTCTTAGCCCCTCCACTTTAATTTATCTTTAGTTCCATAACAACTCATAAACTTGCAAGAACACACCCTACTCGTGGTAGAATTTCTATGCAGGATTCCGTCTAAGTAGGTACCACTCCAGGGCCGGTTATTGTGCCGTGAAGCAGTAGTGTGCAAACATTACTTGTTTCGATTTGAAGGGCACCGAGAGCTAGCGTAATAAAGCTACTGGGCATATGAGACTTAAGAACTGATGTCTCGCGGGTGATGGGAGCAGAGTGGTCTCACACAGAAATGTTCTGGGTGACACAGAATTTTGTTATGGGCAGACTTGTTGCACTTACCACCAGGTGAACGTTTTGCTAGTTTCATCACCTATTCCAGTAAACTAAGGTTTAAGGGAATCTACCACCCCATCTCACCCCGTGGGTGTCGTAAAAGTTGATAGAGGGAAAGTGAAAACCAGGAGATGGGCAGCAGCATCTTCCTGAAACATCTAAATAAACAAACTGCGGTTGCCAACCCGCCCGCAAAGCGCGGCAACTATCGCAAAATCCACCCAAAATGAAAAATACTAACTTTAGTGGCAATATATGGGGGAGGCCTATGTTCAGCAGTGGACTAGTGATAGGCTGAAATGATGATGATGATGATGATGAAGATGATGATGATTTATTTTTTAAAGAAAAAATTAATTTTACATTTACTTATTTTTCGTCATTACATTGAAAAATAATTTTAAAAAGGCGTATCATACATTAATTTTGATAAAGTATTAAAGGGGTCATTTCATACCGTCATAAAATTACCATTGAGAAATAATATATATATGTAACAATGGCAATAGTAATGTGTCGAATGTCAAGGTGTAGAAAACCAAAGAATGTAAGAAGAATAAGAACCAGTTAGGATACTGACCGTTGTAGGAGAGACGGGGCCTGGTGAGGCACATGACCAGATGGCACTCGATGTCGTCCGGCAACACGAACTTACTGCATACCGGACATTTGATACCTGCGACAAATAGACAGACATTTCGTTAACAACCTTTATGTAGTATTGGCACAAATTTATATAATCTCAAAAATAGTATTAATTAAAATTATTAATTAAATAATACCATTAAATATGTGTTCTGTTATAACTAAACGTTTATAAAAAAGGATTTCAGATCTGATAGTGTTGTGCACGTGAAATTTATACCCCCTCTTGTATTCAAGTAATCCTAAATCGCTGTTAAAAAAAGATAACAGTCAAAGTCAAAATTTCTTTATTCAATATAAGCTTGTTTAAGCTCTTGTGAACGTAAAAATCTACACCGGTTCGATATAACCTTCTCAGAGAAGAACCGACAAGAAACACTGGGTCTTTCTTTTTTTCAATGCCATATTACTTATAAAATTTATTAAATACAAGTGCAGAGTATGAGTTATTCCACACATCTTTGTCCCCTATATCAGCGATTCCCAACCTGTGGTACGCGTACCCCTGGGGGTACGCGGGGTCCCAGTGGGGGTACGTGAAAATTATATTGGTAAAGGCGGAATTACTGAGAAGTTAAAACAGTTAACTTATGTAAACATTATTATAATTTATTACGTCTACAATATGTAGTTTATTGAATTATTTTTTATTGAACCTTATAACTAATAACTTACTAAGGTGCTAGTCAAGTTCATAGTCGAACATGTCTAACACCTTATTTCAAGGTTAAGATTGACAATAGCTTTAGATTAGACAATAACTTAAGAAAAACGAGACACATTTTTAGTAGTAGGTCTGGAGTTGTCTGGGGAAGGGTAGGTACTCATAAATGAAAAGTTTTGTTAAGAGGTACGGCAACGAAAAAAGGTTGGGAAGCACTGCTCTATATAATGAGCTATTTTATAATACGTTTTATTTAGTAATGTCTACTTGACAAGTTTTTTATTTATGTCCGATTATTGTGTTACACTTTTAGGAATTTTATTCTAAAATTTAGTTTTCTGGGAAAAGACTTTCTAGTTTAAGAGTTTCAGTAAAAGAACAAACGTCTCGGTTGGCGTAGTGTCTCAACTATTGGCTTATGGCGGGATTAGGCATACGCCTTACGCCGAATCCGGCACGGAAACAATATTTCTATAGCCTGTGGATAGTACGGGGGTGCATGTGCAGATTAATATATAGAAGAAACAATATAGGAGAAATCATGAAGTTTTCTCTGAAATCAAAAGTATATGTTTTTAAAAAAAATGTGTTTACATATAGCGAATATAGAATATATATAGAATGTCAATTACGTTAAGAAAAGTTAGTTATCGAAGTCAAAAAACCATTACGCTCACACAGAGCAATCTTTTCTTATAAGCGATAAAAATAAATTATCAATACCAATAATAAAGTTGAAGTGTCTGTATGTGTATTTAAAATAAATGCCAAAATTTAAGTGAAAAGTTCTCTTTATACGATGTTTAATCATAAATGACCGTTTTTAGAATTTTTGCCTATCGTTCTGTCCGTCTGAAAGTTTGTCTCGAATAGGCTCCGGAACGGCTCAACGGATGCCAATGAAAATTTTTAGGATTAAAACAGGAATTTTCACATAAATGTTTGTGTATGTTCCATTTCGATATCTTGCAGGGTTCAAAAGATATGAATATAAATATTTGTAATGTATAGGCAAAATAAACAACCACCGATTGTAATATCCACATTAAATTACAATTAATTATTTTAATCAAAGACATGAGCTACTTCTATGACTAAACGAACGACTAACAGCAAATCTGTTTTATAAAGAGTGACCTGGGTCCGATCGCCGGCGTAGGCCACCTCTAAAACGTTCTCGGCGTTGAAGGAAAACATTGCGTGGGAGCTACCAAGAATGTCTCAAAAATACAAATATTTCAACGATATGTGAAGTCTCAAACTGTTCATAAGCAGCGTAGCGGTCTAAAATCCTCCCAAAAATAAAACGACGCTTGCTTAGTGGTCAAAACGTTTATTATCTATTATTTTACTTTTTTTTTAACTGTTCTAAATTCGATTTAAAGATGATACATTGCACAGCTGACCATTAACGGTCCAAGCTTCGAAGCAGCAGAAACTATTCACGTAAAGTATTAAGCGATGAAGACAGAAATGCATTTGCAACATTGTTGCACAGCGGAAATGGCCACCGACCGTCAGACGAACATCCATTAGTACAAGGACGGTTTAAACCGCTCCAGCTTGGAAACTAACATATCAATTTAAGACATTAAGAAATTCTACTTTTAGACATTATAGAGTTGTATATCCCAAAGTATTTTGGATAATAAATCTCTGTTATTGTTTAACAAATATATTTATATAAATTTACATGTGTGAATCCGTCTAGGTAGGTACCACCGCAGTGCCAGTTATTCTGCCGTGAAGAAGGAGAGTGCAAACATTACTGTTCCGTATTAATGGGCACCCACTGATGCTAGTGTCAGTAGCATATGAGACTTTAGAACAGTTACCACAATTTGCCCGTTTCGTTACTTGCTTTCATTACACAAAATGTATGATGAGCCTGTGACTCAGTGGTCAGCGTACGTGTCGGGTGTGATGGGTCTTTGTTTAGAACACAAGACTGCGTTAACTTTAGTGTAACACATAAATAGTTGATTTTCTGGTTTGGATGCTATGTGATTGCCTGGTGTCTTCTGCACAGCAATTGAATGCTTCTTGGACCTGGGTTACCGTGTACCTCAGACTCAAAGGTACAAAATAATAATGTTACATACAGTCATTTGGCAGGATATGCTATAACTACTTTTAGCCGAACGATGTCATCGAGTTGGCAAGCGGTGCAAAAGGCATCGTTGCTTACTTCCTTTTAAGTTTAACGTACGTTATTTGGTATATATAACATTTTGAATGTCAGTGCCGTCTGTCGCGTGTTAAGGTTAGGGTGTTGCGGAAATCAAACAGGCGATATACTGTGTCAAGTATGACATTCTACTTAACATTTTAAATAGGCAGCAAATTGCATAATTACTGTTAAATATTATTTAAAAAAAAGTTACATACATACATACATAAGATCACGACTGTATCCCATAAGGGGTAGTCAGAGACTCGGCACTCACTGCAAAAACAGATGACTGCCACAATCCACGTTACACCAAAACAATATAATGCACTTGGTGTGATAGGTGGTGAGCCCATCGCAACCATGAGCTGTTGGGTGCACAGTGCAGTTTAATTCCTTACTCGCCTTTTACGAGATCCATTGGATGAGATGGAGTGGTAGTATTCTTTTAACGAGCCGCCACCACAAGGCAAAAAAAGTTGAACATGATTAAGCAAATTTAAGAAATTCATGATTTTCTCATGGATCCCATCAACAGAACTTGACCAAATTTGTATGGGACCAACCTCGAGTATAACCATTTCACCTAAAAAAAGACTCATTGAAATCGGTTCACAATTGGCGAAGATATCGCCTAACATAAATACAAGTTGAGTTAAGAACCTTATCCTTTTTTGAAGTCGTTTAATAATACCAAATATTATAAAGTCGATGGATGAAGGTGAATCTTTTGAAGAAGATGAAGATTATGATGGGCCGAATATCTGGGAATGCGACCGAGCATTGTTCAGAACAACATAATATTATGTGATACCTTCTAACATAAGTGATCAATGAAACAGACTAATGTAACAACGCCATCTATAAGCGAGTCTTTCATTGGTGAAAATTTAAACTTTATATTGTTTTGCTACCAAACGTTAGATGGCGTATTTTTGATAAATGTCTTTAAACCAAATTAACAATTTCTCCAAAAGTCCAAAAGTAATATATAAACAAATGAGATTTTCTCGTTCGATGGCATATATCTTTTTCACGTAACAGTTCTTTGAGAATGTTCTGTTTCTTTTCAACTTATCGTCTATTGTCAAGCAAGGTTAAGCATTGTTAAGAAATCTAACCTCACACGTACATTGGAAGCGTGTCATTCGAGCGAGCGACAGGCGTGCGACGTGAATCGGCTCGGGCCGGCCCCTTGTCAACATTGGAGCGGACATTTCAGACTGTATTTCAAATTGTATGAGCTCCAGCAACACTAGTCAAAAGGGACATCATTCCGTCGGACTTAAGATGCTGCTAGTGATATAACAACCTACGTCAAACACAAAGCCATCAGATCTTTACGAAATCGTAATTATTTTGTGCAATTAATAATATACTATCTATATTTGTTTCAGAGACTATTGCGAAAAAATATTGGTATTTCAAGGAATATGTTTTAAAACGTAAGGCATGATTTTTTTATAGGAGAATGTGTCGAGACGAGCAAAACGTTCACCTGATGGTAAGTGGAACGTCTGCCATAACAAATGCAGTGTCACCCAGGACATTTAGGCGTGTGGTACCAGCATTGCGCTGGTCCCTCTGGGACATCGGTTCTTAAGTCTCATATGCCCAGTCATTACACTAGCTCTATGTGCCCTACAGACCGAGGAGGCGGTCAACTGTGGATTGTAGAACGCTAAAGGAAGAAGTTCAATAGAAGTTCGTTGAGACGACGACCTGAACCTTTAACATTATTTTTAATGTTATTTACTACAGACTACTTACAAAATAAAACACTTTACCATAATCCATACTAATAAATGCGAAAGTAACTCTCTCTGTCCCTCTGTCTGTTTGTTACCTTTTCACGGTTAAACCGCTGAACCGATCTTGACGAAATTTGGCACAGTGATAGTTTGCATACTGAGAACGGACATAGGATACTTTTTATCCCGGAAAATGAAATATTCCCACGGGATGTTTAAAATACCTTTTTTCACGCGGACGAAGTCGCGGGTGTCAACTAGTTATAAATAAGGTGCTAACTTTGTCACCATGACTTCCAAATATAACCTACTAGCTAAAGCCCGCGACTACGTCCGCGTTTGATTTTCGGGAATAAAAAGGATCTCATGTCCGTCTACTGGAGGTAAGCTATCTCTGTGCCGAATTTCGTGAAGATCGGTTCAACGGTTATGCCGTGAAAAGGTAACAAACAGACACAGGAACAGAGAGTTACTTTCGCATTTATAATATTAGAATGGATAAGTGGATGTGCGCAAAACGGAGCGGTTAGAAGAACAATATCAAACACAAAATATAAAAATAAAAAAAAGTGTAAGAGAAACGTAAGACATTAACAACAGAATGTGAACGGACGAGAGTCGGGGTCATTGAAATATAACGCAAATATTGTTATGCAACTTTTTAAATTCGTGAGGAGTTCATCGTTTCTAATTCTCATCCTGAATTTCGATTTTATTTAACTAGACGAAGCTTTGTCAAAAATGTACCGGAACATTTCTCAAACAGACTTTGCGTGATTTATACATCACTTCGTGCAAACTTTGCTCCCCCGCCTGAAGTTGAAGGATCCTAGTACACATGTAAGCCATGAAAAATTGTTTTGGCCAGACCATTAGCCAACAGTAACGTATCTCGTTACGAGCTCGCTAGCTCACGTACAAAGTTTATTGCTGTTCTAAATGAAAAGCATATTATTACTTTTTACTTTCCCTATAGTACGTTTTAATATGATAGAGTCATACACCACTAGGTCTTATTCATAAAAATCATCTTTTTTTTATAGAAGAGGTGGCAAACGAGCAAGCGGCTCACCTGATGTTAAGTGATCTCCGTCGCCCACGAACATCCGCAACACCAGGGGAATCGCGGGTGCGTTGCCGGCCTTTGAGTTTGCCTTGGCTTTCCTACTGGTGGTAGGATACCTATGCAGGAATCCGTCTAGGTAGGTACCACCCCACAGCCAGTTTTATTGCCGTGAATCAGTAGTGTGCAAACATTACTGGGTTTCGGTTTGAAGGGTACTGAGAGCTAGCGTAGTCACGGGGCATATGAGAATTACGAACTCATGTCTTAGGGTGACGGGCGCAGTGTTGTGGCACACAGAAATGTTCTGGGTGACACAGCATTGGTCATGGGCAGACGTTGCACTTACCATCAGGAGAACGTTTTCCACGTATCGTCACTTTATCCATAAAAAAGGCTATGTTGTGGCAACGTCTGATCTGTGTACATGAGATGTAGAGAAGGGGTTGAGTTCGAGGTCGAGGTTAGGAGAATTCTGTATTACTCAGGAAGAGGGAACATAAAATCGGAAAGCAGTGGCAGGGGCAAATTTGAAAAGGACTTTAGAATATAATGACAATTAAATGAAACTAATTTTACGGATTTTATCGCGTTTAATTTTATAATAAAATTAATGGCGATAAAATCCGTAAAATTAGTTTCATTTAAATGTGTAGTGTTCGCGTAAATATAAGAAATCATTATATAATGACAAATAAAACTTTTGCGTCGAGGGGATTCAAGTACGCCTTTTTTTCTCATGTAAAATTCAGAGCATGTTTAATCTATAATGCCATTTGAATTTTACGTGCGCGTCGTAAAACTAGGCATCGATATTGTGCAATGAAAGCGATAATCCGAATGAGTTTCTGTTTTCGTTGCGACGGACGGAATGTAAATGCGACGAGCCCCGAAAGAACGGAAATAAAGTTAGGCTTGAGAACCGCTTTCAGTTCTCGGAGTTTGTTATGACCTGATATCTTGCAGACCCGCCAGTCTAAGCAGGACTGCACTGTTTGTGGTGAAATGTACGAGCTTAATGGAAATTTCTGTATTGTGAAGTAATGAGAGGACTTTTTGACCTAATGTAAACTTTCTGTTACAGAATACAAATGTTGGCTGCGTTCATTCTAATTCTCCTTATTCTGCAACCTTCTGGCGCTACAGTAAACTGTCCCACAGCCTGCAGGAAGTGCAGGGAGAACAGAGAGCACTTTGCTGTGCTCGAGGTGTACTGCGCAATGTGCCAGGAATGTCAAGAGAGGCGCCGCGAGTGGATGTACGACGTTCCTGCACGAAGAAGCGGCAGCGTTGAGAACGCGCCAAAGAATTACGAAGGTGCTTTTTGTTGTTTGCTTTGACGATAAAATTACGTAGGTCTAGGAACATCGAAGTTGTTGTAGAGGGGAGAAACAAAGTAGAAGTGGTGAAATGTACCAAATTTTTGAAGTGACCACCGCTCTCTCTCGCCATAGTGTGCACAAGTACGCTTATACCGCCACTAAGAATTGCTACAAACCAAACCACTACTACTAAAGACCCGAGCACGTCACTTATTTCGCTCCACGATGAGACCATATCAAGCGTTATGGTTTTATAGTGTGTTAACTATCGAAAAAGAGTCTCCTTAGATCGGATCGAAAATAATAACTAAAAGCTGAAGGTACCATGGATTAACTATGACGTCAGGACATCTGTCACCTTAGTCCTTCCGTGACTATGGGTGCTGTAAAGCGCCCGTAACGTCACGTTATAATACGAGTAGTTTAAAATAAACGCGATAAAATCTGTAAAATTTCCGTTGTATTAAATTCGTAAATATAATAAATTATTAATTTGAAAATAGTCAAATTATCGGCATCAAATCCTATATTATATAAAAGTGAAAATGTAGTGAAGGTTCATGAAACCTTAGACACTAAAAATATCTAACCTTTTCACCACAATTTCCTTCAGATTATCAAGAAGAGTGCCCAACACAGCCTACCTGCGAATACGAAGACAAGCGTATTGTTCTCAAATCTACAGTCTATACTACCACAACTACAACGACCACAACCACACCGTCCACCACAACGAAACGCCCCTGTCCCCCAATACAAGGCTGCAAGAAACGGATGAGGCGGCCGAAGCAAAGCTGCTGTGTTCCAATCTGCCCCTATGAGTCACATTGTCCCACTGGAGTTACAATTCAGAAGCTGATGACGGCAGACACCATTCCATTTACTTCAAGAACGACTATTCCAGATTATTTCTACGTAGACGTGGGCGTTCCCAAAGCCCTCCTGAATAGTGTGTAAATGTTTGTGAATTAGAATCGCGAGAATTTCCAGCACAGATTAAAAAGGAAATAACAAGCAAGAATTTCCCATGTGCACCTCGTTAAAGTTTTATATGAACATAATACGGATATCACATGGGAGCGTTTCTCAAGTGTAAGAATTGTAAATATAAAAGTAAAGTAAAGTAAAGTTTCAGCCTATAAATGTCCCACTACTGAGCACAGGCCTCCTCTCATTTCTGAGAGGGTTTTGGAGCTAGGAAGAATCCGCCACGCTGCTCCAATGCGGGTTGGCGGACTTCACATGTCTTCGAAATATTTTTTATTCCGTCAGACATGCAGGTTTCCTCACGATGTTTTCCTTCACCGCCGAGCACGTGGTAAATCGGCACTTAAAATTGCAATTAACAATTTTAGTGGTGCCGGCACCGGGAATCGAACCCAGGTCACTCGCGTACTATGAAATTTAAAGCGAGCGCCTAGCCCCTGAGCTACCACGGTAAATATATTGAAAGAATAAATTTAAGTGAACGAAAATATTCGAAAAAGTATTTCATAATAATGCCAAATTATTCACGATGGTCGTGTTTTGATTTTTTTTTTTTTTTATCGTACAAAGTGACGAAACGAGCAAAACGTTCACCTGATGGTAAGTGCAACGTCCGCCCACAACAAATGCTGTGTCTCCCAGAATATTTCTGTGTGACACCGCACTGCGCCCGTCACCCTGTGACATCAGTTCTTAAGTCTCAAATGCCCAGTGATTACGCTAGCTCACAGTGCCCTTCAAACCGAAACACAGTAATGCTTGCACACTACAACTTCACGGCTGAATAACTGGCCCTGGGGTGGTACCTACCTAGACGGATTCCTGCATAGGAATCCTATCATCCTCGTGTCTCTAATATTGCATCCTAGCCTACCTGCTATGTTATCTGAGCGTTACATTGGGGTGGGAGGGGTTCGGACGAGTGTGAGCTTCTGTATCTTTCAATAGCATCCGACAGTATTCGGAAGGTGTCGCAATGGTCGAAAAAACCATCAAGTCATCCAACAAAATCTAACAATTGGTGGTGCGGAATCCATCTAGGTAGGTGCCACCGCGGGGCCAGTTATTTAGCCGTGAAGCAGTAGTATGCAAACATTGCTGTGTTTCGGTTGTAAAGCTACTAATTACTGGATATATGAGACTTAAGAACAGATGTCTCAGAGTGACGGGCGCATTGTGGTGCACAGAAATGTTCTGGGTGACACAGCATTTGTTATGGGCAGACGTTGCACTTACCGTCGGGTGAACATTTCGCTCGTCTCGTCACTGTGTCGTAAGAAAAACACTTATTACTTTAGTTTGCATAAAAGTTGTGTAGTGAATCTCATGAACGATGTTCCAAGCTGCAAAGTAGCCCAACAAACATTATCCGCATCGTTAGTGACGTGACGCGAAGGAACTGAATATTAAAGAACAAACAGACACTCGAGCAAACATTCGTGACAAACATCGGGAGGTGTGAAAAGCTGCGCACGAGTGGCCTCTTTCCAAATGTGATAATAGACACTGCTTTATTTGTGATCACAGTTTGCAAAGTATTTGAAAATGCTTGGCATTCCATGCACGGCCAGTTGGTGGCATTTGCTGCCGTTTGCCGATTTTCTGGACCAATATGACTAAGGGACCTTCAAGAAAAGAGCTCATTCATTCGTCAATAGCCCCCGTAATTCCTCTGGTATTGCAGATGTTCATAGGCGACGGTGATCCGTTACCATCAGGTGGGCCGCTTGCTGATTTTCGACATATTATATAAAAAAAAATACAAGAATATTTTATTTAAAGGCATAGGCCTGCCTCCAACGGTTGGCTCTCTAGTTTAATGAGAGGGCATTGCTCTGCTGTGTGTCTTATAAAGGTTGGCGATATTAATTAGAAAAGATCCGTGTATTTTCTACATAAATACGCGGATCTGATGATACCAACTTGGTCTTCATAGGTTACAGAAAGGTCACTTTGTTAACCTCCAATAACTTTAATTTATTTTTCATATTCAATTTATTCAAATCACGTCTCGCAAAAAGTTAATAACGTAATTATAGTTTAAGAGCGCAGAATTTTTTTTCAGACTCAATGATTTTAGAAAATATTCTTAAGTTATTAGATTTCAGGTAATTCTAAAGATTTTTTTGTAACAGAAAGCGACGAGACGAGCAAAACGTCCACCTTTTTCACCACATGTTCACCACTGCCCATAACAGAACTGTGTCACCCAGAACTTTTCTGTTTGACACCACACTGTAGCCGTCCACCCTGCGACTTACAATTAATTACGCTAGATTTCAGACCGAAACACAGTAATGTTTGCACACTGCTGCTTCACGGCTGAATAACTGGCCCTGCGGTGGTACCTACTTAGACGAATTATTGCATTTCAATCCTACCACCAGTAACCACCAGTATAAATAATTAAAAAAAAATGGAAGTTGCCGTAAGATGTTATCCCGCCTTATCCCGCGGGTGTCGTGAGACTCGGCAAAGACTTGAACACGCAATGACCACCAGTCTTTGACTCTGTACCTACCGGTGTCAGGCAGCAGTGTCTATGGCGGGACGCGTCTGGGATTGCGATCGCCAATCGGGCTGCCAAGCGTAGAGATTACGCTAAATCACCCCACTTCTTGGGAGAGGCCCATGTCCAGAAGTGTAATATAAACAGGTTCATAAACCAGAACGAAAAAACGTTTTGAGAATACTCTGAAAAAACGATGTCCGCCCCACACAAAGAGTTCACAAGTAACGTGGCTGCACTTTACATACAATTTCACATGCACAACACATCCAGATCCGTAAATCAACAATTTGTTTAAAATATACGATGCCCACTGAGATTTCTCTTGTACTGTGTGTGCTTCTACATACATGGATTTCACATCCATATGTTTCATATTGTGGTGGCGGCGTAAGAGAATCTGCCGTGGGTGCGAGCAGAAACAGTGTGAGATTTGGCATAGTTAAAGTTCGTATAGAGAAGAAGCGAAGAATCTAAAATTTATATGTGTTACAAATAAATATAATACTTACGTTCCTACTGACAATGTCAATCAAAAAATAGTCTGTTGTGTTTGTTTACGTTCATACTGCTAATGTCAAACATTCGCACAGTGTATTTAATATGTTGCCAACAAATAATTACTCAAACATAAAAAACTTTCAAACTTAAAAATTTTATGAATTTCAGTCGAATTTCGACCAGTGATGGCCATCTAGCCATCACTGGTCGAAATTCGACTGTATGTACGTACGTATAAACGGAATCATGCGGTAAGATTTACATCTGAAGTACAAATATTTATCTATTTTCCGCATACACGATAAAGTGTTATAGGGAAGAGACTGTCGTAAGATTCTGTTGAGTGCTTGTGTGCGTGTGTGTGTGCGTGTGTGCTGACTAAGTAAATAAGGTTATTTTCCAAAGCTATTTATGGTAAACGATTCTGAAGGATATCGTAATGAAGTATCTAAGTGGTACACTTTTGCGCCATGCGTCATGCAGAATGTAAAATTTATTTCTGTAAAACGCCTTCGTCCAAAAAATCACGCCTTCTTCCCATACAAGGGGTAGGCAGATACCACATCCGTAACCCACTTTTCGCTACCGCAGGAAAGAGACGAGATGGGTGGCGAACCATGTCGCTGCCATTTTGATAAGAGTGTAAATTCTTATTCAATTGCGTTCCCTTCAGTAGCTAGCCATCGGCACGGCAACCACTGGCTTGGCAGATAGGTAGTGAGAAGGTAGAAAATGGACTGGGGTATTAAATGGGAAGTTGGGAAACTGTTAGCTATAGAATACTTTCTATCTCGGAAGTAACAGGAGACAGCAGTAGCTCGCGCTCCCTAGGAGTCGCTCACCCTGTCATCATCATCATCATTTCAGCCTATCACTAGTCCACTGCTGAACATAGGCCTCCCCCATAGATTGCTACAAAAGTTTTAGCTCTCACTTTGGGGGGGAATTATGCCATAGTTGCCACGCATGGCAGTTTATTTATTCTGATGTTCCAGGAAGATGCTGCTGCTTATCTTCTGGTTTTAATTTGCCCTCTGTCGACTTTTACGACACCCACGGGATGAGATGGGGTGGTAGATTCTCATAAGCCTCTACCACACGGCATACCCAGTACTCTACCGTATTTGCCGGACAACAGTGAGTACAGTAGATTACAGTGAGAGATACTAAGAATCCAAAGATCTATCATATCTATAATAGGAAAGAGACATGACGTCTTCGTCTGTCTGCCCAAAAGGAAATGACTTATAGGCATATCCATTCTAATATAATGAACGAAAATACATAAAAAGCGAAAGTAACTTTTTATGTCCCTCTGTCTGTTTGTTACCTTTTCACGGCTCAACCGTTGGATCGATCTTGACTAAATTCGGCACAGAGATGGCTTGAATCCGGCAGACGGACGTAATATACTTTTTATCCCGAAAAATCAAATAGTCCCCACGGGATATTTAAAAAACCTATAACCAGGAAGATGTCGCGACGTCGAGGAGGGAGACGGCTGCCACATACGTCATACTTGTAAACAGGTGGCGGCTGGTCTGCTCTTGTTTGCATTGCACTTGTACATTTATTATTGAAAGTGTCTGACATTTTGTTATGGAGCGTGCTTTGGTTTATTATGAGACTATTCTTTGTATTTTTTTTTTTATAAAATAGAGGACAAACGTTGCACTTTACATCAGGTGAACTTTTTGCTCGTTTCGTCACTCTATCCAATAAAAAAAAAATCATTTCTTACGTTGAAGAATAAATTATTTTCTTTTATATATTCTGTTATAATACTGTGAAATGATCACAGTGTTATAACTGTGTACAAGAAACAGAGTATGTGTAAGTGTTATACACAACTAGCACACTGATATCTTTACTAATACTAGAACTTCTAATGTTCTATGACTTCGTGTATGTATCCACGACTTCAAAACTACTAAAGATATTGAAATAGCATTTGCACAGATGGAAGATAAGGACCCAGGGGCTAACTTAGTGTTTGTTTCATGATATCTCAGTAGTTTCTGAATGTAGATGAATTATATAGTTCACCCGAAGGAGGTCACAGACATACTTTGTTACTAAATAAAGGTAATTATTCCTCTCTTAACAATCGCAATTGGTTCGTGTCTGTACATAATAGAAATTTATTGAATGTAAATTCATTTAGAAATAACAAACCGCGTCTTTTTTCGACAACTAAGGCTAGTGGTCAGATCACCTCCTTTCTATGCTGCTGGTCCTGGGTTCGAATGCCAGCAGTAGCCAAGATTGAATACGTCATGTTAAAATGATGCATCTTTTTTATTTAAAATAACTGGATTAAATTGGTGAAAAGTTGTAACAAATGTACTAGAAGATTTTTTTTTCAAAACTACATGTATGAGATGTGTAAGAAACGGGCCAAACGTTCACCTGGTAGAATTGCAACATCTGCCGATAACAAATGCTGTTTAAACGAGTACGTTTCCGTGCCACTAGACTGCGCCCTGAGACATCAGTTCTTACATACATAAGATCACGACTGTATCCCATAAGGGGTAGTCAGAGACTGGTCACTCACTGCAAAAACAGATGACTGCCACAATCCACGTTTTACCAAAACAATATAATGCACTTGGTGTGATAGGTGGTGAGCCCATCGCCACAATGCGCTGTTGGGTGCACAGTGCAGTTTAATTCCTTACTCGCCTTTTACGAGATCCAATGGATGAGATGGAGTGGTAGTATTCTTTTAACGAGCCGCCACCACACGGCTACATCAGTTCTTCAATGTCATATGTCCAGTGATTACACTAGCTCTCAGTGCCCTTCAGAGCGAAACGCAGTAATGTTTGCACACTACTGCTTTACGGCAGAATAATTCGTAATGCACCTACATCGATCTGCACAGTTCTTCCTGAAATTTATGAAATTTTTTACCCTTTTAATTTTTGTCCGGCATTCGAATAATACAAAAGGCTACGCATCAAGTTTTGCGAAACAAGTTTTTTGTATGAGACACTGACCAGTTAATTTATTATGAAAATACGATTTTTTACAGTGGTCGAAATTCGAACAAGTTTGGCCGTTACTGAGGTTCGAGTATTTATTTGGCAACATTTTTCAAACTCTATGTTCACAATCTCTACTGTATGGGACTGTTTGATCACAGACTATTATGTGTTCGACATACGCAGTATGAACGTAAATAATGAAGATTTTATTTTATTCCATTTAATGTATTTGTAACACATATTATAAGTAAATTTTAGCATTCTCGCTTCTTCTCCATACAAATTTAACTATGGCAAACCTCACACTCTTTCGTACGCGCAATATGCTTAAAAAGACGTATAGTTTTTTATTTTCGTACGTTAATATTGAATCGTATTATTATAGAATATTATGAAATGGATGTGTAGACCCTACGTTAAATAACACAGGTTATGACTGGTGGCGGCCTAAGAGAATCTGACACCCCAGTCCGTAGGACATCCCGTGGGTGTCGTAAAAGTCGACAGAGAGAAAATGAAAACCAGGAGCTGAGCAGCAGCATCTCCAACCAGGCAGCCAAGGGTGGCAACTATGGCAAAATGTCTCCAAAATGAGGCTGAAACGATAACGACTACGACGATGTACAAAACACAAACGGTTGTTAAATTAAAAAAGGCGATGGTGCTAAATAATTAAAAGGACGATAGTGTCCAGTATCGATTAAAGCCTACGTGCCCAGTTTGAACAAATCGTAGCATTAGCACTCATTGTTTCGGCTGGAATGCCTCGGGTGCCGTGTTTGGTCCATTAACATTCAAACTGTGTGAGGTAACGTTCATTCATTTAAGCACCTGCGTCTCAGCTTAGTTTATAGCATTTTTATATACAATTAAGCTCTCCTGGTCGATTCCGACCACGGCGACAACTTCCAAATACTGTCAGAAGCTATGAAATTCGCAGGAGATATTATAGTACGCAAACACAGGGGTACTCGTCCCATGTAACGCGGATGTGGTAAGATCCGAGGTAGAGATAGACTAGGATGCAGTGGCAGAAACACGCGGACAATCTCAACACAACCAGACCTGACAATTTGTGAACTAACAATTTGTGTTTTACCACAAATGGTGGCCCCGGCTGGGATTCGAACCTGTTGTTCATAATGTAGGAAAAGGAAAGATCGAAATGTTTATTTTTAAACTATACTAATTTGAAAAAATGCCTCAGCCCTGGGAAGAACCAGAAAGAATCCAGCGGGCAACATTACTGTGTTTCGGTCCGAAGGGCATCGAGACCAAGCGTAATCACTGGGCATAGTGAGACTTAAGAACTGTAGTGTAGCGTCACACAGAATTGTTCCGGGTGACACAGTATTTGTTCTGGGCAAACGCTGCACTAAACCATCATTTAAAATTATAATAACCATTTTTCTACAATATTTAGGAGTTAGCATACATGAAAGGTTAGCATACGTACAAGGAAGATAAGACAATTAACACGTAAGATCAGTACATAATAAAACAATTAATGTTTTTATTATGTACGATATCAATTGAACTGAATAGAAGTATTTTATTGTCGAAAACGGGATCTGCGCTCTTTTTATTTCAGTTGAACGACATTTCTTGGCCCAGTTTACATAACGTCATACGCATGAGGTTAAATGCTTTGAGCTGGACAGTCTCGCTTAGAATCGCAGTAGAGTCCCGCTTTGATAGAACAAAAGCATAAAATCAACAATTCAAGCAAACAGTTCCATTCATATATGAAAACTAAACTTGATATATTAAACACATTTTGCTCATCCGGAATTTAAAACCGGATTACACAAGATAAGTTATTTTAATTTTGACCAATCATTTCATAACTATGTTATAATCATGTGTGGAGGCGGCTTAAGAGAATCTACCAATCTAAATCTACCCATCTTATCCCATGGGTGTCGGTTCAATAAAAAGTCAACTGAGGGAAAATAAAAACCAGAAGATGGGCAGCATCTTCCTGGTACTATGGCATTTTGTGGCAATCTATGTGGGAGGCCTATGTTCAGCTGTGGACTAGTGATAGGTCGAAATGATGATGATTATGATCATGTATTTTTTTAAAAACAATAATAATTTTAGGGCATCCCGCTCCGAGGGAAAAATGTATGGTCACGCTAAGTATGCTCCAGTAGTAAAGTCTTTAACGATTGCGTTTTGCCAGTCATTACCGCGACGCGATCCTTTACTGCTGGTCGTATAAAACAGTTCTAGTTTCGAAGTTAACTACAGAGGCTTCGCTCGGCGTTCCTCTGTGTGATGGGATCCGAAACGAGGACATAGCCTGCAGGACCGAAGTCGAGAGTCTGAGAGGTGTTAGGAGCCGTAAATAACTCGCCACACTGCTTTTGCTTTTTAATGCGTGTTGGCGAAATATTTTTATTCCTTATACATGCGGGTTTCCTAACGATGTTTTCCATCGCAGCTGAGAACGTGGTAACTCAGAACTTAAAAGTTACGTCTTCTCCCCTTACCAGAGTTAGGCAGAGAACACATCCGTAGTACGTGGCGGGTGGCTAAAACACTGCTGTCTGAGCGACGCTGCGGAAAACGAATAAAAAAAATACCTAACGAGCATTGCAGCATGAAAGCAGAAGCAGCAAAATCTGACGATCACCAGAGTAGCAGGCGAGATCTCTGGTACTGAGTTCGTCTATCTGAATTAACCTTCAATCCTTTTAAACATCATTTCATTCTATTAATAGACTATTCTATAGATAGGAGATGTACCTAGATCTTAAATATTATTCAATGTATAAAAAGAAAGAGAAAGAAAATTACTACGCTCAATACAACAACATATATTAATAAATAAAAATAAAAAGTTTTAAATTATTTATCGGATTGCAGCAACGACCCGACTCAGCATTACCCGCAGCAAAGTTACTGCAGCGCTGCTTTGTCGGTGCAACTAATATGGAACATACGAGCAGCTGTTAGACAGTTAACTATTTTTATTTTAATAGGAGAGAGTGACGAGACGAGCAAAACGTTCACCTGCCGACAAGTGCAACGTCTGCCCATTATGAATGCTGTGCCACCCAGAACATTTCTGTGTGACACCACACTGCGCCCGTCACCCTGAGAAATCAGTTCTTAAGTCTCGTATGAAGAATAACTGGCTCTGGGGCGGTACTTACTGACACTGGAGACGGACTACCTGCAACCTCTATAACGCTCAAACTTGAAAAAATATGAATTATGTTGGAATTTCAACCCACAAATGTAAGAGACAATACATTTTTTTTATAGAAAAAATTTTTTTTTGGTTTTTGCAGGATATAATTATACGTACAAACAATAGTCTTGTTTTATGTCTTTAATACTATATAAGTGCGTTCACTCGTTAATTTTTGACTTTTGTTAATTTTGAAAAGTATTTTTTTTATTGTATAAAGTGACGATACGAGCAAAACGTTCACCTGATGGTAAGTGCAACGTCCGCCCGCAACAAATAACGTGTCTACCCAAAACATTTCTGTGTGACACCACGCTGCGCCCGTCACCCTGAGACATCAGCTCTTAAGTCTCAAATGCCCAGTGATTAAGCCAGCTCACAGTGCCCTTCAAACCGAAACACAGTAATGTCTACACACTACTGCTTCACAGCAGAATAACTGCCCCTGGGGTGGTACCTACCTAGACGGATTCCTGCATAGGAATTATAAACAAAGCGACTCCTCGCTTTCGTTGAGGTGTTAATTATTAAACACATTTTCTTTTGGAATTCGTAACCAAGCAGTTTCCTAAAAGTGACAGAATGTTTACCTTAAATGTGTAAAGTGAATGAAATGGAAATTTAAAATTCGCGTGTCTTGCGTAATTTTTTTTTCAATTTACAACAGTTTCCTAAAGGAGTTCCTCTGTTGGAGAAGAAACAGGTGAAAGAAACATCGCAGGTATCCCCCTATTTTGTAATTGTTTTTCTTACCTTAGTCAAAAAACATACTTAAATAAACTTACAAAGAATAGTCTTTTTTTTTTTTATATAGAATAGGAGGCAAACGAGCAGGTGGCTCACGTGATGGTAAGTGATCACCGCCGCCCATGAACACCTACAATACCAGAGGAATAGCAGATGCGTTGCCGGCCTTTGAGAAAGGAATAGGCTCTTTTCTTGAAGGTCCCTAAGTCGTGTCTCATAGACAACCGAGGCTCGTTCCATTAAATAAATTTAGACAACACAGATTAATTAATATATTTATTCATAAATTGTATGCACTCCAGCAGACCAGTATCTACAAGCGGCACTTTTTTTTACAACGAAGTATGCATATGTTATCCGCCGTGTGGTAGCGGCTTAAGAGAATCTACCACCCCATCTCATCCCGTAGGTGTGGTAAAAGTCGACAGAGGGAAAATTAAAACCTGAATAGGGGCAGCAGCATCTTCCTGGAACATCAGAATAAATAAACTGCGGTTGCCAACCCGCCTGCCAAGCATTGCAAATATGGCAAAATGCCCCTAAATAAGAGCTATAAACTTTTATGGCAATCTATGGAGGAGGCCTAGGTTAAGCAGTGGACTAGTGATAGGCTGAAAGAATGCACTTATTCGGCTTGGTGATAGAGTAAGATAAACTAAAAATTACTAAAAGTAGGATACCTACGGAGTTTCTTCTACCCGTTTCTTCTCCGTCAGAGAAACCTAATCACGAATCGGTGGAGAATGTAAGCATATAATGAAAAATGACGTTTGACAAACGAAATTTATATTTCTTACGTCGTACAATAAATATCATTTCAGCGGGTAAGGCTTTTGCGCTGTGTGTTCGATTTCTGCTCGGGGCAAATAAAATTAAAAAGCAGGAATGCAATCTACGAATTAATGTAGTCATTAAGTGTACAGAGCGAAAATAACTGCTCTTATAGCATAAAAATCGTCATAAAAACTGGTCTAGATTAACGATCGGGCAGGTAGCCTATTACGCGCTACAACAGAACGAGAAGGTCACCGCATTTTACTACCAGATACGAGAAAAATAATTACTACTACGCGTCAGACAACTGTTGAACTACAGTACCACCATTTTAAGCGACTCGATTCACAGTACAAGGGAAGGATTAAAACAATTATTTCATAAAACTAATTTTACTAATACTATTGCGTTTATTTTAATTATTTAACATCGGACGTTTTTCGAGCGCTTTCCAGCACCCACGGTCACGGGAGGACTGAGATGTTTGAATGCGGGGTCCTTCACATTTTAATCCATTAGATCGGACCAACAATAACAAACATTTCAGTTCCCACGTGACCTCTCGTTACATAGTATAATATTCCTTGCCCGTGACCATGGGAGGATGCTGTAGAGCGCACGAAACGGCGCATTATTAATAGTTAAAATAAACGCGATAAAATCCGTTAAAATGTGTAGTGTTCGCGTTCGCGTAGTTTATAATAACCATTATGTAGAACAATTATACATACATACATAAGATCACGACTGTATCCCCATAGGGGTAGTCAGAGACTGGGCACTCACTGCAAAAATAGATGACTGCCACAATCCACGTTTCACCAAAACAATATAACGCACTTGGGTGCACAGTGCAGTTTAATTCCTTACTCGCCTTTTACGAGGTACATTGGATGAGATGGAGTGGTTGTATTCTTTTAACGAGCCGCCATCACACGGCTAATACAATTATGTTACCATATAATATCCGTCTAGCTAGAACAATTATGTTACCATATAATATCCGTCGGGGCGGTCGTCGCATCTGAGCACCGTAAGCGGCTGCGTCAGGCTCTGCCTCGGGCACACAAGTACCAATTATGATACCCATAGTCACCATAACACTATAAAACCACCATCGAAGCACACAAAATAAACACCACCAAAATCTGTCCACTACCAGCTCATGTTTACACACGCGAATTAAAAAAAAAAAGCGTAAATAGTTTCTAATGTCATTTGTTGAAAAAGTTAGTTTTTTGTGTAAGCAGTGTCCGCAGCGGTCGATGGAACGGAACTGGTCAGTGGTTTGTGGTGTCGCCGGTTCCTCGTCACATTTGGCACGCGTGCGGTGACGTCACGTCGCTCGGCGTGCGTCACTTGCCCCAGGGCCGGATCGGGGGTAATGACTGTCGCTGACGTGTCAACAGGTTGTTAAGAATAGTTGCCCCGAATAGAGGTCTCTAGTGTCCGAATCTAGATTTCCGTGAATTCGTTTCTTCTGTGATGCGCCACAAGTATCAGATTTAAAATAAAAATGACTGTTGTAGTAAAAATTGTTGGAAATTTAAATAAAAAATATGTTGAAAAAATGAAAGCCGACTACTTAAAAATCGCGCTCTAAAAAGTATAAAACGCCTTCCAAGCGTGCCAACTGTAGAGGAGACAAACTTTTATGGCAATATATGGGGTGGCTATCTAATGATAGGCTAAAGTGATGATGATGATGATGAAAGTTAGTTCCACCTTATTTTGATGGAAGAAAGGAGACGAGCAAATAGTTCACCTGCCGGCAAATGAAACTTCCGTCCATAACGAATGTTGTTTCACAAAGAACATTTCTGTGCGGCGCCACTTTGCGCTCGTCAAGAGACATCAGTTCTTAAGTGTCTAACTAACAAAAAATTGCAGGAATCCGTCTAGGTAGGTACCACCCCAGGGCAAGTTATTCTGCCGTGAAGCAGTAGTGTGCAAACATTACTGTGTTTCGGTTTGAAGGGCACTGTGAGCTAGCGTAATCATAACATAAGACTTAAGAACTTATGTCTCGGGGTGATGGGCACAGTTTGGTGTCACACAGACATTTTCTGGGTGACACAGCATTTGTTATGGGCAAAAGTTGCACTTTCCATCAGATGAACGTTTTGCTCGTTTCATCACTTGATGTAATAAAAAAAAAATTAACCTAACCTTTAACTGTCTCTGAAGTGCGATTTGACCGAGCAAGCTAATTAGACGGGAGTTCAGCAGTAGGCGAAATAGAAAGGGATTCCCTAATTAGATTAACAAGCCCCAGTGCCCCCAATGCTGACAAACGATTCGCTTGTATGCGCACGTGAGCAGTAATAACGTGCGACAAGGAGTCAGTTCGCTCGGATTTGCCTGTTTTGATTGGACAATAGCAATTAGTGTTAGTGGTTTTTATCTAAACAGGCGCTTATATTTCTATATTTCTTGACGGCTCAGATCATGTATCTGCCTGTTGAGTCAAGGATTCTCCGTTAGAATACCAGCTGAAAGCTATATTTAAGTAAAAAAACAGGGATGTTTTGATCCATTAATTTACACTTCGACGACCGCGTGGTCAGAGTACCCGTATTCTACGCCGCGGGTCCTTCAAATCCGAATCGGAGCAATCATTTGTGCAAATACACAAATTGTTGCTTTTCGGGTGTGGTTGTGTTATGACACGACACACGAGTGATCCCACTGTGGGGCATAGTATTATTAAAGTAGAAACAAAAAAACATATGACCGATGGATACAAGAACGTAACACGTTAACGATACTCGCGTTTCAGTCTAAATAAGTAAAGTCGATAGTACGCGAAGCTAAAATAACTAAAGTCCATACATCGAAGGGCAGGAAAATCTACGCTCGTAACGTATTATTATTCGAACCACTCTTCTGATTGAATAGGAAAGATACTAATCCATTAATTCAAAAGTCAGTGAGGTCAGCACTGACACTATTTTCTTTTATAGGTGACCGTGGAACAATAACTAAAAAGTACGTATGATCGATAATTATATATGCCATGGAAGCAGTAGTGTATATACAATTACTTTTGAAACCATCCTGGGGAAAACTTGACGGGCCTGAAATGCAACAATTTAGTTTTGCAACAGTGTGTGGTTTAATCCCACGACTCCGGGTTAATCGCTTTCCACGACTCCTTGAAACTGGTGTGGTGGCTCCTTAATCAAGAAGTCAGTAATACGATGATTACCTTTATTATGTCTTTTTTATTGGATGTAGTGACGAGACGAGCCGTGGCAGTGGTAGGATTTCTATGCAGGAATCCCGTCTAGGTAGGTACCACACCAGGGCCAGTTCATTTTGCCGTGAAGCAGTATTGTGCAAACATTAATGTCTTTCGGTTTGAAGGGCACTGAGAGCTAGCGTAATCGCTGGGCATATGAGACTTAAGAACTGATGTCTCAGGGATGACAAGCGCAGTGATGGCGTCACACAGAAACGTTCTGGGTGAAATTTCGTATGTCATACGTAATTTTTTTTACAATCTACCACCGTTTCCTAATGAGCTTCCTCTGACGAAGAAGAAACAGGCGAAAGAAACTCCGTAGGTATCCTCTATTTCGTTATTTTTTTTATCTTTGTCGAAATTATATTATAAGTAAATTTACAAAGAACAGTCTCATAGAAAACCAAAGCACGCTCCATGACAAAATGTTATACAAGATTTATTAACAAATGAGTAAAAGCATTGCAAACTCGATCCTCCACCAACCCTGTTCACAAGTATGAGGCATGAGGCAGTCATATTAAAATATAGAGCTTTCGTGTTCCTCGAATTTAACTAAATATGTTTCTCATTTATAACTTGATAGAGGGGACTGGATTTAAAAGCACCCTTGGGTAATCTATAGTTGCGTGTCGCTAATCATTGTAGCATCAAGACAATTACGCTACTGAAGCGCGCCCTTGAATGTTTTAGTGCGAGGGTGTTAGGGCACAACAATGGCCAATGTAATGGAATTAGGGTTGTCACTTCTTTGCAATAAATAAAATACATCTAACCTCACAAAGTGAACATCTTCGAAGGCAACTTAGCGTTCGACTTAAAAATGCAATAACGGTCGAAAACTGAATGAAAATTAGTGAAAATGCTAATAAACCATGGTCAGCATAACTAGCTCAATGGTATGCAATGAAAGGACCACACAGTTGAATCAGCTGTCAGAGGATAACGAAAGAAAGAAAAAGTATTTATTGTCACAGAACTAACATGCATACAAAATAATATAAGTTTTGTCTCTGTCAAGTATCACAGATGGCGTTGCGCACGGAAAATGTATGAGAAAATAATTATTCGAAATAAAAAAAAAATCGTGATTTTTCGATGTTTCAATAGTTATTCTGCTATTCGGGGCGGATATAGATCCAACAAATCCAACATCGTCGGTCAAGCCATCCTTGAGTTATAAACGGCGTAACTAACCCGACTTGATTTTATATATACTATAGATTTTCATTAAGACACATCTTTTTAGCTTTTTCTATATTCAACGAATATAAAGAGGCGGATCTCTCCATTCCACACTTATAATAAATATAATATTAGCTGTTTTTTAATCAACTTTAACTCTGAAAAAAAAAAACTATTTTATATCCCGTTGAAAATTAAATCCGATAAAATCCATAAATATTAGTTTTTTTTTAATGTGTATTCGCGTAAATATAAGAATTCTTTTTGTGAACTTTAACTTTGTTATGTTCACCCCTCGACTTCACCTTCCGCTGAGAATAAGCAGACAAGATTTCACGTTTTGTCTGTTTTGTGTCATTTTGAATAAGAACTGAAAAGAAACGAAGTTTTTTTATTGAAGGCTACGACGATATGAACAAATCGTTTACCTGATGGTACTCGTAAGTGTAATGTCTGCCATCTTGTTGTGTTAGTTAATAAGGTAACTAGATCCCGAAGCATTATAAGGTAGGATATTCTTTCCTACTACGGTTATTGCGAAAACATAATACATATACAAAACTGCATGAGTGCGGTAGTGAAAAGTATTAATTTATTAAGAAATCATTCACATTTATGGTGGTAGGATTCCTATGCAGGAATCCGTCTAGGTAGGTAGTCCGCTAGTACCACCTCAGGGCCAGTTATTCTGCCGTGAAGCAGTAGTGTGCAAGCATTACTGTGTTTCGGTTTGAAGGGCACTGTGAGCTAGCGTAATCACTGGGCATTTGAGACTTAAGAACTGATGTCTCAGGGTGACGGGCGCAGTGTGGTGTCACACAGAAATATTCTGGGTGACACAAAATTTGTTGTGGGCGGACGTTGCACTTAACATCAGGTGAACGTTTTGCGCGTTTCGTCACTTTATGCAATTAAAAAAAAAGCGCGCTAACCGCAAGCCGGTTGTGGGGCGAAGTTGTGGGTCTTTACTAATGTTTATTTTTACAGTAATACCAAAAAGCTGATCCGAGCTCTGTGAACGGCTTCCGTTTTAAATTTCATAGTACGAGCAACGTCAGCACTATTAACAGCCTATTCTTTTATCACAGTAGTTATTAACAGTTTTAAGGTTTAATTTACATACATACATAAGATCACGACTGTATCCCATAATGGGTAGTCAGAGACTGGGCACTCGCTGCAAAAACAGATGACTGCCACAATCCACGTTTCACCAAAACAATGTAATGCACTTGGTGTGATAGGTGGTAAGCCCGTCGCCACCATGCGCTGTTGGGTGCACAGTGCAGTTTAATTCCTTACTCGCCTTTTACGAGATCCATTGGATGAGATGGAGTGGCAGTATTCTTTTAACGAGCCGCCACCACACCATACTACCCCAATAATTTTAGACTAGCATAAGTATTGGCTTCGGCTTGTTTTGTCGTGGGTGCGTTTTACCAAACACCCAGACCCGGAACAACTATATGTAGGCCAAACAAATATTTGTCCCGTGCGGGAATCGAACCCGCTACCCGCGGCTCAGAAGCCAAGGGCTTTGCAACTGCGCCAACCGAGCCGGAACCAAACTAAGAACTAATGACACCGCAGACAGATATCGTGAATACTGTACTGTAACTTAGTCAATTCAGAATGTACTAGTAGTTATGAGAGTATACGGTTCTTTATGTTGGTACTAGACAACCCGAAATGATTAGTCGTTTAATTGGAATTTGAAAAAAAAATTAATGATCTTGGACTAATCTATTGCTGAAACCGGTTAATTTAAATTTATATTAACCGATTTGAAATCGAGACACAACGTCCATTTTATAAATTTCAACATAAGTATTAGGTTGATAGAATAAAATGTAATTTCTTAAGAATTTGATTAAATTAAATATAAATAAACATGAATTGACAAAAATCTAACTCAACAATTATTAATTTATCTTATATTGATACGTGAAGAGAAATCTTTTTACCCATTTTTAAACAAATTGCGCGCACGGAGGAATGTGAAATTTTTAATAGTTAAAGTTTGTATGGAGAAGGTATCTCAAATTTATATCCATATTAATATTATAAATGCGAAAGTAACTCTCTCTGTCCCTCTGTCTGTTTGTTACCTTTTCACGGTTCAGCCGCTGAACCGATCGTGACGAAATTTGGCACACAGACATCTTGCATCCTGTTGATGGACATAGGATAATTTTTGTCACGGAAAATCAAAGAGTTCCCACGGGATATTCAAAAACCTATATCCACGCGGACGAAGTCGCGGGCATCAGCTAGTTATATATAAATTTGAACTACCTTCTCCACGTATGTGTTACAAATACCATAATATGCAATTCTGTCGGTATACTGCTCGTGGGAACGCAACGGAGAGTAAGAATTTTTTGACTGTTACCAAAATGTCGGCGCGACGTAGTTCGCCACCCGTCACGTTCCCGTTTTTCGCGAGGGCGAAAATTGCGCTACGTGATTGGCCTCTGCCTACCCCTTATTTGGCAAAAAGCCGTGACAGTATGTATGTATGTTTCAAATGTGTAAAATTGAATAAAATAAAATTGAATATTTACGTTCATAGTGACACACTATTTTGTGATGTATGTCAATCACAAAATAGTGTGTCGTTTGTTTACATTCATTGTGCAAAACACGCAACAGTATTTTAAAATGTTGCCAACTAATAATAAGTCAGACCTCATTATCGTTCAAACTTAATTTTTTATTAATTACTGAACTTAAGCTATAACAACTTGTAGCTATTAAATGACAACAAAAATTAGCCCAGCTATGTATACTTATAGCATAGACTCTCCCTCTCTCTCTCTCTTTCTCTCTCTCCGCGTATACATTTTTCGTCCTTTTTACGTCAGAAACTTTTCATATTGAAACGTTACAAATCGAAACGTAGCACTAAAACGTGACGTAACACCCAAAGAAGTTTCAATTCGAAAGTGATTTAGCGGCTTTGCCTAGTGGGTAACTGCTGAACCCTTAACATTACCTTATTTAAAATCTGCGACCGCAACGTTTCTTCAATAATAAAGTTACCACGACGAAAGTTGTTGAGCGGCGGAATGTCATTTTTAGTAATATTTAATATTAAAGCGAGTTAGATAAGGGGGCTCTCGAATGTCGACGATGTAACGTAACGAGGTTGGTAGAGGCTGGCGCACAACTACGTAGGCACTTCGTGCTCAGCCTCGTTTTATTCATGTTCGAAAGTTTAAGAGCATATTTCAAACATTATTCTCAAAGGCATCTAATGCAATTTTAGATTATTAGGATTATTATTTCGATTATTAGGATTTAATGTTTGCATTAGGAAATTATAATTAATTACTGCATTAAGTTTTGAAATTAGTGTAAATTAATTAGACAATGAATTTAAATTAAAAACCTTAATTTTTCAACGTAAAAAATATAACTTTTCGTTTGACAGACGTATTTTTATTTTCTTATATTTACGCGAATATTATCTCCATACTATATTATAAATACATCCAAACTAATATTATAAATGCGAAAGTAACTCTGTCTGTCCCTCTTGTCTGTTTGTTACATTTTCACGGTTCAACCTTTGAAGCGATGTTGACGAAATTTGGCACAGGGATAGCTTGCATCCTGGAGACGGACATTTGATATTTTTTATCCCAGATAATCAAATAAGTTCCCACGGGATATTTAAACAACCTATTTCCAATCGGACGAAGTCGCGGGCATCAGCTAGTGGTCGAAAATCGGCCTGGCCCAATGGCTGCCGACGCTCTTGGCTATGACTCTCTTATGCATGTGCAATGTATGCTTCTCAACCACACCGACGATTCATAAGAAATCCTATCATCTTTTAAAACTACCAAAGCTACCAAATAAAAGGTGTTAAGTATCTATGATTGCAGTGTATAGATTAAATCACCCGAGCAAAACCGGGCTACAAATTATTATTTTTTTCAACAGCCAATCAAGCCGGGATCAGGCAACGTGTAATTTAGCGTCGGCAAACATGGCGTCGCTCAACTTTCGAGGGCCATAAAGCAGTCGCTAACGAACCCTCCACTGTCGACTAGTCCGCTCTTAACCTAACCTCCGACTGGCGAGCGTAAATAATACATTATCTTTTAAGCCCCTTCTCGGGGCAAATGTATACTTACGAAAACCGAATTAAGCAAGTCTCTTTTGTAGTAAGTAATAAAAGACGAACGCTCAGTAAAATGACATAAATTGTAAATGAACATGTCATTCTACGTCGCGTTTCTCGTCACGGAAAAATGTATATAAAATTTACACTAGCTGAAGCCCGCGACTATGTCCGCGTGGATTCAGGTTTTTTTTTATTACCATAAAGATTTTCCTACATCCGTCTCCAGGGTGCAAGTTTGTTTAATATTTCGTCAAGATCGGTTCGACGTTTGAACCGTGAAAAGGTAACAAACAAACGGAAACAGGGACTTAGTTTTGCAAATATAATATTAGCATGGATTATTGAACAAACGAAAGATGGCTCGATGTTGAGTTTACCGGTACCACCGCTAGGGCCATTTAATCTGCCGTGAGGCAGTTACAAACATTACTGTGTTTCTGTCTGAAGGGCACAGAGCCAGTTTAATCAGTGGGCATATGACTTTAAGAACTTAAGTCTAATGGTGACGGGCGCAGTGTGGTGCCACAAAGAAATGTTCTCGTTGATATAGCATTTTTATGGGCAGACGTCGCACTTACCATCAGGTGAACGTTTTGCTCGTCCTCGTCCACTTTATCTAATAAAAAAAATCCAGATTCTTTCAGACATCATTAAGAACAGCAATTCACTATTTAATTGGTTTTTATAGCGCCACGATACAGAAATATACTCGGTAAGTGGCAGCTGTGAAGTCCTTTGTTGTTATCCCTTCGGTGAAGCTCGAGTATGTTGCTCGAAGTAATAGTTTTTTCAACGCCGGTGACTAAAACTTAATGGAACGTCACAAATGTTCCATCCATTTACAGCGGCTCATGGAATATGATAAATACAAATACTACAAGAAATTGGATTGTTGTGTTCCGAATGAAAAACTGTCTTGGCATATAGTTTGCCGCTTGGCCATCCGACACGTCGTTAATCTACGCTATTAGGAGAACGTTTGTATTCTGTAAGAGACGTGCAGTTTATTTATTTAAGTACGAACTAGGAAGTAGGAGTAAAGTAGTAGTAGTAGGAAGGAAGAGTACGAAGTAGGAGAAATCTTACTCCCCATTGCATTCCCATGAACAGTATAGTGACATTGCATATTGTGGATAAAGGCTGTCCGTACAATACCGTATAATAGTCGTATATAACGAGATCTCGGAAGGAAAGAGGTAGATAATATTCTACTCTGCCAGACACCTATCCGCTAACAAGGTTAACACATACTGATACCCACCATGGAAAGCTAGGTGACACAGTCTGTTATAGAAAAATTTATCTATATGTAAATGTAATGTCCCGCCTCCTGGCCGATTTTTTGACTACGGTGTCAGCTTCCGATTTTTTTTTGTATTGGAGACAACGAGACGAGCAAAACGTTCACCTGATGGTAAGTGCAACGTCCACAGCAATGCTTTATCAACCGGAATATTTCTGTGTCGCACAACACAGCGCCCGTCCCGTCCTCCTGAGACGTCAGTTCTTAACTCTCATATGCCCAGTGATTACACCAGCTCTCAGTGTCCTTCTGACCTAAACACAGTAATGTTTGCACACTACTGCGTCACGGCAGAATAACTGGCCTGGGGAGGTATCTACCTGGACGGATTCCTGCATAGGAATCCTACCATCAGAATCATGTCAAAAGCATTCGCATGCGCGACAAGTCTACGCGCTATGGCACCCACTCGTCCTAAACTACCCGCAGTCAGATATAACACTCATGCGATAAGATCGCATGTAGGCCGGGATTAAATATCAGAGACAATCTATATATTAATACGGGAAAAGAAAACTTTGTACCCCTTTTTAAGCATATTGCGAGCATGGAGGGGTCTGAGATTTGGCATAGTTAAAGTTTGTATGGAGAATGAGTGCAGAAAGCTAAAACTTATATATAATACTTGCTGCGCCCCGCGGTTTTAACCGCGTAAAAAACCCGACCCAGATCGATAATATACAAATATACTTCCCAGTTTCAATCGGATTTTGGGGTTTTATTTTTCTGCGCGGAACCCTAATTATTTTTCTAAAATTAAAGTAGCCTAAGTTACCCGCTATAATATCAGGTATCTGTCAGTGAAAGTCCCGTCAAAATCGGTGCAGCTGTTTCGTGATTAGCCGGTAAAGACAGAGTTGTTATTTTGTTATTACAAACAGACACTACGTTTTTATTTATTTGTATAGACTAGATGTCCGCGACTTCGTCCGTGTGGATGATGATGACGTTCTTCTAGCCGATTTCGACGACGGCGACGACTTCCGTCCACTGTCGAGAGCCATCAACTGCGCAGGAGATATTATAGTGCCACAAGTGTACGCGCAAACACAGAGGCACTCACTCGTCCCAACCTACCCGCGCCCGATGTAACGCTGATGCGATAAGATCGGAGGTAGGCTAGGATGCAGTGTCAGAAACACGGGGACAATCACAACACAACCAGACCCGAAAACCACCCACAATTTATATTTTAGCACAAATGTTGGCTCCGGCTGGGATTCGAACCCAGGACCCGCGGCTTAGAAGTCAGGTACTCTGACCACAAGGCCACGCGGTCGTCGTCGTCCGTGTGGATATAGGTTTTTTAAATATCTCGTGGGAACTATTTAATTTTTCGGAATAAATACTACCCTATGTCCGTCTAGCTCAGGCGCTAGGCGCTCGCTTTAAATTTCTTAGTATGCGAGTGACCTGGGTTCGAGCCCCGGTGCCGGCACCACTAAAATTGTTAATTGCAATTTTATGGGCTGATTTACCACGTGCTCGGCGGTGAAGGAAAACATCGTGAGGGAACCTGCATGTCTGAGAAATAAAAAATATTTCGAAGGCATGTGAAGTCCGCCAACCCGCATTGGAGCAGCGTGGCGGATTCTTCCTAGCTCCAAAACCCTCTCAGAAATGAGAGGAGACATTTATAGGCTGAAAACTTTACTTTACTTTTTTATGTTCCGTCTCCACGATGCAAGCTATGTCTGAGCTAAATCTCTTCAAGATCGATTCAGCGGTTGAACTTTGAAAACGTAACAAACAGACAGAGTTACTATCGCATTTATATTCGTATGGATGTGTTACAAATACGTTAATTTCAATAAACAAAACAGTTGATGAACAACGGTCGAATTTCGACGGTCGGGCTACCACTCTCAATAAAACCAACAATTTGTTTTTGGACAAATGTTCAGGCTTCAGGCGACTTGAACTCGGAGCCCGCAGGACACACTAGGCCACGCGGTCGGCACGCACCAAAATATAATGCAGCATCTACCGAATATACTTTATGACGTGCATATATATTTTCGGTGATGTAATTGCTGTTAGCCTTCTCGGCTTTTACAGCTTCATCGGATACTATGACGTGCATAGAGTTGCAGACGTATACCCGGTATTGCATGATTTTAATTGAATGAGTCACCCAGCTGTTACCCTGCTATTCAGGTCAATGAACTACAGAAATCTTTTTATTTACAGTAGTTTCTGTCATGTCTATTAATTTTATGACATTTAAATTGTTATTATTTTACAGCAATACATATACCGATATAGAGCCGTGTGGTGGCGGCTCGTTAAAAGGATACTACCACTCCATCTCATCTAATGGATCTCGTAAAAGGCGAGTAAGGAATTAAACTGCACTGTGCCACCCAACAGCGCATGGTGGCGATGGGCTCACCAGCTATCACACCAAGTGCATTATATTGTTTTGGTGAAACGTGGATTGTGGCAGTCATCTGTTTTTTTTTGCAGTGAGTGCCCAGTCTCTGACTACCCCTTATGGGATACAGTCGTGATCTTATGTTATGTATGCAATTCATATGCAATCTAGAAACCATCGATTCGCAAGATGTTTTAGTCAGCTGCTTACCGAAAATTATGGAATAAATTGATGGAAGAAAAAGAGAAAAGTAATTAAAAATAAGTCGTGGCTGTGAACGGGTGCTGTTCGTGGGTGATGGTCCGCTCGAATTTGCAATGAACTTACGAGTATGTATGGGCTTTGTTTTATACTAACTGCGCTCCTCGGTTTTACCTGTGTAAAATAAACCGACCTCACGACTGCGTCGTACGTTCGGACATTCTTCGAAAATGTTCGGTTTACAGCGTGAGGCTTCTCAAAGCCGCATCATGACTTTTATAGCCTGTAACCTTCCTCAGTAAACGGACTATCTAATCCAAAAGCAGTTTTGTCAAATCGGATTAGTATTTCCTGCGATAAGCGTGTTCAAACATACAAACTCTCCAGATTTATTAAAGTTTTTTACTAAGATGATTTTTGAAATGAGAATCATTCTAAGAGTTTGATGGACGAGGCAACTGCCTACGGGTCTATTTATTCATATATATTATAAACTTATCATTAAAATTAATGGTTAAAATATAAAAAAAAAAAACAAATTGCGGAGTTTTTTTCGCTGTTACATCTTCAGTCAGAGAAAATTTGTTACGTAACGATGGTAGCAACTAAGTACATGTAACACTAGTGAAACTTCTTTGGCGATCTAAACCTCGGTATACGGATGGATGTACGGTAACGGGTTAAACGGCAGAGAGCGATAAAGAGGAAAATTTTCTAAAATACTTCTAGTATTTATAGCACTAAAGGACAGTATTTAAACTTACAGCAACGTATACTATGTAGCAGTTTTTTTTTCTCTCAGGCCAAGTACCTGTTTTCCGTCCTATTCACTGGTTCACTGGTGGTAGGATTCCTATGCAGGAATCCGTCTAGGTAAGTACCAACCCAGGCCCAGTTATCCTGCCGAGAAGCAGTAGTGCACAAACATTACTGGGTTTCGGTTTGAAGGGCGCTGAGAGCTAGCGTAATCACTGGGCATATGAGTCTTAAGAACTTATGTGTCAGGATGACGGACGCAGTTGGTGTCACACAGAAATGTTTTGGGAAACGTTTTGGTCGTTATCCATTAAAAAAAAATGCGTCAGAAATGTTACATATTGAAACGTCGCATTTCTAAAATGAAACGATTTCAATGACATGGCCACTGTTAAATTAAATTACATACATACATACATAAGATCACGACTGTATCCCATAAGGGGTAGTCAGAGACTGGGCACTCACTGCAAAAACAGATAACTGCCACAATCCACGTTTCACCAAAACAATATAATGCACTTGGTGTGATAGGTGGTGAGCCCATCGCCACCATGCGTTGTTAGGTGCACAGTGCAGTTTAATTCCTTACTCGCCTTTTACGAGATCCATTGGATGAAATTAAATTAAGACTACTAAATAGGCGCAGGTCAGCGATTCATTATTTCACTTTGACAAACATTGCGTCGTGGAAAGTGTCGCGTGGGCGTACAAACGTCTGTAGACGACCGCTACGATCCTTGCCTTTCGATTGCCGACTGTTAATAATATATAACCGTATAAAACCCTTCCGAGGGTAAATATTTGTTTATAAAAACAAAACTGAACGGGACCCTACTCACGCATAACTGAAGGATGAGAATGTATAAGTATTTGAGCTCGTTTTTTTTTTTATTGGAATATTTGACGAGACGAGCAAAACGTTCACCTGATGGTAAGTGCAACGTTTGCCCATAACAAATGCTGCGTCACCCAGAACATTTCTGTGTGACACGACACTCACGTCCATCTCTGAGACATCAGTTCATAAGTCTCATGTGCCCTCAGTGCCCTTCAAACCGAAACACAAACACAGTATTGTTTGCAAATAGGCCTCCCCCATAGTTTGCTACAAAAGTTTGTAGCTCTGTAAAAAAATTTGCCATAGTTGCAACGCTTGGCAGGCGAGTTGCCAACCGCAGTTTATTTTAATTCAAATTTTCCAGGAAAATGCTGCTGCCCATCTCCTGGTTTTGATTTTCCCTTTGTCGACTTTCACTAAGGGGTGAGATGGGTTGGTAGATTCTTATAGGCCGCCACGACACGGCAAACGGAAAATATATTTTTTCAGAGACCTAAATATTTCCCCGTGTTGTTTCCTTTACACATCCTTTACGCACCAAAGTCAATCGAAAACTTAATTCTATTGCACGCATGACAAAATTACTCGTAGGTAATTATTGGATTTCGAGTTCCTATCACTTAATAAATAAATCGCAGCAGCGCTAAGTACTATACCGGTGGAGCTTACCCATGACTGAGCATATGAGACTTAAGAACTGATGTCTCTTTGTGAAAAGAAATGTTTGGCCGACAGAGCATTTGCAATGGAAAGACGTTGCACTTACCAAGAGGTGAACGATTTCCTCGTTTCGTCACTTTCTTTTAATAAACGAAGTAAGGTCTTAATAAACTGACACCATAATCTCTGAAACCACGCGTATCGTATCGTTCATATTCAATTAGCGACGTTGAGTCCCATTTGATTAAAATCTATACAAATATATATAACAGAAGTGTCTATTTGTAATAACAAAATAACAGGTTTTTACTCAATGCTTACGAAAGTATATACGCTACTTATAAGAAATAAACAATTTTTTGTCTGTCTGTCTGTCTATTTGTTCCGGCTTATCTCTGAAACGGCTGGACCGATTTTGACAGGACATTCACTGGTACATAGCTGATACTATAGCGGGTAACTAAGGCTTCTCAATTTTTTTAAAAATGTTTAGGGTTCCGCACAAAAACATGAAAACCCCAAGATCCGATTGAAATAGGGGAGTATACGGATTTTTTACGATGAAACCGCGGCAGTATCCGTCCAAATATTAAAACATTTAAATTTAATCTAGCATTACGGACGTTATAACTTATTCCGTTTGGTCGCGGCCCATCGGACCGTCGGGGCAACAGCGTTAATTGAACTCCACTGAAAGGCCCGCCTGAAAGGTATCCGGGTCAATGGTTTTAAATTTGCTTTTTTTCAAGGTTCCATATTTTCCTATTATAGGATTTAACAAAAACATACTTGCGAACGACAGTAAGGATAATCAATTGCACACATTGCCACCACTCTTTCTGAGTCATAGAACCGTTGTAGCTCAGGAGCTAGACCCACATTCTAAAAGTTACAGTAGGCGAGTGACCTGGGTTCGATCCCCATTTAGCACATGCTCGGAGGTGAAGGGAAACATCGTAAGAAAACCTAGAAATCAAAAAATAAAAAAAATATCGACGACATGTGAACTAACAAGTGGTGTAAAAATATGTAGTATATAAAATGTAGACTTATTTTTAATTTATAGTATCAAGTGACGAGATTGGTAAGACTACTCTTTGACGGCAGAATAACTGACATTGCAGTGGCACCTACCGAAACGGACACCTGCATAGAAGTTAACAGTACTACCCTACCCTAGTAACATAATCGTAAATGAACAAGTAAGCGGGCAAACATCTCAATTTCCTCATGACCTTTCCTTCACCGAAGCCAGATTTTTTTTATATTGCTTTAGGTGACGAGACGAGCAAAACGCTCACCTGATGGTAAATGCAACGTCCGCCCACAACAAATACTAATGCAGTGTGGTGCCACACAGAATTGTTGTGTGTGTCACCACACTGCGCCCGTCGCCCTGAGACATCAGTTCTTAAGTCTCATATGACCAGTGATTACACTATCTTTTAGTGCCCTTCAGACCTAAACACAGTAATGTTTGCTACTGTTAGTGTACCTACCTAGAATTCCTGCATAGAAATCCTACCGCCAGTATCGTTACGTCAGTAGTTTTTGAATAAAGAATAAACATACAAAAGACACAGAAGGAAAGACACAAAATGTTCTGTGTGACACAGCATTTGCTATGCGGCCGCTGCACTTACCATCAGACGTTTTGCTCGTCCCGTCACTTTAACCAATAAAAAAAAATCGAACATAACGCGAAAAGCCTTCTTAGTTCTAGCATATGATTTTTCAAAAACTACTAACATAACGTTAATCTGTTCTTAACAGCACCACAAGTGGCTGCTGATTAGACGCGTCCGTGTCATGTACATCACCACAAAGTGCCACTCAGGACAACCGCAGCCTTGTGTAGCTGACAGTACGCTCGCCTCTTACTAATAACCATCCGCTGACGTGTCGCAAACAACACCCATTCAAAATGATATACCATGCTTACATTAAATCACAGACATTTGCAGTCGCAGTGTCGCAATGATTTTAATGCAGTTCTACAGTGAAGGACACCCATTCAATTTCCTTAAGTGTTTATAATAATCAAATCATTGTAGAATGCTTGTGATATGTACTAGAAAAAAAATAGAAATGTTTTCTGCAAGGGTTCGATCGTTTTTTAACCCACATTCAAAGTCAAAGTCAAAATTTCTTTATTCAATTTAGGCTTGTCTAAAGCTCGTATGAACGTCAAAATCTACATCGGTTCAAAAATGACCTTCTCAGAGAAGAACCGGTAACTCTGGGGTCTTTCTTTTTTTAATGCCATATTACATAATGTCATTTACAGATTACAGATTACAAAAAAATTACATCATAAATTTAGTAGCCAGGGTTTGCAAGTATAAGTTATTTCCACACATCTTTGTCCTCTATATAATGATCTATTTTATAATACGCTTTATCTAATAATGTCTTCTTGATAAGTTTTTTAAAATCCATGTCCGATTTTTGAGTTAGTCTTTTAGGAATTTCTCTTTTTTAAAATTTCTCTTTTGCTAAAATGCTGGCTCCGGCTGAGTGGAATTTGAACATAGGAATTGTATAATAGAAGTCCGGTTCTCTGGCCACTTGGCCACGCGGTCGTCTATGGTGTTTCAATTTAAAGTAATGACTATAGATTCATCGTGAGTGAGCGATGTTCTCAAAGCCGATTTCGACCACGGCGACAACTTCCGACTAATGTCGAGAGCCATCAACTGCGCAGGAGATATTACAGTGCCACAAGTGTATGCGCAAACACAGAGGCACTCACTCGTCCCAACCTAACCGCGCCCGATGTAACGCTGATGCGATAAGATCGGAGGTAGGCTAGGATGCAGTGTCAGAAACACGGGGACAATCACAACACAACCAGACCCGAAAACCAACAATTAATGTTTTAGCACAAATGTTGGCTCCGGCTGGGATTCGAACCCAGGACCCGCGGCTTAGAAGTCAGACTACTAGGCCACGCGGTCGTCAGAGATTCATAGAACATCTACAACCTACAACACAAAAACCTCTATATGGCTGTTAACTTATCAAGTGTTTTACCGGTGGTAGGATTCTTATGCAGGAATCCGTCAAGGCAGGATTCCTTTGCAGTATGAAGGACCACTGGGCGACAGCTAGTAACTATAAATAACATATTTAAATAATAACTACCGGCTATATAATATACAGCCGGTGATATGATACTTATATTACTTTAATGATACTTTAGTATACGAGGGAATATCGCCTGTACGGCCAGGTGACATTTATCAGTCTGTATTTTTATCTACCAGTATCCATACTAATATTATGAATGCGAAAGTAACTCTCTCTGTCCCTATGTCTGTTTGTTACCTTTTCACGGCTCAACCGCTAAACCGATCGTGATAGAATTTGGCACAGAGATAGCCTGCATCCTGGAGACGGACATAGGATACTTTTTAACCCGGAGAATCAAACAGTTCTCACGGGATATTTGATAGATAAATTTCGTCAAGATCGGTTCAGCGGTTAAACCCTGAAAAGGTAACAAACAGACAGAGGGACAGTGAGGGTTACTTTCGCATTTATAATATTAGTATGGATTATTAATGAGACGTTATCAATACAATTGCATATGTTTTATATCTTGCTAGCTTTGCAGTCAATATTACAATATAATATCACACTGATATAACGCTAGGAAGATTACCGATAAAACCTTTGTACTCTTATTAAAAAAAAAAAATTGTATTTCTAAAACAGGAATTTCCAAAGAAGACAACTATAGTTGGAGTGAAATTTGGTGGACAAAGTGAGGAACAGCGTGATATGGGAAAGTTGTGATGTGGTAGAAAATGTAGTGACCAAGGGAGAGAAAGGGATGCTTAGATGGTTTGGACACGTAGAGAGAATGGATAAAAGAAGATTGATGAAACAGATTTATGAGGCGGGTATGAATGAGCTAGCCAGTAAGTGTAGCCGTAGGCAAACGTCTTACGATCAGATTGACGTCGTTTTAAAGTAAGGCCCAAGTTAAAATTACACGCAACCGACGACCTTGTACAAAAACGTCAATGAAAATAGAAGAAGCTAAAGATGTGTGTCAGGTTCGTAACAAGTGCAAAAATTTTGTATCTGCCTACCCCAATAGGAAAGATGCGTGAGCCAATGTACGTACGAGTATGTATAAATTTTTAAAATACGAGTATTTTTACAAAATTCCCAACTTCGTCCAATTTTTTTTTAATTATAATTACTAACTACTAAAAGAAATTGCAAATCGCAAACAATTTAGTCTCGATTTTCTCCATAAAGTTCTTGTTAATTCGATTTGAAACGTTTGAAGTTGTTGTGGTTCTATTGGATCGATTTATTTAATAATTTTTTGTTCGGTACGTATTTTTCTACTTTAAAGTATAAATACTAAGTATAAATAGAAAGTTATTTAAAGTAAAGGTACGTGCATAAGAAAACTTATATCGCCACCGCCACGCTATTGAGGAAGGTTGGGGGGTGCTCTTCAAAAACTAGATAATACACACCATTTTAAATTTTGCATGCGGATCCTAGCAAATTAACTTTCTTTCCTTTATTATAATGGGTTTCCGCGGAGTTACGCCTAATTCTATAAACTTACTTTAATGTATTATAACAAGTACATACATACATACATATTATCACGTCTGTTTCCTATAAGGATGTCCATTTACCGCATCAATATAAGCATATAATATAGAAGTATATATTTTAACATGTTTATCATTATCATCAATATAACGCCTGATTTTTCCACTTCTGTAAAGAGCCATCTAGATGGAGAGTAACTGGCATAGTAAGCAATTCGGTCAGCAACTGTGTTAAGGTGTTTGATCTTAAAAAGATTCTCTGACTTCATACCACCACGAACGACCACACTGTAGAATCTGCTACCGCCAGCGGTACGGCAAGGTAAGGTACCCAGTACCTTCAAAACAAGATCTTTCTACTCATAATGCTGTGGATCTTCATGGGCGGCGGTGATCACTTACCATCTAGTGTCCCCCCCACACTTTTATAAAAAAATCATCATCATTTCAGCCTATCACTAGTCGACTGCTGAACATAGGCCTTCCTCACAGATTGCCACAAAAATTTGTAGCTCTCATCTTGGGGGGGGGGATATTTTTCAAAAAATTATTGACATTTAATATCGGATACTCTTTAGTCACTACATAATAAACATTAGTAAGAATTAGACAAAATTAATCTATGGTACACGGTACATAAGGGACAAAATACTTTTAACACTTTTAAGTACGTAAGAAATTATAATTTTGTACAGTACATGCCTGATTAAAAATTCATATCGCGAAGAGATAAGCCTTTGTGAGCTTTTGGCACAACGTTTCGTGATGTTACTTTTTCGTGCTTTTGCACGCCCGCTACTTACTTAATTAGGATTACTTCCAACCCTTTAAGAGACTGGTGAGATATGATGCTGAAAATAGATTCTACAGAGAAGGATTACAGAGTATTTGTATGAGGAATAATGAGTCGCTTTGAATACGAGTACATACATAGCTACCTCACGCTCTTTACCCCATATAAGTTACAGGTAGAGACCAAACACGTCGGCGAAGAAAAATGAAAGTGGGGACTTTTCTCCTCCGCGGGAAACGGGACGTGACGAGTGGTGAACCACGTCGCCGTCATTTTGGTACGAGTCAAAATATTCTTACTCCCCGTTGCGTTCCCACGAGCAGTATAGTGACAGCATTGCATATTATGGTATTGTTCTGCGCGAATAACGGCTGTCCATACAACACCTTTGACAAAGAGGTATCTCATCCCACATCGCAACAATATTTTAAGTAAAATAAATGAAAAATATAAAGGCTTTCGACAAGCGGCGGCGTATCGACTTCTTTGTCACCACATGAGAAGCTCAAGAAATTGTCCATGCGTCCAGCATCGCGCTATTGATAATTCATCGACGCTTACTATATAAGATTTAAAAGATGACTGGTGGGAGAAGTCGTCTTCCCCAGATTGGACCACCCGATCTGGCGGTTAGCTACCCTTCTTCTTTGACACCCCACCAAAGCCGAATAACCATGTAGTAAAAAGCCAAGGCTAAAATACGCAGACCAGCGGCAGTAGCGTCTAAGGTGGCACCATTCCCCCTACCCTAGTGTGGCGATTTACAACAGATCCTTCCTTTTTTATGGGTGTCTATGGCCAGCAGTGGGCTATATTCAAAGTCTATATAAAAGAAATGTAAATGGTTTCCTTTTTAAATCTAAAAAGTTTTAGTTGTTCTCATATGCTGGCAAATTCCGCTTAATAAATAATAGTTGTTTGAGCGTCCATTTTTGTTACTCATAATTGTTCTACACCTTTATACATAATAAATGCAATTTAGGTGAGAAAGAGACCGTAGTAATTGGAATAAAAATTGCACAATCATGATTTAAAACCATTAATCATCTTATTGCAGAAATAAACGTTTTTTACCCGAATGTTTGAACAGAACTTGGTTCAAAATTAATTGCTAAGTGATGATATGCACTGTTCATAATGAGCTGAAATAAGTTTTTATTTGATTCAAGGTGAGCTCGTGACTTTGTACGCAAGTCACTTAAAATATACGTCTCCAGAAGTATTTGATACATTAATATATAACACTTGTTCATGCCCGCGACTTCGTCCGCGTGGATATGGTTTTTCTAAATATCCCATGTGAACTATTTGACTTTCAGGGACAAAAAGTATCCTATGGCGTCTTCAGGATGCAAGCTGTCCCTTCGCAAAATTTCGTCGATATCGGCTCAGCGGTGGAACCGTGAAAAGGTTACAAACAGACAGATGGACAGGGAGAGTTACTTTCGCATTTATAATATTAATTGATTATTAGTATGGATTAAGTATTATTGGGGAAGAAATGTTCTCGAGTGGCAACCTCATACCGGCAAACGCAGTGAAGGGCGAACCCTCACTAGATGGAACGGCCTGCACGGTTTCGCGGGAAGTCGATGGATGCAGGTGGCTCAGGACAGTGTTTTGTGGTAATCTTTTGGGGGAGGCCTATGTTCAACAGTGGACTGTGATAGGCTGAAATGATGATGATAATGATGGATTAAGTTAAATCAAACGAACAAACGAACAAACCCGATTTTAAAGGTAGATTTTGTTACGTACACCAGAATACAACAGGAAAAACACAAATATACGATTATTACTGGCATACACTTCTTTATTCCTTATGTATAATTGTATATATTACGTAAGTGATTTTCCTGATGATACATTTTTATTTATTTATATGTACTAAAACAGATTTCAATTTTAAAAGTATGTTTTATTCAATGAGGCATCATCCCATCGGGAGTGCTGAGTACTGGAAGCGATCACTCAAAAAATATGAGTAAATATTTTATTTTTGTAAAATAAAGCTTGTGAAACACAATAATTATGTCAGAGCTATTTATTACCCGCCGTGTAGCATCTTCCTGGAACATCTGAATAAATAAACCGCGGTTGCCAAACCGCCTTCCAAGAGTGGCAACTATGGCAAAATCCCCCCAAAATGAGAGCGACAAACTTGTGGTAATCTATGGGGGAGGCATATGTTCAGCAATGGGCTAGTGATAGGCTGAAATGATGATGATGATTCATCACAACATTTATGTATTGCTCAGTGTTTTTATTTTTTACTTGATAAAGTGACGAGACGAGCAAAACGTTCACCTGATGGTAAGTGCAACGTCTGCCCAGAACAGATGCTGTGTTACTCAGAATATTTCTGTGTAGCACCACACAGCGCCCGTCACCCTGAGACACAATTTCTTAAGTCTCATATGCCCAGTGATTACGCTAGCTCTCAGTGCCCTTCAGACCGAAACACAGTAATGTTTGCACAGTACTGCTTCACGGCAGAATAACTGGCCCTGGGGTCGTACTTATCTAGATGGATTCCTGCATAGAATTCCTGTAGAACCAAAGGAAAGGATCAGTGAGTTGAAGAGGCAATGAACGGGACACATATCTCGAAGCATCGATAACAGACTCGACTGACAACACCCACGGGTCGGTAAAGCAAATAAATGGTAGTATCTGGCCACGGGATTCATATGCAGGAAGCCGTCTGGGTATGTAACACCACCACAATTACAGCAGTGACAGTTATTCTTCCGACCAGTGGCAGTTTGCAAACGTCAGTTCTAGCGGATGATGACGCCAAGAGAAAATGGTACCTACCCGCCAACCGATCTGGCGTGATAGCTACCCTTTTCCCTTGGTCTGATCTGAGGAGGACGTCACCTCCAGCCAGTATCCTTTAGGTGTTTGTAGATATATATAGTTCGCATGTCTTCATCACTCATGGGGTGTCGTTATGGGCAGACGTTGCACTTACCGTCTGCTGAACAATTTGCTCGTCTCGCCACTATTTTCCATAACATAAAAAAACATCCATGTAACACTTGATAGAACGTTTAGCAACATAAGTATACAATAAACCGTATTATCAGGAATAGGGTACCGACGCTATCGACAGACAAGGCACGTTAACCGAATTCTACGCTACATATCAACTTATCTTACATCTTCTGTCGTGTAAATTGCATTTGGAGCCCGAACGCGACGCTCTTGCGGGACTGCGACTAATTACTACGTCACGCGGCTAATTCGGAACGTATATTATGTCTTCTAATAAGCCTCCATTGCACTGTCACCCACAATACTACAGAGACACTTCACTGTGGATTTCGGATAAAATACGTTTTATTCGCGCTGGCAAATAACAGCAGAAAGCAAGGAGCGGAAAGTCGTATTCACTATCTTCATCATTTGCGCTCATCACAAGTTCACTACTGAACATAGCCTCCCCCATAAACTGCCACAATACACGGTCCCCTTGGTCCACCTATATCCATCGACTTGCTACAAAATATCAAATTTATACTGCCATGACATTGTCTATTTTTACACACAGCCTATTTTTAAAACACACAATCACAAATTAGTTTTTGCAAAACAGTTAACGCGAACTCATGTCTCAGGGTGACGGGCGCAGTGTGATGCTACACAGAAATATTCTGAGTAACACAGCATCTGTTATGGGCAAACGTTGCACTTACCATCCGGTGAACGTTTTGCTCGTCTCGACACTTTATCAAAAACAAAGACAAAAAAAAACACGTTTTCTTAAAACTCCCTGTTTAATTTTATTAAAACATGTTACTTATTATGTACTTGTTAAATGAGATGAGATTTTACTACTGGTTGGATTCCTATGGAGGGATCCGTCTAGGTAGGTACCGCCGCAGGGTCAGTTATTTTGCCGTAAATCAGTAGTGTGCAAACAAAACTGTGTTTCGGTCTGAAGGCCACTGAGAGGTAGTATAATTACTACATAATATTCTATGATTGCATTTTTATAAAACAATCCCCTTTTTTAAGAAAAACATAAATTGAAGCATAATCGATCGTTACTAAGCAGCAAACCTCGCGTCCCCTTAAAGTTGTTTGTAGACGAGTAATAAATAATTTATAAAGCGGCAACACTGTATCGATCACTATATAATTTAATGCATAGACTTGCGACTTGTAGCGTCTTTGACAAACAGGTTGGAATCAATTACGATTCGCGACACGTCGTCCCGGGGAACGTATTTAGCGAGCACAACTAATTTGTTCACGAAACTATATAAGTATCGTCGAACGTAATCATTAAACAATGATGATGATGATGTTCTCCTAGCCGATTTCCACCACGGCGACAACTTCCGACTACAGTCGAGAGCCATCAACTGCGCAGGAGATATTATAGTGCCACAAGTGTACGCGCAAACACAGAGGCAGTTACTGGTCCCAACCTACCTGCGCCCGATGTAACGCTGATGCGATAAGATCGGAGGTAGGCTAGGATGCAGTGTCAGAAACACGGGGACAATCACAACACAACCAGACCCGAAAACCAACAATTCATGTTTTAGCACAAATGTTGGCTCCGGCTGGAATTCGAACCCAGGACCCGCAGCTTAGAAGTCAGGTACTCTGACCACTAGGCCACGCGGTCGTCATTAAACAATATGAATGTTATGAATTGGAATTTAATATTCCTATGGTACTTTTAAGTTGATATTTAAGAAGCGAAAATTTTATCCTAGTAACAGATTCGACTAAAACTTAAAATTGTTTTTGATGAGTTGTTTCTGATCGTAATACGTTCGCCTACGTCGACCCTTACCGGCTTACCACTTCGCCATTCACACTCGCCTCATAAATCTGTTTCGTCAATCTTCTTTCATCCTCTACTTAATGAACTGCATATGAAATTATTGAGTGTTAGGAAACTATATGTACTGCATCTAATATTGGAAAAACATAAGACTGTGTCCTTTGACTCCAGTAACAGTACGAGAAGAAGAGCTATTATTGACAATTGTACAGTTAAAACAAATTTCGCCAAGAACCAATTTAAGAGACAGTCCGGTTATTTGTACAATAAATTAAATAAGAAAATTAAAATTTATCCGCTACTTTCACATAAGTTAAAAAGAATTGTAATAGAGTGGCTTTCCAAACTTAACTATGAGGAGATTGAATCACTATTACATGTAGTTAAATAAACAAGAAGATACGCAGGCATACAAATGCATAAATATACACACCTATGCACACAAACACACCTATGCACACACATACACACACACACACACCGACACACTTACATATGCATATACATTAAGAACATATTACATTAAGAACATATTACATATTTATAAGTTAAAATCGTAGTGTTAATACCACTACCGTTATTTGTTAAATAACATTTGTTAGCTATGGAAGAGCGGGGCATCCTGGCACAAGTATATATTTACTTAAAAGGAAGTCCCAGCAACAATTTATGTATTTTTGTATGATTTTAAGCAAATAAACTATTTTCTATTTTCTATTTTCTATTTTCTACGTGTCCAAACCATCTAAGCATCCCTTTCTCTATCTTTGTCACTACATCTTCTACCACTCCGTAACGTTCCCTTATCACGTAGTTTCTCAGTTTGACCATCAAAGTCACTCCAGCTATAATCTAAAACTTTTCATTTCAACAGCACTAATCTTATTTTCATGCTTCTTCTGCCAGACCCAACATTCACTACCGTACATAAGTGTGGGGACCAAAACTCTTCTATATATATATACATAGACTATATCTGCTAATGCTACTGCAAGGTAACCGTAGCAAGTATGAGATATAATTGCAAAATTTAATACCAGGGCTTCCAAGTACGAGTATGAAAAAAAACCAGGGCCGAAAACCAGGTGTTAAAATACTTGTAATTTTATTTATTTTTGGCTGTATTCGGTCTCGATACTTCGTACCGCGCCGCAATATAGTACGGGTGTTTTTATATGAAATGAAATATTTCCTTACTACTTTTTAATGACAGGCTTGGGACTGTCTGCAAACAGTATTTTGTATTTTTACGGTATTTTGTAATTATGTAGTTTAGCGTTAGCGAGCATAGTTTAAATATTTCAATTTATTTTGTGTTTGTACATATATTATTTATTTTTGTTATAGTTTTATGCTTTTTTACATAGAATTTCGTGTTTTTAAATAATCCGAGCCCGGAACGGATTGCCAGCACGCGGCTACGCGGTAGAAATACTTTCAATGCATTTGCAAGCATTACTTACCCGTAACAGAGTACTTTGGCCCCGGTTTTAAAACCTGGTAGCGTAAATACGTCTCATCCCTAAAGCAAAGTACCATACCGTACGGCGCAATCATAATCGACGAGATAAATTCATCTAAGTAGGAAGCTTTTAAAACTAGACATTCTAATTTTGATAATTAATTTGTTATCAGAAAACAAACAAATAAGTGCAGTCGTTCACCTGATGGTAAGTGCCACGTCTGCCCATAACAGTTGCGACGTCACCCAGTAATAAGCTTGTAAGGTTCTGTGCAGCACCCACTGCGATCGTCACCATGAGACATCGGTTTTTTAAGTCTCATGTACCTTGTGACTACACTAGCTCCATTGACGTTGAAATCATTACTTGACGGTCAGAAAAACTGTTACTGATTTTAGGAAGAATTTTTCTGATTCTGTTTTCCGATCTTTTATATTTTCAATTTTACTCTTGTAAAATGTTATTAATTCAAACGTTATATAAATTTTTGGCGTTCTTCACAGATAATAAATTTGGAAACTTTTTAATTTGCGAAAGCAGTTTATTAAAAGTAGCAACGCTCATATTTTTGGCACTGAGGGCGATCTACTTGTTTCCTTCCAGAGAGATATTCGTAAACTTTTAAATTTAAATATTTTGTTGAAATCTGGAGCTCAGTACCATTTTTTTTTATATTAGAAAGATATAGTTCGCGCAGCTCTGCATTTTTATATTAAAGTAACATTTTTTAATAGTTACTTATTTTTACCCTACCGTATGCTGGTGGCGGCTTAAGAGAATCTACCACCCCAGCTCATCCCGTGAGTGTCGTACAAGTCGACAGTGGGAATAATTAAAAACAGAAAATGTTTGGCAGCACCTTTCTGGAACATCTGAATAAATAAGTTGCGGTGGCCTGCCAAGCGTGGCAACTATGTCAGAATCCCCCCAAAATGCCAGCTACATTTCTTTTTTATTTCATAAAAGTGACGGAACGAGCAAAACGTTCACCTGATGGTAAGTGCAACGTCCTGCCCATAACAAATGCTGTGTCACCCATAAAATTACCGTGTGACACCACACTGCGCCCGTCACCCTGAGACATCAGTTCTTAAGTCTCATATGCCCAGTGATTACGCTAGCTCACAGTGCCCTTCAAACCGAAACACAGTAATGTTTGCACACTACTGCCTCACGGCAGAATAACTGGCCCTGGGGTGGTACCTACCTAGATGGATTCCTGCATTCCTATGCAGGACGTGTTACGTGTTTTGTAGCTATCTATGGGGAGGCCTAATTTCAGCAGTGGACTAGTGATAGGATGAAATGATGAAATCTTCTTCACAGGGAGAGTGTTACAGACGAAAAAATTGAATACCTTCTGTCAAGATTTCGACAAAACAAAAATTAATCCCTACATTTACCCCCAAGATAACCAACTATAACTAGCAGAGATGTACACAATACAACCGTCAGCGGCAGCCCACTCTCAAACGTACTATTATGTCGACATTTATATGCCTTGTCTAACTAGCAATCCCCCCGACTACTTACCACTGACTCCACATTCGTTCCATCGATTTACCACAATTAGTGAGGTATACGCGACAATCTGTTGATAAAAATTATTAACGACTGTTTTATTGATTGATACGGTGTTATTTGACATATGGTCGTATATGTTATTACAAAAAAATACCTGAATGTTTTTTTTTTTTAGGACTGATGGTCACTGTTAGCCGGAAGGCTTTTACAGCTTCGCCGGATTGAAAGGTGATTGACAAAAATAACATAAGAAAAATGCCTGGCTAAAATTTTTAGGCGTTGGGTTGTCCCAAGACAGAGGCCTATTTTACCGACTTCGAAAAAACGAGATGGTTCTCAATTCGTCTGTGTATATTCTTTTTCTTTTTGGAAATGGGCCCAGCAGCACCTTTTTATTCTTGTGCCATATACGTTTGGTCTGTCGATAGGGATCGGTTTTTAGATTAAATAATTATTTGAACCCGAGACATAAAGAGAATTGATAAAATCAGTTACTAATTAGCCTATGTTTAATTACATACATACATAAGATCACGACTGTATCCCATAAGGGGTAGTCAGAGACTGGGCACTCACTGCAAAAACAGATGACTGCCACAATCCACGTTTCACCAAAACTATATAATGCAGTTGGTGTGATAGGTGGTCAGCCCATCGCCACCATGCGCTGTTGGGTGCACAGTGCAGTTTAATTCCTTACTCGCCTTTTACGAGATCCATCGGATGAGATGGAGTGGTAGTATTGGTAGTATTCTTTTAACGAGCCGCCACCACACGACCAATGTTCAATTCTTACAAGAATATTCTATAGCCAACTAGTGGTAAATATGTGAGTTAGTAATCTGCATTGCTTTGTCAAATTAAGAGCTTCTAAGTCGTATGGCTTCAGACAATAACGACTGTGGCAGACCGACAGACGGGCAGGTGATCTTGTATGGGTTCGGCCCAGTTGGCGTAGTTTCCGAGCGATTGGTTACTGCGCCACGGGTTTGATTCCCGCACGGGACAAATGCTGACATGACCTACAGATAGTTGGTACAAGTCTGTATGTGAAATATGTGTCTGTAAAACGTACCCACAATACACATGCAACGACGATCGCGTGGCCTCGTGGTTCGAATCCCAGTCTGAGCTAACGTTTGTGCGAAAATTCCAATTGGTCGATTTTAGGATCTGGGGGCCTACTGTGTAACTCTGGTTGGTTTCGTCTAAAAATCAAATTGTCGATTTTAGGATCTGGGGGTCTACTGTGTAACTCTGGTTGGTTTCGTCTAAAAATCAAATTGTCGATTTTAGGATCTGGGGGTCTACTGTGTAACTCTGGTTGGTTTCGTCTATTATGCCATTAACCAATGAATGAGCTTCATACGCCAAAATAAAGCTCATTTATTGGTTAATGGGATCAAATGAAACCGATCACGAAACCAACCAGAGTTACACCATAGGCCCCCTGGTTATGTTGTGCATGTGAGATTCATGTCTGAAAACGGATACGCCTACGATTCAGGCTAAATCTTGTAGAGTATCTGTTTTTTAAAGCTTTTTTATAATACAACGGATGGTATTTGATACGCTACGTATTATAATAAAACGATATATAAAAAAGCAACGCCTTTCACTTCGACCTTTTGAAATCAGAGTGCTCCTTGAAAGGATGTTGTGTTTACCCTGGCCCGCGGACCGTATTACTGATCGACCGAAAGCCTTAGCTGAATACTAAATAGCTAAAAGACAAACCAGAACGGAAGATTGTGTTTTTAAATATTTATTTCCTTCAAAAACTAGAGACTAGAATTGCGGAAGTGCAGGCTAGGCGCGCGCTTTTAATTTCATAGTACGCGAAAGGCGAGGATTCGAACCCCTAAAATATTTATAAATAAAGAAAACTTAATAGGAGAAAGAATACCGCCTTGCGGCACACTAGATTCGACGTTAGCCCATGCAGAGAAAAGTTGCACTACGCGGACTGACATTATATTATGGCATGGTAGTAATTATCTTCCCAACTCAGACTAGCAACAGAGTAACTTCAGTCCAAAAGAATAGTCCATTAAAATCTACGCAACAAGTTGACTTACGTCGTGATCGAAGAACAAATTTACTCTCAAGTAGACGCATGACTTTGTATTCCGTATTAAGGCTTTTACTGGTGGTAGGATTCCTATGCAGGAATCCGTCTAGGTGGGTACCACCCCAGGCCAGTGATTATGCCGTGAAGCCGTAGTGTGCAAACATTATTGTGTTTGGGTTAGATGGGCACTAGGAGCTAGAGTAATTACTGGGCAAATGAGACTCAAGAACTGATGTCTCAGAATGACGTGACACAGCATCTGTTATGGGCAGACGTTGCGCTTCCCATATGGTGAACGTTTTGCTCGTCTCGTCTTTTTATCCAATTAAAAAAAACTCGATATCTATCATCGTGGGGCAACGCATCTATATACATTTTTATTCCGCATCGAGGAAGAAAATATAGCGGCTACGGTGGATTGAAAAGATCGATTTACAATTATATCCCAGTTTCGGTGATAAATATGCTAAATAAAACCATAAAGACAGCGCTGTAACGTCCAAATACCTTTTAATAGCCTTAACATATATTGCTTTATGTCCAAAAAAAATCTACAAATATAATATAAGTACATAAGCTAGTCCAGAATTCTTTTTTAGGTCAATCAGTTTGTATATTATCAATATTAAGATAAATAAATGCTCCAATTGCCAAGTGGTTCAAAGACTAAAGACAGTCGGTGAAACTTTATGTAGGTTCGGATCTGCTATTCAACTATTGTAGTGAATCGTTTCGTAGCACAAATGTGTAAGCTTACCAAGCAGCACCGCGAGTGCTGACCCCAGCGCTGGCTCAACGTAACTATACATTGTTTCGTGGGTGCTGGGGTTCGAAACACAGCCAATATTTATCCTACACGGTTAGCTTTTCTCTAAAGATGAATCTAATAAGACGAGTGAGTGCCTCTGTATTGGCGTTCATTTTTACAGAACTTTATCCTGCACAAATTACAACTTCTGCTTGTTAGCCGGAAGATGTGAAACGGAAGCGAAGATACACACAAAATGTTAACAACGATGAGCGACAGACGTTTACTTTAAGGCGTACATTCCTAGTAATCGTAAATAAACTTTCATGTTAATTTAATTAAAAAAAAACTTACTTTACTTGAATGCTGTTACAATTTAAAGTAATTCAAACGCGTAAATATGGAAACATTTTTCTGAACAAAAGTACGTTAATGGATGTTTCAATCTAGAGAGCGGTTTCATTTAGTTTGCGTCTGGTGGAGATTACTTTAAGCATTTGGATGATGTTTACTAAGCAATATAAAAAAAGGATTTCAATGAAAACTCGCTTTCGGTTGGAACCAGTTCAGCAGGGCTATTGCGTATCCAAAGTGATGATCACTTAGAAAAGTGTTGAACGAATATCTGCTAAATGTCTGCTTTTTAGTTATGATTAACAATAAAGACGTCATGTGAAAAATAATTATCATTTTCGTTAACCATAACCAGTATGAAAACAGTTATTTGGCAGACGAATATCTATTCGTTCAACACTTTTATAAGTGATCATCACTTTGGATACGTAATAACCCCGCTGATACAGAAACTTGGTCACTAATAGCTAACTGCTATTTTACAGAACTCAATTAATCTTTTGCGTTGCTTCAATCATTTTAATGTTTAATTGAAAGCGGAATCCAGTTGTGTGACTCATAATCCGTTCCGAAATTACCACTGTCAATCAACAAACACTGCACACATTGCGCCGCGAATTTAATAAATCGCTACACGCAAAGCGACTGCATCTATTATTGGGAAGCGTAAACAATTTTCACATAAACCACCTTGGTAGTGAAAAACCTGAGCGCGACCGGTCGCGCCGAGCGCCCGGCGGTGACTGAGACCCGTCTGGGTGACCGGTGGGAAAAGCCGGGGAAAATGTACGTGTTATATACAGCACGGTAACAATAGGGAGAGCCAACGAAAACCGCGGCGCTAGTTTATATAGCAATACCGGCGTTATTTAGATATAAAGTTCAGTTACGGACAATTGATTGCAATGGAAAACAGAGCCATTAACTACCGTATCGCCTACTTGTAACTTATAAAAACCTACATTAATGTCATAAAAATATAACTAAAGGTAATCTAGTTACACAATGGCGATGGCAGCAGACACAGACGCCTTGCAACTTAAGGCTCTATCGTTTCAATTAACAATCATCGATATATCGAAGCTCCATAACGCTCACGGAAGATACGATGTAAAGCACGATTTTGTCAGTTTCAAAGATGGGGTTAACGATCGATGACTTGTTTGACACTGAAAGCCCCATACGAATTATATAAAATCACTCACAGATAAGAAGATAAAACTGGAGCCATAATGCAAAGATTGTTTGCTGGAAAGGTAGCTCCCGCTAGCGTACTTTCCCGGCGCTCGTTCTTGAATTATTTATCGTTATACTACGGCCTTTTTATCTGCCTATGGTTCAATTGCTTGTAATTTAGGCGATTGTGATACCTGAAATCACTGTTCATCAAGGTTCAAATCTATATAGTAAATTTAAAAGGATGTGGATACATTTTGCACGAAGATTGCGGACTTCAAAACTCAAATGCAAACTTTACTGTACAAAGACTTGCAGTAGTATTTTGTTGTAGTATTTTTTTAATTGTTCGTTTCATTATTTTTTATTTGTTTTAATTTTTTTTGCCACCTAATACTTAAAATAATTAAAAAAATCGTCGATGACCAAACGCTGAAAGGATGAAGATGGCGGCTCCATTTTTCCAGTGAGCGTGCAAGTCAGCTACCTCCGACTCGTGCCAGACAATCGAAGAACTGCACAAACCAGTCGTTTACATGTTCTTCAAGCCAAAATATCTGTGTGTTCACACACTCGGTTGAAATCCAGTATTAGTCGACACGATAAATCGTAACTTTATGAGTAGCTAAAACGAATTCTGGGTCTAGCAGAAGAAGCATGAAAGTGAGATTAATGCTGTGGAAAACAAAAGTTTGAGAAGTATAGCTGAAGTAACTTTAATCGACAACGTGGAAAACAGAGATAGAGGGTTTGGACACGTAGAGAATGCTGAATGGCTGGATGGAAGAAGATTGACGAAATAGATTTATGAGGCAAGTGTGAACGGGAAAGCCAGTAAGGCTCAGCCTAGGTTTACGTATAACAATCAGATCTGAGAACTTTTGAGCAAAGGTCACGTTAATAGTACCCGCAACCAACGAGCGTGCAAGCGAAAGATGTGTGTCAGGATCGTAGCAAGTGGAAAGATGTGGTCTCTGCCTACCGCAATGGGAAAGAGGCGTGACTGTATGTATGTATGTTAATCGTAACAACATGCAGTTACGTGTATGGCCATTATTAGACGCTGCCGCTACTGCCCATCACATTTCTTTGTATTTTGGGGTTTGGCTTTTTTGGATATGATTATTCAGACACTTATCGAAAGTCTTAAGATTGTTTTAAAATACTCTTGTTGTTTATTAATTTTGTGTGTTTGATGGAACACTAGATGGAACGACGACCTGCACGGTTTTGCGGGAAGTCGATGGATGCAGGTGGCTCAGAACCTAGTTTTGTGGCAATCTATGGGGAAGTCCTATGTTCAACAGTGGACTATGGTAGGCTGAAATTATGATGATGATGATGATGACAAAAATGTTTCTTCCTTTCTCTATTATCGTTTGGTTTATTATGCTCTTAGTCTGCTTTTATGTCATCAAGCACAGAGCATGCAGGTGATGTTTTTTGACCACGCCATCAGGCAGCGATTCCAGAATTATTCTCATAGAAATGAATAATTTCTCTAGGCATCAATTGGTGGGTATAGCCAGAATTAGTGAAATGTAGGACCCTCGTCCCTTGTGCAGAAAGTTCGCCCTTATCGCTTTACAAATTTAAATGAGCAAAGCGGAGAGAGACTTAGAGTTAAATGATTTACAGTTGACCATAACTCGCGGGCCAAGCCTAGCATAACAAACAGTCTTTGAAAATTCCTTAGTTAATTATTAAAAAGTGTTATTTAAAACCTATTTAAAAAGCCGTGGTATCCCAGGGACCGGGCGCTCGCCTTAAATGTCATAGTATGCGAGTAATTGTGTTCGATACCCTGTGTCGGACAATTTTAGAGGTGCCCACACCGGGCACCGACCATTAACCTGCATGTCTGACATGTGAAGTCGACTAACTCGCATTGGAGAAACTCTTCGAATCTCCAAAGCTCTCTTTAAAAATAGGAGGAGGCCTGTGCTCAGCAGTGGGAAATTTATAGGCGGTTACTTTAGTTTTTTTTTTTTTATAACTGCGATAAATAACAATTGCCGAGAAATGTAATTTGTATTTTACTTCAATCCAAGATAAAGATATAATTATTTGAAACGAAATATTAACAAGAATTTACATTCCTATGAAAATTCCCCATCTGTTCTCTAATCGCGGTCGAAATAGTTTGTTACACTTTTGGAAATCCTGCTTACTCAACGGTTTAGATGATTGCGAATTTCGAAAGGAACAACTATTTCTGTGCTATGCTTTGTCTTCAAATCGATACTTGGTACGGACGAAGTTGCGTGCACCAGCTAGTAAAGTATAAAAATAAAATAACCTATAAATATCCCACTTTCACGGCAAAACTTTCAAGTTTTGTTGAAAGTGGAACGTCTGAACATAGATATTTCTCACCACTCCATGGGTTGAGTGGGAGAAAATGCCTAAAGGAATCCTTTTATTGTAAAGGCAGCAAAAAAGATTTAAAATAAAATTTATATTTCTGTATTATAGTTTCTGTATTATAGTTTCTGTATTTGTGTATTCTATTTGAAGAATACCACACTGCGCCCGTTCCCTTGAGTCACCAGTTCTTAAGTCTCATATGCCCAGTGATTCGCAGTACACTAGGTTTTTGCCCTTCCGACCGAAACACTGTAATATTTGCACATTACTGCTACACGGCAGAATAACTGGGCATAGGAATTCTACCATCAGTAAACCAGTATGCTACAAGCGTTCCACTGCTGGGCAAAATTATCTTTTCATATTTGTTCTAGGCTGTCATGTAAATAATAAACAGTAATCGCCCGTAATCGATTAAGCTAAAATCGAATTCGCAACTCATTTTCCGAACATATTCAAAGTCCATATTTCCGAAGCGGTCTCCTAATTACTTATGTATCGGTAGAATCGGCTGGAACCTTGCCAACTTTTGCCGATGGATAAAGAAACCCCGTAGGCATGCTTGTTAGCCGGCAATTGAATGCAAGGGCAGCGGTTTCGGATTGGATGCACCGCTCAAAGTTTACAAGCTTTAGCTGTTTCCGCATCCGGAATGGCTGAGACTTCTCAGCCACTGAGCGCCTTTGATCTCCAGTTTATAAACATAGTTAATGCGAAGCGAACCTCGACCTGTTACATAACATTGAAAAGAGTCCGGTGGATTTATAGTCTACTCTATCGCGACAGGCTGCGGAAAACTATATTATATAACACTAACTATATCACATCTGATAGATGTCCGGCAGAGTGGAATAGCATCTACCTCTTTCCTACCGAGGTGTCGTTAGAGGCGCAATGCAATGGGGGGGGTAAGATTTTTTTTACACGTACCAAAACGGCGGCGACGTGATTCGCGACCCGTCACGTTACGTTTCCCGCGAGGGCGAAAAGTGGGCTGCGTGAGTGACCTCTGCCTACCCGTTATATAGGAAAAAGGCTTCAGGTCACTCGCCTACAGTAATTTACGACTTTCTTTCTTTTAGTTATCGTGGAACTGGGTACACTTGGAAACTTACAGCACTGATATACCTACATCCCGCATCGATAGGTTCCTTGTTGCAATCTGAATATACAGTTCTGCTTTTAAATTGATCAGCGGGATTTCCAGAAAATTTCCACTAAATTGATCATAAATCATTATTTTACTAGTGGTAGGACGGTTAGTACCAGTTATCAGTTATTCTGTCGCCAACCTGTATTGTGCAAACGTTACTGTGTTTGGATTTGAAGGATACTGATAGATTAATAGAAGAACATTTTGCTTATACCGTCACTTTTTCCTTAAAAAAAAAAACCGTTCACCTGTTGGTAAGTGCAACGCCTACCCATAACATATGCTGTGTCACTCAAAACATCTCTGTGCAACCACAATGCACTTGTCACCCTGAGGAATCAGTTCTTAAATAGTGCCAAGTAATTACACTAGCTCTCAGTGCCGTTCAGACCGAGACACGGTAATGCTTGCACACTACTGCATCACGGCTAAGTAATTGGTATTGCGACGGTACCTATCTGGACGAATTCCTGCATAAGAATACTTACTTATCACCAGTAAAGGATTTTTGCTCGCCTCGTCACTTTATTCCACATATAAATACGAATCAGATCACTGTTAAACTCTCAAACATCTGATGGAAGTGTTTCTATAAAAGCAACATGCTAATAGCTGTTTAGACTTCGAGCATGTTCATACAAAATATTAATATAATATGATACTATCAACACGAAATAGAAAATAACTAAATTATAAATATTTCGTACTTGATTATACAGAGCCGAGCAGTATATATCATGTATATCTAGCTGAAACATTTCTGTACAAAAACATGAATATGCAATACGTAACATTGTACTGTGCAGTCAATACCGAGTTACCGAGTACATTTTGAATGAAGTATACTATTGGAACATTAAAAAGATTGAGTGTGATTCTATATATGCTCCACCAGTCTGCATAATTTAGATGGTTATTCCGATATCAATAGAGATTTTTCTGACATTTAAAAGAAAGCTAATGCGTTAAATCGCTTGTTGCCCTGATTCATGGTTAATTGAGTTTCTGGGCTAGTCAGTGAATCTTATGAAAGGTGATATGATGCATTATTAAATATATATGTATTTTATTATATTAAGTGACGAAACGAACAAAATGTTCACCTGATGGTAAGTGCAACGTCTTTCCGTAACAAATGCTGTACACCCAGAACATTTCTTTGTGGTACACTGCGCTAGTCACCTCTGAGACATCAGCGCTTAAGTCTCATATGCCCAATAACACTAGCTCTCATCCCTTCAGACTGAAACACAGTAATGTTTGCACACTACTGCTTCACAAAATAACAAGCCCGCGGTGGTACCTCACTAGACGGGTTCTTGAATAGGAATCCTACCACCAGTCAATGTTATGTACCCACAAGGCTATTCAGATCTGTTTCAATGGATTTTTAAATACATCGGACATCAATCAATCAATCATTATAAAGACGAAAAAACCAAACAATTCCGATATATTTATTTGAATCAAAATCTCCTTGATGTTGAAATAATAAAACTTATCTTTTATATCACCAACGTAACACAGAGAAAACGTTACATCGAGAAAGTATATCCTTGAAGTCATCCTTTCCCTGTCCGATAAATGTAAGCCCACCGTTCAGCAGTTGAGACGGCAAACATTTTGCGTTATTTTTACGCCGCGAACAAACCAGATCTGTTACTGACGTCACTAACGGCTCGTAAACGAACGCGGAATGTGTAAACAAAATGCCGCGTAGTCGCCGATGTTAGGGTCGCATGCCTCATTAACTGTGGCCATCCTGTGGCCACTAGCGTTGATGTTTAAGAAAAACAAATTTTAAGCTAGTGTTATCCTTCTTGGTAAGTCTGTGACATCAGGGAGCTAAAGAGCTTTCCGAATCAAACGGAATAGATACAAATATCTCTAATTCGTTATGTTTATTCTGTTAAGTGTTTAATGTATAAACTGATGAAACGAGCCTTTAAACCTAAACACAGTAATGTTTGCACACTACTACTTCACGGCAGAATAACTGGCCCTGGGGTGGTACCTACCTAAACGGATTCCTGCATAGGAATCCTACCACCAGTAGAACGTCTGTACGACGTTTTATCTGACTGATATTGCGTTTATTGACGTCATAGTAGCATATTCGATAAATTAAACAGATTTTGGTGTATGGCTACTTTTCTGATGAGGAGACGTTGGGTAATATCATTCAAATGTTATTTTTTAATTGGACAGCCCTATCAATAACACATGAGTTTTATGAGAAATACGACAATTGTTCCTGTCGTAGGAGACAGCTCAGTAGACAGGTATGTCAAAGACATATTTTTCTTCACAAAAGGTCTATGAGACAATCTCCTTGAGTAGTGAATCATTGTCAGCAGCGTTCATTTGTGGCATTTCTATTGACTGATTTTGACATCACTCATGTACGAGATGGGGTGGCATTCCCCGGCACCTCCTTATCTTTGGAGTCTTGGAGCTGATAAAAATCCGACACCTTAGTCCAGCGCGGGCTGGCGGACTTTACATTTACATGTCAAATATTTTTTTTTTCAAAGAAAGAGGACTTTTTTCTATAAAAATATACAACCGTCCGTAACCTGTTGGTCTGTTGGTTATGAATATTTTTAGATGGGGATTATCGGTAGTTCCTCTGCCGGAATCCGTCTAAGTGGCTGCTACCCACCTAGACGGATTTCGGAAGAGGAACTATTATATTACTATATAACTATTATATATAAATATAATAAAACTATTATATACTATGGAATATTGTGCAAGCATTGCTGTGTTTAGGCCTGGAGGACACTGAGAGCTAGTATTATATTAGGCTATATTATTATAATTATTGGAAATGTGAGACTTAAGAACTGACGTCTCAGGGGGACGGGCGCAGTGTGGTGCCACTCAGGAATGTTCTGGGAGACACAGTATTTGTTATGGCAGACGTTGCACTTACTATCAGGTGAGCGTTTCGCTCGTCTCGTCACTTTATCCAATAAAAGAAATATTGAATAATACTACCCTTTCGTCTACGGGGATGACCTGAATAACACAGCATTTGTCATGGACAACCATTGCGGAAAACAATATCGAGTGATTATTTTGGTTTCACACGGTTGCATGCGCCTTTCATATCTGAGACTGTGTAAATGCGTATATAGTAAGCTTAGTCTGTATATGGTAGTGTAATATATATAAGTATAATGGTGGATATGAAAGTCCATTAGAAAAAAGCTAGTAGTACCACCCGGGCGGCATTGCCAAGAAAACAACGGGTGGCGTGATTAACGAGCATAAAACTACGAGTGGATTGAATTTTCCGGAGCATTCTTCATGTTTACGTCCACGGAAGGAGACGCATGCACACCACTGGCGATTTGGCCACAGGCCATACGCTTTCAGATTATGAATAAATCTACGAATCATGAGATTTAGATTTGCATATTAAATGGCTGTGAAAGGTGGTGAGCCCATCGCCACCATGCGATTGTGTGCATTATATTGTTTTGGTGAAACGTGGATTGTGGCAGTCATCTGTTTTTGCAGTGAGTGCCCAGTCTCTGACTACCCCTTATGGGATATAGTCGTGATCGTATGTATGTATGTATTAAATGGCTGACGCCTTCTTACTACTACGTCGTACCGCTGAGGATGGTCTTATCACATTGTTAAGAGGTTTTGGAGCCGGCAAGAGTCAGACGGTAGACATTTCGTCGAAATTTTTTTTTTTTCAGTCATGCCGGTTTCCTTATGGTGTTTTCGTTCACCGCCTACAACGTCGTCAAATCACCACTCCAACTTGCATTTACATTTTTGGACTATTTCGAAGATCGAACCAAGCTCAATCGCATGCTATGAAACTTAAGGTACACTCGTTCCCAGAGATATCAAGGCTTTTTGTAACATACTCTTTAAAAAAAAATATCGAAATTTAAATATGAATATGAAGTTAAAAATAAGCAATTTGATTGTTGCGATATATGTAGCAAAAACGATTTTTTAGTGATCTTTTAGCACAGAAACACAATCAATTTGATGACATGCTCTGACTCTCCCTGTTTTAGTGATAGGAATCCTATGCAGGAATCTGTATAGGACCACCGCAGGGTCACCTATTATGCCGTGAAGCAGTAGTGTGCAAACAATACTCAGAGATTTAAGAACTGATGTCTCAGGGTGACGGGCGCAGTGTGGTGCCACAGAAAAGTTCTGGATGACACAGCATTTGCTATTAGCAGACGCTGTCCTTACGATCAGGTGAACGTTTTGCTCGCCTCGTCACTTTATCTAATAAAAAAAAACATACAGAAAACTTTCAATTTCAGAATGCAGTCACAGTCTGAATATTGCGCGCGAACACTGACCTCGCACAATGCGTCTCGACCCCTCGACACTTCGACGGTTTTATATTACGTAAGTAACGAAAACGAGAACTATATGCAGTTGAAGCACTGAAACAAAGATTTCTTATATTTAAGAATACTGTTTATTTAATAAAACTAAATTTACGGGTGTTTTGAGTTCATTTCTCATTTTCGAGCTCTTTGTTTAGGATTGAAGGGGCCGAGAGTTACGTCCTCATACATACATACATACATACATAAGATCACGACTGTATCCCATTAGGGGTAGTCAGAGACTGGGCACTCACTGCAAAAACAGATGACTGCCACGTTTCACCAAAACAATATAATGCACTTGGTGTGATAGGTGGTGAGCCCATCGTCACCATGCGCTGTTGGGTGCATAGTGCAGTTTAATTCCTTACTCGCCTTTTACGAGATCCATTGGATGAGATGGAGTGGTAGTATTCTTTTAACGAGCCGCCACCACACGGCTTACGTCCTCATAACGGGTGACGTCCTCATGTAATAATTAATCAGTGTCACCTTTAGCTTTTACTACTTTTTTGATATGATAAGGGGACGTAAAGAGCGAAACGCTCACCCGATGGAAAGTGCAGCGTCTGCCCATAACAAGAATTCTATGTGACACTCCACTGGGCCCGTCACCCTGAGACATATACACATCAGTTCTTAATTCTCATATGCCCAGTGATTACACTAGCTCTCAGTGCCCTTCAGACCGAAACACAGTAATGTTTGCACACTACTGCTACTTAAGAACTGATGTCTCAGGGTGACGGTCGCAGTGTGGTGCCACACAGGAATGTTCTAGGTGACACAGCATTTGTTATGGACGGACGTTGCACTTACCATCAGGTGAGCGTTTCGCTCGTCTCGTCATTTTATCCAATAAAAAAATATTGAATAATACTACCCTTTCGTCTATACGATATGAGTCTGTCAGTGTTTCCGAAGTGAAACTTCTTTGGGCGCGATGAGGGTCAAATTTCAAGGTCGAATTAGAGTGCAGCGTTTTAGTGCAACATGCATTTTTTTTCTTTTATTATTGCTATTCCTAATTAATATTTGTCGATGAATTAGCAATTGTTTATATACTGACCAATTATTGTACAGTGACTAATATTTTTGGTAACTTATTTTAATTTTAATTAAATGAATGTAATATAAAACAAAGTTGTGTTAGTTACACCATTTATAACTCAAGAACGGCTGGACTGATTTTTATGATGTTGAATTTGTTGTATTTGTCTCCGCCCCAAATAGCAGAATAACTATTAAAACATCGTAAAAACAACACAAAAAAAAATAATGAAAAAAATTCATTTTCCCATACATTTTTCGCGTACAGCGCCATTTGACAGAACAGTGCGAATAATACGTACATTAATTAACTTATGCCAGTAGATGGCGTTGTGTGTATTATCGTTAAAGAATTTTAGTTACGGTTTATTATTTTGTATGCATTTTCTGTCTTCTTTCATTATCCCCTGGCAGCTGATCCAACTGCGCGGTCCCTTCATTGCATACCACTGAGCAAAGTAAGCTGTGGAAGGCATTATTTTCGAGTTTTCAACAATTATCATTCAGTATTCGACCGTTATTGCATTTGTAAGAGTCAAACGGTAAGTTGCCTTCGAAGATGTGCATTTTGTTAAGACATCAAATTTGTGATTGATAATCGGGCTACGTGTGGTCTCTGCCTACCGCTTCATATGGGAAAAAGGCGTGACTGCATGTATGTGTCAATGTCTAGTTGGTTTCCAGTGCACATAATTTTCCTACTTCAAGCCATTACCACACTCGTTCCAGTACACGGAATGAAACCTTTAACGTGCGGTAAAAATTGTTAACAAAGTGTGACCCAGATGCTCGCCGGTCCCAACGCGCCGACTCTGTACATTCTATAGTCTCTGTGAAGATATTAATGTATTGTGTGGTTGTACAGATCTGCTCGTCTTGCGTGCATATCATTTGTAAGCATTTCTTGACCTATATATTTATGTCATATAAATACACTTTTTTAATTACACTTTGTTAAGTTTCTTTCTCATATATTTTACATTTCTATATTTACTACATTTAGGGCGTGTGGTGGCGGCTCGATAAAAGAATACTACCACTCCATCTCATCCAATGGATCTCGTAAAAGGCGAGTAAGGAATTAAACTGCACTGTGCACCCAACAGCGCATGATGGCGATGGGCTCACCACCTATTACACCAAGTGCATTATATTGTTTTGGTGAAACGTGGATTGTGGCAGTCATCTGTTTTTGCAGTGAGTGCCCAGTGTCTGACCACCCCATATGGGATAGAGTCGTGATCTTATGTGTGTATGTTCTATATTTACGGAGAGAGAACAGAATAGAATAGAATGAAAGAGAATAGAATAGCACCTACCTCTTTCCTACCGAGGTGTTGTAGTATATACTGCTCGTGGCAAACGCAATCGGGAATAAGAATTTTTTGACTCTTACCAAAACGTCGTGTTTTCCGAGAGGGCGAAAAATGGACGAAAATGGCCTCTATCTACCCTTTATATGGGAAAAGGATACTAGAATGTTACCCTTAACGCGCCTAAAGAAGTATATCATCAAAAATATATTCCCGATAAACTTTGTGAACTTGGTTACGATGCCGTATAACTTACAAACATTCTTCAACTATCTTATTGTCAGAAACTCTGTAACCCCGGTTACAGTAATGAACTATCTCGATATTTAATAACATGCTAATCATTCTTCAACTATCTAGCAGACTGCCGTGGTTATATCACGTAATAACCCGATAATTTAACAAAGGTTACCTTTACAAATTAACAGTGACAGAGCTTCGAAAGGTTATAGACCTAAGTGGCGTTTTTGAAATGATTGGGACGTTCTGTCACATCGCCTAGCAACGCCAGGCGCGGCTTCTTAATCTTACAAGAGGGTTGACACCTGAAGTACAGTTTTAGTTTAATTTTATTTTAAGACTTTTACAACAACCACCCGTTGTGCTGTAGTAGCAGATTTTCCACACGTTTCACAAGAGTATTGAATTATATGTATACAAATTTACATAGGTAAAGTAACAGCCTATAAATTTCCCACTGCTGAGCACAGGCCTCGTCTCATTTCTGAAAGGGGTTTGGAGACGAGAAGGGTCCGCCACGCGGCTGCACATGTCTTCGAAATATTTTTCTTATTTAGACTTGCATTTCCTCACGATGTTGTACGTCACCACGTGGCAAATCAACACTTTCAATTGTACAACAGTTACCGATGCCGGCACTGGGGTTCCAACTACGGTCTCTTGCATACTATGAAATTTAAGGCGGTCGCCGGCCCCGGAGCTACCACGGCACGGTACACAGGTGTTAGGAAGAATATTAACAAGGGTACATTATTAGTCACAAAGATACCGAAATAGCTTTTAAAAAGGTTGTTCGATAAAGGTTCTGGGGCACATTCTATTGCATTGACGACCTTTATAAAGTATATTATTAATAAGTTTAGATTTTTCAAATAAGTCAAAAATAGAGCTGGTATAATTCACTGGGCGTATGAGACTTAAGAACTGATGTCTTAGGGTGATGGACACAGTGTGGTGTCACACAGAAGTGTTCTGGGCGACACATCATTTGTTATGGGCAGGCGTTGCACTTACCACCAGGCGAACATTGTGCTCGGTTCGTTATTCTATCCAATTAAACAAATGAATATTAAATTAAACTTCATGTTATTATATAACTTTATCTTCCATAACGTTCAAGTCCACTATTTTATAGATGAACTTCATATACATTCTAGCTGTGCCCCTCGGTTTCACCCGCCGTTTAATTTAAAATAAATCGCTCTGTGGGTCGTAGCATGATGTTATATAGCCTATAGCCTTCCTCGATGAATGGGCTATCCAATTGATGTTCTCCTAGCCGATTTCGACCACGGCGACAACTGCCGCCTACTGTCGAGAGCCATCAACTGCGCAGGAGATATTATAGTGCCACAAGTGTACGCGCAAACACAGAGGCACTCACTCGTCCCAACCTACCCGCACCCCTTATGGGATACAGACGTGATCTTATGTATGTATGTGTATGTATATATGAAAACTGTTATCGACTACGAAATCTGAAATTGCATAAAAAAGTAAAGTAAAGTTTCAGCCTATAAATGTCCTACTGCTGAGCACAGGCCTCCTCTCATTTCTGAGAGGGTTTTTGGAGCTAGGAAGAATCCGCCACGCTGCTCTAATGCGGGTTGGCGCACTTCACATGTCTTCGAAATATTTTTTATTTCTGAGACATGCAGGTTTCCTCACGATGCATTCCTCAAATTGCATGCTATATAAAATAGCTAAATAAGCCACGTATTATCTCATTACAATAACCAGCTTATTACATTACCCTATTTATAGCAAATAAAGATTTTGAAGACTGCATTAGATCGCTTAATATTGCTTTTTTGGTTAAGTTTATTTATACACTTTTGTATTCTTCTTACATCATTTGTAACATACAAAAAATCAAGGTAATTTAAACAGAAATTTGCGTATGATTTCATATAAAGAGCAGACTTGCGCCTTTGAAGTTTGTTATTAAAGAAGCTCCGTTAACAAAAACTTTTCATTTAATGCTTGTATTTGTAGCAATCTGCGCATAATTATTTCTTAAACGGCTTGTTCTTTTGTTGTTGTATGTGGAGGGGGAGTCTGCGAAGTATGTTTGCTTTATGTGTGTGTACGTAGAGTTCTAAGTAATTATCTATACAAATAGATAAAATTGAAGTGTCTGTTTGTAATAACAAAATAACAGCTTTATACTCAATGCTCATTAAAGTATATACGGTAATGGTAAGAAAAAAAAATTAAAATGTTTGTCTGTCTGTCTGTCTGTTTGTTACGGCTAATATGCGAAACGGCTGGACTGATTTTGACATGACTTTCAGTAACAGATGGCTGATATAATAGCGGGTAACTTAGGCTACTTTAATTTTAGAAAAATCATTAGGGTTCCGCGCAAAAGTATTAAATAGATCGGGGTCGGCTTTATTACGCGGGTGGAACCGCGGGGCACAGCTAGTTCTATTGTATAACTGTGCAGTTGTAGGTGTTGTTTTTCGAGTAGCGGCATAAGAGTATCTACTATCAATGTCGCCCGCCCCACATGTGTTGTTAAAGCCGACCGAGGGAATATGTAAGCAAGGAGAAACATAACCTACCATACTGTTATACCCCGTACATGTAGGGACGTATAGCAAAGCGTAACTCTGAGTATCAGTATAACAGAGAATTGAGAATCATTGTTAGCCATCCTTCAGTGTAGTTCCTATATCTAAGATGCGCAGACGAGGCTGCCTAAGACTCAATATCCAATTTAAAACTCAATGTATTATTTCTAGTTCCTTTATAAATCCTTTTTTTAAATAGACTAAATCCGAGTCCCGTATAACAATACGTTTCGCAGTCCGAAGCTTTCACAATTTGGCTCATCCCAAACCATACAAAATATACCAAAATATATATATAGGATTTATATAGATAAATTAGTACTTACTTTATTTGGACAAATAGGACAACCATAATTCTGGGCAGATAAGATGACGTTATTTTACCCAAAATAATGTTTTGTTTATGCCGTGGTAGCACCAGGCGGTGCTCGCCTTTAAATTTCATAGTACGCGAGTAACCTGGGTTCGATCCCCGGTGCCAGCACCTCTATAATTGTTCTATAATTTTAAGTGCTGATTTACCACGTGCTTTGCGGTGAAGGAAAACATTGTGAGGAAACCTACAAGTCCGAGGAAAAGTAATATTTCGAGGACATGTGAAGTCTGCCAACCCGCATTGGAGCAGCTTGGCGGACTATTCCCAGCTCCAAACCCTCTCAGAAATGAGAGGAGGCATGTGCTCAGCAGTGGTACATTTATATGCTGTTACTTTACTTTACTTAATGTTTTGTTTAAGGGAACATAAGCGATGAAATATAGCCAATTTTGATGTCGTGGTAGCAAAATAAAACGACCGCTCTCGACCGCTGCGCAAAAGGAGCCGCGCACCTCGATGAAGCCCAAGTTGCATGAAGCCAGGCCGCGGCGCGAGTTCGAGAGACACCGCGGCCGCTGTATTTTGTATAGAGCGTTACAAAATTTTAAATTATAAAAAATATATACCAAAAATTACAAACCACTATTCAATTGTTTCTAGTTTACAAAAAATAATATGAGTAGGTAAGTAATCAAGATCTTAGTGTGAGCGAGCGAAGGGCTGTTCGCTCACTTACTTTTATGATTTTGATACCTGTCGTAACTTCTAAACGATTGGTCCTATTCGAATAATTTAAAGAGGACTTGTGTACATAATCAACCTTGACTATGAAACTATTTTGTAGGATAAGGATTAATATCATGATACGAATGTCATCATCTTTCGATTCTACCCGTGTTTTGATAGAGTAATTTTAACAAAAAACGGTTATTGTGACTTAACTATGTTAGTTAGACATTTAGCCTAGCCGGACTTTTTTGTGAGTAATGATGAGTACTATGAAAATGTAATACATTATTTTCTTTATAATTAACAGTTTTTGCGGTCCGACTCGCGTAAAATAAGCTTCCGAAATTATTGCGACGTTCGACACGGTACTGTCTACCTTTCTTGGTAATGGTCGATTCTCAGCGTGCGGCTCCTTAAAGCCTTCGTCAATAAATTTTAAACCGGATTAGTTATACTTAATCCAATTAAAAAAAAATAATTAGATGACGACCGCGTGGCCCAGTGGTTCAAGTACATGACTTACACACCGTGGGTCCTGGTTTCGTGTCCCAGCCGAAGTCTACATTTGTGCGAAAACACAAATTGTTGGTTTTCGGGTCTGGTTGTGTTGTGCATGTGAAATTTACAGACAAAATTAAAAAAAAAAAGCGAAGCCCAGAAGGATTTCTCCTGTATCACGATACAGGAGAAATCCTACTGTGGGGCTTCGTTTTTTTTAAAAAGAAGATTTATTTCAAAGTAATATCATTACAAGGAATCTATATTCGCTCTGATGGGATACGATCCTGATTTCAATTGTCTTATAATTAACATACATACATACATAAGATCACGACTGTATCCCATAAGGGGTAGTTAGAGACTGGGCACTCACTGCAAAAACAGATGGCTGCCACAATCCACGTTTCACCAAAACAATATAATGCACTTGGTGTGATAGGTGGTGAGCCCATCGCCACCATGCGCTGTTGGGTGCACAGTGCAAGTTTAATTCCTGACTCGCCTTTTACGAGATCCATTGGATGAGATGAAGTGGTAGTATTCTTTTAACGAGCCGCCACCACACGGCTATATTATAATGAATATACTCCGTAACGAAGAAATCTGAGCCTACAGCAAGTAGCCGAGTTATTCTTTGGGTGAATTAACTCAAAATTATGACAAAAGCATGACATGAGGTTTAAAATTTGAAATACTTAGAAAAAATATAAAACAAATTAAAACTACTCAAATATTTGTTAACGAATGGAATCTTTCCAACTTCGATCGCCATTAAACCGAACAAAAACAAATTGTAACACACCAGCCCCGCAGCAAAGTAAACAACTCGAAGCTATGAACTTCACTAATTAGTGCGCTAGTTAATTCTTAGTTTTCGATGAATTTAACCTCCTCCTAGCCTCACCCCTCCGTGCGGTATCCATAGATCAACGCAACTTTTCCACACAATTCTAGAGTACTTTCAAAGTTTTTAAGCGTCGGTTATTAAAAAGTTTGTTGTTTGTTTCTAGAGATTTTTACTTAACAAAAACGCTCAGTTGGTATAACAATTTTATTCAGAATATCCAATTTTTCCCACTTTTATAAAAAAAATATCTCTGCCCCTACTCAAGTCCTGTAACACACTAGTATACATTTATAAGCGTAACATAATAAACTATAATCTTTAATATCTTAACTGGTGGTAGGCTTCCTATGCAGGAGTCCGTCTAGGTAGGTACCACCCCAGGGCCAGTTATTCTACCGTGAAGCAGTAGTTTCCAACATTACTGTGTTTCGGTTTGAAGGGCACTGTGAGCTAGTGTAATCACTGGGCATATGAGACTTAAGAACCTATGTCTCAGGGTGATGGGCACAGTGTAGTGTCACACAGAAATTTTCTGGGTGGCACAGCATTTGTTATGGGCAGACGTTGCACTTACCATCAGGTGAACGTTTTGCTCGTTTCATCACTTCATCAAATAAAAAAAGGAAACATAGCTCGAAGATACAATAACTATTAGAGAAAAACAGTACTCGATTGGCGGCCTCGTACCGGCAAACGCAGTGTAAGACGACCTGGGGGTCTACTGAGCAGCTCTGGTTGGTTTCGGGATCGGTTTCATTTGATCCCATTAACTAATGAATGAGCTTCATACGCCAAAATAAAACCGATCACCAGACCTACCAGAGTTACAAAATAGACATTCAGTTCAATATAGCGGGGATTAGATGGATGCAGGCGGCTCAGGATTGTAATTTGTGGCAATCTATATGGGAGGCAGTGTACAGTAGATATATAATCCGCAGTGGACTTGTGATTATGATGGAACATCATTATTTAACGAGAGTTAATAATAAGTATCATACAAAAAACTTTATTTTATACCACATTTTTAAAACGGACTGAAAGTATAAAGTTAGTTTATAATCAATTGCAAATTTTTTTCCCAACAGTCAAACAGACAGACAGACAAACAAGAAAGCGAGTTAATAAGGAACCGTCATCCAGTTTTAAGCTGAAGTTAGTTTGAAATCAATTACTAAATTTGACACAAACACGCTTAATGATTTCTTATATTTAGGCGAACACTACACATTTAAATGAAACTAGTTTTAAAGTAGTCTATCTGCCATTGAAAGTCCTCTCAAAATCGGTCCAGTCGTTTTGGAGATTAGCAGACAGACGAAAATTTTAAAAATTGTTTTTTTCTTGTATTCCGTATATACTCGTACTTTCATAAGCATTGGGTAAAAAAATGCTATTTTGTTATTACAAACAGACACTTCAACTTTTTTTGATGGAATGCAAACGAGCAAGCGGCTCACCTGATGGTAAGTGATCACCGCCGCCCATGAACATCTACAATACCAGAGGAATAGCAGATGCGTTGCCGGCCTTTGAGAAAGGAATAGGCTCTTTTCTTGAACGTCCCTAAGTCGTATCGGTCCGGAAAGACCGCGGGCGGCAGCAGATTCCATAAAGTGCTTGTGCGTGGCAAAAAATTGCGCGAAAAACACATGGTGCTGGAATGCCAACGATCAAGGTGGTGACGATGGATTTTTTTTTAATTTTTTTTTTACTTGTGTAGATTATTTTTATTGACTTACACTTTCTGTTGTTCGCTATCTACTCACAGATACAAAATGAATGTATTACCTGAAACAAAAATATAATAATTAGCTTAAGATACATAGCTCGTGGAACCGATAAATGACGGAGAACAAAGTTTAACTAAAGGGAGTGTCCACTACATGGGTCGTTCAATTTGCGATTAGTCGACCGCGGCTGCTTGCACAGTATCGTGCTCTTCGGCAATATGTAGGGAAGTGTTAAGCCCCAAAACGAGGCATTATCAAGCGTCATAGACTCTACGACAGACGGCCGCCGGCCGTTGGGTTTGGGGCGAAACACGTGTCGTGTTCTCGACTTCAGTGGTGTATATTATCTAGTGGTGGTATTGTAGTGGTTGGTGGAGGGTACCTGGTGGCGGTTCCTGGTGGCGGTTCCTGGTGGCGGTGTTAGTTTGCTTGTGCACGCTACTGAGGGAGGGAGGGCGGTGCTTTTCAAAAAACTAGGTAATATACACCATTTTTATATATTGCATGCGGATCTTAGCAAAGTAACTTACCTTCCTTCATTATAATGGATTTCCGCAAAGTAACGCCTGATTCTATTAACTATAATAATGATTGCGGTATGACTTGGTCTAGGTACGTACCACTGGAGTTCCAGTTACTCTGTCGTGAAGCGGTAGCGTGCAAACATTATTGTGCTTCGGTATGAAGGACACTGACAGCTAGAGGAAGACTTAAGAACTAATGTCTCAGGGTGACGAGCGCGGTGTGGTGCCACACAGAAATGTCCTGGGTGACGCAGCATTTGTTATGGGCAGACGTCGCACTTACTCAGGTGAACGATTATCGTGTCTTGAGAATTTCATGCACAAAAAAGTTTAACCCGGATTACACAGTTAGCATTAAAATCCATAATATGAATGCGAAAGTAACTCTCCCTGGCCCTCTGTCTGTTACCTTTTCACGGCTAAGCCGCTTAATCGATCGTGACGAATTATGGCTCGGACATAGCTTGCATCTTCGAGAGGGACATAGGATACTTTTTATTCCGCAAACTCGAAAAGTTCCCACGGGATATTTAAAAAACCAATATTCACGAGGACGAAGCCGCGAACATCAGCTGGTATTATATACAGCGTTCAAATATCGATGCATAAATAAATTCCATGAATATGAAATATAAACTCGTAAAGAGATACGACGCGAGATTTTAATGGCCGTGCGAAGATTTGTAAATGTATGCGTCGCAATAACAAGCGTCACTTAGGTGACCGCACACGATGACCGCAATTATGTTTCGTATCGGCTCCTTGTAACGCGCTTTTTAATAATACTATAAATAATTTCTAAGCTCAGTAATATATACGTTTGTAGCGACATCTATGTCGCCACATGAGAAGCTCAAGAAATATTTGCATACGTCCATAATCGCGCTATGATAGTTTTCTGTGATGCGAACTATATATACAACATCTAAATAATACTAGTTGGAGGAGACGTCCTCCGCAGATCAGATCATTCAATCTGGCGGGTAGCTACCCTTTTCCTTGGCAATATCATCCGCCAAACTGGTGACCGCGACGTTATCATCCGCAATGCCAAACGTTTTTGTATTGGATAAAGTGACGAGACGAGCAAAACGTTCAGCTGATGGTACATGCAACTGTGTCACCCACAACAGTTATGTGCGGCAAACTGCGCCCTTCGCCCAATGACATTAGTTCGCAAATCTCATATGCCCAGTAATTACAGCAACTTCGGTGCCCTTCGGACAGAAACACAGTAATGTTTGCACACTACTGCTTTACGGCAGAATAACTGGCCCTGTGGTGTTACTACATAGACGGATTTCTGCATAGGACTTACCACCAGTGAAACCGTAATGTTATCGAGATGTATACCGTTACGTAGATGTCATATGCTCTTCACGTATTTATAAAAGATGATTATGCCAATCACGTCCTCCAAACCGTATTCGATTGTGGCGACGTTTTCCGGTTAAAACCGGAAGCTGTCATCTCCGGAAATATTACAGTTCCGTAAACCTAAGTGCAAAACCAAGGTGCTCACTCGTCCCCTTCCCGCATCCGATGAGAGGTCGTATGTAGCGGCAGAGATACGTGACATCTACAATCCATGCCAGACTAGAAAACAATGTGTCTTTACACAATTAATCGTTTTGACGGGGATTCAAACTCGAGATCCACAAAAAAAATACGATATAAAGTAAAGAATCTAACACCCCATCTCATCCCGTGGGTGTCGTAAAAGTCGACAGAGGGAAAATTAAAACCAGAAGATGGGCAGCAGCATCTTCCTGAAACATCAGAATAAATAAACTGCGGTTGCCAACCCGCCTGCCAAGCGTGGCAACTATGGCAAAATACTCCCTAAAATGAGAGCTACAAACTTTTGTAGCAATCTATGGGGGAGGCCTAAGTTCAGCAGTGGACTAGTTATAGGCTGAAATGGTGATGATGTAGAAAAAACTCGTTTTTTTACAATATGTGGAACATTTGCGCTGGCGTAGATTATTAAGTACTCGTAAAGAGTTAATAAATTCTTAAAGCCAAAATTACACGAACGTCTTCAACATATCTTGAACAAGATATCGTATTCTATTATGTACGAATTCCACACAACAAATATGTTTGTACTGACCGGAAGCGACGAAATGAGAACGTTTACAAAATTCATTCAAAATTAGACGATTTTAATTTATATTTCATTCCCGCCAAAAACCGTGTTTCAGCTGCCAAAAGGTCTGCGTGTGAGCGCGTTCGACGCCATCTTGGCGTGGGATTGCATCCATGCGGCTGTGACGCATCGACGGCTGGACGCAACACGCGCTGCACACAATTATCTGAATTATCGTTTTCACAGAGATACTGAAACGGCGCGCGTTAACCGCATCGAACTGGTAGTTATGTAAACATATAAATTTTGATTGTAATTAGAACGTGGTGTGCGTTTGGAAAGTCCGCCTTTTGTATTTGTTTCAAAGGATATTGTTTTTATTTATAAATATTATATATAATATATACAAATTAAAGAGAAAATATACACTTAATTTTTTTTTAATTGCATAATGTGATGAAACGTTCACCTGATGGTAAGTGCAACGTCTGCCTATAACAAATGCTGTGTCACCCAGAAAATTTCTGTGTGACACCACTGTGCCCATCACCCTGAGACATAGGTTGTAAAGTAAAGACATAAAGACATAAAGACATTTATTCCGACACTTCAGATCATATGCCTAGTGAGTACGCTACGTTCTCATATGCCTAGTGATTACGCTAGCTCACAGTGCCCTTGCAAACCGAAACACAGTAATGTTTGCATACTACTTCACGGTAGAATAACTGGCCCTGGGGTGGTACCTACCTAGACGGACTGCTGCATAGGAATCCTACCACCAGTATTTATTTCATCTACATACATTCATCTCACGGGGCGGCTATAAACGTGTTATGTGACAATCTACGGAGGTCTACTTTCAGCAGTGATGGGCAGAAATGATGATAAATTTGAGATTGCACCTTAAGTGATAGGATGAAGGGTGCTTTTCGAATTAACTACAAAAAACATTGAATCATACTTAGAAAACCAATTATATTTTTAAAGTTTAAAAACGTAATATTATGCCCAAGGCTAAGCGATAACGATAATATTAAATTACTTTTTAAATCGCATTTGCGGGTGTTATTAAAAGCCGGCTAATAATAACCAACTGTTGTATAACGTACAATAAAATGAAACTCAAATATAAACTCTAAAACTAACATAACAAGTAATGTGGAAAACTTTACGTCTGTGCTCATTGCGAGCAATGTCTGCGTTTGCTGAAAGACGTCTATTATCATAAATGATATATTCATGCATGGGCTGTATAACCGAATGCCTTATAAAAAGGCTCTAAGTAGAAATGATTGAGGCAAAACCTGAGTCTAGATGTTGGGCATCTTTATTTATTTAAACTTTATTGTTTATCCTAAAAGGATACAATGGGCGGACTAAATGCCAGTAGGCATTCTCTGCCAGTCAACCCAAGGCGCAGCATAGATTGTGGCAGGTTTAAATTCCAAAGAAATTAAGTAGATGAACCTTAAAAGTTATTAATAATTATAAAATACAATACAAAAAATACTCAAAATACATATTATATAAATACATAGCTACATATAAATATGATACAATGATACACAAATATGCACATACGTATAAACTAACATACACACACAGAAATACACGTAATGGTTTGATATAAATTTGTAAAAAGAATCCACAAACAATTTTATCTGCAATCTTTAAAATAATGCTCCCGTACTAATCTCTTAAAGAAGATGATATTTTGAGCTTTTCTAATGTCAGAGCCGTGCAGCCTGAACGATAAATGATTTACCATCGAATTTGGAGAAGTGTAGTGGAATTGTAACCTTATATTGAAATTTGTCTTGAAGACAAGTAGGGGAGAAGTGGAATCATTTTAAGATGGAGTAGAGAACATAAAGAATTCTAGAGTTGAGTCCCTTTTTTTTTTGAATAAGGTGATGAAACGAGCAAAACGTTCACCTGATGGTAAGTGCAACGTCTACCCATAACAAATGCAGTGTCACCCAGAAAATTTCTGTGTGACACCACACTGTGCCCATCACCCCGAGACATAAGTTCTTAAGTCTCATATGCCCAATGATTACACTAGCTCTCAGTGCCCTTCAGACCGAAACACGGTAATGTTTGCACACTACTGCTTCACGGCAGAATAGCTGGCCCTGGGGTGGGACCTACCTGGACAGATTCCTACGTAGAAATCCTACCACCAGTAAAAGTTTCTTCTTCATATGTTTTTTAATTTAAGTTAAAACGGGAAATGTACTCTTTTTACAATTACTGTTATGACATTGCGTTTGTAAATCAAGCAACATAACGCCAGCCTATATTTTGCATTACATGGCAACATTAATATAAAGCAAAATTAGTTTTAAAAAAGGGCAACATTTTTGTTATCTATTTCACTTTACTATTAGGAACAATACTCAGATTATAAGTCATCGACATGGCTTTCATTTCAACTCGAACCCGCTGCAAACAGCCTCTAGCAAACCATTAAGATGGCCATCGAACACCAATTTTTTTTTTTAAAATAGTTATTTCAATTAATAACTTACAGAAGTAAAAACCTTCATTTTTATATAGTGACAGCACTGCATCTTATAATGTTATTCTGCTCGAATAAAGGCCGTATAATACCGTCTGCGTCAGAGAATCTACCACCCCATCTCGTCCCATGGGTGTCGTAAAAGTCGACAGACGGAAAATGAAAACCAGGAGATCGGCAACGGCATCTTTGTTACCAAACCGCCCGCCAAACGTGTCAACTATGGCAAAATCCCCCAATGTATGGGGAGGCCTATGTTCAGCAGTGGACTTGCTAAGGGCTGAAGAGGTGGTGGTGTTGGTGGTACAATGCCTTAGTCGGCTCTTATGGCACCTCGGTAGGAATTAGGTAGGTGCTACTCTACTCTGCGGGACTTCTATCGGCACAAGTGTTCCTGTGCAACAGTATCCTTTTAAGTAATATATTACTATTGATTGAAAAGATACGACATAATCACTAGCCCGCTTTGGAATTTAATTTAAAGCTATAGCACATCTAGAAAAAGACTAACAAGTTGCACTTTACTGAGAAAAGAAGAAAGCAGAAAGTACATACATATAAGATCACGACTATATCCCATAAGGGGTAGTCAGAGACTGGGCACTCACTGCAAAAACAGATGACTGCCACAATCCACGTTTCACCTAAAAAAAATAATGCACTTGGTGTGATAGGTGATGAGCCCATCGCCACCATGCGCTGTTGGGTGCACAGTGCAGTTTAATTCCTTACTCGCCTTTTACGAGATCCATTGGATGAGATGGAGTGGTAGTAGTCTTTTAAAGAGCCGCCACCACACGGCTCCGAAGCTGAAAGTACCTCGCTTCATACTAACCTAAAAGAATGGCAGGCAACTCGAGCTTTACGAGAAACTGCAGACGGGTGCTGATTGTTTCAATCCGACTGAAATGTGGTCGCCTTTCGGTGTTACAATTGCACCAAGTATAAATCAGTAGAATTGTAACGTAGCTGCTGGGTAATTTTTTTTATTATTTCAGCCTATAACTAGTCAACTGCCGAACATAGGTCCCCCCTATAGATAGCCACGAAAGTTTTTAGCACTCACCTCGGAGGGATAATGCCATAGTTGCCTCGCTTGGCAGGCGGGTTGGCAACGGCAGTTTATTTATTCAGATGTTACAGGAATATGCTGCTGCCCATCTCCTGGTTTCATTTTCCCTCTGTCGACTTTACGACACCCACGGGAAGAGACGGGGTGGTAGATTCTCTTACGCCGCCACCGCACGGCTGAGTAAATGCACACTGTCGCCAAACAGTGAACCTTGATTGCACCGTACGCCAGTACATCGCTGACCTGAGCATTACCAGTGCTACCCTTCTCAGTAATGTTCAATTCTCAGCGTACGGCTCCTTAAAGCCGTAGCATATAATTTTATATTCAAGAACCCTCCTTGATAAACGGTCTATCGAATACAAAAATATTTTTTTTAATTGGTTTAATATTGCCTGAGATAAGCGCGTTCGAACACAAACTGTCTAGAATTATTATAGTAATGAGATTATTATAACAGTAAGTAATGTTTGATATTAACGCAAATATTGTTCATGAGACCTATTTCTTAATTACCACTATTTACTATCACAAAAATCTTGCACTACCGAAATACCGTATACGTTTGCTGCTGTTTCCAATTTCTCGCTTGAAATTGAAGCGACAAAATCCCGGAACATTCATAAGGTATCCCCATGAGGTTTCATTCACGAATCCAATCAGAAACATAGGCAAAAGTATCGAGTCCATTAGCAACTTTTGCCATTTCTTCAATTCTGAAATCTTTTTTAACAGAATAAAGACTTCTAACTTAAAAAAAGTAGTAATTTTATTTGGGAAAACTTTGTTTGCAATTATTTTCAATAAAGAAATTGCATATTTACTGGTGTAACGGCACATTAATCGCTTATTGATAAAATTGAATCAATAAATAGAAATCAATAAGATAAATGTGAAACCTTTGTGTCCGTTGGATCGGATGTAATTTATGAAATCTACTGACATGAAATATCCAATAGTAAATATTTCATAGTAATATTTTCAAAAGCTCCGAGTGAACTTGAATTCAAAAATCAACACAAATTTAATCGCCGACACATGTAGTTGAAGACAAAATGTAGTAAAATTTCTGTAGTGCCTAACATATATTGACATATTGTGTAACACAGACATATCTTTATAACGAGAATGTTTAAAACATTTAAAGATAACGAACGCATTCAACGTAAGCACCATTGTCTCGAAACGGGAATATAAATTGGCTACAACGTTCGTGGAATATTTTAAAATGCAAGCTATTTCTTCCTCCCTAACGCGTCTGCCATTGTTTCTTGTGTCATCCGCATAGATACCACACTACTTAATATAGCATTGTGAGCGCACCTGGCGTCGCTCGCGATCGATACGTCGCGACGCCGGGAAGTGGTCCGCCTCTACGATGTAAGGGCGCCGTGTTTTAATTTAAAAAAAGAAACGGACAGGAAGTTATAAACTATAGTCGAGACACGCAATTGTAGCCCAAATAGCAGCTAATAAAAGCACTAAAGTCCTTGGAAGCATGTTGTTAAGTTATTACAAAGTTATTACATAAATTTAATTATAATAGCCGCGTGGTGGTGGCTCGTTAAAAGAATACTACCACTCCATCTCATCCAATGGATCTCGTAAAAGGCGAGTAAGGAATTAAACTGCACTGTGCACCCAACAGCGCATGGTGGCGATGGGCTCACCACCTATCACACCAAGTGCATTATATTGTTTTGGTGAAACGTGGATTGTGGCAGTCATCGGTTTTTGCAGTGAGTGCCCAGTCTCTGACTACCCCTAATGGGATACAGTCGTGATCTTATGTATGTATGTTTAATTCTAAGGACTTTTACTTCAATATGCATGGTTTTGTAAGCAAAAATTAATGTTTGTATTTTAGTATGATGACGTCTCGTACTTGTTTGAGATACGATATAGTCTTTGCGTTCAAGGCAGCCAAATGATACATAAATTTAGCAAAAAAACCTAGTATCTATATTTTATAGTTCTGAATTACAAAACACATATGTGTCTGTATTTCAAATAAAAAAAGATGATATCCATAATTCAAATTTTAGGGTATTACTTTTATTATTAGCTTGATAGCAAATCCATCTTTTTTATTAAAATTAAAAAAAAAAATTAGGAACCTGCCTGGTATTAAAGCATAAGAAGTAGATACGCTTGCCTAGAAGATACCTATTCACTCTTGCCTGTTGTCTGTCTCTCTATCTGTGACTAAATTTGAATCCATGATTTATACACGGAAATTTTGGATAAGTGCAGGTAGTTGTAGATCGTAACCATGGAATGAACGAAATATATGTCTCGAAAGGTTCTGGATTGAAATAAATTCGAAAGTCTTCGCGAGCTATGTCGGTCGCACAAATTGTATGCAATAACTTCTTGACTGCAGTGCGAAAGAACAAAATTGTTGTATTTTTTTAAAGCCAAGTATTTTTTAAACGAAGAGCACTAAGAAATACATAACAGTACAAAATTCATTTACATTTCAGTACGATTAAGGAAGTTCTTTACATTAAAAACTCTCTAAAGCGACGGATTTGTGTCAACGACTATAATGACGACTGCGAGAAACTGGCTCCTTTAGACGACGCGAAGAGCGTCGTTGGACTAAGCCTCAGAGCAGTTTAGTCGTAAAAGAACCAAAACTTTAATTCACGCGTCGCATTTTCGTGGAATAATGCATCGTGGAATGTGCAATGATGCATAGTCGTGCAAAATTTTCCAATTGTCGCGATGAAAGGTGAAAACTTTACAACCGATACTCATGCTTCGAATGTTCGTTGACAATCGAATCCTTTTCTTGATGCGTTTATATTATTTTTCGAACACGCATCAGTAATACGAGTACATGTGGGATGATCGAAAGGATTTTTTATTGCTATTTGCAGCAAATTCTTACACACTAACACGCCTTTTACCATATAAGGGATAGGACTACTCGTAGATCACTTTTCAGCCCCGCGAGAAACGAGACGTGGCGGGTGGCGAATCACGTGGCCGTCATTTTGGTACGAGTCAAGAAATTCTTACTCCCGTCCCACGAGTAGTATGGTGGCAGGATTACATACTCTGGTATTATTCTGCACGAATAATGGAAAAATTCTGTCCGTACAATACTTTAGTTGCCTCATACGACACCTAGGTTGGAAAGAGGTAGGTGCTATTAAAATATGCGGTGCACCTATAGGCTAGCAAACAATTCCTTACACTAGAATTTATTTTGTATCGTACATAGTAATTGTTCGCTGTACCAGCCCGGACGTTACTCTCTCGCCCCATTAACGCCCAGGCGCGGCTTCTAATTGCTTATCGCTCGACGCAGTTTTAGTCGAAGACCGGGCGCGGAGGAATTGCCTCTAATTCAATTTGCCAGTTTAAGCAGACTTATTAGACGGGAAATGGATCGCTCCCAATCGACGCAACCGGATGTGTCCCGAGTCCTTATTCACTTTAAGTCATTGTCATATATTTTAATAAATTGTTTGTATTTCATTATTAACAGAATAGAATAATTTTTATTGAACATAGATTATTTAGAGCCGTGGTAGCTCAGGGGCCTGGTGCTCCCCTTAAATTTCATAGTAAGCGAGTAACCTGGGTTCGATCCCCGGTGCCAGCACCTCTAATATTGTTCTACAATTTTAAGTGCTGATTTACCACGTGCTTAGCGGTGAAGGAAAACATCGTGAGGAAATCTGCATGTCCGAGGAATAGAAATATTTCCAGGACATGTGAAGTCCGCCAACCCGCATTGGAGCAGCGTGGCGGATTCTTCCTAGCTCCAAAACCCTCTCAGAAATGAGAGGAGGCCTGTGCACAGCAGTGGGACATTTATAGGCTGAAACTTTACTTTTACTTTTATAGATTATTTACATAATACTTATAGACAGTAATTTTTTTTAACTACACTGGTTCGCAAGAAATTCCTCTGTCCTGGGAAGAACGAGCTAGATACCTAGTGGGAATTTTTTTTCTTTTTTAGTCAGTTAAAAATAATGTATCATTACAAGATTATAAAGATGTAGAAATAGCTTGGCAGCGATCACCTCATTAATTATGTCCGATTGTTCATGGGGTAAATGGAGGTCCCGACTGCATGCCAGTGCTGTGGGGTACCATAGATTATTACTGAGGTTCCTTTTATACAAGACACTAAAAAAAAATTTTTTTACAGTATTCTTTTTGCGTCGAACCTGTGATGGAAGAACATCGTAAGCGAAAGAATGTAGGTTTTTCACTTTTTTATTGTAACATACACCTAAAATTTGCAATCTGGAATATCGTATAACATCTGGAAATAAATTATATCATAAACGATAAAAGTAAAAGTTTTAAAAGTAAAACATTAACATATATCATCATAAATTAAGAATAATCGTAACCGACATATCGTAAGTAACGTTTGTCTCTTAAAATAAAACAGCTTTGAGAACTAACCAGAATCTGGGTTGCGTTTAGAATCATAATTATTATAATGTTTATACTGTGTAGGCAAGAAAGACGTTATCGGGTGGCGTTTGGTAATCATAATTGTTATATTGTTTATTCTGTGTAGGTAGTTATTGTTAGGCTGCCTATTTATTTGAATGTAATGTTTAATTAGGCATTTATATCATATTGAAATTTTATTAATAATGAACACGAAAAACAATATAGTAAAAAAAAAGTAAAGTTTCAGCCAATAAATGTCCCACTGCTGAGCACAGGCCTCCTCTCATTTCTGAGAGGGTTTTGGAGCTAGGAAGAATCCGCCACGCTGCTCCAATGCGGGTTGGCGGACGACTTCACATGTCTTCGAAATATTTTTTATTTCTCAGACGAGCACGTGGTAAATCGGCACTTAAAATAACAATTTTAGAGGTGCCGGCACCGGGGATCGAACCCAGGTCACTCGTGTACTATGAAATTTAAAGCGAGCGCCTAGCCCCTGAGCTACCACGGCTCCAATAATTTAATAAATTGTCGACCGCGTGGCGTAGTGGTTAGCGTACCTGACCTCTGCGCCACCGGTCCTGGGTTCGATTCCCAGCCGGAGACAACATTTGTGCAAAAACACAAATTGTTGCTTTTCGGGTTTGGTTGTGTTGTGCATGTGAAATGTATGTTTGTAAAACGCACCCACGATACAGGAGAAAATCCTACTGTGGGGCTTCGTTTAAAAAAAAACCACCACGAACCACGAATAATATTTTAATTTCAAAATAATATCATTGTTTCTGAGGAACAATTACACGCAGACCCGTTGATCGGTGTATTTCAAATTTGTTAGAAATTACGACACAGTGCTTTGATAACTTATCTCTCGTTTAGTTATTAAAAAGTGACAATTTATAGTCAAAACTTGTAACCACTAGTACCAGTGTTGCAAAATTAGTGTTTAGCGCAGGGCAGTGCATACGTGTTTTTATTGCATAAAGTGACGAAATGAGCAAAACGTTCACCTGCTGATAAATGCAACATCTGCCCATAACAAATGCTGCGTCACCCAGAACATCTCTGTGTGATACAACACTGCGCCCGTCACCCTGAGACATGAGTTCTTAAATATCATATGCCCAGTCATTGTGCTAGCTCTCAGCGCCATTCAAACCGAAACACAGTAATGTTTGCACACTACTGCTTCACGGCAGAATAACTGGCCCTGGGGTGGTACCTATCTAGACGGATTTCTACATAGGAATCCTACCACCAGTAAAATGTAAGTATAATTTAGTCAATATTTTATTATTTTAAAGAGATGGTAATGGTTGGTGGTATATGATATGTGGTTGCGGCCTAAGAGAATCTACCACCCCATTTCCCGTGGGTGCCAAGCGTGGCAACTATGGAAAAATCACTCCAAAATGAGAGCTACAAACTTTGTGGCTATCTATGGGGGAGGTATGATTGTTATATTTGAATGTTCATGTTTCGTTACGTTTCGCCCTACTTCGTAGGTAATGTTGCAATGTTCATTGAGGATTAGACGTTGGAAGGTGACGTCCTCCCCAGATCTGACCACCCGATTTGAAGAGTAGCTTCCTTTTCGCTTGGCAACTTCGTCTGCCAAAATATGAATAAATATCAGCTTTTAAATATCTACGCGTAATGGAGCAGTTTGGCAGACTACGCTCGAATACTCTCTTATAATGGGAGGAGGCACGTTCCCAGCAATGACACGTACAAATATAAAAGCTAGAGCTATCAGCTCGGTGGCGGACTGTCGTAGAGTCAATATCACTTGATAATGCCTCGTTTTGGGGTGAAACACGTGTCGTGGTCTCCACTCCAGTGGTGTATATTGTAGCGGTAGTGTTTTAGTGGTGGAGGGTATCTGGTGGCGGTGCTCTCCAAAACTAGGTGATATACACCGTTTTATATTATGCATGCGGATCTTAGCAAGTCAACTTTCTTTCCTTCATTATAATGGATTTCCGCAACGTAACGCCTGATTCTATAAAAATATAAAAGCGTAAAGTTTCACACAAAATCTATTACATTGTTCTTGTGTCATCACTTTGACTCGACAGTAGCACAAAAACATTACGGTTACTGTATAATTACGCCATTTACATGTGAATCCTGAGAAATTTATCACAAATCTAACGGACCAGACAAAAGTAGGCTAATACTTGAAATAATACTGTCTGTCTTCTACAACAATAGATTTGTGTCAGTCACATGGAAAGTTCTGAATATGACGTCATTAGGAATAAGTTTTACTTTATATATGGTACTCAGAAACGAAGCGTAACGAATGATTTTTTTTATTGTATGAAGTGACGAGACGAGGAAAAATTCACCTGAGTGCACAACGTCTGCCCATAACAAATGCTGTGGCACCCAGAACATTTTTGTGTGGCTTCACAGTGCGCTCGTCACTCTTACTGGTGGAATGGACCTATCCAGGAATCCGTCTAGGTAGGTACCACCCCAGGCTCACTGCTACATGGCAGATTAACTGGTATTCTGCCGTGAAGCAGTAGTGTGCAAACATTACTGTGTTTCGCGAAGGGCATTGAGAGCTAGCGTAATGACCGGGTATATTTATTTATTTATTTATTTATTTATTTATTTTACTTTAATTAACACGGTTGGAACCAATTACATTAATTAAAGACAACCTATTCATTCTTCTCGCTCACAGAACTTCATACATTCTGACAATATTATTGGCCATTCATCCGCAAACAGGTCACACTCCGGTCTTGTGTCCAGGAGAGCGTTGAGTGCGGTGAGGACGCGAGGAACGGGTGAGTTAGCACGCGCGACGGTGCGCGCCCGCGGCACGGCAAACAGTTTGTGTTTGCGACTACGAGCGTAATTATTTGGCACGAATAATTGACATAGCGCGGCACTCAGATCTGGAGCGTCAATCCTCCCACGAATTATTTTACACGCCATTATGATTTGCTGATATGCTCGTCGAGTTTCCAATGAATTGTAACTGAGGGAGCCAAGGAGAAATTTGGTGGGATATAAATATGGATAATATCCATGAATGCGCTTGTAAAGGTATCTTAAGAAAACTTTTTGTACCTTTTCCAAAAGGAGCTTGTATGTACTTTCATATGGATTCCATACACAAGAACTAGCTTCAAGTTTCGAACGTACCAGTGCATTAAATATTAAGCGAATTACGGTATCATTGCGAAAGTCCCCAGAATTCCTAAGAACAAATCCTAAGCGCCTGAATGATTCCTTAGCCAACGCGCTTATGTGAATATGAAATGTAAGTCTTTGGTCAAATGTTACCCCAAGGTCCTTTATGGTGTTAGTACGAGTCATGACGTGATTGTTGATTTTGTAATTGTAACCGATGGGGTGAAACATTCGACCGAAGGACATTGTATAACACTTTTCCAGGTTAAACTCCATTTTATTCACAATACTCCACTGGAAAATAGCATCCACATCAGTCTGCAGTGCCACACAATCTGCTTCTGTCTTTATTTCTGTAAAAAGTTTTAAGTCGTCCGCGTAAAGTAAACATTTAGAGTGTGCAACGACCGTTGGGAGGTCATTAATCATGAGCAAGAACAGCAGAGGGCCAAGAATCGATCCCTGGCTTACTCCGGAACGCGTATGATAGGGTCGCGACTCGTATAAACCGAGCCTAACATACTGCTGGCGATCACGAAGGTAGTCTGCGAGTAGCCTAAGAAGACCTGGGGCGATGCCAATGGCTGCGAGTTTAGCAAGAAGCATATCGTTATTAACCCTATCAAACGCCCTCCGAAAATCGAAATAAAGTACATCGACCTGGTACCCTTTGTCAAGGCGTGCGGAAATGTACTCTACAAGAGATAAAAGATTAGTATATGAGACTTAAGAACGGATGTCTCAGGGTGACTGGCGCAGTGAGGTGTCACACAGGAATGTTATGGGTGACACAGCATTTGTTATGGGCAGACGTTATCCTTACCATCAGGTGAACGTTTTGCTCGTTTCGTCACTCTTCCCAATTAAAAAATACAAACATCAGTTCTTAAGAATCATGTGCCCAGTAATTACACTAGGTTCAGATCGAAACAGTAATGTTGTGACACTACTGCTTCACGGCAGAATAACTGGCCCTGGAGTAGTACATAGCAATCCTACCACCAGTAAATGTATGTAATATCTTTTTTATTGGCATAAAAACCCGATGCCGATGGGTGTCCGGCAGGGTCGACGACTAAGGTCCGGTACGGGGTAGTAAGAATTTTTGACTCGTACCGAATTTGCGATGACGTGGTTCGCAGGTGTGATCTTTGCTTACCTGAGGTGACAGGAGTCATTGTGTCAACTTTTGTGATGCGGTTCCTGCCCGCTTAATTAGTTGTTTTGCGGACCTGGCGGTGCTCATCAAAACTAGTGCTGTATACGTCCCATTTTTTTTTCATTTAACAGCCGAAATTGACTTTGTTCATCTACAATATTATCCTAACTTTCAGAAAATTATTTTAAGAAAAGAAACGTTCTTTAATACAATATTTAACCATAAAACAGTAACAATAGATCCAAGACGTAACATGTATCAGGAGTAACTGAAATCCCTGTGATAGTAGATATAAACCAGAACGATCTAGAAGACTGACTAAATTATCCGGAACATGTATTACGTTTGCTGCTAACAATGTATCGCAGGATCTCTCTTTTTCCGGCCATTTAACAATGTGTCTGGTAAGTAAGAAAATCACCGTGATTTTTCTTTAAATTATTCAAGAGGAAAGAATGCCGTTTTGTTTTACTTTCACATGGACGCATCGAAACTAGACACATTGCACCAAAATAATGTAAAAATTACAAATAAATTATTACCAGCCAATGGTTGAAAAATATGTGAACCATATTTCATAAACTTTTTTCATTTCATTTAATGTATTTGTAACATATATTACACATGAACATCTTTCTGCAACCATCCTCCATATAGATTTTAGCTATACCAAATCTCACGCTCCTCCGTGCGCGCAATATGCTTAAAAAGAGCTACAAAGTTTTCTCTTTATGTATTTATTAATATATAAAATCTGATATTTTTAGTATTTCCTACTATCTATTTTAAAATAGCTTTTATTACTTATATTTAAGCCGGGGGGACGAATTCTCAAAACAACAATGGATGGTTCAAGGCCCATAAATACTAAAACCCACACAGGCATCGCTGGTGTAAACCAAAAATGCCAAACAAACAAAGACGTGTTTACCAGCTTGCTGGGAATCCCGTCTACTTCAAAAACTACTCCCAACGTTGGTGGTCCCTCGGGTAAAACCGGAGACGTAAACCCATTGAAGGGAGCGCGCAGTGCCGAAGGTCCACCAGCGGTGAAAACCGCAGGTTGCGACCAAAAAGCCAGCGCTAAACATGGTGGTTCAGTGACGGGTAACACCGGCACTGGTCCCCACACCTCGGTTGCAAAGGATCCTCTGGAGCCTTTACGCACCGTAGACGCCTTCTCAGCCGCTTGGCAAGTGGTAAGCCGTAAGGGCAAAGGCAAAGCGCCAATTAAGACGCCGCGCCAGCCTGTCGGGCCCTCTGGGGTATCCACTCCTGCCAAAAATAGGCCGAAAAGGAAAAACAAGAAGCAGCGCATGAAAGCCTATATGAGAGCTGAAATGGCTGCTTCAACAACAAAGACCAGGTCTCCCAACCAGTCACCGTCTACTGCGTCGGGGTCCGGTGCGGGAGCCGACCGGCGTCCTAAAGCAGGAAGTGGTGCAAACCAACGTCCAGCCGAAGGATCGCAGGTTGGCACCGGCACAGGTCCAACGGCAAAGAAGGGGAAGGCTGCCAAAAGACCTGGTAAGAGCCAAAGGGCTAGCAAACGAGTGCTCGATGAGTCCACAACGCCGCGAGGCGATCACAAAAAAGTGAGACTGGAGCACTCCAAACGAACCTCGGTCAGCTACGCCTCAGCTGCCAAGTCGGAGCTGTGCGTCGCAATAACATGCGCACGCACGGGCCACTTGTCTAAAGAGGACGCAGACAAGGTCCTCGCTGGTATCCAAATTAAAATCATCAGTGAGGCCTGGAACACCAAGGAGCCCGGCACATCAGGGCCCGTGTTCAGAGGTAAACCTACCTACACTGAGGGTGCAGTCAAACTTTGGTGTGAAAACCAAGGTGCACTCCAGTGGTTACATGAGAATGTCTCGGACTCAAACCTTGTCCCCGGTGTCCAGCTGGTGGTTAAGAAGCAGTCTGAGTTGACAAAGCGAATTCGCTGTGGCATTCTCATACCAAACGAACAGGGAATCTGGAAGGACTCACGCGACATAGGACGTGTGTTGGCCTACCAGAATCCGTGGATCGCGGTACCTAAATGGCTACTACTCGGCGCCGAACAACAAAAGGACGGGTGGTTCGTAGAGGTGTCGATTCCGGAGGACCAAATCCCGACTCTGATGCAGGCAGAGCGCCGCCTTGCTTGTGCATGCGGTGCGGTCTATGTCAAGTTTCAGGGTCGAGGCGGCAAGTTTGTCGAAGTCCCTCCGGATCAGGACCCTGCGGGCAGCTCGGACTTAGGCGCCGAGGACAAACCAACAAGCGCCCAAACGGTCAAGGAGAGCACGGCACCCGCAGACGGGGCGATGACTCCTGCCGTTCCTGAGTCGGAAGATCGCCTCTCTGAGGAGGAGTTGGACTGCAGTATGCTGTTCAACTCTGACCCAGTAGGGGAGGAGGAGACTCAGGGCCTTTTGGCAGGGCTAAACATAGGTGGGGGGGAAGGGGACACATCATGCGATGGCGTGCCCTTCGTACCCGATTAACACCATACAGGCAAACCTCCACCACAGCGAAACTGCGACGGCTCAAATGCGCAAGTGGGTGGAGGCAAAGCAAACGGCCATAGCCCTGATTCAAGAGCCGTGGATCAGGGCCGGCCGCATACGGGGCCTCTCTAATTCAGGAGGTAAGTTATACTGCTCTTACGATCACGACAACCCTAGAGCGTGTATCTACATCACAAATAACATTAGTGCACAACCTTTAACAGATTTCTGTTCCAGAGACCTGGTTGCTTTAAGGATCCTAAACACAGCGGGACTGAATGTGGTCGTCGCCTCGGCATACATGCCGGAGGCAGACACACCACCTCCACACGACCTAACCAGGCTGGTTCACCATTGTGAAAAGACCGGACTGGAGGTTGTCATCGGTACCGACTCCAATGCACACCACCCATTATGGGGTATGGAAACAAGCAATGACAGAGGTAAGACCTTGGTTGAATATTTATTTACAACTAACCTAACACTTATAAATATAGGTTGTGAACCAACATTCGTAACGAGACGAAGTCGCACAATTATTGACCTTACGCTCGCTTCCGAAGGCGTGGCCAAATCCATCCAGGGCTGGCACGTTTCCGATGAGGCTTCATGCTCAGACCACAGATGGATTCGATTCGAGTTACAGGTGAATATTTCCTCAATACCTCCGAAACGTAACCCCCGCAAGACGGATCGGGCGAAATATATACAAACGCTAGCACCCAAGCTTGCGGGGCTTACTGAAATCGACAGATTGGAGGATACATACAAAATAGAAGAACAGGTAACGGCTCTAACAGATACTCTGATAGAAAGCTACCACAATGCATGTCCAGAAACTGACGCCGTAAAGAAATCTAGCAAGCAATCCTGGTGGGGGATTGAGCTAGAACGTAAACGGAAAAAAGTCAGGAAAACCCTAAATAGGGCAATGAACACATCGACTGACGAAGACTGGGACTCCTACAAAGAGGCCAAGTATGAGTACAAAAAATGCATCAGGTATCGACGAACTGTGGGATGGCGCAAATTCTGCAGTAACATAGAATCCTGTGAACAAGCAAATCGGGTAAGGAAAGTTCTGGCCCAACAAACAATCTCAGGGCCTGACACTCTTCGCAAACCCGACAACACATACACCTCCTCACCAGCTGAAGCCCAACGCATCCTGCTGGAGACACACTTTCCAGGATGCAGATTGGTTCAGGAAGTAGACTGGCAAGAGGAAAACATAATTCCAAGTGACCAAGACTGGAAATACGCCCAACATGTGGTTACAGTTGAAAAACTACAATGGGCCATAAGCAGTTTCCAACCTTACAAAGCGGCAGGACCTGATGGTATCTTCCCTGCTCTCCTTCAGTGGGGGGGGGCACTGATTATAAAGGTACTTGCCGTAATTATGACAGCATGCCTAGCGCATAGATACGTCCCAAAAATCTGGAGGGAAGTGAAAGTAATCTTCATCCCCAAACCGGGCAAAAGTGACTATACTAATGCCAAATCCTTCAGACCTATCAGCCTCACATCCTTTATGCTGAAAGCCTTGGAAAAGGTATGTGAAAGGGAGCTGAGGGGAAGGGCACTATTATACAAACCTTTGCATAGCAATCAGCATGCTTATAGCTCAGGTAAATCAACAGAATCGGCACTCCACCGGGTAGTCACCCAGATCGAGTTAGCCCTTAACCAGAAAAACATCTGTCTAGGAACCTTCATCGATATAGAAGCAGCCTTTGACAAAACCAACTTCACCAGCATAGGTAATGCCCTCGTCAAACATGATGTGGAGCCAACCTTAACGAACTGGATTATAAACGCACTAAGCAAACGTATAGTGCGCATCGCCGGTGAGAGTCAAATAGTTAAGATAGCGAAAGGTTGTCCACAGGGTGGTGTGCTGTCACCGCTCCTGTGGAACCTAGTCATCAACGACCTCATCACAAAACTAAATGTAAACCATTTCTACACAATAGGGTACGCGGACGATCTAGCAATACTACTCTCAGGAAAGCAAGCTAGTATAGTCTGCGACCTTGCACAAGCGGCGCTACTTATAGTAGAACGCTGGTGCAAGGAATACGACCTAACAGTCAACCCAAACAAAACTGAACTGATAATGTTCACCCACAAACGGGTACTGAATAAATATCATCTTCCCAGTTTATTCGGTACCGAACTACGGCTGTCATCAGAGGTAAAATACCTAGGCATCATACTGGACAGCAAACTGAACTGGAACAATCACATTGAAAACAAAATCAAAAAAGCGACTAGCACCTTTTGGCAATGCAAAAGGATGATCGGCAATCGCTGGGGCCTGTCACCGAAAATCATCATGTGGCTATACAAGATGATTATCCGCCCAATGATTACATACGGTGCAGTAGTTTGGTGGCCAAGAACAAGATTAACTACTGCTATTAACAAACTCCAAAGATGTCAGAGGCTAGCATGTCTGGCCACGACAGGATGCATGAGGACTACTCCCACAGTGGCCCTAGAAGCCATGCTAGACCTGCCACCGCTGCACCTACACATCCAACAGGAAGCAGCTTTGGCAGCCATAAGGCTCAAAACACTGAATCTCTGGAGCAATAACAAGATCCCACATACCAATATACTTACAGAACTGTTTGCAGAAATGCCCGTTCTACAGGCTGTGTATGATAGGATCCCAAAGCAATTTGTATTCGATAAGAAGTACAAAATACAATTACACGAAGACCAACGTTCTGAAGGACTAAACCCAAGGGAACTCAGAATCTTCACAGATGGTTCCAAAACCGGGTCAGGTACAGGCTCTGGAACTTTTTCAGAGGACCTAAATATACAAATAAGCACACCACTCGGTGCCCACAATACAGTGTTTCAGGCAGAGTGTATGGGCATTATTCACGCAGCATCGGCTATAGCTGAAAGGAAGGTAAAAGACTATTCCATCCGAATACTCTCCGACAGCATGGCGGTACTACTGGCCCTCAATAGCAATGTTATGAATTCAGGGCTCATCTACGAATGCTACCAGAAATTAAATGAGGTATGTCAATTCAATGAAATAACCCTACAATGGATTAAGGGACACAGCGGAGCTAGGGGCAACGACGCGGCCGACGAACTTGCTCGAGGAGGCTCCAACCAGTGTGCTGTGGGTCCAGAACCTATACTGCCACTTCCCCTCAGGTATGTTCGCTCGCTAGTCTGCAAACGCACTAGGAACCAACATGCACAAATCTGGGCAAGTCACCCAGAGTGTAGACAAGCAAAGACAGCTTTGCCCGTTATCAACAGTCGCATCTCCAAGGCGCTACTTCGTCTGAATAAACCCCAAATCAGAACGATCAGTAGTGCTATAACTGGACATGGATCATTTAACAAACATCTGTTTAATTTAGGTGTTACAGACAGCCCTCTGTGCAGAGCCTGTATGGAGACGGACGAAACGGCGGCCCATGTCCTATTGGACTGCCCTACGGTCGCCATATACCGGGTCAAGCATCTCGGCTCGCCGAGACCGCTCCCTGAGGTCGCGGGGAACATCAAGGGCCTGCTGCGATTTCTGGAGGAGCTTGGATGGCTCGAGTAGCACAACGTTCCTGCCCACACGCAAAATACGCGCTAGACGTGGAGTTGCGGAGACCGGCCCGTTGCAATCTACAATCTACAATCTACTTATATTTCTCCAAGAAGGCAAAGGTTTACTAACACTCGCAAAAAAAAAACGAACAAAAGAATTTCCTTCAATAAAAGAAAGAATATTCCGAAAGATTTTTTATCTATCCTTTTGACCATCGTAGAACAAGTATCACAAGGAACACTTAGGACAAAAACTTTCTGAAAAAAAGATTAGCAAGAAGATAAGTTTCTTTAACCTTATTAACTCTTGCCCCGTGTGATAGCGGCCTAAGAGAATCTAGCACCCCATCTCATCCCATGGGTGTCGTAAAAGTCGACAGAGGGAAAGTAAAACCAGGAGATGGGCAGCAACATCTTCCGGGAACATTTCAATAAATAAACTGCGGTTCCCTCCAATATGAGAGCTGCAAACTTTTGTGGCTATCTGTGGGGGAGGCCTATGTTCAGCAGTGGACTTGTGATAGGCTGAAACGACGACGACGACTACTAATCTTACTAAATGTCTTCAATTTGTCGTTATAACAATCAACATCCAACTCTACATCCAAGTACCAGACTTATATTCTATGTACTAACATTTTCACGGAACACAAATTGTTGGTTTTCTCTGATTGTTCTCGTGTTTCTTACACTGCATCCTAGCCTACTTCCGGTCTTATCGCTACATCGGATGTAGGCTACGACGAATGAACGCCCTTGCTTGCACGTACACTTTTGGCGCTACAATATCCCTTTCTCAGTTGATAGCTCCCGACGATATTCGGAAGTTATCGCCGTGGTCGAAAATTAACATTCTGTAACTGGGCAATAGCTTTTCCAAAGTTTGGACGGATATAGTTTTAAATGACTTTTGGCGCCAACTCGAAAAGTGGCGGTAGAGTTTCTAGTGAAATTTGTAATTTCTGTGTATATTTTGAGTTTTGATGTTTAATATTGATACTTTAGTATGCAGCAAGTACTCGTAAAATTGTACAGTAATTGGAAAATTCAATTCTAGACCAAAATTGCATTCGTTGTGTCTCCATCAGTCCAGCAAATCTTCATCCTCAACACCATTCATCATCATCATTCATCAGTCCAACAAATCTTCAGTAAAAGTCAACTATAATTTTACTGTCGATCGAAACGAAGTCCTTATTACAATTAAATTATTACTCCACATTGGCAAAAATGGCTCGATTTGGTAGCCGATTGCCAGGGTCAAATAAGAAGAAAGTTTTAAATTTGATCATGTAATAAAAGTGAAATTTTTAAACTTGTATTTGGGACGGGGTCAACAATAATAGCGAAGTCCAAAATCCAAAAACCGGAAACTGTCCCCAAGTCAATCCTAAATTACTTGAATCATCCAATCCCGTTTTAAATACCATGAGTCCATTAATTGTTAATGAATAATGTTCTATATTTCTTTCCCGTCAGAAAAAAAAAGTAAAAGTAAAGTTTCAGCCTATAAATGTCCCACTACTGAGCACAGGTCTCCTCTCATTTCTGAGAGGGTTATGGAGCTAGGAAGAATCCGCCACGCTGCTCCAATGCGGGTTGGCGGACTTCACATGTCTTCGAAATATTTTTAATTTTTCAGACATGCAGGTTTCCTCACGATGTTTTCCTTCACCGCCGAGCACGTGGTAAGTCAGCACTTAAAATTGCAATTAACAATTTTAGTGGTGCCGGCACCGGGAATCGAACCCAGGTCACTCGCGTACTATGTAATTAAAAGCGAGCGCCTAGCCCCTGAGCTACCAAATAATAAAAAATATCAAATAAAACTTTATTAATTTTTGCAGATTTAAAGGAAATGGAGAAACGAAATGTGATCATTCCTATAGAACGATGACTAACACCGAATTTATAATTTTTTTAGATTATTTAAATGACTGAAATAACTCAAATCACAAATAGTGATTACTTATGCCATCAACGTTATCGTGGTTTGTACGTCATTAAAATATTATTTAACTACCTAACCTTCTTGCTTGATCATGAACAGATGGCGCCATCTATCTGCTTTAAAGAAGTCAGCAACTCCAACTTATAGCTATGGTGCATGTTAGTTGAACAAATTGTCAAGACACGGCGCTTTCTACAATCAAATTAATTAATTCAATTTTATTAATCAATTTTTTTAACGATGACATCAACTTTTAGACATTAATTTATTTTTTGTCACCAAACGGAAAAATAATCTTTAGAATGGCATAACGAACATTATTTTTGATACAGTTTTAAGAGAGATATTTCATACAGACAAAAAACACCTTTCAGACATAATATATATGGATGGATACAGTTCAATCCGGCGAAGCTGTGAAAGCCTTCGGGCTAAGAATGACCTTCAGTCCTATAAAAAAAATATTATCTATCCTAAATAACCTTAATCAATTTACAAAAAAAATATGATGCTCTATTTAACTATGTAATCCTTAAAAATATATCACGATTTCTTTGAGTTACAGACTCAGTGTCGTCAGTTTAACGATAAACAAAATACGATACCCCGACGTTAAAATACAAAAACAAAAGTTTCTTTCAGCTTTAAACTGCATGAAAATAGAAAAAGTAATAAATATGAAACTATAAAATCCGAATGAATTTTATAACACAACCGATTCAGCTAAATTGCGATTCAAAACGTACAAAGAACAAACAAAACTTTTGCCAAAATTCCAATATTTTTCACTTATCTCTTTTTATCTTTCATATGTGTGCAATTTTTTTATCTATCATCTAGTTATCCGTGTTAACTTCCTTAATATCTTGGCTTGATTTTATATCAATTTTATCTGGACATTATTTAATAATAACATCGATTATCAAATTAATAATGGAAAAAATCAGAAAGAGTTTTATGATAGCAGTTTCTTAAATTAAATGCAAAATATTATAAACTTTTAGAATTGCTTACATCATTTAGACCTCCTGAATTATTACGACCACCGCATCATATCCAAATTCAAAAGGAAAAGTAAAGATCCCACCCGAATACAGGGAAACTTACTAGTCCTCACTTATGACGGTTTAAAGGAACAATTAAATAAAAGATGCATTCGTATTCTTAGTCTGAAAATCAAAATGACACATGTCGAAGTCAACGCAGACATCTCAATAGACTCCGATCACTGTACTCCAAACTTTTGTCTATAAAATATGGAATAAAAATCAATATAAATTTTGATTAAAAGGTCACGCTAAGTTTCAGTCTTTCGGATACTTTTCTTAAATGAATTAAGTTCGGAAAGAGATGCACAAGCGACGAAAGCAATTTGGCTAAAACACCATTTGCAGCAATCGTACAACAAGGAAGTTGAACGCTCGCGGCCACAGTAAGTGACGATCGTGATAACTTTCACGCCCGTCTGTAAAGTTGTGAAATAAGGAACTTCTTCCGTAACTGAGCACAAACTATTAGTGTTAAGATGAGAAGATGAAACTCGAAAACAAACTGAAAAACTTTTTCTGAGAACTAGAGAATAAAGCAATACACTTATTTAAATACACTATGCCGTGTGGTAGCGGCTTAAGAAAATCTACCATTAGCAGTAGGCTGAAATGAAGATAATGATGATGAAATAAAACAGAGATGTCTGTTGTAACTATTTACTTTTTAAAAAAAAATCTGCATTATTCATATTTCACATTTATTTCATCGGGTAACTTTACTATAATTTGGTTTATGTGATAAATTTAGTAATAAATGTTAGTTTTATATTTATGGTGATGATCATTTATTTGCTGCACATTACTCCTGCACTGCTTTAAAGACTTTTCGATATACAGCTATTTAGACAGTGTTATTTCTTTTTGTTTACGTCCTGCAGCCAAGTCATCCAAAATAACATAACGACGAACTTCTACGACTAAACGAAAGTTTTAAATTGTATTGATGTGAGTTCACAGTGAGAAGTCATGCGACCTAACATATCGTATGTCTAACTAATTTTTGTTTATCTTAATACAGTTTGAATATCTTAATACATTAGGTTCGTGAGGTACGAAAGACAGTGGAGTTAAGTCGTTACGTTACACAGCTTAAAGCTTACAAGCTTAAAACATGTGGTACGAACAATACCGGTGGTAGGATTCCTATACAGGAATCCGTCAAGGTAGGTCCCACACCAGGGCCAGTTATTCTGCTGTGAAGTAGTAGTGTGCAAACATTACTGTGTTTCAGTTTAAAGGGCACTGTGAGCTAGCGTAATCACTGGGCATATGAGACTTAAGAACTTATGTCTCAGGGTGATGGGCACAGTGTGGTGTCACACAGAATTTCTAGGTGACACAGCATTTGTTATGGGCGGACGTTACACTTACCATCAGGTGAACGTTTTGTTCGTTGCATCACTTTATGCAATAAAAAAAAGCATCAAAAATGTTCACTGAATTTTCTAAATGAAGTCAATTATTTTTTTAGTCTCAGGTATAAATTACTTATTCCACGTAAGTCCCTGATATAAAAAATATTCACTTTGCATCAGTTCTTCGCAGTGTCCCGCTCCTCGTGTTTTATTGCTTGTACAGTCGTTTAGTTCTTCGAGCATGAAATTGGTACTTGAAATGGAACTTTGCAGGATTTTCGTAAATAACTTTTTATTATACATCAAGAAAATACAATTGTTGAATAAACTTATTTTTAAGACCAGTAACGAAACTCCTCACCTAAAAAAATATAGCTTTGAAATTTCATTACTAGCCTTACTTTCCTCCATTTCCCTTTACTGGAGCGTGTGAAAGGATCTGCGATTTCGATAAAAAAAACTGTCCATTAAACTTTTTATAATTAAGGACACAATTAAATTATAACTTTTTTTTGCATAATTTTTTTCTTCAAATCTCAGCGAAATTTGTACACTTTCATCATTTATTGGTAGTAAGATTCTTATGCAGGAATCCGTCTTATTATGTCGTGAAGCAGTAGCGTGCAAACATTACTGTGTTTCATGGAGCTAGTGTAATCACTGGGCATATGCGACTTAAGAACTGATGTCTAAAGGGGACGAGCGCAGTGTGGTGTCACACAGAAATGTTCTGGGTGGCACAGCATTTGTTATGGGCAGACGTTGCACTTGCGATGGTGAACGTTTTGTCCGTCTCGTCCCTTTCTCCTATATATACGAATTAAGGAAAATCCACTAAAAGTCGGCAATTTTAATGTGTGTTACAAGAGACGTTCAGTTTGACAGTTCTGCTGCTGCGTGTATTCGTAACAACAAAAAAAAATGTGACACATTGACGTACTGACCGACTGACAATGCACAGTCTAAGACACTGGAGATAGAGACATCCACCACCACCACCATTTCAGCCTACCATTAGTCCACTGCTGAACATAGGCCTCCCCCATAGAGTGCAACAAAAGTTTGTATCTCTCATTTTGGGGGGATTTTGCCATAGTTGCCACGCTTGGCAGGCGGGTTGGCAACCGCAGTTTATTTATTATGATGTTCCAGGAAGATGCTGCTGCCCATCTTCTGCTTTTAATTTTCCCTCTGTCGACTTTTACGACACCCACGGGACGAGATGCGGTGGTAGATTCTCTTAAGCCGCTACCACACGGCCCATAGAGACATGTTATAAAATAAATATAAACATACTTAATATTTTTTGGTAAGGTAACGCATTTCTCATTTCTTTCATTAGTAAAATGCGCCCGTGCGAAGCCGGGGCGGTTTGCTAGTTTCTTAATATAACCCTGAAGTATATCTTTGAGCACCTTCCTAGAGACCCAGCTTAACTCTCCAGAATTTCGGTTTTTTTTTACATATTGTCCCTCTCTCTCTTCCTGACCACATGGTGGTGGGGTCGGTCTTCCTAAATCTTACTCTGTATTTCGCTCCATACTCGACATCGTTTTCGGATACCTTGCAATCACTCATGTCTTTTTGCATCAATATTTCGGCAACATGAATGGTATGAACATTTTTTCGGGTAATTGACAAAGTTTCACAGCCATATATTACTGATCTCATTATCTTGTAGAACAGACCTTCGAGTTTGACCGGATTATATATTACAAATACATTATATCAAGAGCCTTAAAAAGCGTGATTCACAAAACGTGTTAAGACATCATTATTTGCCTGTAATACAAAATATGTTAACCTTTATCTAGTGTGCCAACCCTAATGATATCGGACAAAGCCGTCAAGCGCCGTACCGACGGTGACCAGCTACTTTTACCTTAATTAAAAAAATCGTTCAATGTACTCTACATACACAATATGTTTTATGTATTTATTTGTTGAAGGATCTCTTTACTTTTTTAACCGACTTCAAAAAAGAAAGAGAAATATATATTTTTTGTAGCATAACTTCTTTGTGTATGAACCAATATTAATCATTCTTTTTTTATTAGGAAGGGGACCGTTAGGGTGATCTAGTCCTCATGATGGGATTATTGAGAAAATAATGAAAATGTTTGCAGCAGCTGCGTTGAAGTCGGTTTTATTTATTAAAAAAAAAAACATTAAATTTATAAACCATATTTTTGATGGTGGTAGGATTCCAATGCAGGAATCTGTGGTTGTACCGGCATATCTTGGTACCAACACCGTATCAGTTATTCTTCTGTGAAGCAGTTGTGTAAAAACACCTCTCACTGTATTTCGGTTGGAAGGGCTCTGTTAGCTAGTGCTGTTAGGGCATAGGAGACTTAAGAACCGATGTCCAATGGAGACGAGCGCGGAGCGGTACTGTACAGAACTTTCGAATGAAGACTTCTGGATGGCACTGCTAATGTTATGGGCAGACCGTTACACTTACCACCGGGTGAACGACTAGAAAAATAGAGAAACAATATATAAATGTCCCAGTGCTGAGCACAAGCATTCTTCCATTTGATAAGGTTTTTAGCGACATCTATGTCGCCACATGAGAAGCTCAAGAAATATCTTATACATCCATAATCGAAGAAGTTTTTGAGATACGAACTATATAAACAAAATCTAAAGATTACTTATTGGAGGAGACGTCCTCCCCAGATCAGACCATCCGATCTGGCGGGTAGCTACTCTTTTGCCATGGCCGCGTGGCTTAGTGGTCAGAGTACCTGACTTCTACGCCGCGGGTCCTGGGTTCGAATCCCAGCCGGAGCCAACATTTGTGCTAAAACACAAATTGTTGGTTTTCGGGTCTGGTTGTGTTGTGATTGTCCCCGTGTTTCTGACACTGCATCCTTCCCTACCTCAGATCTTATCGCATCAGCGTTACATCGGGCGCGTGTAGGTTGGGACGAGTGAGTGCCTCTGTGTTTGCGCGTACACTTGTGGCACTATAATATATCCTGCGCAGTTGATGGCTCGCGACAGTTGTCGCCGTGGTCGAAATCGGCTAGGAGAACATCACTCTTTTGCCATGGTAATATTATCCGCCAAACGTGTGACCCCGACGTGATCTCGACACTCAACCAACTTCTGCCGACGTGATATGAACAGCGTAGGCAGCTTCTCCCAACCACAGCAAAAGCCACAGTTGGCGTGTAGGCTCTCCATTATGTTTAGCTTCGCCACCGAGCACGTAAGGGGCACTACGAGTATAATGCCGACACCAGCCAAACCAAGGCCGACCTCCAGCTCAGTAGGCTCGTGACCACTGTGCCACGTGGTCTACTGTATAGTTACTTACAAGCTGAATAAGACAATGTTCTGAGCGGACACATCAACGTACCTGGAAATAAAAGAAAATTTACCATTACCACAACGTTATAGATTCTTAAACGATTAGGATGAAATTACAGATTTTTGTAAAGAAAGTGACAAGACGAGTAAATTGTTCACCTGGTGTTTAGTGCAAGTCTGCCCATAACAAATGCCGTGACACCTATAGCATATATGTGTGGCACCACACTGCACTCGTCACCCATCAGGCAATAAGTCAATGAGAAATCAGTTCTTAAATCCCGTACGCCCAGTAACAGTAATGTGTGCACACTGCTGCTTTTTTTTCATTTTTATGGAATGGCAAAACAGTTAAGTGTAAGGACAATAATTACGCAGATAGTGACATAAAAGGGCTTGTTCAAATTTAAACACTGTTAAAACCTACGAATTTAAACTGACGTTACTATAAATTTCCTTAAGTAATCAAAAGGGACTGGGCAGAGTTCGGTAAATAGCGAAACGCGATTTCTCAAAATTAAAATCTTCAACCAGTGCGTATTGCCGGTACATGCGAAACTGAGACGTGGTGGTTCACTGCAGGTCGCATGAGAAAGCTCAAAGTCGCCCATCGCGCAAGAAGAGATATGGAAAGAGGTATGCTTGGTGTTTCTCTGCGAGATAAAATCCGTGAGGATGATATCCGCAGGAGATCTGGAGTACCTGACATAGCTCTATGATATGTCTATCTATCTATGATATGACATATGATATAGATTAGTAAGGTGAAGTGGCAAAGGGTCAGCCAAATAACTCGTCGAACCGATAGCCGTTGGGAAAGTAAGGTTCTCCAATGGCAACCTCGTACCGGCCAGCGCAGTGTAGGAACCCCTACTAGATGGAGCGGTTCTCTACACGGTTTTGCTCGAAGTCGATGGATGCAGTTGGCTCAGGACCGTGTTTTGTGGGAAGCCTGTATTCAGCAGGGTACTAGTGATAGGATAGACTGAAATAATGAAATGATGAAACAAAAGCATCATTTTTACTCTTCTCCATCCTACAACATGACGAAGCCAAGCGAGAAATACGTTTTCCTCCACAGTTATTAACTTACTTTCGTACGCTTGGACAAATGTTAGGCCACTTTAAGCGTTACAGCTTAAGTCTTAAAAGCGACATTAGCGTTTGAGTAACTGAAAACCGTTTAAGTCTGATGAGACGTATGTCTTAGTGTGGCAAGTACTCTGATGACGGTACGTTTGGCGTGTGAGTAATGGATTAGCGCTTTCAAGGCGCGCGAGAACAGGGATGCACTTAAATATTTATTTATATGTTTTGATTTAATTTATGAGTAGGTAATTTTACTTTTTATTTTGATAGTTCAGGACGCCCGCCCCTGTCCCCGCGAGTTTCATAGAACGCGACTGATTTGGGTCATATCGCTAGTGCCGAGAAATTTAAAATTTTTAATTACATGTCGAGGACATGTGTAGTCAGGAAACTAGCACAGGAATCTCCGCAATTTCCTAGAAATGCCCAGGGACAATAAAAATGTAATAAAAAGTGGTAGCAGCCTAAGAGAATCTACCACTCCATCCCATCCCGTGGGTGTCGTAAAAGTCGACACAGGGAAATTCAAACCAGGAGATGGGCAGCAGCATCTTCCTGGAACATCTGAATAAATATACTGCGGTTGCCAACCCGCCTGCCAAGCGTGGCAACTATTGCAAAATCCCTCCAATATGAGAGCTACAAACTTGTTATCTAAGGCTATCTATGGGGGAGGCCTATGTTCAGCAGTGGACTTGTGATAGGCTGAAACGTCGACGACGACGACGACGAGGAATAAAAAACAAATGTTTTCAGATTTTGAATAGCTTACCCAAAATGTATGCTGTTTAAATGACTAAATCTCCGTGCCGTTGCCTTCATTTAAACCTCATTTGAAATTGACCATGACGGTTTAATTAAGACAGTTATTTATACATTGCCAATTATACCAACTGAAAGACAATAAATAGTCAAGAAGACCTTAATGCGCGGCAATCTAAACTAGACGCGTAATTTGCGTCCGTTGTGTGCAAAAAGTCGCCATTTTAATTATCGTTGCAGCACGTCCAAGGTGTTCTTTATCTATAAAGGCTATCAAAACAATTACACTGCTAACTAGTTTTGAAAGAATAACTCAGCGCCAATAGCCTAATCTTTTATTTTATTTTATATGATAAAAGTGACGGAACGAGCAAAACGTTCACCTGACGGTAAGTGCAACGTCCGCCCACAACAAATGCTGTGTCACCCAGAATACTTCTGTGTGACACCACAATGCGCCAGTCACCCTGAGACATCAGTTCTTAAGTCTCAAGTGCCCAGTGATTACGCTAGCTCACAGTGCCCTTCAAACCGAAACACAGTAATGCTTGCATACTACTGCTTCACGGCAGAATAACTGGCCCCGAGGTGGTACCTACCTAGACGGATTCATGCATGGGAATCCTACCAGCAGTAAACGTAGACGCGGGCAACAGCTAGTTATTTTATAATATTGAGAACTCCTTTTATAAGTCGGTTAATAAATTGGACCGCGTCTTTCTCGCTCAACTTAACGCAGCCTTCGACAGTGGCCAACAACAGCCTTTTTTTGTTTCATTTATAAACTATTTGTACACCTTGAACCTAATGTGAAAAGAAAACCATATCCAGTTCTGCAGGATTGATTTTTTAGTGATATCCCTATTGCACATCAATCTTTTTCCAGCGGGTTCGAAAGGGGTCAAGTTTTTGTCACTCACTTGTGGACATTCCCGCATGAAAACCGTCTCGAAAAAAAATATCCCGGTTAGTAACGTATTTATATTTTATAGAACGAACTCACAACTGGCTCTTCAGAAATCAATAATAGATAATCGATCGACTTCAGGGGCTATCGCAAAAAATTGCTCCTATTTAGTTCATGGGATTGCCACACTGAGCGCATTTGTACCGCACATTAAGTCGCTTAGTGATAATAATTACTACCATAGAGCCTAGCAGCCGTCTCAGATAATGTAGATCCAAATACATATAAATTATAACGTTTTAATTATTGCGTCTTAAAAAACCTACTAAGATGTTTTAAAAACAAAATTAAAAAGAAACCTACTTACTGTACAGGGTTTATAAAATTCTTTCCCGGTGACTTTGAGAAAAATTTATTAAGTATTTACTTTCAAAGTCGCTCAAACTCGTTAAATCGTTCGTAATTCGAATTAACTTTAATTATAACGAAAGCAACCGGGGCTCATTTCCAGCTCGGTGGCCATAAATTAGATATTGCGTAACTAGAACATTTTATATGTATCTCACTTCTTATCATATAACAATGACTGCAGCGTTCAGTAACATTTAGTTCAAAAAACTTAAGCACAGTAAGATCTATTTAACATTGTTTCCTTTATTATATTGGATTTCCGCAAAGTATCGCCTGAGTCTATTAACTATTTTGATTATACTGATTTTTTACTATTTTAAGCATTGAACACGGTTGGGTTATACTGAAATAGTCTCTTCCGCCGCTTCATCACATAAAACCAATTCTTTAGTTTTGCCTTCATCATCCTTTTAGCCTATCACTTTGTTCACTTTTATTCAGATGTCCCAGGCAGATGCTGCTGCCCTACTTTTTATTTTCCCTCTGTAAACTTTTACGATATTTACGGGATGATATGGAGTGGTAGATTCTATTAAGCCGCCACCACATGGGATAATATCAAAATACCTTATAATTTTCAACTGTAATTTTTAAATTCCTAGCTTTTTTTGTCTCTACACGTATATTTGACACATTAAACTTTACGGCTGTAAAAAAAGATGGTTTTATTTTTAATTTTAGTTATCTATAATGTTTTCTTATAAAATAAAAGTAGATTTACGGATTTCATCGTGTTTTATTTTAGTATATATACCCGACGTTATGAGCGCTTTACAGCACCCATGGTCACCGATAAAATCCGTAAATCTACTTTTATTAAGTGTTTAGTAATCTATTACCAATTGTTCTAAGCTTACAGAGCCTTGCGTAAACAAACGTATTAGACCCACATTAGGGGTCGAGAGTACTCAACGCGGTTAGTTGAAAACTATAGGATTCTCTCAGCCCAATGAGTGTACCCGCCCGACGCTGATCGCACTACTTGCACGCGTATAATACCGCATTAGATTGAAAGGAAGATCTGTAGTTAGAAGGAAATGCTTGAAGAAAAACTGTTTTCATTTTTAATATAGATATTTTTCACGCTTTTTGGTTCAAAGAAAGAGTTAATTAAAACTTTATTGGTAACTAGCCAAACTGCGGTTGCCAACCCGCCTGCCAAGCGTGGCAACTATGGCAAATCCCCCCAAAATGAGAGTTTGCAGGTGGCTCAGGACCGTGTTTTGTGGCAATCTATGGGAGAGGCCTATGTTCAACAGTGGACTATGGTAGGCTGAAATGATGATGATGATGATGATGATGGTAACTAGCTGTGCCCCGCGGTTTCACCCGCGTAAAAAAGCCGACCCCGATAGATGATATACATATATACTTCCCTATTTGTATCGGATTTTGAGGTTTTCATTTTTTTTGCGCGGAAGCCTAATTATTTTTCTAAAATTAAAGTAGCCTAAGTTACCCGCTTTAATATTAGCTACCTGTCAGAAGGTCCTGTCAAAATCGGTCCAGCCGTTTCGGAGATTAGCCGGAACAAACAGACAGGCACGGACAAAAACTTTAAAAATTGTTTTTGGCTTATAAGTACCGTATATAAGCTTTCATAAGCATTGACATTGCAAACAGAGATTTATTACAAACAGAGACTTCAACTTTATTTCTTTTATGTAAAAAAGTAAAAAAAAAGTTTCAGCCTATAAATGCCCCACTACTGAGCACAGGTCTCCTCTCATTTCTGAGAGGGTTTTGGAGCTAGGAAGAATCCGCCACGCTGCTCCAATGCGGGTTGGCGGACTTCACATGTCTTCGAAATATTTTTTACTCTCTCTGACATGCAGGTTTCCTCACGAAGTTTTCCTTCACCGCCGAGCACGTGGTAAATCAGCACTTAAAATTTAAATTAACAATTTTAGTGGTGCCGGCACCGGGAATCGAACCCAGGTCACTCGCGTACTATGAAATTTAAAGCGAGCGCTTAGCCCCTGAGCTACCTCGGTTCTTTATTTTATGTATGATTACACAAAGATTCTTACTTTATAAGAAAGGGGGAACCGCACGGGTACACCACCCGAGCGGTTCCCCCTTTCTATATAAATTAGTTTTTTTTTTCTGATGATGGGATTCGCAAACAAATCATTAAAATCTTAAATTCACATAGACAAATTAGGGGCTCCTACGTGAGTCGGTTTTATGTAAAAAAAAAGTAAAGTTACAGCATATGAAATGAAATGGCGGACTTCACATGCCTTCGAAATATTTTTCACAGGTTTCCTCACGATGTTTTCCCTCACCGCTGAGCAAACCGTGAAAAATTAGCACTGAAGCTACCATGGCTGCAAGTTTTTTTTATCTAATAATTATAGTAATATCTTTCAAAGTTTAGTTGGGCTCTTAAAACTGAGAACTCACATATACGAACGAACAATTTCATCAAAGGCACACGCAAGCAATTAAATATGGAAAAAGGTTTTCGATATAGTCGTGCATATACTTCATCGGATATAATAGCATCCTGGTGGGGTAACGAGCCGGTGTTTAAAAGGATTAACCGGGAGCCGGTTGTGGCAAATGGGAGATAGCTGGCAACACGGAGCGCTAACGAGGGCACCTCGCAGAGCACAATAGTTATTGCATCGTCTCGTAAATCCGGTAAGGAGAGATACCACATATTATGTATCTAGTTTCTAAACTAAAACTCTAAATCTAACGGTATGTTTTGTTTTTTTTTAGTATTACTTTAATTGCTGCATCTATAACAAAATCACAACATATCATGGGTTGACTGGTACAGAATGCCTATAGCATTCAGTTCGCCCTTTGTGACATCTATTAAGGTAATGCAATAAAGAATGACAAAATACATTTACAAAAATATATTATAAAAACAAAAAAATACATAATATTTAATTCATCATCACGCTTTGTATCTCAAAACTAAAAAACAAATCCAAAAGTCGTAAAATTATTATTCTCACAAAAAAGGATTTACGAACTTTTGGCGCCAACACGAATAGTTTCTTAAAATTAGTTTTTTTTCCTCTTTATATTTCAAGTTTAGATGTTTAATATAAATAGTTGACCATTAATAGCTGCAGCTGACTAAACAACTTTTATGTTCAGCGTTACTTTTTTTTATTCGTTATCAACCTTTTAGTAGACCACTGATGGGCATATTCCTAGCCCAGGAAGAGAGATTGCGCCGTGATCACTACGCCTAGATGCTACCGTCACTGGCCCCTTCTGATTGAAGTAACTGCCTGAGTCAATTACTTTCGCGCACCGGATGACGGTCTAAATCGAGGTTCACTCTTGGGCCATTGCGCTGGAGAATATCTAAATATCAGAAAATATTAATAACCTAACTTAACGGATTCCTGGCAGGGCCAGTTATTCTGCTGTCAAGCAATATGCAAACATTACTCTGTTTCAGTCTGAAGGGCACTGAGAGGTAGCGTATCACCGGCCATTTAGACTTAAGAACTGACGTCGCAGGGTGACAGGCATAGTGTAGTGCCATATTGAAATGTTCTGGGCAGACGTTGTAGTTACCATCAGGTGAACGTTTTGCTCATCTCGTCACTCCAATCAAAATATAATCTTTTAAACAAGACGTCGCGTAATACATTTAATTGATTTAGATGTCATTAAGATGTCAAAATATCCCACAAATAAGTAGTCCGCTTCCTTCAAACTCCTAACAATTCTTAAGATAATGATCTTTCGTCAACATCACAAAAGCTGGCGTGGCTTTGTCACTTAAACGTAATGAAGTGCGGCTTAGAACCAAATCCGACAATCTCATTAATTCGCGCAAGACAATTAATTACGTTGGAGGAGACATGATTTACGAATTTCATATTCACATTGGTAATTGTACGACAGCTACGAGTTCATGTCTGTTGCGAATCATTCCGGTATTTAATTAAATTGTCATTGAAAAGAGCACCTTATTTATAGGTAATAAAATATAAAAGCTATCACATAACACATAACTAAATCATGACATAACTAAAAAAAACGCATAAATTTTAATATATTTAAAGATATTCATGACGTTAAACACTACGAAGAGAGATGATTATTATTGGTATATTTGTAAAATTTATTAAAATGGCCATTCCTATTCTATCGGCCCACACATATAATTATTATTTAATTCATGTAGTGTCAAAGACATTCGCATTTGCTGACCTTATGAAACGCGGCAAAGTAATGATTTCTTATATTTACGCGAATACTACACATGGCGAAGTTTTTATTTAAAAGTTTTAAAATTTGACAAGTTAATGTTAAACCAGATGCTTCCTTTCATCAATTTGAATAAGTTACACAGTGATCATCAATTTGGTTTCATCATCATCATCACTTCAGCCTATAACAAGTCCACTGCTGAACATAGGCCTCCCCCAAAGATTCTCTCATCTCGGTGATATAATTATTTGGGTGTTTCAGGAAGATAGTGCTGTCCATCTGGTTTTAATTTTTCCGCCTGTCGACTTTTAAGACACAAACGGGATAAAATGGGGTAGTATTTTCTCTCACACCGCTACCAAACGGTGTTTTGTTTTACAAACATTATTTAAGTGACGTGTCAGACATTTATCTTAAGCATTTGATTGCGGAGATCAAACAACTAAACGCTAAACAAAAATATTATGGTTTAGATGAACAAGCTCTTTGAATTGTAATTTTAAGAACAGGATCCAAATTTTTTTGATTAAAAGTTCCTCTGTAGATGCTCCGGTAAACACTGGTGTACCACAAGTTTCCATTTTGGGACCGTATTAGTTTCAAATCTATATTAACGATCTACTTTAATTTGATCAAAATCTTTGAAATACTGTATTATTTGGAGATGATATCTCGCTGAGATTTAGGGTCTACCGATCAACTGAAACTAAAAACTGATATATGGAAAGTAAATACTTACACAGCGCCACTGATAATGCTGTTGGAATACAGTATGGTCTATAAACCATCACGGATTTTTTTTATTAAGTGCCGAGACGAGCAAAACGTTCACCTGATGATAAGTGCAACGTCTGCCCATAACAAATGCTGCGTCACCCAGAGAAATCAGTTACGTCTCATATGCCCAGTGATTACACTAGCTCTTAGTGCCCTTCAGACCAAAAGACAGTAATGTTTACACACTACCGCTACACGGCAGAATAACTGGCCCTGCGGTGGTACCTATCCAGACGGATTCCTGCATAGGATGGATTATGGTCCTTATACAGAAAAACCTGAGCCTTCTTCCTTTTCCTTTACGTCTGCATTTGTTTTTTTACTTATCTTTATGTATGTAAGGCAATAAAAGATAATATCATTGTTAAATATACTCCGAATCAGATTTATGGGTTGGTTTCACACAAACAAATTAGCATTAAATATAAGTAATAACAAATGACATAAATTCAAACAGGAAAATAATTGAAATGAAACTAATTTTACGGATTTTATCGTGTTTAATTTTACTATTAATAACCCCACGTTTCGAGTGCTTTACAGCATCCATGGTCACGGGTGGACAATACTGAGGAAAATAATTACTAAAACGAAATCTAAAATTTGAACTGATTAAAAAATAGGTTTAGGATAAACATACATACTGCAATTCCCAGTCATATGAAATCACAGTCATAATACCATAAACTTTTCAAAACCGAAATTCAGCAGCGTTCAATGATAAGATAGCTCGAAAAGACTTCCGTCTAGTTTTACAATAAGTAGCATGTAATGTAGGTTTTTTGCGAACGGCGCATATTTATTTATAAGTTTACGTAGTAATTTGATGCGCAAAAATTGTTCAAAATATTCTTCATATTACTGTATTGTCATATTATCACTTTAAAAATATTAATATAGTGCAGCCCCAAAAATTGTCTTTAGGATAATTTGCTCTTATCGTTTACGATGAACACTTATGACGTCATAATAGTTTAGGTACAATAATTAGCCGTGTGGTAGCGGCTTAAGAGTATCTACCACCCCATCTCATCCCGTGGGTGTCGTAAAAGTCGACAGAGGGAAAATGAAAACCAGGAGATGGGCAGCAGCATCTTGCTGGAACATCTGAAAAATTAAACTGCGGTTGCCAACCCGTCTGCCAAGCGTGGCAACTATGGCAAAATCCCCCAAAACGATAGCTACAAACTTTTGTGGTAATCTATGGGGGAGGCCTATGTTCAGCAGTGGACTATTAATAGGCTGAAACGACGACGACGACGACAATAATTAAACAGTAAATGATGGCACGAAACCAAGAAATTGTCTGTTAGGAGAATTTTATTCAGGGCATTGTGCCGCGTGGTCTGTAAGGGCCGTCCATGACCCGAATGAAGTAATGGCCGCAGATAACGTTACAGTATTGTCCGACAAAACAATGGACGGTAAAAGGGAAACTGGTAGTTTTAATGCCGTAATTCTGGGACTAGTTTCATTTTACTATTTCATAATTGTACACAATTTTATTTTTCTATATATTTTTGAATTATCTAAATAACTAAAGTATGTTATGGGTTATTTTTCTTTACAATTATTTGCTAAAAAGATTCAGATGTCGTTCACCTGAAAAGCAAACATTCATGACATTATAACGTAACCGCAGTGTGATAACAGCGTAACAGAGTGCATTACTCTCATTTCGCTACGTGGGTACTTAAAGAAAACGCAAGTTCTATCTTGAGGACTCTCAATAGAAATATCTCAAATAAACCTAAATCTAAAATATCAAGAGCAACAGAAATGTCTAAGGTGCGAGGCATCTGGAACTGCGAGCATAATCTGACTAAATAGTGTAACGATCATTGCAAATACTCTCAAGTCGGTAGAGGTCTGTTTAGTTGATTGTAAATGAAGTGGGTAGACGTTAGCCTAAAAGGGTATAGGTGCTTTACATTATATTAAACAGATAATGTAGAATGAGTAATAAAGATATTATTGTATCATAAACAAAAGTGAACACAAAGGAGCTCAAGTGAACTTTTGTCTAAAGGATATAAAAAAATCTTCTTTTTTAATTGTATAATGTGATGAAACGAGCAAAACGTTCACCTGATGGTAAGTGCAACGTCTGCCCATAACAAATGCAGTGTCACCCAGAACATTTCTGTGTGACACCTCACAGTGAGGTGTCACACAGAAATGTTCTGGGTGATCATCAAATGTAATAAAATAGTATGTTCTGGGTGCCTATCACCCTGAGACATCAGTTCTTAAGTCTCAGTGATTAGGCTAGCTCTCAGTGCCCTTCAAACCGAAACACAGTAATGTTTGCACACTACTGCTTCACGGCAGAATAACTGGCCCTGGGGCGGTACCTACCTAGACGGATTCCTGCATAGGAATCCTACCACCAGTATCTACATGTTCAGTTATTAAAATTACGATAAACTTAAAATCCTTCTACACTTCAGTATAAAAATATCAGGTGAAAGAAGTTTTAAGTTCATATGGATTAATATCAAAGCAGTATACTTTATTTAATTTTGATGCATGTTTTTCAAAAAATTTTTTTTATATTGATAAGGTGACGAGACGAAGTTCCTGGGTGACATTGCATTTGTTATGGGCAGACGTTGCACTTACCATCAGGTGAACGTTTTGCTGGTTTCATCACTTTATCCAATAAAAAAAAAAACGAGCAAAACGTTCACCTTATCAGGTGAAGGTTTTTGGCAGACTGTAATGCAATGGAGATAAAGAAATTTTTGACTCGTACCGAAACGGCGGCGACGTGGTTCGTCACCCGTCACTTCTCCTTCCCCGCGGGGGTGAAAAGTGGGCTACGGGTGTGGTCTCTGCCTACCCCTTGTATGAGAAAAAGGCGTGACTGTATGTATGTAACTTAAATAAAATTTTAATATTGATCAATCCGTGAGTTGCAGACTGTTTACACTTATAACTTACGCCCATGGATCTTAAAGAAGACCGTCCGTGGAAGTTGCATCCGAAGTAGTTTGGCAGTAGGGTTTATTAGGTTCGGATGAAGGCGAAAGTTCGTAATTCGATTTTCGCAGTAGACCCCCAGATTATGTATGACCAAATTTACATCGCAACAATTTATTCTAACATATAACGCAAACATTAAATACCCGATTATGTTAATTTAACCACGTACTCGAAATGTTACTTGTATTGTATTGCATTATGTAACGTCCTTCAGTATATGCTCAACAAAAGAATAAATAACATTATAAGCGGTCAGAACACTGTCGTATCCAATAAGAAACCACAGTAATCGAAACAGTTCCCAAAACATGAAAGGAAGTCCGTCGAAGTATTATAAGACTGAATTAAATTACTTCCGCGACTGTATTTCAAAATTTTTATTGGGTTAAGTGATGAGACGAGCAATTCTTTCCATAACTGATTCTTTGTCAAACAGAACATTTCTGTGTGGCACCACACTCCGCCCGTCACCCGGACACATCAATTCTTAAGTCTCATATGCCCAGTGATTCCACAACTCTCAGTGCTCTACAAACCCAACCACAGTAATGTTTGCAAACTACTGTTTCAAGGCAGAATAACTGCCCCTGCCTAGACGGAATCCAACAATGTTATGCTACTCTCAATTTTTTTTTTTACTGATAACCGAAAATATTATAGTGCCGCGACTATTCATCCCAGGCACTCACTTGACTTCAACATCTTGCACGCTTGAATTTAAATACCGCATACCTACTAACAATTTTCTTATGTGGCTCCTAGCATTTGAAGCTTTGGTTGCGTGCCTACGAACGTACGTACGAACATATTGTTAAAATAGTTAAGGATGTACCATAGTTCTGCGAAATAAACTACTCTACCTTTAGGTTGACATAAACAATGAACAAGTATCGCTATTAAAATAATAATTTCTAAGACACTTTTATTGTCATAAACTATACATGTTACTACTATAATGAAACTATACCGATAGTAGGCGGCAGAGTAGAATAGTACCTTCCTATTCCCTACCGACGTGTTTCAACTCTTAAAAGGCGACTAACGTACTGTACCGACCGCCTCTTTTCGTGCAAAATAACACCATTATATCCAATGCTGCCACTATACTGTTCGAGGGAACGCAATGGGGAGTAAGATTTTTTTTCAACTCGTAGCAAAATGGCAAGTCTCGTTTCCCGCGGGCGCGAAAAGTGGGTTAAGTGTGTGGCCTTTGCCTTCTCGTTTTATGGGAAAAAGGCAGTTTGTATGTTTGAACGCTCCAATTTCAGGAAATACTAATCCGATGCGAAAAATTATATTTGCATTAGATAGCCCGTTTAATGTGGGAGATTCTAAGGTGTAAAGGGTTCATGTTGTGGCTTTAAGGAAGCCACACGCTGACGACCGAACGTTACCGAGACCCGAACTGTGAATGTTCAGGTCAGCGAGGCACCATGCCCTACGGCCCAATCCAACACGTTGGTTGTTGTTAACGACCGTAGATCGCAACTTGTTCGACCCCAAGAATGGTCAGTCTTTGTAATATTGGGAACAATCGCCAAATGTATTACACGTGTTTGAATAATTTTCATTACATTTAATGTTAATGCTTTAACATTCTAAGGTCAGCTGAGGGCATGCCTTTAATAGAATACATTATAATAAATTTTATAAAATTACCAGCTACATATTTTGTACTACTATAAATGTAATAAAATAGTATGAAGATCTTCCCGACATAATTTCCCCAGTTTGCGTTCGTTCATTTTTTGTAGGAGAAACTGAAGAGACTTGCAGAACATTAACCAGATGGTGAGTGCAATGTCTGCCCATGCTAAATGATGTGTGACCCAGAACATTTCCGTGTGGCATCATGCTGCGCCTGTCCATCTAAGACATCAGTTCTCTTAAGTTTCATATGCCCAGTATTACACTAGCTCTCAGTGCCCTTTAGACCGAAACACAGTTATGTTTGCACACTACTGCTTCACGGCACAAAATACAAAAGCTGGTATTCTTTAACACTACCCCAACGTTTATACTCACTTAATAACACGTTCAGCCTGATGTAATAAGCTTTATATAAATACGCAAAAATTTAATAAAGCAAAATTTTCATAACTAAAGAATTCGAATTGCGTAAGCGCTCATGTTAGAAATAATTTATATTGTCGGGAGATTACACCTCATATGCTTATAGAAACTATTACAATACGAACACATGTATTGCGACATCGAATCAATAGGCATCAACTAAGAGTACGATTAATGTTTAAAAGCGCAATAAATTAAAACACATATCATCAAAAAACATAGTCAAAAATTTTATAAAATTCAGAAATTTACATAGTATTTTTTTAAAGCAAGAAATATTATGTCGTCATCATCATCATCATCATTTAAGCCTATCACTAATCTACTGCTGAATATAGACCTCCCCCACAGATTGCCACAAAAATTTGTAACTCTCATTTTGGAGTTGGCGGGTTGGCAACCGCAGTTTTTTATTCAGATGTTCTAGGAAGATACTGCTGCCAATCTCCTGGTTTTCATTCTCCCTCTGTCGACTTTTAAGACACCCACGGGATGAGATGGAGTAGTAGGTTCTCTTAAGCCGCCACCACACGGGGAAACGATCAAACAACGACAATCGTTTTTTTTTTATTGTTCTTCGAATCGTATTTTTATACATAATACTCGTGAAGTGTAACTCCCCAAGAATCGTTCAAGTTTACAGTGAACATGGAAATCAAAAGAAGTTATGAGGTAGATTTAAAACCCCTCATTTCTCATCAGTACCCGAATTAATCCCGAAAGTCAACTAAGACTTTCGCCATGCTTTTCTCGGAAAGTTTGTTTACCAGCTCTTACTTATACCTATTTATAAATGTCCACATAGTATTAAAGTTTCTAAAATTAATGGAACGAAACAATGAACATAACGATCAGATTTTATTACCAGTTATACGACCGTTTGTGAAATTCTATGTGAATTTACAGAAACTTGCTATTTTCAATTCATTGTAATCAGATCGAATAGTTTCTAGTTAGAATAAATTAATCAAATTACAGTTATTTTTACCGAAACAGTGATAAGAGGGTATATATTAAACCTACACGATGTGGCAAATGCAGCAGATTACTGGTGGTGGGATTCCAACCGATGTCAAGGAATCGGTCTAATTCGGCACCACCGCAGTGCCAGTTATTCTGCCGTGAAGTAGTAGTGTGCAAACTTGACTGTGTTTCGGGCACTGACAAGCGCAGTGCGATGCCACTCAGAAATGTTCTTTGAGACACGGCATCTGTTATGGGTAGAAGGTGCACTTACCAACCGGGGAACAATTTCGTATCATCCAATTCTGTCATAAAAGATATAAAGTATTTACTTTCATAGTCCCATAACCGTTAAATCTTTGACAAAATTCAAATTATTTCTTATATTTACGCGAACACTACACATTTAAATGAAACTAATTTTACGGATTTTATCGCATTTAATTTTTACTTTATTATAGGTGCTGTAAAGCACTCGAAACGTCGGGTTGTAAATAGTAAAAATTAAACGCGATAAAATCCGAAAATTAGTTTCATTTAAAATTCAAATTAATTTGATTATACGAAAGCAACCGGGCTCACTTCCAACTCGGTGGCCTTAAATTAGATATTGTGTAATGAGAACATTTAACATGTATCTCACTTCTTATCGTATTACAGTAGAGAGCGACGTTCAATAACATTTAGTTCAATAAGACTTATGTACGAATAAGAGCCGTGGTAGCTCAGGGGCTCGCCTTTAATTTTATATTACGCGAGTAAACCTGGGTTCGATCCCCGGTGCCAGCACCTCTAAAATTGCTCTACAATTTTAAGTGCTGATCACGTGGTAAACGTGATCAGACTATTTCCCGCTCCAAAAACCCTCTCAGGTATTAGAGGGTGCCTGTGCACAGTATTTTTTTTATTGGATAAAGTGATAAAACGAGCAAAACGTTCAGCTGATGTTAAGAGCAACGTCAGCCCATAGCAAATGCAGTATCACTCTAAACATTTCTGTGTGTCACCCCAATGCGCCCGTCACGCTGAAACATCAGGTCTTAAATCTCAAATGCCCAGTGATTGCACTAGCTCACAGTGCTCTTCAAACCGAAACACAGTAATGTTTGCACACTACTGCTTCACGACAGAATAACTGGCCCTGGGGTGGTACCTATCTAGACCGGATTCCTGCATAGGAATCCTACCATCAGTAATGTGTGCCAGTGTGTGCTTATAACTTAACTTTTATGTAGGAATATAATCATAAGTACGTCTTTATTGTCATATTCAAAGAAAAGTTTTTAAAAAAACGCTAGCATCGTTTTAATGATCTATCCTGTATCGTGGGTGCAATTTACAGACATAAACAGTAGGCCGATTGATGTCTCAAGGTAACGAACGCAGTGTGGTGCAACATAAAAATGATGTGGGTGACACAGCATTTGTTACTGGCAGACGTTTTCTTACCGTCAAGGGAACGATTTGCTCGTCTCGTCGCTTTCTTACATAAGAAGAAAAAAAAAATTGATGCATTTGCCGCTTCGAAGAACATTCACAGAACATTCTCGCTTTCCTCCTTAAAGTGTAACGGAGACAATGTTTTATATAGGTCTTCTTCCGTTATCGTTATACTTATATACGAGTAGTTATGATTTATCGATTGCTTACAATAACCCTTGAGATACGCAACTCTGGGAAGCTCCGGTCAATCCGGCGAAGCTGTGTGCTTCGTTCTAACAGTGACCATCAGTCATTAAAGAAAAGGGCTCCAGCTCAAGCTCTTTTACATTCATTGCCAGTTCAAAAAACTCATATTACGAAATGAGTTACTGTTATCTGGATATTTCGTTATGGGGAACAAATTTACAGTAACGTGTACTGTCTGTACGTATGCACTCTCACTAATGAACAATTGTAATGTACACGCGCCTCGATTGTTTGAAATTACAGCGTAGGGGATTACACATCGGGGTAATCGTATGACTCATGTGAATTATACATACTAATAGTCTACACATGTAGCCCACTTTTCGCCCTCGGAAACGAGACGTGACGGATGTCGGGTATCAAGTCGCCGAAATTTTGGTACGAGTCAAAAAAAATCTGACTCCGTTGCATTCCCACACGTAGTAAAGACACCTAATGGCATGTGAATTATACTTGTGTAATTTAAAGCGGTAAAGAAAAAAGAAATCAATAAAACTAGGAGATTTATCATCATCACCATGATAAGTCTCTTTGTTTTATTGATCATCAGGCTTTCTTCTTAGTTAGTTGGCGTCTGAAATAAATTCACGTAAACAGTTAAAGATAACTTTATGAATATAGTACCAATACATGGAGACAGACATAAAGACATAAATTATTGAAATGAAAGTTGAAGAAGAAGTTAAGATGTTACGAACAAGTTTATTGCAAAAGTATATACTGTCGAAGAGCGGGGCACTTTGCGCTGGACGCATTATTTATTTATAAGCCAATCCTTCCTCGGCGAGGAGGGTCACTACCGATCGATATTTCAAGTTATTTTCAACGCTCACTCCTTCATACATTGACTACTTAGCATGAATAATTACAGCTTCATTGTTAGTTCACATCGACGACGCAAAAAAAGTGTCTGTTTGTAATAACAAAAAAATCAACTTTTTACTCAATGTTTATAAATGTATATACGTTACTTATAAAAAAAAACATTTTTAAAAATTTGTCTGTCTGTTTGTTCCGGTTAATCATCGAAACGGCTGGAACGATTTTGACGGGACTTTCACTGACAGATAGCTGATATTATAGCGGGTAGCTTGGGCGATTCATATATAATTAGGAAGAGCCATGGTAGCTCAGGGTCTAGGCGCTCGCTTTTAAATTTCATAGTAAGCGAGTGACCTGGGTTCGATTCCTGGTGCCGGCACCACAAAATTGTTAATTGCAATTTTAATTGCTGATTTACCACGTGCTCGGCTGTGTGGGGAAACCTGCATGTCTGAGAAATAAAAAAATGTTTCGAAGACATGTGTAGTCGGCCAACCCGCATTGGAGCAGCGTGGCGGATTCTTCCTAGCTCCAAAACCCTCTCAGAAATGAGAGGAGGCCTGTGCTCAGCAGTGGGACATTTTTAGGCTGAAACTTTACTTTACTTTAATTTCTGCGCAAAAAAAAATTGAAACCCCGAATCAGATAAAAAGGGAAGTATATATGTACATCATCGATAGGTGAAGCCTTTTTTACGCGGGTCAAACCGCAGGGCACAGATATTATAAAACTGTTTCCAGTTCTTGTAAATAAAAGCTAGAGAACAGAACGGTGACGAACTGTGAATGCTCAGGTCATACGGTACCATTCCGTACGGCGAAATCATGTGGTCGGCTTATTTTACGCGGGCGAAACCGCGGAGCGCAGCTAGTTATATATCTATATATATATATATATATGTAAGTGTAATATGATTTTAAACATAATTATTATTAGTTAGATATATTTTAGTCCCATTAGTGTGTAAAGCACCTATAACAATATCTCTCTATGCCTTGGGTTGACTGGGAGAGAATGCCAAAAGGCATTAAGTCCGCCCTTTGTAGTCCTTTTTTTTAAGAGGTGATTACAATAAAGAATTAATAAATATTTCCTGATATTAGGAGAGCAGAAAAACAATTATTTATCAGTGACGACGGAAGTGAACATGAAATACAAACTAAAAAAACATCGAGGAGCGGTTGACATCTAAAGGGACGATGCACCTCGACATGATAAAACACTTTATCTCAATGACCCTGAAAGTGCAGCGCCGGTACAAACAAATTTTCTGATATTAAGTGAACACATTAAACAGCGAGAGCATCGTTTAATATAGATTTCATTGTTTCTAAAGTATTATTATTATTTATTTATTAATGGAAACAGTCATAAACTATTTTCCAGTGTCAAGTAACATATCCAAGTATACAATCTTCAAGCAGCAAGACTTCAAAATTTTGATCGACAGTAAATCGATAGTTGACTTTTACTGAAGATTTGCTGAACTGATGGAGACAAAACGAAAAGCACAATTTTGGTATTGAATTGAATTTTCCAATGACTGTACACTTTCAGGAGCACTTGCTGCATAATAAACTATTAATATTAAACATCAAAACTCCAAATATACACAGAAATTACAAAATTAAATAAAAATACTACAGCAATTTTTCGAGTTGGCGCCAAAAGTCATTTCTAAAGTAAAGGTACGAGTATAACATAATTTACTTTTTTTATGGAATGCGTCGACTGCTCATAACAAATGCTGTGTCACATGGTGCCAGGCCACGCTAGTCACCATGAGACATCAGTTCTTATGTCTCATTTACATATTAATTACACTAGCTAACGTTCTTTAGACAGAACCAGTAATGTTTGGACACTACTGCTTCACAGTGGAGTAACTGGTCCTGGGGTGGTTACCTACCTAGACGAATTCCTGCACAAGAATCCTACCACCAGTTCAACGTCGAAAACCCGTTCAATCACTTCATCGAATCAACAATATAATAATGACTAAATTACGTCTACCCTACGTCATGTTGTTCCAAATTGTGATATATGACAGTGAATAATTGAAACAATTTGGGTCCTCACAAGTGGGGCTTTTGCCAGCTAAGTTTATAAGATCAGTGCCAACTTGGCCGTGTCCTCAGGGTCACTGTTTGTGTGCCAAAGCTATGAGATTTAATTCTCTTCGGTTTACTAGCAATAAGTACCTTGATATTCAAGAATAAGGCTTTTTTACTCCTTATGGAGTATGTGAATTTTGTGATTTTAAAGTGAAGATCAAAGACTAAGAAGAAGGAAAGGTCACGTGAAAAATACCCGCAACTAAAGCAGGTGGTAGGATACCTTTGCAGGACTAAGATTAGCCCAGGGCCAAATAACTGATATCTCAGGCTGATGGGCGCAGAAAGGTGCCACACAGAAATATTGTTGCTGACACAGCATCTGTTGTGGACCGACGTTGCACTTACCGCCTCATCAATTTCACTAAATAAAGAAATCCGCTTAATTTAAGTCTCTGTATCGCGATTTTTACTGAGTTCTGTCCATTCCACGATCTTATGCTGGCTACACAAGACTCATTTTATATTATTTTTTTTTAAAAATACCGTGTGGTGGCGGCTCGTTAAAAGTATACTACCACTCCATCTGATCAATGGATCTCGAAAAGGCGAGAAAGGAATAAAACTGCACTGTACACCCAACAGCGCATGGTGGCGATGGGCTCACCGCCTATCACACCAAGTGCATTATATTGTTTTGGTGAAACGTGGATTGTGGCAGTCGTCTGCTTTTGAAGTGAGTGCCCAGTCTCTGACTACCCCTTATGGGATACAGTCGTGATCTTACATTCGTGTAGTGTTCATACATACATTATGTATGTATTATTTTATGTTATGTGTAATTCCATTATTTTTCTTGTTTTGTTTTGTATCTATTGTGATTAGACAGTGAATAAATGTGTTTCTTTTTTTCTTTCTTAGATTAGAGATTAGATTTAGATTCCGCAGATCATTAATAACCTTTATCGGGCCAGTTATTATACAAAGTCAAGTCTATAGTCCGGTGAAGGTGACGAGCGACGGTTCAATGAACCGACCTTTATCTGTCAGATAGTTGCACAAGTGATCCTCTGTTCATGACAGAGACGATATTTCATTCGCTTTTTCATAAATAAATCACACCAGACATTTCTTTATGAAAGTGACTAGACGAACAAATTGTTTCAACTGGCGGTGGGTGGTTAGTGGACTGGCCATAACATTGAGGAGTCACCCAATTCCCACCACACTAATCGTCACCACGAGACATCGTTTCTTTTTTCTCGTTCACCGTATTCCTGTGCTAGTGATAATGGGTACTGTTTTTAAAGATAAAATATATAAGAATTTAATGCAATACAGTGATTCTTAATGTTGCCGTTTTAGGCTTTGTACGAAAATCGAAATACGAAGTTTCGGCTGCCGGATCGCACGTTTCCTAACACGATATCACCCTTCATTAAACGTTCATTCCATTGGTTGCCCATGGATCCGAAAGGAGGCCGCTAGCAGAAGTTGCATGCGAAGTAATTTGGTAGCAGGGTTTATGTTTGACGTCCGTCGTTGCTTCGAATCGATCCGAAACTTCGTACTTCGATTTTCGCAGTAGGCCCCACAGATCATTGTTTTGAGGGTACCCAGATTTTTTTGAAACTGGCCAGCAGGTTATATATATATATATATATATATATATATATATATATATATATATATATTCTTATAACCTGCTGGCCAGTTTCAAAATATATATATATATATATATATATAAATAAATAAAATTATATTATATATTATATATAATAAATAAATAAATAAAACTAATCGTGAACCTGATATGAAAATTGTTTTTTTTTTATTGGATACAGTGTCAAGAGGAACAAAACTTTCGGCAGCAACGTTATAGCAACCGCGCAGTTGATAGCTTCCGACGAAATTTGGAAGATGTCGCCGTGAACGAAACTCAGCCACGAGGACATCATTTCCACTATAATTTTATTTACTATTTTCTGAATTTTGAAAGAAAGAAAAAAAACACATTTATTTTCGGTCTAATTACAATAGATACAAAAAACAAGAAAAAAAAATGGAATTACACAGAACATAAAATAATATTACAAAAGTGAAAAAATTATATAAAATGAGTCTGTGTAGCAGCATAAGACCGTGAAATGGTCAGAACTCAGTAAAAATCGAGATACAGAGACTTAAATTGCTCTGATTTTCAGTTCCCGACACTGGTTTTCAGCCCGGCCCGCACTCCGAGGCAACTCGGACGGCTGCGTCAGTGCACTTACAATAATACGATGCAATAATGGAACTTAAATAATTTATGTTTTAACTTTTATTTATATAAACAGTGGATACTCGTATCATTAGTCTAATGAAGGTAAGTAAAAATTAAAATTAATGTTTTCCATCTAAATATTGATGTCAGTTTTTACATTCCCGTTTCTGTTTTAGGTTACCAATAGTTATAGCTACTCTGTAGTAGTGTGATGTGTGGAAATCTTTCAATTTATGAGCCGTTTACCCGTGTTGGAAGAATTTAGAATATAATGCCTTTGAATGCAGAATAAAAGGCGAACCTCTTCACAATTTATGAGAGGGTTTTGGAGCCGGAAAGAATTCGCCACCCTGCCTGCTCCAATGCGGATTGGCGGGCTTCACGCGCCTTCGAAATATATTTATTTCTAGGACATTCAGGTTTCCTTACGATGTTTTTCTTTACCGCTGAAAACATGGTAAATCAGCACTTTAAATTGCAGGACAATTTTAGAGGTGCCGGCGTCGGGGATCGAACTCTGGTCACTCGGCCCCCGAGCTACCACAGCTCGTTACTGTAATTTGTCACGATAACGATGGCCCAATTAACCGAAGCCGGAAGAAAAACGAAAGAAACATTCGAGGTCAACTACATTTGGCATGCATGTGACAGACGACGTCCACCATGTTCACATGCGACATGTATTTTCCATTCAATAAGTAATGGCCCCTATAAATAAGACGTGCCAGCGTCGCGACGACCGGCGCCGGGAAAAGGCTCGTGTATTCTGGTCAAATCAAACCAAAGGAATCTCACATAGAAAAGAAAAGGAAAATGCTCTCTTATTATCCTTTTGATAATACGAGAGCATTCTCCTTTTATGTTACTTTACTTTTACCAAGATTGCTTTCATGTTACTTTCATTCTAAGACTGTTCTCTTTAGTTTAGTCAAAGACATTGTTTTGTTTTAGAATAGGTCTCACCTTTGAAAAGAATATACATATTATTTTATTCATTTTTATAAAAGAGCTGACAAACGAGCTAGTGGCTCCCCTAATGGTAAGTGATCACCACCGCCCATGTACACCTACAATACCAGAGGAATATCCAGATGCGTTGCCGGCCTTTGAGAAAGGAATAGGCTATTTACTTGAAGATCCCTAAGTTAAGCAGGTTCCATATTGTGCGTGAAAATTCCGTAAAAAACGCCCAGCGGTGGAATGCCAACCATAAGGATGGTGACGACGGAGTTTTGAGTTGTGCCGCAATGTGCGACGATGAAATTCAGCGGCTAAAATTGATCCACACAATTTCTCAGAATACTCCCCGTGATAGAGTCTGTAAAAATTGTAAAGCTATGCAACTTCGCAAGGCCACTGGACCAAGCCGGTCGGAAAAAACATGGTCGTCGACGATTCTTTAAAAAAAAAACTGGTTGTCTTGCGCTTTCCGTTATACAGTAAGGCATTAATCGTCTAGAAGATCAGCAAGACGCGCATTAAGCACATAATGAGACATAATACTAACGGACATACTGCTTTGTTTGTATAATATAGAAAATATCTCAAGGAATTGCTTGGTTATTGTGTATAAACTATGTGTATAATTATTTATAACACGATTGTATCGCGGAATAGACACTTTAAGAATTAAAAACAACATTGAGTAAAAAAGATTTCAAAACAACACATAAATCTGTGTACAGAGATAGCTAAAGTATCGTAAACAAAAAATTCAAACCGACAATATAGGACAATTTGGCACACAAACGTTTCAATGCAAACGTAAATAGAAAAATTAATGACGCAATGAAAGGATAAATGCGGGGATGTCAGAAATAATCTAAGCAAATGGGCGGTCGGCAGCCGGGTCAATAACTCAAATATAGCGCGTACGTTCACTTTACCCACACGGGAGCGGCGAAACGAAAAACACGCGTAAACACCATACAACAACGTTTCTAATGTAATATAAGAGAAAAAGGGTAAGTGAAAATTGTATTTACGCGGATTACACACCGGTCTGTAATGTGTAATTTGTGAAATATCATTTCTCATTCCAAATTATGTGTAAATAGGTCACATATTTTGTTTTTAAAAAAATAAGCTCAAATCCACCAGATACGGATTTCTAAAACCAATATAATAAAAATAGAATTTTTTTATAAAAAAAAAACGCCAGACGACTGCAAATAATATTATAGAATTTTTACATTTGATATAATATATAATTTTACATGGGGTAAAATTAATACTACTTAATACTTTTGAGATGAGCAGTAGCATCTTCCTGGACAATCTGAATAAATAAACTGCGGTCGCCCACCCGCCTGCAAAGCTTGGCAACTATGGCAAAATCCCCACAAACTGAGATCTACGAGGGTGGATTGAAAAGTACTCGGCCTAACCAAGAAAATAAACACATACTAAATCAGTTATATTTTTATTTTTCTACATAATCACCATCAAGTTCAATACACTTTTGCCACCTCCCCTTCCAAGCATTTAGACCGTTAAAAAAAATGATTCTTCCTTAGAGTCAAAATATGCGTCTACAACTGCTTTGACCTCGTCGTTTGTCGAAAATCTTTGACCTCCCAAGTGCTTTTTTAGGTTAGGGAACAGAAAGAAGTCTGATGGTGCCAGATCAGGTGAATACGGCGGATGCGGTAACAGTTCAAAGCCACAGTTGTGAATTCCAGCCATTGACTGTACTGACGTGTGAACACGGGCGTTATCTTGATGAAACAGGACTTTTCTTCTGAGCATTCCTCGACGTTTTTCTTTTATTTCCTCTCGTAAACGACGTAGTAAGGTGCAGTAGTAATCAGAGTTTATAGTCTGACCCCTTTCAAGATAATCAATCATAATCACACGTTTCGAGTCCCAGAATACTGAAGCCATCACCTTATTTGCCGACAAAATCGACTTAGCCTTTTTAGGGGGTGGTGAACCAGGTCTTCTCCACTGTTTTGATTGTTGTTTTGTTTCCGGTGTACAGTAATGAACCCATGTTTCGTCCATAGTAACAAAACGATTCAAAAAATCATCTGCATCGGCTTCAAATAACTCCAAACAGTCGCGTGAAATAGTCAATCGCGTCCTTTTTTGTTCAACTGAAAGCAGTCGCGGAACCCACCTCGCAGACACCTTGTGGAAACCCAACTCGTTGACAATGATGTTTTGAGTTCGTTCATAAGAGATGCCTATAATCTCGGCTATCTCTCTAATTTTTAATCTGCGGTCTCCCATTATTAAATCAAGTACTTTTTTAATATTTTCGTCAGTAGTTGACGTCGAAGGCCTTCCAGAGCGGGGTTCATCTTTCACACTCTCTCTACCACGCTTAAATTCTGCTATCCATTTTTTGACGGATGAATATGACAGAGCACAATCGCCTAATGTACTGACCATGTCATCATGGATGGCTTTTGATGATAGCCCCTTCTTATGGAGGTACTTAATGACGGCACGCTGCTCGATTTGCTCCATTCGCGGAAATTATGTCCGATTACTTTGTTAATAAATTTATAAAATCACAACTAATTATCGCACACGTTTCGAACTTCACACAATGAACTAGTCTGAACTGAACTAAATAATGTGGGTAGATTTGATTTTTAGAATTGAATGGATCTGTGTTAGGCCGAGTACTTTTCAATCCATCCTCGTACAAACTTTTGTGGCAATCTATAGGCGTATGTACTTTTGGAAATACAAATTTAGTGAATTTACTGAATTTACTTTTTTGAGCATTTCGGGCTGAATTTTTAAAATAAACCCATTGACAAACAAAAAAATGCTGCGACACAGACACAGTCAGAGACCCGAAAAAGTCATCTAAAAAAAGAGCGCAAAGTGCGCTCATTTCGATTTACATACAATCGTGGAACGATAGTTGATTAGATTTAGAAAGCTGCTTTATGTTGTAGGCATAAGATTAAATTTGTGTTTATTTAATCGGAATTTGTTCTTTGTCTCTATGCTCCGATCGATCGCAGACGCTTTTTTTAAGTGATTTTAGTATAGAACTGGGTATCTTGGGTTCATGTATATCAATGTATAAACCCGCCTAAAATATTACGCAGAGGAATAACTTATATAAGAACATTTACAACTGTTATTGTATATGAGTAGTAAAGTAACAGCTTATAAATGCTCCTTTTATTTCTGAGAGTTTTGGAGCCAGATAGTAAATATATATAAGTCTGGTTGCCTGCTCCTATGAACCGCTTGCTGACTCCTTGACACATACAGGACAGAGAGAGAGACGTCGCGGCTTTGGCAATCATTGAACGGCTGAATTTTCTACTTACTTCAGGCTTAAAAAGTAAAAATGTAATCTCCAGGATTGTAAAAGTGATGACACAATAAATTAAACCTTTACCAATAAAGTCGAGGTGTTACGACAGCTCAGTCAGAGATTGGGATAAAGTTCAATTATAAATAACAGACACATCAATATTGCCAAAACGATTCCATATACAACATTGTTATTAAAAATTAAACCAAAAACCGCTCAAAATAAGATCGCAATTTAACCGCAGCAGGAGATAAACAAACAGATGATAAAATTGCGTGAGAGCAATTGTGACATATATGTTGAAAATTTCATAACGACATGCCGGAATCATGTTTACCATTACCGGTAACACATTTGTTTCGAGAAACGAAATAAAAATCCGTTCACATTGAGATTCCAATTTATAGCAAGTATTAAACGAATGACGAACAAAGTTGCGAGGGAGCGTATTTATTTGCAGAAATTTTCATAATAACAATCGATGTATTCAAACCAACTTAAATAATAATTACGATATCTTGCAGTTTTTGTGAAATGACACAGTTGTTTTTACGTCAAACTTAACAAGACGATGCCTACTTCCTTTCTTGTGAGAATGTATATTTATAAGTAAGCTGCAATACGGAGAGAATTACAGATTTTTTAATACTTTTTTAAAGTCCTTCGATCTAAGAATATATTGACGATAACCATTAAATTGGTTGTGGGTTCTTCCCACACACGATCGACCGATTAAAAATACAAAAAATTTAGTTCCTGTGTGAACTCGAAAGTGTAATCGATTTTGATTTTTTCCCATTGAACTTTTGCCTATAGTTAGGGCGACGTAATTTATTTTTATTGTAGAAAGTAACGAAATGAGCAGACCGTTCACCTGATGGTAAGTGCACCGTCCGCCCACAACAAATGCTGTGTCACCCAGAATATTTTTGTGTGACACCACACCTGCGCCGTCACCCTGAGACGTCAGTTCTTAAGTCTCAAATACCCAGTGATTACGCTAGCTCTCAGTGCCCTTTAGACCGAAACACAGTGATATTTGCACTACTGCTTCACGACGGAATAACTGGCCCTGGGTTGGTACGCACCTAGACGGATTCCTGCATAGGACAATTGCCATGCAATTTTAAGTGCTGATTTAGCACGGGCTCAGCGGTGAAGAAAAATCGTAAGGAAACATGGATGTCTGAAGAATAAAAAAAAATTCGAGGATATGTGAGGTCCGCCAACCCGCACTGGAGTAGCGTAGCGGGCTCTTCTTAGCTCCAAAACCCTATCAGAAATGACAGGACGACTTTGGGCAGCAGTGGGACATTTATCGGCTGTTACTTTACTTTTCTTGACCCATATAGCTGGACCTCTGGGGGTCCAGCTATATGGGTCCCCCAATTTCAATTGTAAATGAGAATTACACTTGAATACGCTGCGTTCAACTGTGACGTATGATTTTCTTGTTTCACCTCAAAAAAGCAAACATCGTGTTGTGTGCCTCTTAGCAAGCCTTTTACTATTCTACTTTCAAAACCAATATTTAGAACTGTCAACCTAAAAAATATGACATAGTGTTTGTTGGTTTGTACAGAATTATTTTCATGTAAATGACTTAAAATTAGCCATAACTCTATTAATAAACAAAATCGTTTTCAACACAAAAATAATTCCCAAACCATTAATCATTATTAATCTATTCAGCGATATAGATACGGTATCTAAATTAAGTGAGCAATCACAATGAAATGAGTTTCATACGACAATCATTATAATGAATATTTTAGTAACACTGCTTCTTAAATACGGCGGGAAAGTCCAGAGAATAAATTGAATTAAAAATAATTTTTAAATATCATTATAATCCTTGCTTTCTTAAACGGATAACATTATCTATTCATCAGTACAAAAAAAAAAGTTTTTAAGCCAGAATTTTGAAATGTGCAACTCGTGTCATCGTATTTGTAAATTTTGATGATGGATTGTATTCTTTTCTATTTAGAAATATTTCAGCTGCCGAGATATTATCAACGTCATCATCATCATTTCAGCCCATCACAAGTCTTTAGATAGGCAACTTAACATTGGCAACCGTCGCCTCCCCGTAAAACGTTTAGCGGGTCGACGCTCCATCTGTTAATAAAATTGAAGAAAAACAATTACATTCAACACTTTACGGAACAATATATTTGTTGTCCTTCGAATTTTTATATAATTAAGCGAATACCATGCACTGAATGAAACTAAATTTACGGGTAGAACGGACTAAAATTAATAATTTAATGCTATTTTTTAATGGACAAAGTGACGAGACTTACAATACTTTCTCCTGATAGTAAGTACAATGTCAGCCCATAACAAATGCTGTGTCACGCTGAGACATCATTCCTTAAGTCTCATATGTCCTATAATTACACTATCTCTAAGTGACTTTCAGACCGAAACAGTAATATTTGCACTCTACTGCTTTACGACAGAATAACTGGTCCTGCAGTGGTTCCTACCTAGACGGATTCCTGCATAGGAAACCTACCACTCGGATTACCTATGACATGAAAACGTGTGAAACCATAGTTTCTCCGTGGCCATGGGTGTCGAAAAGCACTCAAAATATTGCGATCAAAAAATAATAATTAAACGCGACAATATCGATAAATTTAGTTATACTTAAAAATCTTTCATTCTTTAGTTTAAAATACTATTCGAACAGAGTACCAATGACGTGTTATCATTTCAGTAGTAACAGAAAACTATTACAACATATACATGAATAGCAACAAATACTAAGAAAACATATTAAACATAAAAATTAACGAGGTTGACTGAAGGTTAAAAAGGTAAATTTAAAAACATAAATAAAACTAAACAAAACGTTAGTGATAGTCATCTCGACTCTGTTAGAACAGAAGCTGAGCGTTTAGTTTCTGAGAAGAGCAATTTACAATTAATAATTCTGAATCCGATGTCCGAAAGAGGTAGAAAAGAATTAATTATATTTGTGACTATTACATAATCAAATACGAGTCAAAGGCGGACAATGTCAGATATGGTCGGATGTCTAAACGCTCCTGTGTGAAAAAAAAAATATTATAAAATGTTAGTAGGCAGGCAATTTATAAGTTTCAAATCAAACCTTTTATCATAATTGTGAGACCTGAAAAAGTCAATTTCTTCACTGTGTTGTTGGATGTTGTTTTATATTTGTGAAATAAGTTTGTTTATAGAATAACCTAAATGACATCCAGACATGAAAGAACTTGTCAGTCATTACAACCGAGCAAATAAATAATAAAGAAAATAAATACCACACAACATTTTTAAAACTGGAGGTTATATCGTAAGGTAATAAAATCTTGAAATGTTTGTATCATAGATCCTTAAAAACTTTGCGTCTTCTTCGTCAACCGGCTAATCCATTTGTGAACTTTGGTCTCCAAGTTGGTTAGATTTGGCAGACGGATTGGCGATCACAGTACCTAACACTCCGCACCTTAGACGCTGCAGCTCATAACTCGTTTGGATAATTCAGGGCTGGCATAAAAAGGACATTCCGCTATTTCCATTAGTCTACTCTTACGATACCCACAGGATGGGATACGCCGCCCCGACACGACAAATTAAAAGTTTTGCATACAATACTCTAAAAATTAAACATAATCTTGACGTTCAGCTCAAACATCAGCACATTGTTGCTTTCGATGCAAGGACAATAATAATAAAAATTTAAATGGCGTGCCAATAACAAAGCGTATTCTATTCAAATTTACCATCAATTATTACTTCCGCATCCGCAATCGAATACTCGTCGCAGGCTAGAATGACGCGCGGTGCGCAAAAATTCGTTGTTAAACTGCCAATCCCACTTGACACATAGCAGATGCAAAATTTAAAGAAGCTGGAAGCTTCCACTAAACTTATTCAGATTTGAACCACTTATTTACCTTTTAGTGACACGTTCTCTCGATTCCCGCTTCTTCTTTAAATGAATCAAAGTAAATCTTAGTGTTTTGGAGACTACGTTTGATCGTTTTACTTTACCTTACTTGGCAGAAGTCGGCTATATATCTTATCGCCATATGTTTTCGATAAGCATGGTATTTAGAAAACCATCTTTAATTCACTACCAGGTTTAACAGCTTTTGTAAATATATGGATGGAGAAAATTGTGCGACGATTTAAAACGGTATCGGCAATTTACGTCGCCCACCATATTGATTCTCTGATAATACCTTCAACGGTATTGCCAAAGCGAGCCAGATGTATTGACTTAATGCGAGCGTAAGAGGATCAGCGCTAAATCCCAAATCGAATCCCTGCTAAGTCGTTAGCGCTGAGAATAAACCACATGTTTCACTTTACGAACGCATCAGTCTTGTACAATATACTTACAGTCCTTTTGTACTTGCGAAATAATATGACATTGAGTGATGAATAAACATGCTTCTAGATAAACTGAATCTTTAATTATTTTGATATAACGTTGATGGAACATTGAAAGAAATGTTAACTTATTTTACTTTTGAACAATTGAGGAATATTATCTAACTGTTTTTTAAAGGACAAAGTAACGAGACGAGAAAAACTTTCACCGCCGTTAAGTAAAACGTCTACCCATAACAATTTTTTTTAGATGCATGTGGTGCATTGTGACATCACACTGCACCTCCTCCTCGTTAGACATTAGTTCTTAACTCTCATATGCTCAGTAATTGCACTAGCTCTCAGTGGCCTTTAGATCGAAACACAGTTTTGGAAGATGAAGGTGCCAAGGAAAAGGGTGACGCCTGTTACTTACATTACCGTGTACAGTAATGTTTGCCAACTACTGTTTCACGGCAGAGTAACTGGCCCTGCGGTGGTACCGACCTAGACCGATCCGGTGTCCTACCACCAGTAAGGATATTGTACTTTACCGTCGTTTTATAGCTAAAACAAATGTTTACGCAAATCTTTTAAGAAACTACTTAATCTGTTGTTCTTTTTGGTTGTTTGGCATTCAGTGGATCTACAAAACAGTGGGCTGTGGCCTGAATTTCAGCTGATACTCATATTTATGACACTGTGGTGGACTTTGGCAAAGAAACAACACTCATCAACTTCATCGCAATTTGACTTATATCCCGATCTGTGCAATGAAATTATTCCTGCCCTTTCGGATATATTTATATAACGTGACATTTGAAATTTTATTATATTCGTCTTTGACGTCTAGCAACTTATGACCGTTTCGTCGTTTGTCTGAGTATAATACGTGCTGTCGTAACCAATGGCAACCATCAAAGTGACATAAAAATTAATTTGTCATTGGGTCACGTATCAATGTATGGGGATCATAATAACAATAAAATGAAGTCTACGTAATTTTTTATCAAATTCAGATCTTGTTATCGTTATTCACAAAAAAAACTTTCAACTAACTGACGTGCAGATAAACAAATATGGCTACTCAGTCACTTAGACCTTAACTTTTTTATGCTGACTAACTGCAATCTAGAATTTTGTTCGCCCAGACACGCTCAATGACAAATGACTGAATGACGAATGTCAGAAATAAAAAGAAATTTGAAAACGATTTCAATTTTGTGCGGTTTCTAACAAGGTTGTAACATTAAAACTCTTGTTAGTTACTGGTAGTGGGATTCTTATGCAGGAATTCATCTACGTAGGTACCGCCCCAGGGCCAGTTATTCTGCCGTGAAGCAGTAGTGTGCAAACATTACTGTGTTTCGGTTTGAAGGGCACTTTGAGCTAGCGTAATCACTGGACATATGAGACTTAAGAAGTGATGTCACAGGGTGACGGGCCCTGTGTGGTGTCACACAGTAATTTTCTGGGTGACACAGCATTTGTTATGGGCAGACGTTGCACTTACCATCAGGTGAACGTTTTGCTCGTTCCGTCACTTTTATGAAATAAAAAAAAAATGTCTCAGGGTGACGGTCGCAGTGTGGTGTCACACAGAAATGTTCTGGGTGACACAGAATTTGTTTGTATGCACTTATTGTCAGGTGAACGGTTATATCGTTTCGTCACCTTATCCAAACAAAAGTTTCTAGTGACGTTTAGACCCGATTTCACCGATTGCTTTGGAAACCAAGTTTAATAAAACCGCCTTTTGCTGAACTGAGTTCAAATGTATCATTTGATCTCGGTTTTCGTCTAACCGATTTCACCGACTCCATTTTGATCGCGTTTAGAAAAACGAAGTTTACGTGAAATATCGTCACAATCTAAAACAAATAGACGATTTTTTTCGTATGTTGCGACATCAAATATCCTGTGTTTATGCATAGGTTACATAGGTATGCAAACAATAAATAATACGAATTAAAAATAATTTTTGTGTTTACATAGTTGTGCCATTGACAATGACAGCTCTCTAAATGCGTTTAAAGAGCTGAACGAACGAAAATTGGGCGTTCAGAATTTGAACCGCTTTTAGCATTGGCTGCGTTCATTTGATGTTGATGAAATGCAAACTGTAGCATTGAACTCAGTTAAACGCTTAAACTTCGTTTTTATTGAACTGATCGCGTTTAGTTTCAACTGTGAAATCCGCCCTTAGATTATATTAGTAGAATGATAACATCTATTTATTTTGAAGAAAGTTTAAAACAAGGCGCACTTTTAACCTATCCGTATTGTTGTCAAAAATGGTTAAGCAATTATGTGGCAGGTTTCATTATTCTATATAAGTTAAGTAATATTCAAAGTAAGTTATTGATTGCTTTTATGATAACGAAATAAACGAAATGCCATCGGTCGTTGTTGTTAAGAAGCTGAAATAGCGTTCACGATGATTGCACGCGAATCGGAGTGTGGGTAGTAGTGGAACCAATTGGATGATTCGTCAATCAGTCGAGCGGAGCACTGCACTGAACTGGAACGGCCAGGTCCGCAGCTGCTTGCAGACTCGATTCTATTGAATAATTTTCTACAAAACAAAATTGTGCAGATCTTCGTCTAATCTGGGGAGGACGTCTCCGTCTACCAGTAAACTTTTCTTATATATAGTTAACATCCCCAGAATTTCAATAGCGCGATACAACTTCTTCATAAGAAGTGGTGATAGTAACATCGTGGGTAAACCTGCATGTCTGACGAATAATAATATTTCGAGGATATGTACCAACTAGCATTGGAGAAGCGTGGCAGACTCTCCCCGTCTCCAAAACCCAACCAGTAATGAGAGGAAGTCTGTGCTCAGCAGTGGGACATTTATAACGTTACTTAACTTGTTTCTACTTCATACAAATCATTTTACACTTCATGTGGTCTTGGGTATATACCGTCAGAGATACCTTCCATAGACTGTAAATTGCACGCACTTTATCCGCACAATGCTTTGTCTCTATAATATAGATATATAACTGCATAAAACACTCAATACCTCCACTCTGCCTATTGCAATTGACAGATTGCAACAACAACTATAATAGCCCTTTACACAAGTGGGCAAATATTAAGGAAGGCTCTGACCTGGACAGACACCGCCGATGAGTACGCTCTAGAGTGTTGGCAATTTCATTAATTAAGTAAACTTTACTTTTAAAACAGGATTTCTAATGATTTATGATGACTTATTAGAAATTATATTTAAGAACTTGAGACTTAAGAAGTCGTATCTCAAGGTGACAGGTGTAATGTTGTCCCACACAGAAGACAGACGTTACACTTTGCTCGTCTCGTCACTTTCCAACATGGGAAATAAAATCAATATACGTATGAAACTAAAGTAACATTATTTGAAAAATTGCGAAAGTATGTCCCCGCAAACACTTAACGGTCTCCACAATGTACTGCGTTCGGGGTCGCAGTGATGCCGGCGCTCTGTCTCCAAGGCGAACCGGTCACAGCGCAAACTCAGTTGCGTTTAACAACGCGTTTTAGTATCGATATGTGCAAGTTATACCAACTTACATTACAAAAATAGTATTTGTAAGAAAAATAAAGCATATTTCGAATTTAGGTTTCTATGTGGTTTTTATATATTTGTTTAACCGTGTGGTAGCGGCTTAAGAGAATCTACCACCCCATCTCATCCCGTGGGTGTCGTAAAATTCGACAGAGGGAAAATGAAAACCAGGAGATGAGCAGCAGCATCTTCCTGTAGCATCTGAATAAATAAACTGCGGTTGCCAAACCGCCTGCCAAGCGTAGCAATTATAGCAAAATCCCTCCAATATGAGAGCTACAAACTTTTGTGGCTATCTATGGGGGAGACCTCAGCAGTGGACTTGTGATAGGCTGAAACGACGACGAAACGACGATGTTTGGAAACGCTAGCCGTGACTACGCCGGCGTGCATTAAGTTATTTAAAAACACCATGGGAACTCTTTGATTTTCCGGTATAAAAACTATCCTATGCCCGTCTCCATGATGCAAGCTATCTCTCTGTGGCATTTTGTCAAAATCGGTTTAACTGTTGAGCCGTGAAAAGGTAACAGAGAGACAGGGAGAGATACTTTATTTATAATATTAGTATGGATTTTGTCTCTGAAATTATCACACCGCGCTTTACTGGTGAGTTGGTAACTTCCGTAAAATGTGTTCAATAGGACGCTCCTATCTTTTGGTTCAATAATCACCTCACCCACGTCACCTTTAACTTTAACACCCACAGGACGCTTAGGGTAATATATTCTCTAACGTCCACGGCGTTCTGCGAACTGTAATTATAAAAACAATCAAAAACCTGACCACTGACAAGGCGACCAGTCGGGTTTTTTCATCGCTGACGTCGTGGCCTTGCTCGAAACAGTTCGGTTCTCCGTCTTCGGTGTACACGATGAAACATTAAAATCTGCCGGAGTCTTACGGGATACAATTTTAGAATTTTAGATTTCACTTATGTGGTAAAAGGCGTGATTGTATGTTTGTATGAAATATCATTACAAAATGACGTATATGATATACTCAATCAAGCTTGTTATGAACCAATAACGCGTAAAACATTACAAAGATTATCATGACATAAGCACACTATAAATAGATTTGATAACATTAATTACTATATATCTATAAACCTATGTACTATCAGAAATGTAATTAAAAACAACAATGTATAATTAACTACGTCATAATTTGCAAGGTCGGTAGATCGTAACCTTAACTGGCCGTCCCTCCTCCAGTTCATAAGCTCGAATAAAAATACCCCTAAAAATAACAAAGTGTAATCATGCATTCGAACTGAATCGGTAACAAAGCGCGGCTCCATCCGGCGCGGGCGATGCGTCGGTGACTCAGCCCCACAAAGATAATAAGCAATACAAATATTGTAAAGCGATACAATTTAATACACTACGCACCTCCCAACTGATCACAAACAGAACGCGTTTGAACTCAAATATGTGAACAGAAGCGGCGGGAATGAGCATAAATAACACATAACAACAACGTCCGAAATATTTAACCAGTAAATTTGCAGTTCCGTTAAAATAACCTCGACTTTTCATGTCTCAGGGTAAAGGGCGCTGTGTGGTGCCACACAGGACATTCTGGGTGACACAGAATTTGTTATAGACAGAAGCTGTCGCTGAATCGATCTTTACGTAATCTGGCACAGAGCAAGCTATCTCGTACACGCTATAGAATACATTTTTTCCTGGAAAATCAAATAGTTCCCACGGGATATTTAAAAAATCGAAGCGGACGAAGGTCACAGGCAATTGCCAATATTATACTCGTATATATTTCAGATCGCTTCTTCACCATACAAACTTTAACGGTGGCTAGTTTAGTTTAACTAGTTTAAAATATCACAGATGATTAACGACGCTATCCTCCAGGCCCATTTCGGGAGCGGTGACATCTTCCGGTAACTGCCAGAAACTGGATGCATTTTAAATTGCAGTGCAACAAATGTTCGCGCAAACACACACAGAGATATGTTCAGCATACTGGAAGTCATTGCTCTTGGCACCAGATACTAAATACTCGCTCTACTAAAATATGTTTGAACAAAACTAATTTCTTCTTAACATTTTGCTACATCTTCTGCATGTTTATCTCTGCTTAGGCGAATGGCCATGAATATTGTTATGTCTTAAGTCCGCTGTATGTCGCATATAAGTTCAAATAAATAAATAACTCAACACAGAATGTATACTTCGTAAGTACTCATAATAATCTAGAAATACCGGAGCATATTTCTTTCTAGGCCGTCGAGTTCAAAGCCCAGTGTTACGTGCGTCTATTAAGGTTGGCTTGCAGCAGTAGTAATGGAAAATAGGTCAAACTCGGAGACAGTGATAAAAATGCAAAACATTACTTTTATAACATCAATAATTGTAATCATTCAGATTTACTCTGTCGTCGAGCAGTAGTGAGTTTCCATCTGAAGGGCACCGATATTCACCTGATGGTAAGTACGTTGCCCATAACAAATGTACCACACATAATATTTCTGTGTAGCACCGAACTGCGCTGGTCAACCTGAGACATCAGCACTAAGTCTGAACAAACAAATGCCTGGAATTACTCTTCTGACGGCAGAATAACAGGAATCCTACCATCAATAAAACCGGGTGATGTTGTAGCCACATCAATGTATCATGCGAATACATGTGAATATCAATAAATAGTTCATACGTCCTACATCGCGTTATTGTAATGTCATCGATAATAATATGCATGACCTAAACATTACTGGTTGGAGGAGACTTCCGTACCAGATCACACCTCCCTCCCTCGACATCTGTCTCATAGATGGCACTTACATCCACCAATACTTAATATTTTACACAATAGTTCTTTACTAGGAGATACTTGAAGTGGTTGCCTTATCCGGCAAAAATGGTAGAGTAACGGGTAAGCGACCCCGTTCCCACGAGCTGCTGCTGTCTCCTGCTGCTCCTGCCGAGATAGTATCCTACAACTTCCTTTCCTTACCCAACTTCCCATACTATACCTCAAGCCCATTTCCTAACTAATCCGTTTCTCTTCCTCTCCTACTCGTGGAAACGCAATGGGGAGCAATAATTTCTACTCGTACCAAAATAGCGGCGACGTGGTTCGCCACCCGCCACGTCTCGTTTCCCACGGGGGCGAAAAGTGGGCTACGGACAAGGTATCTGCCTATCCCTTATATAAATCGTAATTGTATGTATGTACTTTAGTAGTACCTACTACTAACAAGCAGTCTATCCATACTAATATTATAAATGCGAAAGTAACTCTCTCTGTCCCTCTGTCTGTTTTACCTTTTCACGGTTCAGCCACTGTCTTGAACAAATTTGGCACAGAGATAGCTTGCGTCCTGATGACGGACATAGGATATGTTTTATCCTGGAAAATTTAAAATTTTCCACGGTATATTTAAAAACCTTAGGTGGTAGGATTCCTGGGGTGGTACCTACCTAGACGGATCCGTCTAGGTAGGTACCACCCCGGGGCCGGCTATTCTATCGTGGAGCAGTAGTGTGCAAATGCATTATTGTGTTTCGGTTTGAAGGGCACTGTGAGCTAGCGTAATCACTGGGCATATGGCACTTAAGAACTTATGTCTCAGGGTGATGGGGACAGTGTGGTGTCACACAGAAATTTTCTGGGTGACACAGCATTTTTTATGGGCAGACGTTGCACTTATCATCAGATGAACTTTTTGCTCGTTTCATCAATTTATTCAATTTAAAAAAAAATCCAAGCGGACGAAGTCGCGGGCATCAGCTAGTAACAAATAAGTTAAAAGCAACAGAAAAATCTTGCGATGCAATCTGTGATAACACCGTTGTTTTCGTGTGTTCTGATTTTATAAACTCGCTTACATACGACCTAACATTTAAACAATACTCACACGCTCAAATTATATACCGTTGCGACTGTTCACGGAAATACCGTTAAAAGAAAGATGTTTACCTGAAACAAAGACGAAAGAAATGAGTCAATACAAAAACGTATGTTAAAAATGAACCAAAACAATTCTGTACCACAGATGTATGCAATTGTAACTCGCTTTGTGAAAATAGCCGCAAGAACTTGCTCTACATGTTGAGCATTATCTTTAAGGTAAATATTTTCGAAAACAGCTAATCCGATACGAAATTATCTGCATACACTTTAACGTACATAAAATTTGTGTTTTGGCGTTTAATACCGTTTACCTCTAAGGTACAGAATTGTGATACCCATACTAATGTTATAAATTCAAAAGTAACTCTATCCCTCTGTCTGTTTGTTACCTTTCCACGGCTCAATCGCTGAACCGGTCATGACGAATTATGGCACAGAAGTAGCTTGCATTCTAGAAACGGACATAGGATACTTTTTATCATGGAATGTCAAATAATTCCCACGGGAAACTTTTAAAAAACATATGTCCACGCGGACGAACGCGCGGGCATCAGATAGTTTCTTATTATATAAGTTTAATTATAGATGGGCGATGTTCGCCTAGTGGTAGCGGCTTAACAGTATGCCTCAAGCAATCTCATCCTGTGGGTGTCGTAAAAGTCGACTGAGGGAAAATAAAAACCAGAAAAGGGCACCGGCATGTACCTGGAACATCTGAATAAAGAAATTGCGAACAACACGCCCGCGAAGTGTGGCAGTATGGCAAAATCCCCCTAAAATGAATAGAATAGAATAGAACATTTTAATTCATAGCTGCAAAAACTATTAACAATTAAAAGTACAAAGAGTAGCATCTTAACCTAAAAAACTTCATAATATAAGACGAAAAAATATAGAAATATATCTATATATATATGTGGATGCATATAGGCACACACACCAACGCATCCACATACACACATGCACGCACATATGTGAGATGTAGCTAAAAGTATCACAAAGTATAGAAGGCCACTGGATTGCACCAATGAAAAAGCAACCGACTCAGCACTGGTATTCTGACGGAGCTAGAAAAAAATATAATAAGTTAAAAGACTATCAAAAGAGCGCAAGCGATTACTGGGCATAATGTATATTTGTTATAAATACTTGCTAATTACTTAAAATAAGAATTATTGTTAAATACTTAAGATAACATAAATATGACGTCAAAGTGACATTCGTCTGTATCTATATCTGTACTCTACTCAGTTCTTAATACCTAGTGTGTTATAATCTATAATTCTAAACGTCAGATAGCTACGTCATCAAGCTTTTTTTGCTACAAACTTTTGTGACAATCTTTGGGGAGGCCTATGTTCAGCAGTGGACTATTGATAGGCTGAAATGATGATGATGATAAATGGTAGACGGAAGCTCGCTCCAAATTGCATAATCCTACCCTACCACCGATCTTATCGCATGAGCGTTACATCGGGCACGGGAAGGTTGGGACGAGTGCGTGACTCGCAAACACAGGGGGATTTGTGCGTACGATTGTGGTACTATAATATCCCCTTCGCAGTTGATAACTTCCGACAGTACTATATAGTTGTCGCCGTGGACGAAAATCTAGCAGGAGGACATCATCAATCTTCTAGTGACCTGGGTTCGGTCCTCAGTGTCGGCAAGGAAATACCTGATGATTGAATACGGAAAACGTCATGATTGAAACTGAATGTCTTCGAAACATAAAGTATATCTACTTCCGATATTTTTACAATCAAATGATACGAACGCTATTACAGAACGGTAGACAGCTCGAGCCTTAATATCCCTTTCACAACTATTTTCTATAATCTAGGCAGGAAAGGAAGCGGACATCCTTCACAATGCATTTATTTCCCTCGCCGCGATGACATTACAATAAAGAGGAGAACTTAGACAGTAAATTTTTGCTTTCAGAAATCATGGGAATCATCGAAAATGAAGCGTCTAATAACGACGTTTCACCTTTCATCATCGATGTTCCTTTGTGATGAAAGTCACTAACCACCCATTGGCTATCATCGGCATCGGTCTTCCATCGGTCATCGTTCATCGGTAATCAATGACTAGTGAAGCGTGCACTGCACAGCGGCATTCATTTGTTTCACAGCAGAGTATCGGTAGGTTGAGTCAGGACTCGTGTTAGTGTTTTTTTTTATTCCTGTGCTTGAAGCTCCATTACGGTTTCTTCTGCCAAATCCATGATCGCACCCACACTCTTCCGACCTCTTCAATAAAAAACTTTATCAAAGAAACTCCAACAGCCACGACTTGTCTCCGCGACAATATTTTTCACTTTAACATTTAATAAATAGAAAAATTCGTTCACTGGTCAACGTTCACTACTATTCACTCAAGAATCACTTTGCATGAACCGTCTAATTCCACCTCCGAGGTCCGACTTATCTATCGCCAACCAACCTGCCAAGTCGGGCGATCATGGCAAAACCTCCCACGTGGATGCCAATGCTCTGAAGAGGACTATGTAGATGAGGGTGTCCTAAACTAAATTCTGCGAAACACAAGTGTTCTGTTGAATCAGAACAGGTGTTCCGTGACAATTTAGTAAGTAAATATATATGTACGAGTATACGTGACAATTTGGTAAGAATATATATATACTTTTGGTAAGTTGGGTTGTAATAGCTAAGTGTTCCCAAAAAAAAAAATTCCGGACGATAGTCAAGTGTTGCGTGAAAATTCCGGGTTAGTGTTTCATTAAAGAAAAAGTTTGGGAACCTCTGGTGAGAGGCTAACGATGAAACAAATTGAGTCATACATTTCAAACATTCCGTCATAAATAAATGTATGAATTTAGGTGTTACTTACGATATACGAGGTACTCGTACAAAGGTTAATGTACTTATTATAAAAAATAAGATAAGAAATAATTACTGTTCACGTTTTATATCATTAGAAAAACAAGATTCGTCGAGAACGTACTTAAAAAAGTGTATGTGTGTAAATTTTTACTTCAGAATAATATTAAATTCTCTCTTCTTTATCTTGAAATTAATCATTGTTAAAGAAGTTATTCATTTCGCACTAGTTCTAAAACTTTGTTTCGCGAACTTGTGTTGGACGTACAACTGGAGTCTCAACATACTCTCTACGGATGCCCGCTTACTGTCAAAACATCAGTAGCAAACCAAAACGTGATAAAGAAATCGAAGCGAAAGTTAAGTGGGACACGTGCGGTTTATTCGAGCGAGACAACTTTGCAGTAAAAAGATTTGAGATTGATCGTAGGACTATTCTGCTTCTGACTATTCTGGTTTTAAATTCAGTGACACGAGTGCAATAACGAAGTAGCATTTGTTATTGGCAAACGTACTTACCATCTAGTGTACGATTTACTGGTCTCGTTACTTACTTCCGTTAAGAAAAGCGTGTCGGTTCACGCGCAGTGTAGGGTTCCGTAGTTGACCTTCACAATATGCGAGAATAAAATTGAGTTCACGGTTCAACGTCTAAAAATGTCTAAAACGGGCATACACAGGACGATGGGAACTGAAGAAGGAGTTATAAAATCCTACTTCGCCCGGGAAGCAGAGAAGAAATATTATCTATAGAAATATATATTCTGTAGAGGCAAGCGGTTGTAATAAAAACGACTCTTGACTAACAAACATTATTAGATCACTGTATCGAAAAATGGTTTTCACACAACCACTATATTTTTGAAAGACCTATCCAACGAACCACACCATGAGATAGACCAGAAAAAAATTTCGGCCAATTAACGTGTAGGGAAGGCACAGATGGGCATGGCGAAACTATAAGTGTTCCCTATGACTACGGAACCCTAAAACAACGACAATTGATTTAAAACTTACAGAATTTATACATTTATTGCTAAAATAAAAAGTTTTGCACGACATTTCCCCCGTGAATCCATTCTTACGAAGTATTAAAAAGTTATTTATACAAAACGAGTACCACTACCGCTACCCAAACAGCAAACAGTATCCATAAAAGGAAAGCTACTGTGGTCAGGGCGACTGTGAAATAAAGTAAGGCAAGTCGAGCTCAGACAGGGACCGGTTCGGCGGGTCTAGTCCGTCCAGTGCAAGACGACAAAAAGCGTAAAGCAGGCAGCCCGCATCTGTGCGGACGCAGCTCTCACTTTATTACACCCTTTGTCGCTGACATTTTATAACTGATACGCATTCGAACTGAAGTTCAAACAAGTACACTTTACTGGTGGTAGGATTCCTATAGAGGAATCTGTCTAGGTAGGTACCACCGCAGGGCCAGTTATTCTGCCGTAAAGCAGTACTGTGCAAACATTACTGTGTTTCGGTTTGAAGGGTGCTAAGAGCCATTGACAACTGAGATCTTAAGGTGACGGGCGAAGTGTAGTGTTACACTGAAATGTTTTGGGTGACACGGCAATTGTTATGAGCTCGTTTTGCTCGTTTCGTCACTTTCTACGATAAAAAAAAATCACCAAAAGACGTAATTTTGGGTTTACCAATTAATACTTCTTTCTCGCTGAAGATCTAATAAAAATAGCACAAACCCATAATCTTTTTTTATTTAGCAAACCGAGACGAGCAAATTGTTTACCTGATGGTAAGTGCCTATAACAAATGCTGTGTCACCCAGAACATTTCTGTATGACACCGAACGGCGCTCGTCATCGTGAGACATCAGTTCTTAAGTCGCATATGCCCAGTAATTGGGCTAACTATCAGTGCCCTTCAAACCGAAACAGCATTGTTTGCACACCTGCTGCTTGAAGACAGAATAAAGACACTGCGCTGGTACATACCTAGACGGACATAGGAATCCTTCCACCAGTCTTAACCAATATATTTTTTCATTCTGTTATTCTAGTTTAAACAAAATCATTTGTCGTTGCTTCAATGTTGACGTCGGTGGGTTGAATTTAGCTACTATTGTTATTTGAACCATACAAGGTCTAAGCCATTGGAAACTGCGATATGGGGCACTATTTGTACGGCCTACAGACAGTTTTTTCCCGTCTGGGTGTTAGTGTATGTTTTATTTATCTGTAAAACGCACCTGCGAAATTCAAATGTCTGAATAGATAAAACAATTATTAAGTACGAATAAATAAGTAGTTTTGTTTTGTCTGATAAAAGTTTAATAATGTATGAAGGTGTTAAATCCATTGTATACAATTAAATGGTTTTAAAAGGGTAATTGGAACGAACGAAAACAGCACAAAGGCGTCCATTCGTTATTAAAATTGCTTCGACTTTTTGTTCTCGTCCGCGCACCGCAAAGAGCAGGTATTTCTATCAATAGACGACTGTACAGCCCGCGTTCAAGAATTATTCCAAACATTTTGTCAAATCAAAGTCAAACATTTGGGCAAACTCTTCGAGAGAGAATCACAAAAATGATTCCACACGTAAATAATTCCGTTCGTCGTTGAGCAAATTGGAAATGATTCAGTTGTTGGGCAGAAACACTGACACTGCAAAGGTCAATGACATGGATGTGCTAAACTGTATTACTCAAATAAACACACTAATGATAACACAAACACAAAATATTATAGCAAAACTGGTGGTAGGATTCCTTTGCAGAAATCCCTCTAGGTAGCTACCACCCCAGTGCCCGTTATTCTGCCGTAAAGTAGTAGTGTGCAAACATTACTGTGTTTCGGTTTGAAGGGCACTGTGAGCTAGCGTAATCACTGGGCATATGAGACTTAAGAACTCATGTCTTAGGGTGATGGGCGCAGTGTGGTGTCACACAGAAATTTCCTGGGTGACACAGCATTTGTTACGAGCAGACGTTGCACTTACCATCAGGTGAATGTTTTGCTCGTTTCATCACTTTATCGAATAAAGAAAAAACATTTTTGAAACAAGTAATAATCAATATATGCGTAGATGAGCATGCCATAGGTCCAAGATACAGAGTTTGTTTCGAGATAGACAGTTAAGTAAGGAAATTTAATTAAAAATTACCCTACAGATTTGCAACGCGAATACGGGGAAGAAATGAAGTTGTTACTATAACGTATTTTTTTTAAAACAGAAATATTTTGTCAGAATAAAACTTCGGAAGATCATGTTGGTGATCATTACAATCCAAAAATACCATTAATTTAAAAACAAACCAGACAATATTTAAATAACGACAGAATACATTACTAGCAGGTGGTAAGATTCCTATGCAGGAATCCGTCTAGGTAGGTACCAGCCCAGTGCCAGTTATTCTGCCGTGAAGCAGTAGTGTGCAAACATTACTGTGTTTCGGTTTGAAGCGACTGTGAGCTAGCGTAATCACTGGGCATATGAGACTTAAGAATTGATGTCTCAGGGTGACGGGCGCATTATTGTGGTGTCACACTGTTCTGGGTGACATAGCATTTATTATGGGCAGACGTTGCACTTACCATCAGGTGAACGCTTTGCTCGTTCCGTCACTTTTATTAAATAAAAAAAAGCAAGTGGTGATAATTGAAAAATACCGTGACGTACAATGTTATGTACATTACCTTTTTCACGTATCAAACAACCAATAATTATTTATCATCCACCACCACAAATATAAGGTTGTTTCGAAACTATGCAAAAACATCTACGTTGCGTCGATACAGGGCAGAAATCGTGCGAAAAATCACCTTGCAACTTGAAAACTAAAATGTTGACGATAGGTACAACAACAATGCGTGAAGTATCTAGAAAAGCCCATAATGCTATTCTTATCTTTCTGTTTGTTTTCTTTGTGTATTGCACAAATGTATTATAAATCTCACGTACCAACACAATCGTCATAATTCGCACAAATATGACTGTTCGTCCGGCTAACAATAATTACTTATTTATTTCCTTGTCTCATGAACGACGAAGGACTCATGCACGATACATGCCTACAATTCTACTGACGATTTGCACAGACAGTTACAAGATTACGTTTTGTTCTCGATTTAATATAAAAATGGCTATAATGGCATATAGAAAAAAGAACAGTGGTCAAAAAAGTTACCCGGTGAAACCCTAAAATTCGTTAAATACACAGATGTGCTACAAATAAGTATTCACAAGAATTGGAACCATATGCGATTTACTCATTTCAGCTCATTTCAGCTTATCACTAGTCCACTGCTGATCATAGGGGAGGCGCCTATAGATTGCAACAAAACACGTAACTTTGTAGTTCTCATCAGGATTTTGTTATGGTTGCCACGCTTGGCAGGCGGGTTAGCAATCGCAGTGTATTTATTCAGATGTTCCAGGAAGATGCTGCTGTCTATCTCCTGGTTTTAATTTTCCCTCTGTCGACTTTAACGACACCCAGGGCACGAGATGGGGTGGTAGATTATCTAGACCAAGACTGTTTATAGCAAATTACTTAAAACATAATATGCAAGTTAATCTTTTATATTTTGTAGCATTATTCCTTACCATATACGAGTATCGACCGTCTTCAAAAGTCCAAAAAATTTAATTTAAACGCTGGTTTTGTAGGTTATGACTTAACAATCGAATGAAGATGTAATTTACACAAAAATTACAAAGATCTTTCTATCTATTTGCGTTGTTACATTATTGACTATTGCTCTACCTTTGCTTTTAATTCCAAACTTATCTAGCGCATTGTTTTCGACTTATTTTTTTACTTTTCATTACGATCGATCTTTTAAAAAAAACTTGATATTGACGGCCTCCTGGCCGATTTTCGACCATGGCGACAACTATCGAATACTGCCAGAAGTGATCGATTATTTTTACTTTATTATCACTTCAGTGTCACCCAGTGCGTGTTGCCAGTGATGACATACGGAACAGAGACGTGGTCCATCACCGCAGGCTGCATGAGGAAGCTCAGAATCGCGCAGCGAGCTGTGGAAAGGTCTATGCTCGGAGTTTCTCTGCGTGATAAAATCCGCAACGATGATATCCGCAGCAGAACTAAAGTAACCGATATAGCCATAAGGGTTAGCAAGCTGATGTGGCAATGGGCTGCCGATATAGCTCGTAGAACCGATAACTGTTGGGGAAGAAAGGTTCTCGAGTGGTAACCTCGTACCGGCAAACGCAGTGTGGGGCGTCCCCTCATTAGATGGAGCGACGACCTGCACATTTTTCCGGGAAATCGATGGATGCAGGTGGCTCAGGACCGTGTTTTGTGACAATATATGGCGGAGGCCTATGTTCAACAGTGGACTAAAATAGGCTGAAGTGATGATATCAAAAGTACATATGTTACCAATATTAAAGTTCTAGGGTTTTGGGCCTAACAATTTAAAACTCCCGCCAATTCACCATGCTCCGACGCTTTACGCGCCCGCCACACCGCGGTGGCGCTGTAGTCAGTCGAAAAATAATTCAAAATGCGTTGAGTGAAACCGTCAGTCGCTACGTAAAGTTAATATGTAAAACACAAGAATCAGCAGTAGTTCCATCACAGCAAGATCCCTAAAGCCTACTACCTAATTAATATCACTCGACTGGACCGTCCCAGGACGCACGAGTTCAACCCAGGCGCAGAGCTGGTCTAAGGAGGTGGGTAAGTAGGCCCAAACTTTCTAGGGGTTTTGTTGTTTTATAGTTTTAACTCTTTATCAACCTGAGCTATCGGCCAACACAAAAGTAATTCAGCTTACATAATTTAAATTAAACTACATAATTGATATATAATGACAATAACTTTCTACAAACAGCGCCGTTAATATTATCCATCTCAAAGATTAGGTAATCGGCAGCATTGGAACTTTCTACAGATAATGCGCAATCCCTCCTACGGTTGGAAGCCAGTTTGCAAGCAACCGCGAATGTTACGTACTGAACATTTTATTTTATATTGTATTGTATTTCATATATAATTATATTAAAATCAATACCAAAAAATGAAGAATACATCTTCTGTTTGTTATCACAACTAGCTGAAGCCCGCGACTACGTCCTCATGAATTTAAGCTTTTAAAAATATCGTGGGACATCTTTGATTTTTCGGAATTAAAAGTATCCGTTGTCCGTCGCCAGGATGCAATCTATATATCTGTGTCGAATTTCGTCAAGATCGGTACAATGTTTGAACCGTGAAAAGGTAACAAACAGACAGAGGGACAGAGAGTCACTTTCGCATTTATAATATTATATATAGTATGAAGTATGATAGTATAAATAACGCTGAGACTAAGTAGGCCTTGAATCGTATAATATCTCAAAATAATATATACTTACTGGTTGTAGAATTCCGTCTATATAGGTATCACCCGAGGGCCAGTTATTTTACTGTGTGCAAACATTATTGTTTCGGTTTGAAGGGCACTGAGAACAAGCGTAATCACTGGGCATATAAGACTTAAGAACAGATGTCTTAAGGTGACAGGCTCAGTGTACTGTCGCTGAAATGTTTTGGGTAACGTAGAATTTGTTATGGGTAGACGTTGCACTTTACATCAGGTGAACGTTTTGCCCGTTTCGTCACTTTAGGCAATTAAAAAAAAAATGAAATCACGCTTAAAATGTGGAGGGTATAACGTGCGTTAAATAATTTTAAGATACAGTTGTGTCCAAAATTGCGATGCTCGAAATTCAACGATGTTACCAAAACGATGTTGAGTGGTAAAATTCGATATTTTGACATTAACCATGTCTCACGTCGTGACATCGCTGTCAAAATCTGATGACCAACGACCAAAACCAAACCTGAGAAATTGATAATTACCAATTCCAACTCCTGTGACTCGACTTCGTTACCTTCTCATTATAGCAATCAAGTCTGGTAAATTCTGTTGTCATTAAAGCCAGAAATAGAAAGATATCGATAATTGGAGCTAAATACCTACATAAATATCGACATTGAGATCGATATTTTTTTGAAATCCAGCATTCCTAGTTAAAAACAACCTAATGATTTCTTATATTTACGCGAACACTACACATTTAAATGAAACGAATTTTAAGGATTTTCATAATGATTTCTTATATTTACGCGAACACTACACATTTAAATGAAACTAACGCCCGTGACCATGGGTGCTGTAAAGCACTCGAAACGTCGGGTTATAAATAATAAAATAAAACGCGATAAAATCCGTAAAATTAGTTTCATTTAAGGATTTTATCGCGTTTAATTTTGTTATTTATAACCCAACGTTTCCAGTGCTTCACAGCACCCATTCTACAGTCTGAACAACAATCCATACTAATATATAAATGCGAAAGTAACTCTCTCTGTCCCTCTGTCTGTTTGTTACCTTTTCACGGTTCAACCGCTTAACCGATCATGACGAAATTTGGCACAGAGATAGCTTGCATACTGACAACGGACATAGGATACTTTTTATCTCGGAAAATGAAAAAGTTCCCACTGGATATTTGAAATGCATTTTCCACGCGGATGAAGTCGCGGGTGTCAACTAGTAAAGTTATACATTCGGGAGACCAGATGCAAGCGTCAGGAACTTGAAGCAACGCGCGTGTTCCGCCTCACAAAGAGACGATATGACAACTTGCACGAACAAGACTTGCGCGTGGTAAGAATTGCAAACGTCCAAATGAAATGATGTGGTATCGGCTTAAGAGAATCTACCACCCCATCTCATCCCGTGGGTGTCGTGAAAGTCGACAGAGGGAAAATGAAAACCAGGAGATGGGCAGCAGCATCTTGCTGGAACATCTGAATAAATAAACTGCGGTTGCCAAACCGTCTGCCAAGCGTGGCAACTATGGCAAAATCCCCCCCAAAATGAGAGCTACAAACTTTTGTGGCAATCTATGGGGGAGGCCTATGTTCAGCAGTGGACTATTGATAGGTTGAAACGACGACGACGAAATGAAACATTGTAAAGAATTCCTTTAATAATTATGTGCGAAACCTAAAAATAACAATGCAAGTAGATCGGCATCGCCGCTTCGTTTTTGTTAACCGACATTATAGAGTTCCGCTTAGAAACGGTCGACTCAGAATTTTGTTTATATTTGTTCGTATCTACGTAATAGTTTGCTCAGAACTCCACAACAGATAACATCCACGAACGATTGTTATTATTCATTACTTCTAGAAAGACATTTCTTAATTAGTAATTACTAATCTGTTGTCCTCCTCCCGTGTTATGGCGGCTTAAGAGTATCTGCCACCCTGTCTCATCCTATTGGTGTCGTGAAAGTCGACGGAGGGAAAAAGTAGAAAATGGGTAGCAGAATCTTACATGAACATCTCAATAAATTAATTGCGGTTGTCAACCCGCCCGCCAAGCGTGGCAACTATGGCGAAATCCCCCCAAAACGAGAGCTAGAAACTTTTGTGGCGATCAATGGGGGAGGCCTATGTTCAGTTCATGTTTAGTTGGCGCAGTGGCTATTCGATTGATTTCTGTGCTACCTACGGGTCGCGAGTTCGATTCCCGTACGAAACAAAGTGATGTATTGTGTTTGTTTATGTGCAGTTTACGTCTTAAAGGGAAAAATTCTAGTGAGTATAATCGTTTATTTAGATGAAGATGTTATCTTTCTTTCTTATTCTGAAATTATTAAAATTTGTTGAATGTTTAATTTTTATTATTCATTATATAAATGTGTATATGGCGATTTCGTACATTCACGTTATTTTGTTTAACTGTAAAATGATGTCTGTAGTACATTTTCTATATTATTTTCCGCTAAAACTTTGTAATAACATTTGATACACGTTATATTTATATATTATATTTACACGGCTTTATATATTATATAGAGCCGTGGTAGCTCAGGGGCTAGGCGCTCGCTTTAAATTTCATAGTACGCGAGTGACCTGGGTTCGATTCCCGGTGCCGGCACCGCTAAAATTGTTAATTGCAATTTTAAGTGCTGATTTACCACGTGCTCGGCGGTGAAGGAAAACATCGTGAGGAAACCTGCATGTCTCAGAAATAAAAAAATATTTCGAAGACATGTGAAGTCCGCCAACCCGCATTGGAGCAGCGTGGCGGATTCTTCCTAGCTCCAAAAACCCTCTCAGAAATGAGAGGAGGCCTGTGCTCAGCAGTGGGACATTTATAGGCTGAAACTTTACTTTACTTTTTTACACGTTATATAATCACGCTCACTCACATTTGTTCATTTCCTAATTATAATATGATGTGATGTTCTCCTAGCCGATTTCGACCATGGCGACAACTTCCGAATACTGTCCGAGAGCCATCAACTGCGCAGGAGATATTATAGTGCCACGAGTGTACGCGCAAACACAGAGGCACTCACTCGTCGCAACCTACCCGTGCCCGATGTAACGCTGATGCGATAAGATCGGAGGTAGGCTAAGATGCAGTGTCAGAAACACGGGGACAATCATAACACAACCAATTTGTGTTTTAGCACACAGTGTTGGCTCAGGCTGGGATTCGAACCCAGGACCCGGCCACGCGGTCGTCACTAACAAATACTAACAACAAAGACATGCCCAAAGTTAACTCACCTATTTCTTTTCTTGTGTAGTGCCTCTCCTCATTGTGAGAATTAGTCATGCCGAACGCTTGCCCCATCTTGCTCAACGTCACTGATATCACAGAATAATAAAAAAAAACAACAAAAACAATAACAGCTGTTCACACACAGCCTACCTGTTGGAAAACTGTACGCATGCGCGGTTTCATATCACGTAACAACGTGCACGCCCCTCGGCGTCTCAAGTGGTACTGAGGTGCCGATTGAACTGAACGGAGCGCGCGAGTGAACAGCGGACCGGTGACCGATAAGGACCCGAAATGACCTACATAGCTCTAAGAGCGAGCACTGTTTACATTGTGGCGATAAATTCGCCGATGATACGAACGCTCACCAATCTTCCAGACGGACGGCCACTTCTTATCTCATAGTTCATTAAATCGACTGCGCCGATATCGCGTAATTCGATACTAAGTACGTGACGCAAAGTGTAACTGAGAACAAAGAAAGTCACGTACTAAGTGGGAGTTCTTTTACCTACTTTTATCATCTGAAAACGTTTGATATTTGATTGCATAAGATGGCAAAAAATTCTGACGAAAACGCTTATTGTTATTATTTTGCAAATAAAAAATAAATATGGGTGTTTTGTACGGCAAACGAATTTAATTATCAGATCATCATCACCATTTCACAGCTAACTAGTCCACAACGTAACATAGCCCTCCCCCATAGATTACCACAAAAGTTTATAACCCTCATTTTGGGGGGATTTTGCCCTTGCTGCCGGGTTTATCTTGAATTGACCACCGCAGCTTATTTATTCAGATGTTACAGGACAATGCTGCTGTCCATTATCTGGGGGAGGCCTAGATTCAGCAGTCGATTGATGTGGGCTGAAATGATGATAATAATGATGAAGCTTACAGAAATCAGACTTACGATTGGATTTTGACTCTATTTTATCCGAATGTAATTTTTCTTTTAATATATAAAATATAGATTTCTATTTGCCGCACTCAGCGTAATTCAATAGTTATACAAACAACTTCTCAGTATTTATTTGCCATATTAAACTTAAACTAAGTATTTGGTTAATTAAACATTCAGCATCACTGATTGCAGCAGTAACAACGTCATCTACATAATATGTGAATTATAATAACGGAAAGAATCCAAAAATATTTCTTTTATTCTAACTGTACGTGTATCATTACATAATAATATATGTAAAAACCTTTCAAATTTCATTTCATTTCAACTAATTCCCAGTGACAAGTAACATATATCTTAAAGTAGATACAATCTTAAAGCAGCAAGACTTCAAAATTTCGATCGCCAGTAAAATTGTAATTAACTTTTAATAAAAATGTGCTAAACTGATTGAACAAAACGAAAAGTACAATTTTTGTCTCTAATTCTCCAATCACTGTACTACTTTCATTGAGCACTTGGTGCATAATAAACATTCAATATTAAACATCAACACTCAAAATGTACACAGAAATTACAAATATCAATAAAAAAACTACCGCCACTTGGCGGCGAACGAGTTGGCGCCAAAGTCCATCGTGTGATTTTTTTGTTTTGGTTGTATAAATTGACGAAACGAGCAAAACGTTCACCTGATGGTAAGTGCAACGTCTGCCCATAACAAATGCTGTGTTAACCAGAACATTTCTGTCACCCTACAAATGCGCCCGTTGCCCTGGGACATCTTCTTAAGTCTCATATGCCCAGCGATTACGCTAGCTCTCAGTGCCCTTCAAACCGAAACACAGTAATATTTGCACACTACGGCTTCACGGCCAGAATAACTGGCCCTGCAGTACCTCCCTAGACGGATTCATGCACAGGAATCCTACCATCAGTAAAACATCAAAATCTAAATATCTTTTTACTTTTAAAGGGAGAGCAAAAGGAATGCTGTCTTCATTACAAATGTATTCAAATTAGGAATTTGATTAAGTAGAATGTTATCTAAAGTAAATATTTGCAAGCTTCATGCGAGAAAGTATCCAAACGGTCCGCATCTCGAATTCTGAGGATAAATTACATTGAATTATGAATAAAGTAAATTTTACTTCGAGTTTAAGACGTAGTTTAATTCCTTACTCGCCTTTTACGAGATCCATTGGATGAGATGCGAGTGGTAGTATTCTATTAAAATACCGCCACCACACGGCACGATCTAATGGATCTCGTAAAAGGCGAGTAAGGAATTAAACTGCACTGTGCACCCAACAGCGCATGGTGGCGATGGGCTCACCACCTATCACACCAAGTGCATTACATTGTTTTGGTGTAGCGTGGATTGTGGCAGTCATCTGCTTTTGCCCCTTATGGGATACAGTCGTGATCTTATGCATGTACGAGGGGTGATCCAAAAGTAATGATAATCAGTTATTTCTAGTGCACACAAAAATACAAAAAAATTTCAGTCACTTACTCAGTTAACCACTAGTTCAGGGAAAAAAAATCATATAAATAGGCCACGATTCCCGGGAGCTACATTCATTTGAATACGGACTGTCAAGGAGTGAACATCAAAATGGAAAAACACGAAATCAGAGCTGTCATTAAATACCTCTGCTTGAAAAAAATGTCTACCAAAGACATACACAGCGACTTGGTGGAAACATTAGGGGACTCTTCTCCTCCATATTCCACAGTTGCACGCTGGGCTAAGGAGTTTAAGTTGGGAAGAACATCGACGGAAGACGAACACCGCGAAGGACGCCCATCGACGTCCCTCACTGAAGAAAATGTGAAAAAAGTTGAAGAAGTTGTATTGGAAGATCGAAGAGTGACTATCAGGCATGTAGCTGAGGTCACAGGGATCTCATATGGCAGCATTCAAAGAATCCTTGCGAACGAATTGCATATGAGAAAGGTCTCCGCGCGTTGGGTACCGAAAATGTTAAACGACGAGCAAAAGAAGAAACGAGTCGACATGTCAAGAGCAAATCTCGAAAAGTTCCAGGCAGACAAGGATAATTTTTTGTCACGTTTTGTGACCATGGACGAGACCTGGATCCACCATTTTGATCCTGAAACAAAACAACAATCGATGACATGGAAACGATCCGATGAACCGACGCCGAAGAAATTCAAAGTGTCAAGCTCAGCAGGGAAGGTTATGGCGTCTGTTTTTTGGGACGCTGAAGGAATAATCATGGTGGACTACTTGGAAAAGGGGGCCACTATTACAGGCTCCTACTATGCAGAACAAATAAGAAGATTGCGGGAGGCTATTAAGGAGAAAAGGCGAGGCAAACTGCGGGCTGGAGTGCTGTTCCATCAAGACAACGCACCGGTTCACAAAGCTGCAATTGCCATGGCTGCCATTCAGGAAGCGGGCTTTGAGCTGGTGGAACACCCCCCCTATTCACCAGATCTAGCCCCCAGCGACTTCTATCTCTTTCCACGACTCAAGGAACACCTCCGAGGCAAGAAATTTGACGATGATAGCGACGTGATGGCCGCGGTTGAGGACTTTTTTGAGAGTCAAGATAAAGATTTTTTTTCTAAGGGAATTTTAGGATTAGAAAAGAGATGGACTAAATGTATAGACTTGCTAGGAGACTATGTTGAGAAATAAATTTATTTATTTATTTTATTCATTGTGTTTATTATTGATTATCATTACTTTTGGATCACCCCTCGTATGTATGTATGTTTAAGACGTAAATTTTCGGACGGTACTAAAAAGTTTCCACTTTACAATTTATCCCTCTCGTTTTTATGTTTTTATCTTAATTATGAAGCTCAGTTCTTTATTAATAGAAACGTGCTTTTTGTTAATCCTAGTTGTTAAAACGAATGATCCTTGGCCATTGTTTTTGACATGTATGACAATACTAGTTTACGTCATTAGTCATGTTTTTTTATCAAAATCTACACCGGTTCGAAAAATACGACCTTCTCGGACAAGAACCGGTAAAAACTCATGTTATAGTCATCATCATCATCTTCATACAAACATAGGCCTCCACCATAGAAAGCCACTAAAGATTGTAGCTCTCATATTGGAGGGATTTTGCCATAGCTGCCACGCTTTGCAGGCGGGTTGGCAACCGCAGTTTATTTATTCAGATGTTCCAGGAAGACGCTGCTGCCCATCTCGTGGTTTTAATTTTCCTCTTTCGACTTTTACGATACTCACGGGATAGAATGGGGTGGTAGATTATCTAAGGCCGCTACCACACGGCGGCAAAGATTAAATACTATAAATGATGATACCTGTTCTTGAGAACACCAAGGGGATACCAAATTCATTTTACAGACAGACATTTTTATGCAAATGCAGTGTCTTTTCTGTTTTAATGCAAAAAAATAAAAAATTATAGGTCGTAGTTTTGCTTAATTTTTACATAAACTGGAAAACCAATAGTGGGAAACGTGATGTCTTTATAATAATCGACATTGTTTTTTTTTTAATTCGCGACTTGAATTCACAGTAAACAATTATTGAGAACTCCAACCGCAACCATTCCTTAGAGGAGCGAGTGAACTCTTTCTAGTTCACAGTTCGTCACGGTGCGAGGTCGACGTCACTTGCTGGACTTATTTCGGTGCCGTTAAATCATTTTTTTTTTGTGCTTTATTCACAAATTGTGTCGTGTACGATGGTGGAGACGGCAGTGTGTATAATACTATCACGTTTATATTCACGCGTTTTAATCCTAGATATCGTTTTATTAAGTTTCAGCCTATTATCGTCCCGATGCTAGACACATGCTTACTATACTTTAGTTTTTTTAGAGTTTTAGAGTAGGGATAACTCACGCTATGCGTGTTCACAGCTTTCAGATACCAAATAAATATTGTGCTCGTCAACGTACAACGTCTGCTCATAACAAACACTGTGTCACTTAAAATGTTTCTGTGTCATACTGCGCCTGAGACATCAGCTCTCAAGTCTCGTATGCCCAGTGATTACACTAGCTCTCAGTGCCCTTCAAACCGAAACACAGTAATGTTTGCACACTAATGCTTTGTGGCAGAATAACTGGCCCTGTGGTGGTACCTACCTAGACGGATTTCTGCATTCTGAAGGAATCCTACCACCTTGATTCTTAGATATGGTTCTGTTAAGTAACAGCCTATAAATGTCCCACTGCTGAGCACAAGCCTTCTCTAATTTCTAAGAGAGTTTCATAACCAGGAAGAGTCCAGCACACTGCTCCAAATCGGGTTGGCGGACTTTACATGTCTTTAAAATAATTTTATTGCTCAGACATGCAGAGCAGACATTCCTTACGATGTATTCCTTCACCGCTGGGCATGTAGTTAATAAGTAGTTAAAGTTGCCGTCGCTTCAGCCTGTCACAAGTCCACTGCTGAACTATCCCATAGATATTCACAAAAGTTTGTAGCTCTTTCTTTGGAGGGATTTTGCCATAGTTGCCACGCTTGACAGGCGGGTTGGCAACCGCAGCTTATTTATTCAGATGTTCCAGGAAATGCTGCTGCCCATCTTATGATTTTATTTCCCTCTGTCGACTTTTACGACACCAACGGGATGAGATGGGGAGGTAGATTCTCTTAGGCCGCCACAACAAAAAAGTTTAAAAGTTGTTTATTTTCTTATTTTTTTATTATACATACTTTCATAAGCTATTACGTGAGCTGCCACAGTTGGCGATAAATAGATTTTCTAATAAATTTACTTAGCATCGTAAGACAAAAGCATTCATTCACGTCGTGTGCCGTTTAATTAAAAAGGTAAATGCTGTTTCGCCTTCTAATTAAGGCTTTAATCGGACTGAGCGTCTTATTTTTTAATTTTACCTCGATGCTTTTCTTACGTCCGTCGCTCCCCAAGTTGTAATAAACAAGTCAAAGTCAAAATTACTTTGTTCAACTTACTCCTATGCAATCCGTCTGGGTAGATACCACTGGAGTGCCAGTTATTCGATCAGACACATTACTGTTTCGGTCTGAAGGACACTGAGTGCTACTGCAATTAATGGGGGTATGAGACTTAAGAACTGATGCATAAATATTCTGGTTGAATCAGTGTTTTTACGAGCGGACGTTGCACTTGCCATCAGGTGAACGTTTTGGTCGACGCGTCACTTTATCCAATAAAATAGAAATCTGTGCGGCATTATAATTGTTATGGGTTTGTATTGTTACTGATGGTAGGAGTCCTTTGCTGGAATCCGTCTATGTAGGTACCATCCCAGGGCCAGTTATTCTGCCGTGATACAGTAGTGTTCAAACATTACTGTGTTTCGGTTTGAAGGGCTCTGTGAGCTAGCGTAATCACTGGGCACATGAGACTTAAGAACTTATGTCTCAGGGTGATGGGCACAGTGTGTTGTCACACAGAAATTTTCTGGGTGATACAGCATTTGTTATGGGCGGACGTTGCACTTACCATCAGGTGAACTTTTTGCACGTTTCATCACTTTATCAGATAATAAAAAAAGACGTTGCACTTACGAGTATCATCAGGTCATCGGTATGCTCGTCCTGTCACGTTCTCCCACTAAAAAAATCACATTCACATCATCCAATGTTATTTATTATGTAGGTTATTGCCTAGCTGGCAGAATATCATCAGTTGTCAACATCCTCATCATTAAGGAAAATAAAATGGCATACAAATAATATTGAAATGTATATTTAACAGTTTATGTTAACTAAGGTATATCACGTTCATTGCGTATGTTTCCTGGTGTACGCAAGAAATATAATATTCTATTTTTTAATGTAAATAAGCTTCAGCCAACGATTTTATAAATTGACTAGCTCTGTCGCGTGTTTGCACCCGCGTAAAAAGCCGACCCCGATCGATGGTATACCACATACTTCCCTATTTGAATCGGATTATGGGGTTTTAATGTTTTTGCGCGGAGCCCTAATTATATTTTTTTTAATTATAGCAGCCTTATAATATAAGCTATCTGTGAGTAAAAGTCCCGGTTAAAATCGGTTCCAGCCGTTTCGGAGATTAGCCGGAACAAACGGACAGACAGACAAAAACTGAAGACCCCGAACAACCCTCTGCTGGCCGCACAAATATTTGTCCCATGCAGCGCACAAGCGCAGAAGCCAATCGCTTAGCCACTACGCCAAACGGGCCGACAGACATTGTTTCCTATCTAATTGCATTTCACATCACATTCAAAAATAATTGTTATGAAATCGAATTAATAGAGGCCAGATATTAGATATTAGCCGTGTGATAGCGGCTTAAGAGAATCTACCATCCCATCCCATCCCGTGGGTGTCGTAAAAGTCGACAGAGGGAAATTAAAGACGAGGAGAAAACCAGGAGAAGGGCAGCAGCATCTTCCTGGAACATCTGAATAAGTAGACTGCGGTTACCAACTCTCCTGCTAAGCGTGGCAACTATGGCAAAATCCCTCCAATATGAGAGCTACAAACTTTTGTGGCTATCTAAAGGGGAGGCCTATGTTCATCAGTGGACTTGTGATAGGCTGAAACGACGACGACGACGAGATATTCTAGCATAATCTTCAGGGCTGACGACGCAGGTAGGTGCCCCTTTTGATACCGATTCGCCATTGAAAATGTCTATGGGCCTCGGTGCGGTCTTACTATCAGGTGGATGGTGTCTATCAACCTTTTTCAGCCAAAGACATTGTTTCCTATCTCAATGCATTTCACATCACATATAAAAATCATTGTCCTGAAAACGAATTACCATACATACATACATACATAAGATCACGACTGTATCCCATAAGGGGTAGCCAGAGACTGGGCACTCACTGCAAAAACAGATGACTGCCACAATCCACGTTTCACCAAAACAATATAATGCACTTGGTGTGATAGGTGGTGAGCCCATCGCCACCATGCGCTGTTGGGTGCACAGTGCAAGTTTAATTCCTTACTCGCCTTTTACGAGATCCATTGGATGAGATGGAGTGGCAGTATTCTTTTAACGAGCCGCCACCACACGGCTCGAATTCACCAGTGAATTATTAGAGGTATTCTAGCATAATCGTCAGGGCTGACGACGCATGTAGGTGCCCTTTATGTTACAGATTCTCTATTGAGGAAGCCTATGCGCCTCGATGCGGTCTTACCATCGGGTGGATGGTGTCTGTCAATCTTTTTCAAGCAAAGTTTGAGCTTGACCTTTCGGTTACTGCTAGAAGTTCTCTGCAGAAGATTACAAATATATAACGCCTAAGCGATACGCTCGGGGATAAGATGCAGTGTCATAACCATTGTTTGAAATCAAATGAAATGAAGATTAATGAAGATTCTTCTCTACGGCTATTAATTCTTACTGTTGTTATTTTACAAAAATGTATAGCTTTCGGTATTCGTAAATATGTATATTTTTCCTTATAACGTTATTTGTGAGAATTTGTAAATGGTTATTATTCTATGGTTATAAAATGTAAACAAATGTTTTTTTTTATTAACTGTAAGTGTTAATACGCTAAAAAATAAGTTTTTAAAAATATTTTTCAACGTAAGAAGTATACATTTCTATTGTGTGATCTCATTTATTTACAATCTTTGTCGACCGCGTGGCGTAGTGGTTAGCGTAACTGACTTCTGCGCCACCGGTCCTGGGTTCGATTCCCAGCCGGAGGCAACATTTGTGCAAAAACACAAATTGTTGCTTTTCGGGTCTGGTTGTGTTGTGCATGTGAAATGTATGTTTGTAAAACGCACCCACGATACAGGAGAAAATCCTACTGTGGGGCTTCGTTAAAAAAAAAAAAAATCTACCACCACCGGTTCGTAACGGGGTTTCCTGTTATTTATAATCGCATGAGAAATCTATGTAAATGAAACCCATCCACGATACCTGTATCGTGTATCGTAAAAAAAGCTACTCCGCACGGAAATTAATACCTTTTTATTGTTGAATCGCTTTTTTTTTAATAAAGTAAAGAAACGAGCAAACCGTTCACCTGATGGTAAGTGCAACGCCCGCCCACAACAAATGCTGTGTCACCCAGAACAACGAGTGGCACCACACTGCGCCCGTCACCTTGAGACACCAGTTCTTAAGTCTCATATGCCCTGTGATTGCACTAGCTCTCAGTGCCCTTCAGACCGAAACACAGTAATGTTTGCACACTACTGCATCACGTCAGAGTAACTGGCGCTGGGGTGGTACCTACCTAGAAGGAGTCCTGCATAGGAATCCTACCACGATATCCATTTATTAATAAATAAATAAATAGGAATGCTGATTATTTATACGTATGTATTGATAAGGTAATGTGCTACAGACATGGCTGGTCGCACGTTAGCAGAGAGTCGTTTGAATTGTCCAAGTGATAAGAGTAATGAGCCCTCCTGATTTATAAACGGAAGATTTTTAATCAACAATACTGTTAAGTGTGTATGTATACTTATATAAATATGTATGTAGATATATGTATATACATAGAAAAGTGTATGTATCTGTATATATATATAAACTATTATCTGCTTAGACTTATGGTTGACTGGGAGAGAATGCCTTTAGCCATTAAGTCTGCCATATGTACCACTAGAGCATAAAAGTGTTAATAAATAAATCAACTACACATTAACAACTATGTATTTTTAGAAAAGTTTGACTTCAAAATTTCTTACAATATGTATCTTAATTTGTTTCTTTCGTTGAAATCCTTAGAAATTTATTTTAAATACGTATAAATTTACGAGAGTATAGTAAATATGGCGAATCAATCATTAGATTCATTATAATTGCCCTTTCCATTTGAACGCTGTGCCGCCCAATTAATTGAATAAATACATACTGCGATTAGCGCGTTCAACCATACAAACTCTCCAGCTTCATTATAGAAGTAAGATAAACATAGAGTCACGCCTCTTTCCAATAGGGGTAGGCAGAGACCACATCTTTCCACGTGCTACGATCCTGATACACATCTTTAGCTTCCCCCACTTTCATTAGCGTTTTCATACACGTTGAGTCAAAAGCTGTTACTTTGTTGTTACAAAGAGACACTTCAATTCTATTTATTTGTATAATTATATCTCACAGATTACGACTGCTATAACATTGGCAAGCAGGCGTAATCTAAGATATCAGTATGGTTAAGTTCCAGGAAGTGAAATACACGCGTCCCCCGTCGAGTCGTGTCAACGCCGAGTCGCCGACCGACACGTATGCGTGTCGCGCACTCAAAACATTGAACTTGTCTTACCACTGTTCGTACAACTGTTACTGGTTGCGTATCTTTGTAGAATCTTGTCTATAAATACAAATGTTGAATATAAATACACCAGCTATATCTATAAATACAAATCTTGTATATAAGTACACTAGCTATAGGCCGTGATCAATAACAAACTTACCACAAAATAGATAAATAGGTATCACATTAGATAAATAGTTAGACAGATACACTTTAGTTACCATTAATAACTATAACAATTAAAACAAAATTAAAGAGCACTATCTTTCCATACTACCACAATAATTAATTATTGTAAGAATGTTTTTGTATATGTGGGCATATTTACGTGTGGATATATATGTAAGTATATGTACATGAATATATATATATTTATATACAGTTTTTTTATTATTATTAATATGTATGTTATGTATATGTATGTATGAATGTTCGTGTCATGTCAAGTAATTTTGCTAAGTGCACACTAAGTCTTCATCTCTTTTATACTGTCCAGTGTCAGGCCAGAAGAAATTTCTAAATGAAATAAGCTTTGCCTTTGTACTAAATTTATTCATACTTTTTCTTTGTAATCATTGTTTATGTGTACATAAATTATTAAATAAATAAAATAAATAACCATACTAAATTAAACCTTTATAAAAAAAACTGTAATTCATAATTTTTCTCAACGGCAATAACCTGTAATCAATAAACATTTTTTTTTCTATTGGATAAAGTGACGGAACGAGCAAAACGTTCACCTGGTGGTAAGTGCAACGTCTGCCCAAAACAAACGCTGTGTCACCCAGAACATTTCTGTGTCAGTGTCGTGTCAACACTGCGCCTGACACCCTGGGTTCTGTCTCATATGTCCAGTGATTACGCTAGCTCTCAGTGCCCTTTGAACCGAAACACAGTTATGTTTGCACACTACTGCTGCACGGCAGAATAATTGGCCAACGGGTGGTACCTACCTAGATCGTGCATAGGTCGATATAGGATCGATGCATAGGAATCCTACCACCAGTAAAACTACTCGTATTTAATAAACTGCCAAATAATATTAAAATAGTGGTGGCCAGCTTAATTTATAAAATTTGAATATGTAATATTTTTTCGTGTATTATATTGAGTTACCAGAGGTGTTTACAGAGTATATTGGAATGTTAGTCATTTGATGAAAAGTAATTTAGATATTCCTCCTTTTAATTTTTTATTACAACTATTTCTTATCAAAAGAGGTTCTTATAACAGCCGATTCATAAAGTAAAATTGTAAAAATCTCACAAAATAACGCAGTTCTGCGACATTAACAAGGGTCCGCAAATGTTTTTGCCCTTTCTTTGAGTCTAATGATCAACGCAAGAATGACTAGCATCAAAATGGCGACGACGTGGTTCGCCACCTGTCACGTCTTGTTTCCTGTGCGAAAGGTTCTTTTATTATTTTTTTTTTTAATCAAAGCGACGAAACAAGCAAAACGTTCACCTGATGGTAAGTGCAACATTTACCCGTAACAAATGCTGTGTCAGCCAGAATATTTCTGTGTGACACCACACTGCGCCCGTCACCCTGAGACATCAGTTCCTAAGTCTCAAATGCCCTGTGATTGCACTAGCTCACAGTGCCCTTCAAACCGAAACACAGTATTGTTCGCACACTACTGTTTCACGGCAGAATAACTGGCCCTGTGGTGGTACCTACCTAGACGGATTACTGCATAGAAATCCTACCACCAGTAAACTCTGCGTACCCCAATGGGAAAGAGGCGTGACTATACAGTCATGTATGATCAAATGGTGAATAAAGTTTACCGGGGCCCCAGCACTTCCCAGATCAGGCCATTATATCTGGCGGTTTGTTACCCTTTTACGACACAACATCGCCAAGGTACAAATTGATTCCGGAACTATTGATGCCGTTTGGGTAAGCAGAGATCACTTGTTACGATCCTGACACAAGTCTTTCGCTTCTTCGGCTTTCAGGAACGTTTTCATTCGAGCTCGTCGGTTGCGGGTACTTTTCACGTGACCTTTGTGTAACCAGGGAATCGGTTTTTCTTTTGTCATGTTATAGTTTAACTCATGTTTAGTTGAGAGCGTTAAGTATGTTCAACATGGGGGCAGACGTTGCCCCTATAAAGCGTATATGTATGCAACTGTATTCTTTAAGGTCCTTAGGCAGTTGAGAAAATTCGAGAAGAGACGAATCAACATTGAAAATTGCAATGAAATACAAAACGAAAATGAGTTGCGTTCAAGTAACTTGGTTCGCTGTGTGGTGGCGGCTTAAGAAGATACTCTTAAGCCGCCACCACACCACCTCATCTCTACCCGTGGGTGTCGTAAAAGTCGACAGAGGGGCAAATGTGAGCTACAAACTTTTGTGGCAATCTGTGGTGGAGGTCTATGTTCAGCAGTGGATTAGTGAGAGGCTGAAATGATGACGGATTTGGTAGTGCCACGTACAAAACAGCACAGCGCACAGCATTCACTTAATTCACTTCATAGACATGAAAGATTCTTTACATCCATATCATAAAAGACGAGAAGTTCACATGATCACTTAGGAAGATCAAAAAATAATACAAATACGTTACATGCTTCGCTTTAGCGGATAATCAAAGTTTCCTTTTTTTATTATATACTGAAGTAGTCTTAATAATAATTATATACTGAAATAATCTTAATATAATAGTAGTGTAGTAGTGTAGTAGTAGCACTGCACTTTTTTTTATTTTGTTAATAAATGTAATTTTTATGCAATCGCAAATAACAAGTAATAACATGTTTTCATGATAAAACGAATGTTGTACACGCCTATAATTGGCATTCATATAAGAATATATTTATATTAAGCCGTGTGGTGGCGGCTCGATAAAAGAATACTACCACTCCATCTCATCCAATGGATCTCGTAGAAGGCGAGTAAGGAATAAAACTGCACTGTGCACCCAACAGCGCATGATGGCGATGGGCTCACCACCTATCACACCAAGTGCATTATATTGTTTTGGTGAAACGTGGATTGTGGCAGTCATCTGTTTTTGCAGTGAGTGCCCAGTCTCTGACTACCCTTTGGGATACATTCGTGATCTTATGTATGTATGTATGATTGTATCTTTAAAACAATGTTTTGTGCGTAATGCCGTTGGTGTGTCATAATAAATAAATAAAAAATATTATAAATTATTACCAAGATATGCTTATTATAATTACTTTTATATTACTTTTAGTAAAGCATTGCGTATAAAATAAATAGTTTATACTGTAGAAGATTTATATTATTTATTTAATGACTATTTATTTGTTTCAGTCTGGTCTGAAACATCTAAGCTGTCGTGAATGGTTTTTTACATGTTATTTTAATAAGACGCCATAAGATATACATCGCCGGATTTAGATTTAAAAACTTTGTAACTATGCCAGACAATAAAATGTATTTAAATATTAAACCATTTAAAAAAAAAACATACAAATGAAGTCAATAATTTGGAACCAAAATTATAAAGTAAGGACAATGACCTTAACAATAACTTATACAACATTAAACCCTGTAGAAACTTTCCGTGCGCCTGAACGTTTCTTAACAGCGAGATACACGTTTCACTAATCTTTGCTATTAATTTTACCACAGGCGCTCAATGCCGTTTGTGCGCCGCACTACTATAACAAAATCGTAATTCAAATAAGTTATTTTTACCACAATCGTCACAAAACTGATTCCTATCTATCGGTTTTAGGTTTTTAAATCTGTATTACCGCTATCTATTGGCTACTTCTTTAAATTTATCGAAATATCGGTGACGCGTAGATAACACAAGTAACATAAAGTTTAGAATTAGCAGTGAGACATGCTGAGCCATCATTTATTTATACGAATAATATACTATTTAAATGTAATATAAGATAAAAAAATTAGCGGACAAAAACATTTTAATGATGATGATTAATCATGCAACTGACGTTGTGATCATAAAGAGTCTGTAAGTAAATTTTCCAACTGTGGCAACTATGGCAAAATCCCTCCTATATGAGAGCTACAAACTTTTGTGGCTATCTATGGGGGAGGTCTATGGACTTGTGACAGGCTGAAACGACGACGACGACGACGATACAAATAAATTAAATTGAGGTATCTATTTGTAATAACAAAATACAAGCTTATTACTCAATACTTATTAAAGTATATACTATATTAATAATAAAAATTAAAACCCCCAAAATCCGATTCAAATTGGGAAGTATTTTACGCGGGTCAAACCGCGGGGCACAACTAGGCTTCTATATAAATAAAATGGTAGAGGCCTACCGTTGTGCGCGCATCACGAGTAAAGTAATGGATGGATTTTGATATTTTTTTTTGACACTTGGGCCTTCTCTAAAAAAATATCACGGTATTTTGATCAATGCTAATATTATAAATGCGAAAGTAACTCTCTCAGTACCGCTGTCTGTTTCTTACCTTTTAACAGCTCAGACATTGAACCGAACCTAAAGAAATTCGGCACAGAGACAGCTTGCATCATGGAGACGGACATAGGAATTTTTTTTACGAAAATAAAATAGTTCGCACGGGATATTAAAAAACCTATATCCATGCGGACGAAGTCATTGCACAATAAAGCAAGTCACTGCGCTCGATTGTCCCAATTAGCAGGAACGATCTATAAATTGTAGAGTTTTAAATGCATTTTTATGTTAGTGTCGGATATGTAAACGGCGATTTTTTACAGTGTTTTCTACTGTTGGGAGGCTGCAGTTGGTTCGGTTAAGATAAGTGCTCGTCCCCCCAACCCCACTCCCCCTCCACCCTTGCGGTTTGTTGGCTTTTCAAGCTCCCCGTGCATCGCTACACCCGTAGCGCACCGTTACCAGCTATACAACTCTCCACTTCTATAATTTAATAGCGTAGTTAGAATGACGAACACAACGAAACCAGCTCGCCATATTTTTTCGGCTCGAAAAAGTTTTCATATTTCGGCCCGTACAAAAATTGGTACGATTTGTTTTTTATTTTTGTTCTTTGTCTAAAAATAGATCTCGATTGTTAATGTTTTGTAGAAAATTATCAGCCATAAATGTCCCACTGCTGAGGTAAAGCCTCCTCTAATTTCCTTGAGAGGGAGCTGGGAAATATCCTCGATATATTCCTCAGACACGTGGTAAATCAGCAATTAAAATTACTGGACAATTTTTTTAGATACCAACACCGGGGATTGAACTCAGGTTACTCGCGTACTCTGAAATTTAAGGCGAGCGCCAGGCTCCCGAGCTACCACGGCTCGAAGGAACTTATCAAATCAATTTTATTTCCGTTGTTTACTATAATGGAATTCTGAGGAACGCCTGATTTTTTTAATTTTTTTGATAAAGTGACGAAACGAGCCAAACGTTTACCCGATGGTAAGTGCAACGTCTGCCCATAACAGATGCTGTGTCACCCAGAACATTTCTGTGTGACACCACACTGCGCCCGTCACTCTGAGACATGAGTTCTTAAGTCTCATATGCCCAGTGATTACGCTAGCTCTCAGTGCCCTTCAAACCTAAACACAGTAATGTTTCCACACAACTGCTTCACGGCAGAATAACTGACACTGGGGATGTACCTACCTAGACGGATTCCTGCATAGAAATCCTACCACAAGTAATATACACCTATAATGGAATCCCCGAGTAACGCCTGATCGATTCACTAAATTAAATCACTTTTTGGATGTATAGTAATGGTAAAGACAGACCACACATATTCAGACACAAAAAGCTATACTGAAGTTTAGCTTTACTCAGCACTTTCGACCTAGAGAGAAGACCTAACTTACAGAGTTAAGTTGTTCGCTAAAATATAAAATTTTCACAGCTAAACAGAAATGTGTGTAATTAATCGCATTAAAGAAACGAGCTCAGCCTGTCTGTATGCGTAAAGTCAACCCATACAAAGTGCTCCAAACAATTTCTGTAACTTCAGAAGTATTTAAAACATTACAAAGGAACACATGTTAATAGCGTCTCTATGGATGAGCTATGAAAATTTCATGTAAAAAGTATTTTTGACATACAATCCTATCGGACGAACGATACGGAAAATTTTGGATAAACTCTTCTTTTTTATTTATGTAAATCTATGTACGTATATTATTTCTCAAACTTGTTTATTGGCGGTATGAAATATCTCCCTTAACATAAGTTCTAAGTCTCATATACCCAGTGATTACGCTAGCTCACAGTGGCCTTCAAACCGAAACACAGTAATGTTTGCACACTACTGCTTCACGGCAGGATAACTAACTGGCCCTGGGGTGGTACCTACCTAGACGAATTCAACTTATAGATGGTAATATTCGACGAGAAGACACGCCCTTCAGTAACACTATTTCTACTGAAGAAAGGCTCACTGTATCAAAATTAATGTTTGATGCGCCATTTTGAAGATATTTTTCCTTCTAATGACCAAAAATAAGTTAATGCCTTAAATTAAAAAAATAAAATAAATTTATTATTAATTAATTTCATTGTAGAAAGCGCCATATGTTGACAATCTGTTCAACTAACATGCACGACAGCCGACAGTTGGAGTTGCTTACATTCTTTATAGAAGGTAGATGGCGCCATCTGTTCATAATCAAGATACTGTGCGAAATATTCGCACGGGTTAGCTGTAGTCACTTATTTCTAAACAATAGCTCCATGTGTGCGTCACCAGATAAACTAGCTTCAATTTAAACTTTAAGTTTCGAACAGTTTTCTAAAAGTATTAATAATATATGTGAAACATGTTTCATTTCAATTCATTTAGATTGATGGATTTGGTTTGATGGTGCCGATAACAGCTATAAAACTCGAAAATTAGGTCCTAAATCTGCCAGTAGATGGCATTATGGTAGTAATAGTTTTTAGAGTACCTACGTCATTAATGTCTTCTCAAACTTTGTGGTTCTTTGAGGAGAAACTTATTTGTGCGCGATGAGAGTTATAAAAATAGAAATGAGATAATAAAAATGTGAGAATAATAAAAAACCAAGGAATCGATTTCATTTTGAAGTGCTGAAATAAATTAAAGATGTCAGCCGACTTGGCATTTGATTTGACCGCGTATAAATTTCTAATGAGAAAAAGCGGAACTCCCCTCGTAATCCGCATTAGTAAACATGACCCGAACGAGTCTAGACGCTGAAAAAAGAGTCACCTGCTTAATCAGGCAGTGCAGACAATGGGCAAGCAATAGAGCGGAAGCTTTTACCTTTATCTAAAGGTATTTACCTTTAAATTTTAATGATTTCTTATATTTACCCGATTATATTTAAATTTAACTATTATCCGGTCCGGTCACGGGAAGCAGTAAATCTGTAATGCGTTGAAACATTACTGTGTTTCGGTTTGAAGGGCACTGTGAGCTAGCGTAATCACTGGGCATTAGAGACTTAAGAACTGATGTCTCAGGGTGACGGGCGCAGTGTGGTGCCACACAGAAATATTCTAGGTGACACAGCATTTGTTGTGGGCGGACGTTGCAATTAACATCAGGTGAACGTTTTGCTCGTTTTGTCACTCTATATAATAATAAAAAAAAAACGTCGTGTTATGAATGCAAATAGGCAAAATTATAATTTTTTTATCGTTAAAACCGTCTTCAACGAAGCAGCTCAAACGAGTTTCAATCATTATATTATATCAATATTATATCAATTCTGTTTTAATATTCCTCCTAGAACTCATGTTTCATCGTATCTAAATAAGGGCAAACTACTAATCATGGCATCTAGGCTTAAATTGCAGTTCGCTAGCCTGTTATTTGGAATTATTAAAAGCAAAACTCCGGAATATTTATATAAGAAGCTTAAATGGTCTAGTGAATATAACGTTCATAATACTCGTGGTGCGAAGTTTCTATTAGCTGTCCCAGGACACGTTACTGCTGCGTTTCGAGGTAGTTTTCGTTACTTGGCAACAAAGTGTTGGAACGATTTACCGCCACCGCTTCGAGAAATTCGTACAAAGCCTTATTTTACTGTTCGTTACAAGTCTTATCTTCTAGAGAACAATGACACAAAGTGAATTTTTTAATTCGGTGCCACGTATTAAAGTAAACGTGTCAACTATATAATTGCACAGACTAAAAATCTAGTTATTACGCATGATAAATTGAATAGTGACAGAGATACAGAAACTTTTTTTCTTTTTATTTTTTGTTATCTGTTTACACTGCATTTGTGTTTAATATTTAATAACTTTGTTTATATGTAAGTATTTCAGACCTTTTTGTTTTTTTTTGTAATTTGCGCATGCATGTGTATATGTGTGTGCATGTATGTATATGTATATATATATATGTATATGTGTGTATGTATATGTATATATGTATATATGTGTGTGTGTGTGTGTGTATCCGTGTACATGTGCGCATATTTATTTCTTTTAAATTAAACTAAGTCAATTAACAATATGTCCGGAAGCTGCTCGTTAAACCTGAGGCATCGACAGAATAACAGCGCTGTGGCAACTCTGCCATAGCATTATGCTGAGTCGACAGCCTTTTCGTTGCTACAACCCAACGTACGTCTGACAATGTAATACGTCGTATTTTTGTTTACTTATTTTTTGTATGTTGTGTTGTAGTATTGAATAAAAAAAATTTCTTTCTTTCTTTCATTAAAAACGGTTCATACATACATACAGTCACACGTTTCTCCCATATAAGAGGTAGGCAGAGGCCACTCACGTCGTCCACTTTTCGCCCTCGCTGGAAACTAGACGTGACGGGTGGCGAACCACGTCGCCGCCATTTTGGTACTAGTCAAAAAAATCTTACTCCCCATTGCGTTGCCGCGACCAGTGTAGTGACAGCATTGCATATTATGGTGTCATTCTGCACGAATAAAGGCTGTCCGTACAATACCTTAGTCGCCTCTTACGACGCCTCGGTAGGAAAGAGGTAGGTGCTGTTCTACTCTGTCGGACGCCTCTCGGCTTTTAAACAAAGTTATGCGTAATACATAAAGAAAAGAAGAAGAAGAAAGAAGAACGGGTCGTCCCGAGAACCTACTCCGTTTCTCATCTATCAAAAACACATAAAATCCTTAAAATATGCTTTATTAAATGTGAATCATCAATCAACACAGCCGGATTTTTTTTTTTATTGTATTAAGTGACGAAACGAGCAAAACGTTCACCTGATGGTACGAGGGTGGATTGAAAAGTACTCGGCCTAACACAGATCCATTCAATTCTAAAAATCAAATCTACCCACATTATTTAGTTCAGTTCAGACTAGTTCATTGTGTGAAGTTCGAAACGTGTGCGATAATTAGTTGTGATTTTATAAATTTATTAACAAAGTAATCGGTCATACGAGTAATTTCCGCGAATGGAGTAAATCGAGCAGCGTGCCGTCATTAAGTACCTCCATAAGAAGGGGCTATCATCAAAAGCCATCCATGATGACATGGTCAGTACATTAGGCGATTGTGCTCTGTCATATTCATCCGTCAAAAAATGGATAGCCGAATTTAAGCGTGGTAGAGAGAGTGTGAAAGATGAACCCCGCTCTGGAAGGCCTTCGACGTCAACTACTGACGAAAATATTAAAAAAGTACTTGATTTAATAATGGGAGACCGCAGATTAAAAATTAGACAGATAGCCGAGATTATAGGCATCTCTTATGAACGAACTCAAAACATCATTGTCAACGAGTTGGGTTTCCACAAGGTGTCTGCGAGGTGGGTTCCGCGACTGCTTTCAGTTGAACAAAAAAGGACGCGATTGACTATTTCACGCGACTGTTTGGAGTTATTTGAAGCCGATGCAGATGATTTTTTGAATCGTTTTGTTACTATGGACGAAACATGGGTTCATTACTGTACACCGGAAACAAAACAACAATCAAAACAGTGGAGAAGACCTGGTTCACCACCCCCTAAAAAGGCTAAGTCGATTTTGTCGGCAAATAAGGTGATGGCTTCAGTATTCTGGGACTCGAAAGGTGTGATTATGATTGATTATCTTGAAAGGGGTCAGACTATAAACTCTGATTACTACTGCACCTTACTACGTCGTTTACGAGAGGAAATAAAAGAAAAACGTCGAGGAATGCTCAGAAGAGAAGTCCTGTTTTATCAAGATAACGCCCGTGTTCACACGTCAGTACAGTCAATGGCTGGAATTCACAACTGTGGCTTTGAACTGTTACCGCATCCGCCGTATTCACCTGATCTGGCACCATCAGACTTCTTTCTGTTCCCTAACCTAAAAAAGCACTTGGGAGGACAAAGATTTTCGACAAACGACGAGGTCAAAGCAGCTGTAGACGCATATTTTGACTCTAAGGAAGAATCATTTTTTTTAACGGTCTAAATGCTTGGAAGGGGAGGTGGCAAAAGTGTATTGAACTTGATGGTGATTATGTAGAAAAATAAAAATATAACTGATTTAGTATGTGTTTATTTTCTTGGTAAGGCCGAGTACTTTTCAATCCTCCCTCGTAAGTGCAACGTCCGCCCACAACAAATGCTGTGTCACCCAGAATATTTCTGTGTGACTCCACACTGCGCCCGTCACCCTGAGACATCAGTTCTTAAGTCTCAAATGCCCAGTGATTACGCTAGCTCACAGTGCCCTTCAAACCGAAACACAGTAATGCTTGCACACTACTGCTTCACGGCAGAATAACTGACACTGAGGATGTACCTACCTAGACGGATTCCTGCATATGAATCCTACCACCAGCTTTATTAAATGTGATTAATTTTTTTCAATACAAACAACGAAGCCCCGCAGTAGGATTTCTACAGTGTCGTGGGTGCGTTTTACAGACACCACCTTTACAGATTCCACATGCACAAACACCCAGACCCGGAACAACCTGTAGGCCATACAAATATTTGTCCCGTGCGGGAAACGAACCCGCGACCCGCGGCGCAGAAGTCAAGGGCTTAACCACGGCGCCAACCCAGCCGACAAAATGTATCGACTTCGCTTTTACACATTAACACATTCGCTGCAACTAAACAACACGGTGCAAATGTATCATTTTAAAGAAGCAAATCGAAATTACACTTTACCTTTAGTCAAGCCGCGATCTAGCCGGCACCAACATTACTTTTCGTAAATTATCGTAAATTGTCAATATTCGCATGCCTATGCCTGCACACTTGTGGCTCATAATATCTTCAGCCGATAGGTGGTCCGGCAGAGTAGGACAGCACCTACCTCTTTCCTACCAAATTGTCGTAAGAGGCGACCAAGGTATTGTACGGACAGCTTCTATTCGTGCAGAAATATGCATTTAAGATTTTTTTCGACTCTTTCACCAAAACCGCACCGTGTGGTAGCGGCTTAAGAGAGATTCTCTTAAGCCGCTTCCATCCCATCTCATCCCGTGGGTGTCGCAAAAGTCGACAGAGGAAAAATTAAAACCGGAAGATGGGCAGCAGCATATTACTAGAACATCTGAATAAATAAACTGCGGTTGCCAAGCCGTGTGGTGGCGGCTCGTTAAAAGAATACTACCACTCCATCTCATCCAATGGATCTCGTAAAAGGCGAGTAAGGAATTAAACTGCACTGTGCACCCAACAGCGCGTGGTGGCGATGGGCTCCCCACCTATCACACCAAGTGAATTATATTGTTTTGGTGAAACGGGGATTGTGGCAGTCATCTGTTTTTGCAGTGAGTGCCCAGTCTCTGAATACCCCTTATGGGATACAGTCGTGATCTTATGTATGTATGTAATAAATGAAAGATGTCTACGAATTTATTGTCATTTCAATTTTCAGTTGAACAAGGGCAGTTTAATTGGTCCTTTAAAATAATCTGTGTTCTTCAATTTTATTTCACGAAATGATAAAAGTGATTTCTGTTTTCTGTTTTTTCTGTTGTTCTGTTGATCTGTTTTTGCAATGAGTGCCCAGTCTCTGACTACCCCGTATGGGATACAGTCGTGATCTTATGTATGTATGTATGCCAAGCGTGACAACAACGGCAAAATCCCCCCAAAATGAGAGCTACAAACTTTTGTGGCAATCTTCGGGGGAGGCCTCAGCAGTGGACTAGCGATAGACTGAAATGATGATGATGTTGATGACACCAAAATGGCAGCGATGTGGTTCGCCCACCCATCGCGTCTCGTTTCCCACGGTGGCGAAAAAGGCGCGACTGTATGTATGTAATATCTCTTGCTCTCAGTTGAGAACTTTCGACAGCATTCGGTAGTTGTCACTGTGGTAGAAAATCGGCCATTAGGACATAAGACCTACAATCTGTCACGAATTATTATTTGTTTTTGTTTGAGGTGACGCTCCTTGAACCCCTTTTGTTATTGTATTAACTTCATATTAGCTGGGTGCAGTGACCCCAGCGCGACGAGCGACCTTGCCGTAGTTTATTTTGGGAGAAGGATCATCCTTTGTTCCAACGTGTTGGGGATCGACGGCGTGGGTAGTTAGGAAGCTTAAGACTAAATATAATGAAAGGGATTGTTGAAATTTATGTGTTTAAGAAGACAGTAATTTTCTGTTTTGTGATAAAAAAAAACCACAGACTATTTTTTTTTTATAATAAAGTGACGAACGTCGTAAGCTAAACGTTTACCTGATGGTAAGTATTAATTCATGGTGAATGAATGAGCGGATGTAAAATTTTAGGTGCTGTAGTTTCGGATATAAGATAGATGATCCTCTATTTCCTTAAATGACTACGAAACTATTTTATTCAAAATTATAAAAAACATATTTTGAGATTTCACAATAAGGTGGTGGTAGGATTCCTATGCGCGAATCCGTGTAGGTAGGTACTACCCTTGGGCCAGTTATTCTGCCGTGAAGCAGTAGTGTGCAAACATTACTGTGCTTCGGTTGGAAGGGCACTCAGAGCTGGCGTAATCACTGGGCATATGAGACTTAAGAACTGATGTCTCAGGGTGACGGGGGCAGTGTGTTGTCACACAGAAATTTTCTGGGTGATTTTGGAGGTTTTGCTCGTTCCGCTTCTTTTATCAAATAAAAAAAAGCCCTTTCTTGTTTGGATTTACCCTCGAAGGTGACCTCCAAATTTAAAATTCATTTATTGACATTACACGACAGTGTTTGGGTCACAGACCAAACTTCAACTTCATCAGTCGAGTAGATTCAGAGCATACTGGCTGTGATAAACAGACAGACACGAGTGAACCCACCCACGAGGGAGTTGAAGTACCCTTACAATATAATTTACTTATAGTTGAAATTAATTTTGCCCAAAAAAGGGTAAGGTGCATTATGATGTTCTCCTAGCCGATTTCAACCACGGCGACAACTGCCGACTACTGTCGAGAGCCATCAACTGCGCAGGAGATATTATAGTGCCACAAGTGTACGCGCAAACACAGAGGCACTCAGTCGTCCCAACGCGCCCGATGTAACGCTGATGCGATAGGATCGGAGGTAGGCTAGGATGCAGTGTCAGAAACACGGGGACAATCACAACACAACCAGACCCGAAAACCAACAATTTATGTTTTAGCACAAATGTTGGCTCCGGCTGGGATTCGAACCCAGGACCCGCAGCTTAGAAGTCAGGTACTCTGACCACTAGGCCACGCGGTCGCGGTGAAGTATACATACATACATACATAAGATCACGACTGTATCCCATAAGGGGTAGTCAGATACTGGGCATTTACTGCAAAAACAGATGACTGCCACAATCCACGTTTCACCAAAACAATATAATGCACTTGGTGTGATAGGTGGTGAGCCCATCGCCACCATGCGCTGTTGGGTGCACAGTGCAGTTTAATTCCCTACTCGCCTTTTACGAGATCCATTGGATGAGATGGAGTGGTAGTATTCTATTAACGAGCCGCCACCACACGGAACGGTGGTAACCCGCAAATTAATTAATTTTTCCATACGCAGAATATTTCTTTCTAACATCCCGATTCAGGCACACCATAACATAAATTCCATAAACGCCCCGGCACTGTTACTACGTGAATTTAATGTAGTTACACGTGAATTTGAATTGCAAATCGGTACGAACACATAACCAACTATGTCACAGTGTTTGATAGATAAAATACAATATTTTTTACTCAATACAGATCATTTACATGATACTCATTGAACGACATTTTTTCAAGCTACACTGGTGGGTCGCAAAGGAATGCCTCTGTCCTGGGAAGGACGAGCACGAAACCCAACGGGATTTTTTTTTCACTCATTTTAAAAATAATGTACAATAACAGCAGTATTATAGAGATGTAGAAATAGCTTGGCAGCGATCACCTAATTCCCAGGGGTTATCATCATCCATGTATTCCTTAATATTATAATAACCTTTCTTGATACGAGGGGTGATCCAAAAGTAATGATAATCAGTTATTTCTAGTGCACACAAAAATACAAAAAAATTTCAGTCACTTACTCAGTTAACCACTAGTTCAGGGAAAAAAAATCATATAAATAGGCCACGATTCCCGGGAGCTACATTCATTTGAATACGGACTGTCAAGGAGTGAACATCAAAATGGAAAAACACGAAATCAGAGCTGTCATTAAATACCTCTGCTTGAAAAAAATGTCTACCAAAGACATACACAGCGACTTGGTGGAAACATTAGGGGACTCTTCTCCTCCATATTCCACAGTTGCACGCTGGGCTAAGGAGTTTAAGTTGGGAAGAACATCGACGGAAGACGAACACCGCGAAGGACGCCCATCGACGTCCCTCACTGAAGAAAATGTGAAAAAAGTTGAAGAAGTTGTATTGGAAGATCGAAGAGTGACTATCAGGCATGTAGCTGAGGTCACAGGGATCTCATATGGCAGCATTCAAAGAATCCTTGCGAACGAATTGCATATGAGAAAGGTCTCCGCGCGTTGGGTACCGAAAATGTTAAACGACGAGCAAAAGAAGAAACGAGTCGACATGTCAAGAGCAAATCTCGAAAAGTTCCAGGCAGACAAGGATAATTTTTTGTCACGTTTTGTGACCATGGACGAGACCTGGATCCACCATTTTGATCCTGAAACAAAACAACAATCGATGACATGGAAACGATCCGATGAACCGACGCCGAAGAAATTCAAAGTGTCAAGCTCAGCAGGGAAGGTTATGGCGTCTGTTTTTTGGGACGCTGAAGGAATAATCATGGTGGACTACTTGGAAAAGGGGGCCACTATTACAGGCTCCTACTATGCAGAACAAATAAGAAGATTGCGGGAGGCTATTAAGGAGAAAAGGCGAGGCAAACTGCGGGCTGGAGTGCTGTTCCATCAAGACAACGCACCGGTTCACAAAGCTGCAATTGCCATGGCTGCCATTCAGGAAGCGGGCTTTGAGCTGGTGGAACACCCCCCCTATTCACCAGATCTAGCCCCCAGCGACTTCTATCTCTTTCCACGACTCAAGGAACACCTCCGAGGCAAGAAATTTGACGATGATAGCGACGTGATGGCCGCGGTTGAGGACTTTTTTGAGAGTCAAGATAAAGATTTTTTTTCTAAGGGAATTTTAGGATTAGAAAAGAGATGGACTAAATGTATAGACTTGCTAGGAGACTATGTTGAGAAATAAATTTATTTATTTATTTTATTCATTGTGTTTATTATTGATTATCATTACTTTTGGATCACCCCTCGTAAGTCTTTGTTTAATAAATAGACATGTGACAGTACACCCGTACCATCCTATCTACGTTTCTACGTTGCTCAAATGGTAGACGACCACGTTCTTTCCGACCTACTTGATCCCTTGATCTTGCGAAGAGATGTTGAATCTTTGCGTTTTTTACAAAATCTACCACACGAAATGTTCCGAGGAATTGTTTCGATTAATTCCAGCTGATGAATTTCACTATTCCATCGTCACCACCTCGATGGTTGGCATTACACCGCAGTGCGTTTTCCCGCAGAATTTCCTGCCACGAGTGACCAGGGTTCGCTCCCTGACGCCGGCACTAATATTATTTTAAGTGCTGATTTACCACGTGGCGGTGAAGAGAAATATCGTGAAGTTAATGTAAGCAATTCAAAAATATTTCGACGAAATGAAGTCTATATGGTATAAGGAGCAGCGTGGCGGCTTACAACCCGCCAAACTGAAAAGTGAAACAGTTAAAGGTTTTTCTTCTTTAAGAGAAAGTGATCAGACGAGCAAACCGTTCACCTGATGTTAAATGCAACGTCTGCCCACAATAAATACTATGTCGCCCAGAACATTTTTGTGCTGCACCACACTGCACCCGTCACCTGAGATAACAGTTCTTAAGTATTTTAAGCGCAGTGATTACGCTAGCTCTCAGCGACCTTCAGACCGAAACACGTAATGTTTGCACACTACTGCTTCACGGCAGAATAACTGGCCCTGGGGTGGTACCTACCTAGACGGATGCTATTCTATCGGTTACAGACGGACAAAAAAAAACATGTTATATACATGTAACTTGTGCGATAACAATATAGCAGTATTTTATTACGGATTATTTAGATAAAATAGCATGGTGGCGATGGGCTCACTACCTATCACACCAAGTGCATTATATTGTTTTGGTGAAACGTGGATTGTGGCAGTCATCTGTTTTTGCACTGAGTGCCCAGTCTCTGACTACCCCGTATGGGATACAGTCGTGATCTTATGTATGTACGTATGTTGTTGTATGTTTAGATGAAACAGTAGTAAATTTCGCAGACGTGACAGTCCTGATACTGTACGCTCGTCTGTTTGAAAACTGTTTAAATTGCTCTGGACTCGCTTATGCAATTACGTTCAGCTCGAGCGTTGCGGACGGTAGCTTCGTAGCTATAAAGTGAAATGAAATCAACTGTATTGTTAGATCGATTCTAGAACATCACTGACAAGGTAGTGCAGTGAAATTGAATTTAAAATATACATAAGACTTTTAAGTTAAAAATAAAACGAAAGTTGGTCTATTATATTCCTCATGTATCAACTTAATAGGAGTTAGATACCGCAGGGCCACTTATTATGCCATGAAGCAATAATGTTGCACATTATTGCTTCATTACTGTATTTCGATCTGAAAGAGCACCGAGAGCTAGTGTAACTAGTGATTACTCTACTCTCGGTGTCCTATCTAATATCTACTATATGAGACTATAGAACTGATGTCTTACGGTGATGGATGCAGTGTGATGTCACACAGAAATGTTCTGGATGACGCAGCAGACCGTTTTTTTTTGTTGGTTCAGAGGTTGATCGTTGTTCAGAGGGCCGGGCGCAGGGTGGTGCCACACAGAAATGCTCTGGGTGACACAACATTTGTTATGGGCAGACGCTTCTCTTACCATCAGGTGAACGTTTTCCTCGTCTCGTTTCTTTATACTATTAAAAAATATATAGTTCACACGCGGTAGAAGAGAAACCTTCAGAAAAGTATACTTCGAGATAATGAGACGAATGCAGAGAGAGTACCAAGGGTAGGACAATTGTAATGTTTAATTAATAATATTGTTACAAAGGTTAAAAAATATTTTACATTTTACTCTACATATTACATTACATATTATATCGACCCCAAGTTTTCAATCTCAACAAATAACGCGAGTGGCTTATGGTAACTAAAGTAGGAAAAAAATGGATTGGTTTAAATGTGATCAATATATCTTTGAAATACAGCGTCAATTACTGTTAGTGTTGTCTTGTTGTCGCGCTATTGAGAGCAAAATCTACGAAGAAATAGAAGATTTGGACGAATTCGAAAATATAAATATAATAGGAAACATTGTATACTGTATTCTATCTCTTTCCCTCTTTTACTGGTGGTAGAATTCCTATGCAGGAATCCGTTTAGGTTGATACCGCAGGGCCAGTTATTATACCATGAAGCAATAATGTGCAAACATTACTGCTTCGGTTTGAAGGGCACTGAGAGCTAGTGTAATCACTGGACATATGAGATTTAAGAACTGATGTCTCATGGTGATGGGCGCACTGTGGCGTCACACAGAAATGTTCTGCATGACACAGCAGACCGTTTTGCTCGTTTCATCACTTCATCCAATAAAAATAAAAAAAAAACAAAAGGCTAAATCCTATAGATATTAAGGACTCTTTCTAGTGTCGCTGTTTGGTTTCATCGAGATTCACATCACAACGATTCTAAAGCAGTTTTCACTTCCATGATCAACATGTTATTCATTATTCTATTGTTAAATCATCTAAGTGTAAAAATGGGTCTCATTCCAATCCCATGTCTTCCCTGAGTACTCTTTACGACTGTTTACTCGTAAACATGCACTTACGTGCAGCAAACCTAGCCGAGTCTGCGCGATTGGTGCCTCGTCAAACAATTAGAATTTTTTGACGAGGCACCAATCGCGCAGACTCGGCTAGGAGAAAAATTAGAATTATTGTCTGTCTGTTTGTTCGATCCGGTTAATCTCCGAAACGGCTGGACCGATTTTGACGGGACTTTCAATGACAGATAGCTGATATTGTAGCGGGTAACTTAGGCTACTTCAATTTAAAAAAAATATTAAAACCCCAAAATCCGATTGAAATAGGGAAGGATATAAGTATTTATATATCCTTCCCTATTTCATTTATTACGAAATGTTGTCCGGTGGCTAATTGATAGTAGACTGGTGATAGGTTGAAATGATGAAGAAAAATAAAAAATAAGGGACTCATCGGATTATATATTGAGGTAGGTAGTTTAGCACAAGTGAGTACTTGCGTTTGCGCATAGACTACAACATTCTGGAAATATAGCACCTGCTTAGTTTATAGCTTCCGACTGTATTCGAAAGATGTCGATGTTGTCGAAAATCGGCCTCGAGGACATCATCGTCCTATCATCATCATTTCAGCCTGGACTAGTGTCCATTGACATAGGCATCCCCCGTAGATTGCCACAAAAGTTTGCATCTCTCATACTGGACGGATTTTGCGATATTTGCCACGCTTGGCAGGCGGGTTGGCGCAGATTATTTATTAGGATGTTCAAGGAAGGGTGCCCATCTCCCCCAGTTTTCATTTTCCCTCGTCGACTTTTAAGACACTCACGGGATGAGATGTGGTGGTAGATTCTCTTAAGCCGTCACAACACGGTACCTATAGAACTGTATTAAATCCACACTTCTTAAATTCATTTTATAATACATACATACAGTCACGCCACTTTCCCATATGAGGGGTACGAGAAGGCCACTCACGTAGCCCACTTTTCGCCATCGCGGGAACGAGACGTGACGTGTGGCGAACTAAGTCGCCGTCATTTTGGTAGGAGATAAAAAAATCTTACTCTTTGGGTTCCAACCAGCATTTTATAATACATATTGTATAATGAAAAATATATCCGATTTAAGCGTTTAACGGAAAGTAAAGAATTCCAATAATATTTCAGCGTATTCCCGGAGACGCAACGCTATAACGTACGCTCCCCGGTGTCCCCATTGTACGGAGACCACATGTCAACGTCCACGGACGGAGGCACCGAGCGGCATATTCCTGCCCTGCGAGGCATCGCGAGATGAGACACGGGATAAGGTTTATTTATGGCCGGGCAACCCTGAACCCGTTAGATTTACAGGATAACGGACGTTTTGAAACATTGTATAATTCTTATAATATTATAGATAAGTAATATCTTGGTTTATCGTGTAGCCATTACATTAAAGATATAACAAAACATACATTTTATTTTATTGGTCAATGATGAAATTTTCTTAACATGAATGACTGTTATACGTACCAATTACACCCGATTTCACCGATCGCTTTGGAAACCAAGTTTAATAAAACCACGTTTTACTTAACTGAGTTCTAATATATCATTTGATCTCGTTTTCGTCTAACCGATTTCACCGGCTACATTTTGATGGCGTTTGGAAAAACGAAGTTTACATGAAATATCGTCACAATCTAAAACAAAAACTCGATGTATTCGAATTTTGCGACATCAAAGAGCCTGCTTTTGTGCATAGGTTACATAGGTATGCAAACAATAAACAATACGAATTAAAAATAATTTTTGTGTTTACATACTCTAAACACGTTTAAAGAGTTGAACGTCGAAAATTGGGCGTTCTGAATATTAACCGCGTTTAGTTTAAAGTGCGTTCATTTGATGTTTATGAAATGCAAACTGCAGCATTGAACTCAGTTAAACGCTTAAACTTCGTTTGGCTTGAACTAATCGGGTTTATTTTCAACGGTGAAATCCGCTCTAACAGTACCAGGAAACCAGTTCTGTAAATTTTAACTTGCTTTAACAATGTATAAACAATGGAAATGTAAAAAAAAAGTAACAGCCTATTAATGTCCCACTGCTGGGCACAGGCCTCCTCTCATTTTCGAGAGGGTTCTCGAGCGGGGAAGAACCCGCCATGCTGCTCCAATGCGGGTAGGCGGATTTCACATATCTTCAAAATATTTTATATTTCTCAGACATGCAGGTTTCCTCACGATGTTTTCCTTCACCGCCGAGCACGCAGTAAATTGCAATTAACAAATTTAGTGGTGCCGGCACCGGGAATCGAACCCAGGTCATTCGCGTACTATAAAATTTAAAGCAAGTGCCTAGCCCCTTAAGCTATCACGGCTAACGTATACTCACAAAATAGATAGAACACCGAATCGTCCAAAGCGTCTTACCTGTAACAGAAATAAACAAATTGATATGAGAATAAAACAAGCTTACGAGCACGTGCAGATTGGAAAATCGGTTTAAAATAATATCAACACCCGCACAGATTTAAAATCGCTACAGATAATATTTTACGATTACAATATCGCGATAGCGACCGTTGAACATTGAACATCCTAAAAAAAACGGCGCCGCTCACTCGGCGGCTGCCTGTCGTAGATTCTACGACACTTGTTATTAGTTTAAAAAAAGAGAAGAAAAAATTACTTTCAATAAGTATTATGCAAATAATCTATATTAAATAAAAATTTATTCTATTCTATTCTTGATAATGCCTGGTTTTGGGGCGAAACACGTGTCGTGTTCTCGACTTCTATGGTATATATTACCTAGTGGTAGTATTGTAGTGGTTGGTGGAGGGTATCTGGTGGCGGTTCTGAGCGCTACTGAGGGACGGCGGGCGGTGCTCTTCAAAAAACTAGGTAATGTACACCATTTTATATTTTGCAAGCGGATCTTAGCAAATTAACTTACTTTCCTTCATGATAATATTTTTGGTATTCTTTCATGAGTAGGGCCTGAAAATGAAAACAGTACGACTTCACAGGACCCATGGTCCCCCCGTGACCATGAGTGCAGTAAAGTACTCGAAACTTCGGGTTATAAATAGTTAAAAAATTAAACGCGATATAATCCGTAAAAGTATTGTTTGTAACATGTGTAATATTCGCGTAAATATACGAAATCAACATTATCTTAACGAGGACTTACGGTGTAACATAAAAGACCGTTCGTGTCACAATCAGTTTATATATTGTAATATTTATTCAGATGTTACAGGAAGATCCTGTTGTCCATCTCCTGGGCAGCAGCATCTTCCTGGTTCCGGTGCATTCACAATATTTTAATATATTTATAACATATGAGAGGCCAAAGTTAACATATTCGTTAAATTTATCACTAAGAAACAAAGATAAGAAGGTTATAAATGTCAATCGAAAATCTTCAACATCAGTCGCATTTGTCCAAAGCAATTAAGCATAGCAAATACTATGGACACTACGAAAACAAACCAATCTGTTTCGAAATTACACTCTATAGCTGTAGCTGCAGGACTAAGTATGCTTGCTAGTTTACTTAAATACAAGCTGAAGCCTATATAGGGACTATGTCCGCGTGGATTTAGTTTTTTTTAAAAACGCTATGAGAAATCTTTGGTTTTCCGGAATAAAAAATACCCTTTGTCCGTCTACAGAATGCAAGCTACTCCCTGTGCCGACTTTTGTCAAGATCGGTCCAACGGTTGAGACATGCAAAGATAAAAAACATAGGGACAGCGAGAGTTACTTTCGCATTTATAATATAAGTATAGATCATCATCATCATCATCGTCTCAGCCTATCACTAGTCCACTGCTTAACATAGGCCTCCCCCATAGATTGCCATAAAAGACAGTAGATCTTATTTAGAGGGATGTTGCCACGCTTAGCGGGCGGGTTGTCAACCGCAGTTTATTTATTCAGATGTTACAGGAAGATGCTGCTGCCCATCTCCTGATTTTTATTTGTCCCGTCTGTCAACTTTTACGACTCCGACGGGATGAGAGTGGGGGTTCTCTTAAGTCGCTACCACACGGTCAGTAGGTTAGTATGGATAAGAGGCCTATTAGAGCTATGCACCAAGAGTTAAATCAAAGATTGATAGCGATAAACTCACTGCTTACATTAATACAATAACTTGAAAGCCAATATAAACAAGGACTCCGTTAGAAGCGAACGTAAACAATTAACTCAAATAAACATACAAAGAGACCCCAGGAATTACATTTGATATTAATGTAGCGGACGGGCGCGAGTTTGTAATGCAAATAGCTTCACTTCGCAAACTGTTAAGTTATATTACGAGAACATATTGTTAACAAGCCGATGCCCGCGACTTCCTCCACGTGAATTTAGTTTTTTAAAAAAATCAAGGGAACTTTTTGATTTTCCGGGATGAAAAGTACCCGTGTCCGTCTCCAGGATGCAGCTATCTCTGTGCCGAATTTTGTCAAGATCTCGGTCGACGGTGGAGCCGTGAAAAGGTAACAAACAGACATAGGGACAGGGAGAGTTACTTTCGCATATGTTATACTAGCTGATAGTCCGCGAGTTCGTCCGCGTGAATAAAGGTTTAAATATCCCGTGGAAACTGTTTTATATTTTGTCGGAATTAAAAGTATCCTGTGCTCGTCTCCAGGATGCAGGCATCTCTGTGCCGAATCTAGTCAAGATCGGTTTAGCGGTTGAGCCGTGAGGAGGTAACAAACAGACAGAGTTGCTTCCGCATGTATAATATTAGTATGGATTAGTATCGGTGAAGACTCACAATCAGATAACTACAATGCAATTTTTTATTTTATTTTTATTTTATTTATTTAGGTAATCATACAGCGTTGTATATACAGCACTTACAATACATGATATTTAACAGTAAGGCCAATAAAGATTACACGATTTATAAAACTATTCTTAAAAAAAAAGTTAACAAAATGCACGCGCGCGTATGCATGACTGTGTTTGGTTGTGTGTGTATGTGTGTGTGCGTGTGACTGTGCGTGCAAAGCAGGGTGTGAGTCTTTGTGTGCCAATGCCTGAATAGGTTATGCCCTGTTTATTCTTGTAATTTAATTATACAATCTATAGATAAAAAGAGCCGTGGTAGCTCTGGGGCCGGGCGCTTGCCTTATATTTCAGAGAACGCGAGCGACCTGACTTCGATTCCCTGTGCATCTCTAATTTTTTCTGCAATTTCAGGTGCTGATTCTTCTTCACCGGTGAAGGAAAACATCGTGAGGAAACCGGCATGTCTCAGGAATAAAAATATTCCTTGTAAAGTCCGCCGTACATGCCCACATTGGAACAGCGTAGCGGACTCTTCCCGGTCCCTAAACTCTCTCAGAAACGGGAGGAAGACTGTGCTCAGCAGTGGGACGTTTGAAGGCTACTTTTTTTTTTAAGGAATGAGCTAGTGTAATTTTTTGAAAACTATAGTAAGTGTAGTATTAGTAAGCAGTAAGCAAATATTCGTGTTTCGGTTTGAAGGGCACTGTAAGCTATATAGTTACAGAATATATTGGGTTTGAAGATCTTTATTTTTCTCATACAAATATATATAAATATCTGAAAGAGAAACTACATGTTTCAATTTCATATGTTTTTTCCATAGTTCAGAAGACAATGTAGCATACCACGTATATCTGTTTATTGCACTATGTTTTTATTAATTTATTTATTTTTTAATTTAAACTTTATTGTTTCCCCTTAGAGGATACAATGGGCTGACTTAATGCCAGTTGGCATTCTCTGCCAGTCAACCCAAGGCGTAGCGAAACAATGTGGCAGGTGTAAAATTAAAAAAAAACGAAATATTTGAACATTGAAAGTGTAACATAAGTTTTCTCTTGAATATTCGAAGAGAGTCACTATTTTTAATATCATTTGGGAGTTTATTAAATAGCTGTGCTCTTTCGTACAGCATGTTGCGTTTGCCATACGTTGTTCTTGGCCAGGAAAGATCTATTTGGTTTTCATTGCGTAAATTGTGTTTATATGTTCTTTTATTTAGAGTGATATCAATATGTATATATTATTTGGATGTATGAAGTTGGGTTAGGTTAAACAAGTTGGTTTTATTGTACACAATGTTTCTGATTGTTAAATAGTAAATTTCGTTTTGGGTAGTTTGTTACTTTTGGAGGTTTGATTTTGCAGATCAACCCCAGTTTTCGATGAGATATTCTATATTTGATTTTACTGAATTAGACTTAAGAACTCATGTCTGAGGGTGTGGTGGTCTCATTGCGGTGACACACATGACTGCAATTGTATGTGCTGAGTGATACAACAGCTATACCTAGCCGACGTTGCACTTACGAGTACAATTAGATGAACAATATGCAAGTCTCGTCACTTTCTTCCATAAAAAAATGATATATCATTAGTGTGATAGTGACGGGAAATACTTACTGAACAATATTGATCTCTAAATATAACAAAACAGAGTATTAAGTTTCTTGTTATCAGACATTAATAACACCTTTTAAACTAGTCTACACATGCCTGTGTAAGAATGTGACATCTTCTATCTGTGTTTCAGTTTAAAGGGTTCTGTGAGCTAGCTTAATCACTGGGCATTAAGAGAGACTTAAGAACTGATGTCTCAGAAATGTTCTGGGTGACATAGCATTTGTTATGGGTAGACGTTGCACTTTACATGAGGTTACATTGGCTTCTAGGCGGCGTATCAAGGTGAAACACCAGATTTTAGTTTAGACCTCCAGCTATACAACTGTGAAAACCGCATCAAATTTGTTGCAGTAGTTTTTGCGTGATAATCGTTAAAAAAAACAGAGACAAAAATCTCAAAAGTACATTCTTTGTCTTCTACTGCTCTTATAAAGACACCTCATATTAATTTTTCTTACATATCTTCTATATACAGACATTGGACAGTTACTATTTTATTATATGTACAGATAGACTTTGTACTTAGTGGCATTATTACATACATCAGAAATGTGACTATGCTGTAGTAAACGAAAATATTAAAAACATAAATTGATAAATTATAATACTTAAAATAACAAAATCATTGATTCAATATTCATGTAAAAGGCAATAGCATACACACGCCAGACACTTCGACAAGTTTCTTAACATTTGCAAACACTACATCCTATTACATTGGAGCTGGTAAAAGCATCAAACATATCGTATACTCTGATATTCCATTCCAGTTGAAACGTATAACGCAGTACGTGAAAATTGGAAAATACATTGATTTGAATTTGGATTTGGAAAATACATGAATTTAAGTTTAAACCGGCGGGGCGGAGTTTTGCTAGATGTTTTCGTTTAATGTTGTTTTTAAATTTACATGCGCCCGGTTCGTTTGTCTTTTTTCTTAAATGACTGTATCTGTTGAAATGGACGATATGGAAAGCGTTTATTTTTTAACGTTAATAATGTTTTTTAATCAGTAATCAGAATCGTTAACCAGATGGTCAGTGTAACGCTCATTGCAAATTCGGTGTCACTCAAACCATTTGTGTGGATATCAGTTGTCAAGTCTCATATGCCCATTTTAAACTAGCTCTCGGCCCTTTCAATCCGAAATACAGTAATGTTTGCCACACTACTTCTACGACTTGGATTATTGGAGAAGGAAAGAAAGTTAATTTGCTAACATCCGCATGCAAAATGTAAAATGGTGTGTATTACCTAGTTTTGAAGAGCACCGCCCGCCCTCCCACAACAGCGTGCGCAAGAATACCAATACCGCCACCGGGAGCCAGATACCCTCCACCACTACAACACTACCACTAGGCAATACACACCACTGAAGTCGAGCACACGACACGTGTTTCACCTCAAAACGAGGCATTATCAAGTGATATTGACTCTACGACTGTCAACCGCCGAGTCGGCGGTTCTCTCGGCGGTTTACACACACACACACACAATTTTACATTTTGCATGCGGATCTTAGCAAATTAACTTTCATTACTTTACTATAATGGATTTCCGCAAAGTAACGCCCGATTCTATTAATTATATTGGATTCCTGCATACACATTGTACCATCAGTGTTAGTTTATCGAAACCGAAAGCAGACAAAACTTTGCAGGTATCATTTAATATTTTGTAAGCTACAAATTAAACTAAAAAATAAAAAAATTAAACTCGAATAGAAAACCAAACCATGTTATATGACGAAAATTCACACAAGTTCATTCGCTTGCAACTTTACAAGGCGCAGGTTCGGCCGCACATGGAGTACTGTTCTCATCTCTGGTCGGGGGCGCCCCAGTGTCAGCTACTTCCATTTGAACGTACTCAACGAAGAGCGGCTCGAATCGTCGACGACGATGTTCTATTTGATCAGCTTGTTCTACTGGCTTTACGTAGAGATGTTGCATCTCTTTGCATTATTTAAAGGATCTACCATGTGGTGTTCCGAGGAATTGTATGGATTAATTCCAGCCGCTGATTTTCACCATCGCACGTTGCGGCACAGCGCAAAATTCCATCGTCACCACCTTGATGGTTGGCATTCCAGCACAGTGCGTTTTTCGCAGAATTTTCTGCCACGCACAAGCACTTTTTGGAATCTGCTGCCGGCAGCGTTTTTTCGGACCGATACGACTTGGGACCTTCAAGAAAAGAAGGTAACGCATCTACTATTCCTCTGATGTTGTAGATGTTCATGGGCGGCGGTGATCACTTACCATCAAGTGAGCCGCCTGCTCGTTTGCCCAATCTTCTATAAAAAAAACACAAATTAGGTAAATGCTAGCATTGTGGAGTAACTTCAGACAAGCCACACCAGTAGCGCCTGTTCGCAAGTATAACGCATGTGGCAGCCGTAACCCTCCTCGACCATAGAGCAAAGTGGATAACTAGCTTCAATAACATTCAAATTAGTATGACATACTGAAGCTTGATACTGAATTTCCAAAAATATTCTGACGTTTTTACGGAGCATTCTTGTTATTTTACATGACACTATTTACAATTTTGTTGGTAAAGAAGTTCCTCGGTAATTATATAAAAATAAGCGCTACTCGCAACATAGCGACGTCACATTTTACGTGGCTTGATGATAAACTAAAAAAAATAACTTAGCTTTTATCTAAATATAGCGGTTGCAAAGCCCTCTGATATATAATGAAATTAAAAATGATATAAAATTTGAGCTCAGCAGTGTGACATTTATGGACTGGCAATGAAAATCTCGTCTAGGATGTTTTTTAATTTCAATAGCCTCGCGAATCATCCTTGGTAGGAATCGGTGTTTATTTTTGCGAGGAGATGTGGTTTATCAAATCTGATGTAATGGTTGGGATGATCCAGAAAATGGTCACAGACTGAAGACTTCCTGGAGCGGCGGTGCTTCACATGAACATATAGCTAATGTCTCTGATCCCAATTTTAATAGAGAAGATGGTTGGGTATTACCACCAGCTTGGGATCCTATAATTAATAAAATTAAATCAAAAACCAAGCATACCACTGCAAGACTTCAAGATACAGTAAGCTCTTTCTGCGTAGATCGGACCAAAAATAATAATTAAAAGCTGAAGGTACTCCGGGTTAACTATGACATCAGGACATCTGTCACCGCAGGCCTCCCGTGACCATGGGTGCTGTAAAGCACTCGAAACGTCGGGATATAAATAGTAAATAAAAACGCGATAAAATCCGTAAAATTTAGTTTTATTAAAAAAAAGAGAATGTTGGTAACCCAATATCTCCACTCAATGCCGCTTAAATGGAACACGCGACATTGTGCATCAACTACGGAACGGCTGGTGCAACGAAAATAACAGTGTTGCCCAATTCCCACAAGGCCGTAGACGCGTATTTTAGACGAGACAAATAACTAATTATCACGTTAGTGTTATGGATGCAGCATCTATTTAAAAAATCAGAAAATATCTGGGTTGGCATGACTTGATAATTTTTTTCGAGACTGTGCTTTTAAAACTTGCAGCGATGGCGCAACTTGTGCTTGGTCTCTAATGCCGGAATATGCCAAGCCACGCAGTTTTGTGCCAGTTCCCGGCAATCAACGATTCTTCATCGTTCCATCGGTATCTGGGTGGCTCAACTGGGCACTTTCCTCCCCCATTCTCTAAGTGTCCAAACCAGCGAAGTCTTCGAAGCGAAGAAGAAGAACCGGTAGTAGGATTCCTGTGCAGTAATCCGTTTATGCAGGTAGCAACACAGGGCCAGTTATTTTGCCGTGAAGCAGGAGTGTGCAGGCATTACTGTTTCGGTCCGAAGGACATTAAGAGCTAGTGTAATTACTGGGCATATAAGACTTTAAGAACTGATTTCTCAGTGTGGTGCTGCACAGAATTGGTCTGGGTGACACAGTATTTATTATAGGCAGACTTCGCACTTACCGTCAGTTGAAAGTTTTTCTCGTCTCGTTTCTTTCTCGTGTAAAAAAGTCCCTTTCAGATCTCTCAGATCTCAGATCTTCAATTTACATTTTTCATTTTTAATATTGACAAGTGACAGTTAACACGAATAAGAAACGGTTGACGGAGTGGCTATGCGATTGGTTGTAAATACGGGTCGTGGGTTCAATTTTCATACGGAACACATTCATATGACCTAGATAGTTGTGTGTTTGGGCGTTCGTTTATGTGCGACTTATATCTGTAAACGCAAATACGATACAGGAAGTCTTAATGTACGGCAACTCGTAAGCAGTCGGCAGTCTGTGGCCGTCAGATTTGATAGGCCACAAATCCTTGGAAAAAAAAACGCCGATTTTTGCCGAACGTAGTATACTATACATTAGAAATCTTTAAATAAAAATTGTTGCTTAGTAACCTAATCATAAAAAAAAATCTTAATAAAAGTCTGCTTGTTCGGACGTCTGGAACTTAAAAATTACTGAAGCAAATGCATGAGGTAACGACGCAACTCAAAAACACATGAAAATCACATAGATTTCAGAAGTAAAATAATGTATTTGTAATGTAAAATAGCGACGACGTCGTTCGCCACCCGTTACATAATATTTTCTGCGGGGTCGAAAAGTGGGCTGCGATTGGTTTCTGCCTACCCCTTTTATGGGATAATGCGTGACTGTATGTATGTATGTATGTAATAATGTTTTTGTCATTTCGTCATGATACGTATCTCACAGGGGTTCTGGAAAGACGTAAATTGTATTAGGAATTTTCGCATATGAATAACGCGGTCACAGATTCTTATAAAATATTCTCCATGAACTCAAAACGAATATGTCTATAAAATAACAGCTTATAAAATGTTCCACTGCTATGAAGAGCTCCTCTCATTTCTGACAGGGTTGTGGAGTCGCAAAGAGTCCGTCACGCTGCCCCTATGCGATTTCGCGGATGTCATCTAAATAAATTTATGAAATTCCTAATCTGATCATGACTCATTAGAGAAAAAAAGAAAATGAATAAATAAAATAAAGGAGCGACCATTTAAACGCTTTAGTCCGTGCAGAAAACGTTTCTTATATAAAAAAATACTTTGATAAAAACGGCGAATGTTGATTGAACACTGTAAACAATAAATGATAACATAGCTGACACGCTATTTCGTGGATGTATATTTGATTTAAGTTTTTATGTAGGTTTTTATGTACATCATATGTATAATAAATCAATTTACTAATCATATTATAGTTCAAAAACTAAAAAAACACTCCTGAACAGCAATGAGCGTATGATCCTGGTGGGATTTGCATAGTCATGCAACTATTGTATCGCCATCAGTCCATAATTTGATATTTTCACACGTATTACTTTTGAAAAATATTATACTGTTCAGACGGCTGTGGGTGAAAATCAGCGTTGCCTGGTGTCGAGATTTGCGCGGGACGTCCCGATTTGCAAGAGTCTGGTGACACGTCCCGATTCACCCTTGATCTGGACGCCGAATGTTTTGAGATATAAGTTCTTAAGTCTCATATGCCCAGTGATTACGCTAGCCCTTCAAACCGAAACACAGTAATGTTTGCACACTACTGCTTCACGGCAGAATAACTGGCCCTGGGGTGGTACCTACCTAGACGGATTCCTGAATAGGAATCCCACCACCTGAAATGTCTCGATCTGTCACTAGTTTGCCCAAATTTATCTAGTTTGTTTAAGTTTTATTTGTTTTATTTCTTGTACTAATCAACGGTAACATACCATTTTTATAATAAAACTGACCGTCCGATAAAAATAAATGATGATTCACAAAAACATGTTCTTTTTTTGTACCCATAGTAGCAAAAGTGATGTTCATTATGTAAATACCAGGAACAAGCACAAGCTAGCAATGCCAGTTTCGCGGTAATCGAGTATTTTATAAAAAGGGGTAACCCTTGTGAATAAGGTAATCACTGCCGAGCGGATTTCCACATCTTGATGTTTATCATACATGTGGTGGTTAAGGAAAACATCATGAGGAAACCGGCTTGTCTGAGGAATAAAAATATTTAGAGGACCCCAACGGGAACAGTCCGCCAATGCGCATTGGAGCAGCGTAGCGGACTGTGCTCAGTAGGGAGACATTGGCTGTTTTTACTGATGCATTTTTCCTTTCGAATCAGTGTTAAAGCAGAGTAAAAAAACATTCAGTAAGTGTTATTAAAAAAGTTTTTTCTATTGTATAAGGTGACGAAACGAGCAAAACGTTCACCTGATGAGAAGTGCAACGTCTACCCATAGCAAATACTGTGTCACCCAAAAAATTTCTGTGTGACACCACAACAATGCGCCCATCACCCTGAGACATCGCTTCTTAAGTCTCATATGCCCAGTGATTACGCTAGCTCTCAGTACCCTTCAAACCGAAACTAAGTAATGTTTGCACACTACTGCTTCACGGCAGAATAACTGACCCTGGGGCGGTACCTGCCTAGACGGATTCCTGCATCCTCAGGAATCCTACCACCATATAGAATAAAAAACATATACTCTTTGAACTCTGTTTCTTTGAATTGTTTTTTACAGACGATAAATTTAATCTGACTACCGACTTCCACGCATTATCTCCAAACATACTTATGCGAATTTTAGTTTAAAAGTTTCTTATATTTACGCGAATACTACACATTTAAATAAATTTTCATTTTTGACTACCATCGGCTTGGGATTCTATTATTAATAAAATTAAATCAAAAACCTATCATACCACTGCAAGGCATCAAGACACAGTGCGCTCTTTCTGCATAGATCGGACTAAAAATAATAATTAAAAGCTGAAGGTACAGGTTCACTATGACATCAGGACATCTTTCACCACAGTCCCCCGTGACCATGGGTGCTGTCAAGCGCTCGAAACGTCTGAAAATAAATATTTACCATAAACGCGATAAAATCCGTAAAAATAGTTTTATTTAAATGAATTTTAGTTTCATAGTTTTCTCATGGATCGCGTCTTTACAACTTGATCAAATGTATATAGTATATATACGAGGGTGGATTGAAAAGTACTCGGTCTAACCAAGAACATAAACACATACTAAATCAGTTATATTTTTATTTTTCTACATAATCACCATCAAGTTCAATACACTTTTGCCACCTCCCCTTCCAAGCATTTAGACCGTTAAAAAAAATGATTCTTCCTTAGAGTCATTTTGACTCTAAGGAAGAATCATTTTTGCGTCTACAGCTGCTTTGACCTCGTCGTTTGTCGAAAATCTTTGACGTGCTTTTTTAGGTTAAGGAACAGAAAGAAGTCTGATAGTGCCAGATCAGGTGAATACGGCGGATGCGGTAACAGTTCAAAGCCACAGTTGTGAATTCCAGCCATTGACTGTACTGACGTGTGAACACGGGCGTTATCTTGATGAAACAGGACTTTTCTTCTGAGCATTCCTCGACGTTTTTCTTTTATTTCCTCTCGTAAACGACGTAGTAAGGTTATATATATATATATCCGTGTGTGTGATTTGACCAACTGCCACGCTTGGCAGGCGGGTTGACAAGCGTTAATAAAGCTTATTTACTCAGAAGATGCTGCTGCTTATCTCTTGGTTTTCATTTTCCCTCTGTAGACTTTTACGGCGCTCACGGGATGAGATGGGGTGGTAGATACTCTTAACCACACGGCGGTTAACAAATGATTACGTCAGAAAAGAAACGACTATGAATACTGGATTGTATGAATACTGACATTTTACTGGTGGTAGGATTCCTATGCAGGAGTCCGTCTAGGTAGGTACCACCCCAGAGCCAGTTATTCTGCCGTGAAGCAGTAGTGTGCAAACATTACTGTGTTTCGGTTTGAAGGGTACTGAGAGCTAGCGTAATCACTGGGCATATGAGACTTAAGAACCTATGTCTCAGGGTGATGGGCACAGTGTAGTGTCACACAGAAATGTTCTGGGTGGCACAGCATTTGTTATGGGCAGACGTTGCACTTACCATCAGGTGAACGTTTCGCTCGTTTCATCACTTTATGTAATAATAAAAAAAAAAACATTAATGTAGTTGTTAGTAAACACTGTAATAATAGTAAAGATCGAGAGATCGAGATCGCAAATTGCATAAGTAATTCTGGGTGCGCAACTTACGACTACGTAGCGCGAGCTACACAGAACTAAAATTATCTCACAGTAAATAAGACAACTGCAGTCCGTTATCGGGTTACGTAAAAGTCACGCCACATTCGTACGTCAGCCAGCGACTGCGACGAGACCTTCGCCCTCATCGATTAGAGCCGTGAACTTGACTTTTGGGGCAATCCGTCTAGTGTAGTCCATTTATAGGTACACTGAGAATCAATTTAACTAAATAACACTTTAAAGAAATAATAGAAAATTTGCCGACTACGTAGCTAGGGTGATGCGGGTCCTAAATACGAATCCCAGCCGGATTAAATGTTTGTGCAAAAACACAAATTGTTGGTAGGTCTCCTTCAAGTTGGAGGTGAATTACCGTAACCGTCATGCGGAGCAGGTGAATTGAATCGAACCTAACTGCTGTACATCACCACTCTGAATAGTTTTGATTTGGAATACCTGAGAGAGATATTCCGCTAGAGAGATGACCACGGGATGAGACGAATGGCAAATTCTCTTACGTCTTCACTACACGGCAAGTGAAGTCATCCTCTTACACTAAGCCACTTAGGCAGTACACGTTTGCTTGAAGACGTACTTATGTTCTAATTGACAAACAACTTACATAACATGCATGATTTTAATAAAATAGAAACTGTGTAGAGATTACAGAAGTTAACTAGGCTCCGATGAAATATTGTTTGTGAAATTCCTTATGATATTGTCATTACAATCAGTGTAACTGATGAGTGATGAACTTCTGAATACTGTCGGTATAACCCTCATTCGATATGATCAGAGGTATTTAAATGAAACTAATTTTACGGATTTTATCGCGTTTTATTTTATTATTTATAACCCGACGTTTCGAGTGCTTTACAGCACCCATGGTCACGGGCGGACTGAGGTGACAGATGTCCCGATGTCATAGTTAACCCGGAGTACCTTCAGCTTTTAATTATTATTCCTTGTCCGATCTACGCAGAAAGAGCTTACTGTGTCTTGAAGTCTTGCAGTGGTATGCTTGGTTTTTGATTTAATTTTATTAATTATAGGATCCCAAGCTGGTGGTAATACCCAACCATCTTCTCTATTAAAATTAGGATGTTTTTTAATTTCAATAGCCATCGCGAATCATCCTTGGTAGGAATCGGTGTTCTTTTGCGAGGATTTGTGGTTTATCAAATCTGATGTAATGGTTGGGATGATCCAGAACATGGTCACAGACTGCAGACTTCCTAGAGCGACGATGCTTCACGTCAGCTATATGTTCTTTTACGCGGGTTTTAACTGATCTTTTTGTTTGCCCTATGTAAGAGAGACCACATTCACAATCCAGCTTGTATACTCCTGCATCTTGTAGAGGGATGTTACACTTGACAGATGGTAAAAACTGACTTATCTTCTTAGGCGGCTTGAAAAATGTTCTTATGGAAGCCCGCTTCAAGATATAGCCAATCTTGTCCGTGACTCCTCTGACATATGGTAGGACTGCAGGTACACGCTCGACTGTGGCCGGCTTCACTCGGTCACTGCGACGAAGGCGCGGAACCCGAAGCTTGTTGTCTTGCAAAACTTGCTTGACATGCTGAAGCTCGGCGGCCAGGTGTTTACTGTCACAGATCCCTTGTGCTCTCTGAAACAAAGATTTGCCCACGGTAGCTAGCTGTGAAGGATGGTGGTGAGATTCACCGTTTAAGTACCTATTTGTATGGGTCTTTTTCCTATACACAGTGTGACTCAAGGTGTTATTAGGATTTCTAATTATTAAAACATCTAGAAAAGCTAAACAGTTATTTGTCTCTAACTCCATTGTAAATTGTATTTTAGAATTTATGGAGTTAAGGTGGTCTAAAAATGCAGTGACTTTATCAGAAGGTAGTATTGTGAAAGTATCATCTACGTACCGCTTGTAGAACCTTGGATTTACTGGAGAAGTACGGAGGGCTTTCTCCTCAAAGTCTTCCATGAAGATGTCAGCAACAATGGGAGATACTGGGGAGCCCATCGCCACACCATCTACTTGCCGGTAGTATTGCTCCTTCCACAATAGATAGCCAGATGTTAGGCAATGTCTGAGTAATTCTGCATGTTCTACTGGCATGTTGTTCTCTGTTAGCTTCCTAGTTACAATTGAGATGCAGTCTTCAACAGGTAGGCATGTAAATAACGACTGGACATCAAAACTGACCATAGTTTCATTGTCAGTAAGATGTAGGTCTTTTATCTCACTGACAAAATGGTAGGAATCCTTTGTGTGTGCTCTTGTGTGTCCTCTAAGTGGGGAGAGTATTTTAGCCACATGTTGAGCCAATCTGTAAGTTGGTGAATCGATTTGACTCACTATTGGACGTAGCGGAGCATTGAGTTTGTGTATTTTGGGTAACCCATACAACTTCGGTGGTTTGGCACAAGAAGGTACTATCGAATTTTCGTCTAGATTTAATTTCTCGGCGTGTTTCTTTATTAGATCGCTAGTTATTTTAAGCGTGTTAGTCGTTGGGTCTGTCTTGACCTTTTTATAGGTGTTTACGTCCGCCAAAAGTTCTTGCATTTTGAAATTATAATCCGACGTATCCATTACTACCGTAGCGTTACCTTTATCTGCGCGGAGAATCGTGAGTTCGGGTCTGTTTCGTAAGTTATTTAACGCTTTTAATTGGTCTTTGGGAAGATTCAGTTTCGGCACAGAACTTCGACGTAACATAGACGAAATGTCTTGACGTATAGCCTCCAAATCTTCTTTACCGATATTATTTTTAAACAGACAATCCTCAACACTACAAATAATTTCTTCATACGGTATTCTTCGCGGTGTTATTGCGAAATTCATTCCCTTCGATAATACTTGTAAAGTTGATTCATCCAGTGTTTGTTTTGACAGATTATAGACCGCGCGTAATCTATGATCTGTGTCTTTACTCAACGGTCGCGTTCCGTTCATTCGTTGAGATTGAAGTTTGACATTTAATTTGGTCGTTAACTTTTGATATTTTTGTATATGTTTATTTTTGCATTCATTATATTTAGTTGTTTCGCGCTTATTTAAGGTTTCGATGCAATTATTAAAATCAAATGTCGTTAAAATTGTTTTTAGTTCACTGGATGAATTGTCTATGGCGGTATTTATTCTATGCAGATCGGTACGGTTATGCTGAATCACCGTTCGTAACAACTTTTTACTTGCCTGATTTAAGATCTTAGCGCTTCCTCGAATGTCCTTTTTAGCTGATATTTTGACACACGTAGGAATGAGATTATGGTCTCTGCATCTCTTCAAGAAATTTAAAGATGTTATAAATCTTGCGCGCTTGGTCTTGAGATCTTCTAACCGGCGAATTTTGTTTGCGATTTCCAGTCCGTACTGGTTCACATAATGATTTCTTATATTTACGCGAACACTACACATTTAAATGAAACTAATTTTACGGATTTTATCGCGTTTTATTTTATTATTTATAACCCGACGTTTCGAGTGCTTTACAGCACCCATGGTCACGGGCGGACTGAGGTGACAGATGTCCCGATGTCATAGTTAACCCGGAGTACCTTCAGCTTTTAATTATTATTCCTTGTCCGATCTACGCAGAAAGAGCTTACTGTGTCTTGAAGTCTTGCAGTGGTATGCTTGGTTTTTGATTTAATTTTATTAATTATAGGATCCCAAGCTGGTGGTAATACCCAACCATCTTCTCTATTAAAATTAGGATGTTTTTTAATTTCAATAGCCTCGCGAATCATCCTTGGTAGGAATCGGTGTTCTTTTGCGAGGATTTGTGGTTTATCAAATCTGATGTAATGGTTGGGATGATCCAGAACATGGTCACAGACTGCAGACTTCCTAGAGCGACGATGCTTCACGTCAGCTATATGTTCTTTTACGCGGGTTTTAACTGATCTTTTTGTTTGCCCTATGTAAGAGAGACCACATTCACAATCCAGCTTGTATACTCCTGCATCTTGTAGAGGGATGTTACACTTGACAGATGGTAAAAACTGACTTATCTTCTTAGGCGGCTTGAAAAATGTTCTTATGGAAGCCCGCTTCAAGATATAGCCAATCTTGTCCGTGACTCCTCTGACATATGGTAGGACTGCAGGTACACGCTCGACTGTGGCCGGCTTCACTCGGTCACTGCGACGAAGGCGCGGAACCCGAAGCTTGTTGTCTTGCAAAACTTGCTTGACATGCTGAAGCTCGGCGGCCAGGTGTTTACTGTCACAGATCCCTTGTGCTCTCTGAAAAAACAGTTTCAGTTTCAGTTTTTACCATCTGTCAAGTGTAACATCCCTCTACAAGATGCAGGAGTATACAAGCTGGATTGTGAATGTGGTCTCTCTTACATAGGGCAAACAAAAAGATCAGTTAAAACCCGCGTAAAAGAACATATAGCTGACGTGAAGCATCGTCGCTCTAGGAAGTCTGCAGTCTGTGACCATGTTCTGGATCATCCCAACCATTACATCAGATTTGATAAACCACAAATCCTCGCAAAAGAACACCGATTCCTACCAAGGATGATTCGCGAGGCTATTGAAATTAAAAAACATCCTAATTTTAATAGAGAAGATGGTTGGGTATTACCACCAGCTTGGGATCCTATAATTAATAAAATTAAATCAAAAACCAAGCATACCACTGCAAGACTTCAAGACACAGTAAGCTCTTTCTGCGTAGATCGGACAAGGAATAATAATTAAAAGCTGAAGGTACTCCGGGTTAACTATGACATCGGGACATCTGTCACCTCAGTCCGCCCGTGACCATGGGTGCTGTAAAGCACTCGAAACGTCGGGTTATAAATAATAAAATAAAACGCGATAAAATCCGTAAAATTAGTTTCATTTAAATGTGTAGTGTTCGCGTAAATATAAGAAATCATTATGATCAGAGGTAGCCTACAATGCAGTGTCAGAGGCACGCAAACAATTTCAACAAATCCAGACTCGAAAACCAACAATTTGTATTTTATACAGTAATTTTTTTATACAGTAGTAAAAGACGAGACGAGTGAAACGTTCACCTGATGGTATGTGCAACCGCACCACACTGCACTCGTCACCTTTGGACATCAGTTTTTTAGTCTCATATATCCAGTAATTAAACTATCTCTCAGCGCCCTTCAAACCGTGACACAGTAATGTGTGCACACTACTACTTCACGGCAAAATAACGGGCACTGTCGTGGTACCTACCTAGACGGATTCCTGCATCTTCTACCCGTACGTATGCAGACTTCATTATATTCCGTACAAACTAAAATCGTCCTTATTGCTTTTAGACGAAAAACTTAAATAGACTTTAAGGACGTCATTATTTAAAGTTCTGCTCCTTTAAGTTGTGGTAAATATAGCCGATGTCAGTTTTATTACTAGTAAACGGTACACGAAGCCATAATATATGAAATACTTTCAGATAGAAAAATCTATTACGCAATGTTTCGAGTCTTCCAAGCACTTTTACTGGTGGTAGGATTCCTATGCAGGAATCCGTCTAGGTAGGTACCACCCCGGGGCCAGTTATTCTGCCGTGAAGCAGTAGTGTGCAAGCATTACTGTGTTTCGGTTCGAAGGGCACTGTGAGCTAGCGTCATCACTGGGCATTTGGGACTTAAGAACTGATGTCTCAGGGTGACGGGCGCAGTGTGGAGTCACACAGAAATATTCTGGGTGACACAACATTTGTTTTGGGCGGACGTTGCACTTACCATCAGGTGAACGTTCTGCTCGTTTCGTCACTGTATACAATAAAAAAAAAAAACTCGCGACATTGGAGCATTCGCCAATTTTTCATTACTCTTTTATGATTTGTAATAAACTTCTCTATGCATGTACTCGTATTTATTTCTTGCTTGTCATAAAAAATGAGTATTGCCTGTGGGTCCTAGCAAAAACATTAAAAAAAACCTAGTTTAGGTAAAGAGATAAGCTTTAAATATCTCTACAGCTAATAGAAAAGACTACAAGTGCATACATTATAATATAGCCCTGTCCCGTCTTCGCACGGAACTTCCGTGTCATCATCATCATTTCAGCCTATCACTACTACACAGCTGAACATAGGCCTCCCTTTAGATGGCCACAAAAGTTTGTAGATCATCTCCTGGTTTTAATTTTCCCTCTGTCGACTTTTACGACACCTACGGGTTGAAATGGGGTGGTAGATTGTCCCGCGTAATCCGTGTTAATTATAATCTTAGTCTTTATAAACAAAAACAACACCAGCCCCTTTAACTATTTAGGACTAAAAGTTTGTAAAATCCGCTTTAGTGGGTGTCATGTCGGGAAAGGAATATGTATTCCAAATTTCAGTCAATGATGAGTTATGAGTCAGTGGTAAACTGCTTTTATATATGTCGGTATAGTTAAAAGAATACTACCACTCCATCTCATCCAATGGATCTCGTAAAAGGCGAGTAAGGAATAAAACTGCACTGTGCACCCAGCAGCGCATGGTGGCGATGGGCTCACCACCTATCACACTAAGTGCATTATATTGTTTTGGTGAAACGTGGATTGTGGCAGTTATCTGTTTTTGCAGGGAGTGCCCAGTCTCTGACTACCCCTTGTGGGATACAGTCGTGATCTTATGTATATATGTCGGTTAAATAATTTTCTTGATGTTTATTTCATTGATTGACAAGAAGTTGGCATAGATTATTTTCTTTATTATTTGGTCTACTTTCCACCATAACAAGGGTTGATTGGTAGAGAATGCCACTAGGCATTAAGTGCGCCCATTGCCCTTAGCTTAAGGTGTCAGCGATCAAGAATAAATAAATATATAGATAGACAGATAGATTATGGGTAACTCTAGGATCAATGTAGTTTTATTTTATCGTTGTTCTGGATTTAGATACACCTCCAAACAAAAAAAAAATACAAACATTACTATATTTCGATCTGCGGGGCACTGAGAGCTAGTGCAATTACTGGGCGTATCAGACTTAATAACTAATGTCACAAAGGGGCGGACGCTAGGTGGTCCCCTACAGAATGTGTGTGAGACACAGCATTTGTTATGGGCAGACGTTGTACTTATTATCAGGTGAACGTTTTGCCCACATTCTCTTATAAAAAAAACTACTCTCCCGAAAACTATAAAGTTATATTTTCGATTACAAAATATTTTCAATATCGATGTATTGAAAACATTAGGTTTACCAAAAAAATCTCTTATAATATCATCAGTAAAACTTTCACTTTCATTCTTTTAAGAGTTCTGGAAATCTTAAGCAGTTAAGTTTCGACGTAATAAATATTAATTTCGTCAAACGTCATCTTTTTTTACAATTTACCACCGTTTCGTAATGAGGTTCCTCTGAAGGAGAAGAAACTGCGAAAGAAACTCTTTAGGTATCCTCTTTTTTTGTGAATCATTTTTTTATCAGTGTCAAAAATACAATATTAATAAATTTACAAAGAATAGTCTCATAGAGACTAAATAAATTTCAGAATCAAGTAAATTTAAAAAATAAAAACCAAAGCACGCTCCATGTTCAAACCCAGACAAGATTCAATAATAAATGTATAAATGCATTGCAAACTCGAGCAGACCAGCCTCCACCAACAGCACCTGTTCACAAGTATGACGCATGTGGCAGCCAGAATAATACCACAATCAATGCTGTCACTATGTCGTGGGAACGCAATGGGGAGTAAACATTTTCTTACCAAAATGGCGGCGACGTGGTTCGCCACCCGTCAAGTCTCGTTTCACTCGGGGGCTACGTGTTAGGCCTCTGCCTACCCCGAATATGGGAACAAGGCGTGAATGTATGTATGTATGTAAATAACTGATTTTTGTTATTATTATAATTATTTAATAAAATATGTTTGTTCCATACTTATTCAGTTGCATAATGTACGCAAATAACGGCTTGCGTGCATTTGTTAATAACAGTTAATATACTTTAACGGGTTAATTGCGCATAAGGCCGAAATTAGCATAATCGCGAGGTAAAGCAGCAGAAGATTGAAGGCACAATCGTTCTGCGGTAGAAACCCTTGTTACTTTAACACTTTACATAATAGCTGAAATCCGCGGCTACGTTCGCGTGAATTTAGGTTCTTCTTTTTAAAATACCGTGGGAACTCTCTGATTTTCAGGAATAATAAGTATCCTGTGTACGTCTCCAGGATGCAAGCTATCCCTGTGCCGAATTTCTTGAAGATCGGTTCAGCAATTGTTCCGCAAAAAGATAATTAATAGACAGAGGTACACAAAGAGTTACTTCCACATTTATAATCATCGTCATCGTTTCAGCCTATCGCCAGTCCACTGCTGAACATAGGCCTCCCCATAGATAGCTACAAAAGTTTGTAGCTCTCATTTTGGAGGGATTTTGGCATAGTTGCCACGTTTGGCAGGCGGGTTGGCAACTGCAGTTTATTTATTCAAATATTCCAGAAAAATGCTGTTGCCCATCTCGCAGTTTTCATTTCGCCTCTGTCGACGAGTTAACACATAAACATATACGTATATACGGTATACATACATATTATACATATAAATAAATGCACACTTGTAACGGTGACCAACTACTAACTATTTATGTTCTCATGATTCTCTGCTAAATGATCACGGACCAACTTCTTAAAGGAGTATTTATTGGGCGCTTTCCTGATGTTGAAACTTAGTGTTTGCATTCTACTGAGTGACGGCAGATTATCTGGCACTGCAGTGATATCTACCTTATCTGATAACTGCATAATTATACCACAATAAAACAATATAACATTACATAAGCGCATCTATATTAATTAATCAGGGGCAAACTGTACCCTTTTCTAAGTATATTGCGCGCACGAAGGAGTGTGAGATTTGGCATAGTTAAAGTTTGCATGGAGTAGAAGCGGAATGCTAAAATTTATATATAATGTGTTATAAATACATTAAATTGAATAAAATAAAACATTCATTATTTACGTTCATACTGATAATGTCAAACAGAATAGTCTGTGGTCAAACAGTCGCACAGAGTAGAGATTGTCGCCATAGAATTTTAAAATTTTGCCAACAAATAATTACTTAAACCTCAGTAACGTTCAAACTTAATTAAAATATCGCAATTACGGTCGAGGAACCACAGGGCGACCACTAATGAAGATAAAAGTGCTTACACTAGCGATGGGCAATTGTTGCAAAAAAAACAATCAGACTGAACCGAAAATTGCGCTATTGCGCATTCGATTGTCGATTTATTCACCGTGATTACTCGAATAACAATCGACAAACTACTAACTGTACGCACACTGCAAGCAAATGGTGGCCGCACGGACTTCCAACTATTCGTCGCACATTGTAATTACGTATTTAATGAAGGAAAGTAAGTTACTTTGCTAAGATCCGCATGCAAAATATAAAAATGGTGTATATTACCTAGTTTTTTGAAGAGCACCGCCCGCCCTCCCTCAGTAGCGTGCACAGGCAAACTAACACCGCCACCAGGAACCGCCACCAGGTACCGGGCAGAGTCACTCGGCGGCCGTCTGTCGTAGAGTCTATGACGCTTGATAATGCCTCGTTTTGGGGCGAAACACATGTCGTGTTCTCGACTTCAGTGGTGTATATTATCTAGTGGTAGTAATGTAGTGGTTGGTGGAGGGTACGTGGTGGCGGTGTTAGTTTGCTTGTGCACGCTACTGAGGGAGGGCGGGCGGTGCTCTTCAAAAAACTAGGTAATATACACCATTTTTATATTTTGCATGCGGATCTTAGCAAAGTAACTTACTTTCCTTCATTATAATGGATTTCCGCAAAGTAACGCCTGATTCTATTAATTACGTATTTAGTTGTACGAGTATTGTAATATGTGCGCTGCGCTACAAGTTAGTATTTAAAGTTGTAACGTGTAACAGTCCGTTCGCGTTAAGAAAACAGTGAGTCATCAGTGCAACTACTGGATAAGGGTGTATTCACAGTGGAGTAAAAATTACAATTTTTTTTTTCAAAAAATTTAATTAAGTTTAATGGAAACAAATAGTCTTAAAATTACTTAAATCACTAATCCGTATCGCTAGATTCTCCAGTTATTATGACAGAATTTTGTTCTGCGAGTTCTATGACGTCATCCAAACTGGATAAGGGTGTATTCACAGTGGAGAAAAAATTACAATTTTTTTTTTCAAAAAATTTAATTAAGTTTAATGGAAACAAATAGTCTTAAAATTACTTAAATCACTAATCCGTATCGCTAGATTCTCCAGTTACATTTTTAATGAAAGAATTTTTTTCTGCGAGTTCTATGAAGTCATCCAAATTCCACGTGGTATATACTCTTTCCAACGATTAGCGTCTATTAACGCTATTGCTTCATCTAACAATTTTTTTACGTCACTCATTTTGAACGTGGAGTTTGGCACCAACTAAATATATGTCAATTATGCGTCTCTCTCCGCTATGGATTATTGATCCACTTTTATTCTTTCGAATAGGTGAGGTATTCATTTTCGAAATTTAATGTTGAACGAGTAACACGCAAAACACAACCGATTTGTTCGAAGGTCTGACTTCAACTGGTCACTGTGAACTCGACTTTCTAATTTCTAGCATTGTAATTGGCTGGGTGGCGCGGCCAGGCCGGCGGATAACGATAACTCACTATTTTCCTAACGCGAATGGACTACAGTCATTGTCGCCCGCCGCGCCGTTAGTCGATAACAATCGATATTAGTCGACTTTATCTACTAAACTGAACAGTCGACTAATTCGATTACTATTAGTAATTATCGCCTATCGCTTCCACACACTGCTGTCTGTCCTCAGGTTCTGCCATGTAGGAAGGATTAGTTCGTAGCACCAAAGACCTCGCAGTTTTGATTATCGCTTCTCACAATAAACGACACAAGACGGAGGACAACCGAGGCCAACCGCGTGGCTCAGTTGTATTTGCCCGCCTAGTCGTGGGTCATGGGTTCAAATTCCAGCCGAGGCTGATTGCGATGAAATCCCTTACGCCGTCGTTACCGGCTGTCTGTCTGTAAGTACAAAATGAATACTCACAACCTCGAAGCTGAGATGACACTTACCTGGAAAAACAAAAGCATACATGAACACATACATAATTACACATACATAATTTTGCAGTGATATTTTGTTACTATAATAACGTTGGAGAGTTTGTATATTTGTGCGGCTCTAATCACAGGAAATACTGATCCAATTGGAAAAAATATTTTTGTATTGGATAGTGTAAGGTTCTAGGGCTTAGAACCGTCCAAGAATGTAGACCAGGAGTCGGCAACCTATGACCCGAGTGACCCATTTCATAATTTTAAGTGACCCACTTCACTTCCGAAAATAAAGTAAATTAATTAAAAATAAATTGTTAAACATAAACCTAAAACTAACAGTTTGAGAATAAAAAAATATGTATGTGTCAGCTCCAACGAGCGACTGGAGTTTACTCTTTAAATGAATTTACTAAAATACTGTTTTAATACGAAAATTTCTCACCCCAACGCCTCCTCAATACTCACATTTTGGTTGATTTTGACCCGCAGCCAAAAAAGGTTGCCGACACCTGATCTAGGCCGTAAAACTTCATGCTAAGGCCTTAAGGTGCGGCACGCTGAGAATCGAACGTTAACAAGAATAGCCGAACTGTGAGTACTTTATTTGTATAAAACAATGCTAATTGAATCCGGCGACGTAGTCCGCGCGGATTTAGGTTTTTTAAAAAAATCCGTGGGAATTTTTGATTTTTCGGAACAAAAATCATCCCATGTCCGTCTCCAGCATGCAAGCTATTCGATCCGAATTTCGTCATGATCAGTTTAACGGTTAAGACGAGGTTACAAACAGATAGATAGACAGAGAAAGTTACTTTTGCAATTATAATATCAGTGTGGATTAACAAATTTATATTTGTACTAACACTTTGATTTTCCAGAATAAAAAGTATCCTATGTCCGTCTCCAGCATGAAAGCTATCCCCGTGCCGAATTTCATCAAGATCGGTTAGACGACTGAGCCGTTAACAAGTAACAATCACACAGAGGGACATAGACAGTTACTTTCGCATTTATAATATATACATAATACGTACGGACGGATATAGGATGCTTTTCATCCCGGAAAGTCAAATAGTTCCCACGGGATATTTAAAAAACCTAAATGGTAGGTGGTAGGATTCCTATGCAGGAATCACCACCCTAACCCCAACGTAGGTACCACCCCAGGACCAGATATTCTGCCGTGAAGCAGTAGTGTGCATGCATTACTGTGTTTCGGTTGGAAGGGCACTGTGAGCTAGGGTAATCACTGGGCATTTGAGACTTAAGAACTGATGTCTCAGGGTGACGTGCGCAGTGTGGTGGCACACAGAAATATTCTGGGTGACACAGCATTTGTTGTGGGCGGACGTTGCACTTACCATCAGGTGAACGTCCTGCTCGTTTCGTCACTTTATACAATAGGAAAAAAAAATCCACGCCGACGAAGTCGCGGGCATCAACTAGTTTTAAATATAGTGTGGATTAACAACTTTGTATTATAGAAATACGTTTCGCTCTTAAGTAAACATTAGAACTTCAAACATACATAATTACTGGGTATGTTTCGTTTATAAACCAGGTTATACTGTAAATACACAACAAGTTTACGAACAGTTGCATTTCATAAAATTGAACGTTACACTACAGCCTTACCAGTAACTTTACGCTGGTCTTCCTAGCACCTGTGAGAGGGTAGGACTTCCCAGAAATACCTATACCACATACAAAACACTCGGCGGCTGACCGTCGTAGAGTCAATATCACTTGATAATGCCTCGATTGAGGTGGTAGTGTAGCAGTGGTGGAGGGTATCTGGTGGCGGTGTTAGTTTGCTCGTGCACACCGTGGCAGGGCGGGCGGTGCTCTTCAAAACTAGATAATTTACACCATTTTATATTTTGCATACAGATCTTAGCAAATTAACCTTCTTTTCTTTTATACAATACTGTGATATCTTTTGGACAGATTTTTGACGATTCCCGAGTACTTTATGAAGCTGTTAACTGCGCAGGAGATATTATAGTGCAACAAGTGTACGCGCCAATATAGAGATACTCCCGCCTCATAACCTACTCGCGCGTTGTTAGTGCAGCCCAGAGTCAGGGATACTGGGAAAATCGCAACACTACCAGACCCAAAATGAAAGAACGATATATTTATTCTTTAACGAATGATTTTTTTAATATCACTGGTGGTTGGATTCCTATGCAGGAATTCGTCTAGGTAGGTACCCACCCCAGGGCCAGTTATTCTGCCGTGAAGCAGTAGTATGCAAACATTACTGTGTTTCGGTTTGAAGGGCACTGAGAGCTAGCGTAATAACTGGGCATATGAGACTACTATGAGAGTACTCATGTCTCAGGGCGACGGGCGCAGTGTGGTGTCACACAGAAATATTCTGGGTGACACAGCATTTGTTATGGGCAGACGTTGCACTAACTATCAGGTGAACGTTTTGCTCGTTACATCACTTTACCAAATAAAACACACCGTTTCTTTATGAGGTTTCACTGTCCGGAAAAGAAACAATCGAAATAAATTCCGTTGATTTTTATTACTAAAAAAATATTGTAAATAAGATATTTTCCCACGAGTCATTAATTATCCGAAAAGCAAGAATTAATGTTTTTACAGAGATGTTAGCTTCAGCTGGAATCCGAACCGGCGAACGCGGCTTAGAAAACAGTTACACTAACCACTGTTCTCTATTATAGATCGAATCCTGAAGATGTGTACAAGCGTATGTTGTACGTTATTTTAACTTCTGATGCGATCACCGCCATCCGGCGATTAATATTACATGCATGTGGTAACTACTAACACGGACGCGAGGTAGTATACGTCAAAAAAGGTTTGGCAGCCGCCCAACGGCCGTGTATGCTATAATTTTATGGCGAACTATCGAGTTATTGGGAAAACTTAAAATGTAATCATTATTTAATCAAAAAACTTTTTTAATTAATAAAATGACGAAACGAGCAAAACGTTCACCTGATGGTAAGTGCAACGTCTACCCACAACAAATGCTGTGTCTACCGGAACATTTCTGTGTGACACCACACTGCTCTCGTCACCCAGAGACATCAGTTCTTAAGTCTCATATGCCCAGTGATTACGCTAGCTCTCAGTGCCCTTCGAACCGAAACACAGTAATGTTTGCACACTACTACTTCACAGCAAAATAACTGGCACTGGGGTGGTACCTACCTGTTAGCGACGTAAGCGAATAGGCCACGCCCACTCCTCGCGAGAGTGACCCCGTTCAACAATGGTGCAAGAACTCGCGAGGGAGAACAACAGCGGATCGGCACGGACATCGCGATTCCACCAAACTCAAAAAGACGATTTACGTGAAAACTAATGAATTTCCTAGCGTTGTATAAAGTTAATTTGATAAGTTTTTAAATAAAGTTTCATAATTCGTAATAATTATAGCCACTAGTATTGTATAAGTTAGGAAAATTAGGGATTTTATGTTTTGTTTAATAGTTCCTCGGCGAAGGAGAGGGACAGCGAGATGTGGGAGCAGGACAACGGTCGCCGCGGCTATAAAAGTCGGCGCTCTGGCGGCCAAACCATCGGCGGTTCATCAGTCTACAAGAAGCTCTCAAAGAAGCAACAACAGCAAGAAAAAAGTGAATAGTATTGTATAGTGAATAGTATTGTATAGTGAATACTAGTATTGTGAAACGTCGATCATTGTTTCTCGCAAGAATAAACGTCTTGGAACGCGGTATCGGCTTTATAATTCCCGCCAGCGTCCTATGGGTACATTTATTTGAAGGGAATGTGGTGTTCCTAATAATAACAGCGTCTCACTTCTGTCTTACAAACAGAACGTCAATAGGGCACCTTCCACATTCCCAGGAGGACGGACGTTAGAGTTATACGTGGTGTGCGTTAGGTGCACCGCGTATTTAGTGTGATACGTCCACCGTCCGTCCCGCTTGTTGACGGGCTTATAAGCGTCGCGACGCCGATAGTAAAGGCTATCTACGCACGGTGAATATCATTGGGTTGGTAACAGAACGTCGTACCTTTCCGTAAGATTTCAGTCCGTGCGTAGCGTAAGATTTCGACAGAGGGAATCGTTAGGTCAGGCGTCGTGTCGCGAAGCCGCGACACATTGTACAGGCGCGTAGTAGTGCGCGTCCATTTTATTTGGTCCTTCGAGCCGGATAGGACGTCGTTATGCCGATTACCCGTTCCGTATCATCTCGCGAGCAAACCGATACGTCGAGGGACTGGTCCATGGCTACGCCGAGTACATCGACCACGTCGGGTCAGCAGTCGATGGCGTCGAGGAATACGACAGGGAGCGGAACAGAGGGGGGAGCACCCCCCGCACCCCGCACCGATAGAGCGTCCCCCGCCCGCCGTACGGACAACAGAGCGCCCCCCGCACACAACGTAGAAGAGAGAGCTTACCGGTCCATCCCCGCGCCCCTCTCCGATTTCACGCCGGGTATGCGCCGTCGTGTGGAGCATTCACCGCCGTCTCGCTCGGTCGAGAGACGATCGCCGACGCGAGTTGAAGTCGTCGTCACTACTAATGAAGAAAGAAGCTCTGCAACCGACAGGAATAGGACCTGCCCGCCATCCGCTGCGTCCGCGAACGTCGCGACGCCAGCAAATAGGCGCGCTCCGCAGGAACAAGACGTCCCTACGGAAGCTCAACGCGAACAACGACCGAGCCATGGAAGCACGGTGGTGCCGCAAAGCAGATCTGTTAAATCGTCATCGAGACGTCGTGCGGAAGCAGAGGCAAAATTGAAGTTGGCGCAGAAACGCCTTGAAGAAGCTAGGGCCGCGACGGAAGCCACAAAATTGGAATTGGAGTTGGTGCAGCTCGACTCTGAAGATGAAGACGTCGACGAAGATTTCGAAGAGGAACGATCCGTTCATGTCGAGAAATGAGTCAATCGCGCCGTCGAGCTGAACACCACGATGGAGAAAATTCCTGAAGTCACGGGAAGAGAACTGCAGCGACTGCCGTCACCAGCCTCACCGAAGAGTGAAATCAAGGAGCTAGCTGAAGCAATAATGCAAGCGGCCAAAACCGGAGCGTCGCAAGCAACCCCTCAGCCACCCAAGTACCTGCACGAGTTACCAGTGTTCGAGGGCAATTATGAAGAATGGATGGCATTCAAGAGGACTTACGAGGATACGGCTCATTTGTTCAGCGAGGCTCAGAACATGGGGAGGTTACGGAAGGCAATCAAGGGAGCTGCAAGAGAATTAGTGAAGAATTTATTGTTCGTGGAATCCGATCCCAGAGAAGTAGTGACGTCATTAGAACGACGATATGGAAGGCCGGACGTCATCGTGCTATGTGAAGTTGATAAGATCAAGAGCTTGCCGCCGCTACGAGACGCACCAAAGGAAGTGTGTGTTTTCGCTAGCCGCGTGAATAATGCGGTAGCGATTATAAAGGCGTTGAAGAAGCCGCACTACCTGTACTCACCGGAGCTTTGCAAGGCTATTGTAGATAAATTTACGCCGATTGGGAGATACAGATGGTATGACTTCAAGGCACGACAGAGTGAAGAGGAACCGGAGTTGCTGATCATCAACAAATTCCTCAACACAGAAGCCGACTTATGCGTCTCCTATGCACCCGTAGAAGCCGACAAGATTAAGAGAGAAGATTTTAGAAAAAGGATGTCCGCGCATCACCGTCAGCCCGTCCACACCGCCCGTGAAGAAGTCGAGACGACCTACACTGCTTCGGACGTCAGGAAGATCGCGTGTTTCCTGTGCGATAAGGAGCATCGCATCTTCGACTGTAACAAGTTTATGGAGGCGAGCGTCGAGGACAAATGGCAAATGGTGAAGAAGAAAGAACTGTGTTTCAAGTGCCTGCAGCGAAGACACCAGCGAGCATCCTGCAGAGGCCCTCCGTGCAAGAAGTGCAAGAGAGACCATCACACCCTACTGCATTCAGAGAGACCAGCAAGACCAGTGACATCACGCCGGGAGTCGACGAGCAGCCGCCCACCTAAGGACAAGGAGGAAGGTACCGCCGCCGTCAACACTACGATCTGCGCAGCAAGCGGTGTCGCCGGGACCTACCTCAAGGTCATGCCCGTCATGCTGTACGGGCCGAAGGGGTCGAAGCAGATACTGGCCCTCCTGGACGAAGGCTCTACCATCACCATCCTGGACTCCGATGTAGCGAAGCAGATAGGAGCAGAGGGGGCCACCGAACCATTGGCAATTGAAACCGTCGGCGGGGGACGCATCAAGAAAAAGGACTCACTACGCACTGATTTGAAGATAAAGGGATTACATCGCACGGACAAACGGAAAATAGTTGGCGTACGGACAATGGACGGACTACGTTTGTCGCCGCAGAAAATCGACAAGGGCGAAATTGAAGCCTGCGATCATTTGAAGAATATCAAGGAAGATATTATGTACGTGCCGGAGGTACCGAAGCTTATCATCGGACAAGATAACTGGAACCTCATGGTGACAAGAAAAGTTATTAAGGGAAAACCGTCGCAACCCGTCGCGTCGCTGACCAGCTTAGGATGGGTGCTTCATGGACGTCGCTCGAGCATCACCGATCCCGTCAACTTCGTCAACCATTGTCGACTCGCCGAGGATAATGGAGAGGATGACATAAAGAGCCTGATACAGCAGCACTTCAGCATCGAGTCACTGGGAGTGGAGCCGAAACTACCGTCGACTGATGAAGAGGGAAGGGCACTCACGCTGTTAGAGAGGAACACAAGAAGATTGCAAGACGGGCGTTTCGAGACAGGTTTGCTGTGGGCCAAGGAGGACGTCACCCTACCTTACAACCGTCAACAAGCACACAAAAGGCTGGTCAACATAGAACAGAAGCTAAACAAGAACGGAGCCATGAAGAAAGAATACGAGGAACAAGTGAGAAACTTGTTGAAGAAGGGCTACGCTGAGAAGGCCCCAGAAGAAAAGAGAACAGACCGAACCTTCTACTTGCCGCATTTCTTCGTGATGCACCCAACGAAAAAGAAAATGAGAATGGTGTTCGACGCTGCCGCACGCTTCGAGGGAAAATGCCTGAACGACGTATTGGTGTCAGGACCAGATCTTCTCAAGTCACTGTTCGGGGTACTGCTTCGATTTCGAGAAAAGCCGATAGCGATCGCAGCGGACATTAAGGAGATGTTTCTGCAGATCAGAATCAGAGAAGAAGATAGAGACAGTCTGAGGTTCCTATGGAGAGGAAGCGATCGCACCGGACCTGCGGAAGAATACAGGATGACTTCCGTAATATTTGGAGCGAAATCGTCGCCGACGACTGCCATCTACGTGAAGAATAAGAACGCCGCTGAATTCGAAAAAGAGTACCCGGACGCGTGCAGAGCCATCGTGGAAAACCACTACATGGATGACTACCTTCAAAGCTTCACGTCAGCCGAGGAGGCCGTGCGGATAGCCAACCAGATAGATGAAATACACAGAAAGGCTGGTTTCGAGCTAAGAGGGTGGGCAAGCAATGAAGATGATGTATTGAAGAACATCGATAAAGAAGCAAGCACAGCGTCGGAAAGAGAATTAATATCGGAAAAAGAGCAACGAACACTGGGAATGCGGTGGAAGACACAAGATGATACTCTATGTTTCAGTCAGGGGTGGCGGAACGTTCCAGCTCGCGTGATACAGGGGGAAGAAGCACCGACGAAGAGACAAATCACAAGTGCGGTGATGTCGACGTTCGATCCGATAGGATTAGCTTCTCCCATCCTCATACGGGGAAAGCTATTGCTTCAAGAGCTGTGGAGATCTGGGTTGACGTGGGACGAGAAGGTGCCACAAGAATTGCTGACCGCCTGGCAAACATATGTATGCAGAGTTCATCAACTTCCAGCCTTGAAGATTGAAAGAAGCCTGACTACGACGAACACAACAGGAGAGCTACACACCTTTGTGGACGCTAGCGAGGCAGCGTATGCAGCGGCAACCTACTGGAGGTGCGAAGAAGAAGATGGGGCCATTCGTGTGACGCTGATCGCCGGAAAGGCAAGGGTGGCACCGACGAAACCAACATCGATACCACGCCTAGAGCTACAGGCTGCGCTGCTAGGAAGCAGACTAGCAAAGACCATCGTGCAAGAGACAAGGCTGCAAGTGACCAGGAGAGTATTCTGGTCAGACTCCAGCACCGTTCTACAGTGGATCAAGACGGATCCAAGAAAATTCAAGACCTTCGTTGCTCACCGGTTAGCGGAGATAGAGGAAACAACAAGTCCTCAAGAATGGAGATGGGTTCCCTCGGAGATGAACCCCGCCGACGACGCGACGAGAGACGTCACCGACAACTTCAGCGAAAACAGCAGGTGGTTCATCGGACCGCAGTTCCTGCACGAAGGCGAGGAACAATGGCCCGCGAATAAATTTGAGAAACCAGCAGAACCAACCGGTGAAGAAAGGAAAGTCGAAACAGTCGCGCACGTCAGAGAGGCCACCAGCACAAGTGAAGTCACGCCATCCGAAGATCGAATATCGAAATGGAACATATTGTTGCGCACCGCGGCAAGGGTGATAATGTTCATCGCGCAATGCAGACGGAAGAATCCAATCAACGTAGCGCGAAACGTCGACGCACCATGGAAGCCGCAACCGAAGAAATTAAGAAAGAAGATTGAGATGCCCAACAACCTCGACAGAGAAGAAAAGAAGCTCCTGCCGTTAGAACCTGAACACCTAGAGAAGGCTACGCAACTACTGATCAAGAAGAGTCAAGAGGACTGCTTCGAGGAAGAGATCAATGCGCTGCGACAGAAGAAGCCGTTAAGAAACAACAGCCGACTGAAGAAACTTGAAGTTCATCTGGATGACGAGGGCGTCCTCCGTCTGAGCAGCAGGATTAGAAAGCTACCCGCAATGGAAGGAATCGAGAAGTGTCCAGCCGTACTAGACGGGAAGCACCGTATGTGTCGCTTACTGATAGCACACTACCACGAGAAGTTGTATCATGGCAACCACGCGACAGTCATCAATGAACTCAGGCAACGATACTGGATCATCGGCATCAGATCGGCAGTCAGAAGCATATCAAGGCAATGTCAATGGTGCACGCTGCGAAAGAAGCTACCGAGACCAATGCCCTGGGGAGACCTGCCCGTCGAGAGGCTGCAACATCATCAGCGTCCATTCACCTGCACGGCAGTGGATTACTTCGGGCCAATGGAGGTCACCGTGGGAAGGAGGAGGGAGAAGCGATGGGGGGTACTCTTCACCTGTCTGACCACTCGGGCGATACATCTAGAGTTAGCCGCATCACTGAGTTCCAGCTCGACGATAATGGCTTTGCGGAGATTGTCCGCCAGAAGAGGTTCACCGAGCGTCGTGTTCAGCGATAACGGCACGAATTTTATAGGAGCTAACCGAGAACTACAGGAAGAATCAGCGAAACTTCAAGAACGCGAGTTTGAGGTAGAGTTTGAAAAACGAGGCATCAAGTGGAAAAATATACCACCAGGCGCACCAAACATGGGGGGAGCCTGGGAGCGAATGGTGAGGACCGTGAAGACGGCGCTTGCGGCAACGCTGCGTGAAAGGCAACCACCAGAAGAAGTGCTCTACACTCTACTCACTGAGGTAGAACACACAGTAAATTCGCGTCCCCTGACACATATCAGCATGGACCCCTGCGATGAAGAAGCACTCACTCCGAATCATTTTTTGATTGGACGATCTAACGGCGCACCGGTATTAGGAGATTTCACCGATAACCACCTGGTGGGCAAGGCGAACTGGAAGACTGTACAGAGGCTAGCAGATTGCTTCTGGCGAAGATGGCTCAAAGAGTATTTGCCAATACTCTCACCGAGAACAGTGAAGGCTCAAGAGGCGCCTACACTACAGGAGGGTGACATCGTGCTGGTGGTAGACTCGACGCTGCCGCGCAACGTATGGCCGAGAGGTGAAATTGTCAAGAGATACACCGGCCCTGATGGAAGAACAAGGATCGTCGATGTCCGGACCGCTGGAGGAATCCTGAGAAGGCCTACATCAAGAGTCATCGTATTGGTCCCTAGCAGCAACGTCGCATACCAAGAAGATGGTGTGGAACACCGGGGGGAGATTGTTAGCGACGTAAGCAAATAGGCCACGCCCACTCCTCGCGAGAGTGACCCCGTTCAACAATGGTGCAAGAACTCGCGAGGGAGAACAACAGCGGATCGGCACGGACATCGCGATTCCACCAAACTCAAAAAGACGATTTACGTGAAAACTAATGAATTTCCTAGCGTTGTATAAAGTTAATTTGATAAGTTTTTAAATAAAGTTTCATAATTCGTAATAATTATAGCCTAGTGGCTATAATTATAACTATATATATAATTATAACTATTTCCTAACTTATATATTGTATAAGTTAGGAAAATTAGGAATTTTATGTTTTGTTTAATAGTTCCTCGGCGAAGGAGAGGGACAGCGAGATGTGGGAGCAGGACAACGGTCGCCGCGGCTATAAAAGTCGGCGCTCTGGCGGCCAAACCATCGGCGGTTCATCAGTCTACAAGAAGCTCTCCAAGAAGCAACAACAGCAAGAAAAAAGTGAATAGTATAGTATTGTATAGTGAATACTAGTATTGTGAAACGTCGATCATTGTTTCTCGCAAGAATAAACGTCTTGGAACGCGGTATCGGCTTTATAATTCCCGCCAGCGTCCTATGGGTACATTTATTTGAAGGGAATGTGGTGTTCCTAATAATAACAGCGTCTCACTTCTGTCTTACAAACAGAACGTCAATAGGGCACCTTCCACATTCCCAGGAGGACGGACGTTAGAGTTATACGTGGTGTGCGTTAGGTGCACCGCGTATTTAGTGTGATACGTCCACCGTCCGTCCCGCTTGTTGACGGGCTTATAAGCGTCGCGACGCCGATAGTAAAGGCTATCTACGCACGGTGAATATCATTGGGTTGGTAACAGAACGTCGTACCTTTCCGTAAGATTTCAGTCCGTGCGTAGCGTAAGATTTCGACAGAGGGAATCGTTAGGTCAGGCGTCGTGTCGCGAAGCCGCGACACATTGTACAGGCGCGTAGTAGTGCGCGTCCATTTTACTACCTATACAGATTCCTGCGAAGGAGCACCGAACACTTGATGGAAATCTAATGATCATAACTTGATTATATGGGACCACCCTTACGATATCTCATTCCTAATAAAAAAAAAGAATCATTGAAATCGGTTCGTAAACAAATAAGGTATGCCCGAACACGCATAATACGAATTGAGAAACTCCTCCTATTTTTAAGCGAAATAATTTCTACCGAATTGCTGACTGCGTGCGACATTTCCTAACAGAATTAGTATACAAAAAGAATGAGTACTGGTAGATAGAATTCCTATACTGGAATCCGTCTAGGTAGGTACCACCCCAGCGCCAGTTATTTTATCGTGAAGCAGTAGTGTGCAAATGCATTACTGTGTCGGTTTGAAGGGCACTGAGAGCTAGCGCAATAACTGGGCATATGAGACTTAAGAACTGATATCTCAGGGTGACGGGCGCAGCGTGTTGTCACAAAGAAATGTTCTGGATGACACATCATTTGTTATGGGCAGACGTTACACTTACCATCCAATAAAAAAAACTATAACTTTTACCACTAAGATGTCGATGACTATGAGTCCACGCTCGTACATTTTTTATGGAAGTGAGTTGCATCTCTTCACTTGATAATACCTAGTACCCCGCCTGCCCATAACAGATGCGGTCGTCCAGCACCCACACGTACGAAAATCGTGTGCAGCACCGCACTTCGCTCGTCACCATGCGATCGGTTCTTAAATCTACTACGGGGCCTTTAATCACGCGACGTTTTAGGCCACTTTCCCCCTTCCCTCACCCTTGGTGATACGTCGTGAGCTTTAACGCTATCCCACCTCCCCCTCCCTGAATCACGTGTATTTTTTATTATTGTGATGCACAACTCAGTACAAATAATTATTCGTAACAAATATTTTACACGTCAAACTTTAAATTAGTTACAACTAGCTGCGCCCGGCGGTTACACCCGCCGTTTAATTTAAAATAAATCGCTCTAAGCGTCGTAGCGTGATGTTACAAGGCCTATAGCCTTCCTCGATAAATGGGCTATCTAAAACTATCACTAAAAGAAATTTTCAGTTCGAACCAGCAGTTCCAGAGATTAGCGCGTTCAACCAAACAAACTTCAGCTTTATAATATTAGTATAGATTGCATTAACATTACATCACACGTGATTGTCACATTATAATATATTACATTAAAATGTATGCGGATTCCCGCATCCGTTATCTGGACGTTCGGGGATGTTTTAACCAGCGGTAAAGGTTTGTAACGTTACCCTTTATAATTATATCGATTCAACCCCATCACGTGAAGGAGTTAAAATCTATAAGATACCTAGAAAATAATAGGTACCCTATTTATTTACGGGTGACTTATAATTCGTAGTCGATAAAATGTTATACCACGCGCGGTACAGCTAACTCGAGTTCATAAAAACTCGCGCGAAGGTCAGTCCCCGCCGCTGTGAAAGCGAGATATTTTTAGCTATTTCTGGTCACGTTAATGTGTAACTACATTTATAGCGACGCTTTAGATACGCCATATTGATTGATGAAGTATATCGAGAAAGGGAACATTTTCTCAGGAAGGATATTTTTCTTTACTTTAAGAAAGATCGTCTCTAAAAAAGATCGTTGCTCGAGTACATCTCTGTTGTCTGGAACACGCAGTACAAAGTACAAATAAACAAACTAGATCGCTTACTCAAGGTTTTCATTAAAAATTAGCTTTTGCCCGCGACTTCGTCTACGTGAGGATAGGTTTTTTTTTTTAAATTCGTAGGAACTGTTTGATTTACCGGGATAAAAAGTATCCTATGTCCGTCTCCAGGATGCAAGCTATCTCTGTGCCAAAAATTCGTGAGAGTCGATTCGGCAGTTCGGCCGTGAAAAGGTAACAAACAGACACAGGGACAGAGAGAGTTATTTTCTATTTATAATATTAGTATAGATTTGAAATTAAGATATACAGATGTATCTGCCACAAATGTCACTAATCGACGAACCATTAGAGATCAAATATTTTTGTATAAATTGATTAATAACTCTATACTCTCCCTTCCTTCTTCGTAATATCAATTTTGGGTGCCCCCGAATTACCTCTCGTAAAAAACCCTGTTCTCTGTTCCCCTTTGCAAAAGAAAATACACCTGTAACTACTTTCTGTATCGTTCCTGCCGTTACTATAACAAACATCTTCAACATCTTGACATATTTAACGATCGTATTGGTAAATATAAGAGGAATCTGAGACAGACACTTTCATCGTTATCATCGTTTCCATTATCCCTCTGTCGACTTTTGCGACACCCACGGGTTGAGATGGGATGGTAGATTCTCTCAACCCGACACCACACGGCAGACACTTTACGTCACTATTAAAACTTAATAATTCTCCCTGCGGTGGTACCTTACCACCAGTATTAGAGACATGAAGCTTTCGCAATAGTTTTAGACACGGAAACTGTTGTGTTGCTCAAACATTGACTACCGCTGAGATCTGAGCCCACGACCAACTGCTAAGTAGATATATAGTAGTTGTACTGGTGATAGGATTCCTATTCAGGAATCCGTCTAGGTAGGTACCACCCCAGGGCCAGTTATTCTGCCGTGAAGCAGTGGTGTGCAAACATTACTGTTTCGGTTTGAAGGGCACTGTGAGCTAGCGTAATCACTAGGCATTTGAGACTTAAGAACTGATGTCTCAGGATGACGGGCGCAGTGTGGTGTGGCACAGAAATATTCTGACTTATTGACTTATTCTTACTTGAAATATTGACTACTGTCAATATTTCAAGTAAATTTCATTAAAGGACTCATTCTATCAGATTTATAGGTAAATTAGATGAAAAAATGAAGCCAATCCCGGTGATGGATCAACGCATCACTGCGAAAAATTAGTCTTAATAATGCGAAATCATTATGATATTGAAGAATCCAATCACGGAGAGACGTCGCGAGTAAACAGAGAGGGAAGATAATTTATTTCACATAAACCAAAGCGACATTTACAAGTTTAATAGATCAGGTCATTGTCAAGCCGACACTCATTTATTTCTTCCGCTGTGTGTCAGACATTAATTTTGATTTCGCGATTTAAATAAAAACATACACGAGCTCTCGGCTGTCGCTGCGACGGGTGGCGATAAAAATGTTAAATATTGTGTTTTGAGACTGTATATTTTTCGCAGTCGGAGTATTAATCCGAACGTATTTCTGTACGAATAATATTTATCCGCGTCTTTACAGTTTTGTTCTAGGGACGACCGCTTGTTTGTTTTTTTTTTTATTGTATAAAGTGACGATACGAGCAAAACGTTCACCTGATGGTAAGTGCAACGTCCGCCCATAACAAATGCTGTGTCACCCAGAACATTTCTATGTGACCATACACTGTGCCCATCACTCTGAGACATCAGTTCTTAAGTCTCATATGCCCAGTGATTACGCTAGCTCATAGTAGCTCACACTTTAGACCGAAACACAGTAATGTTTGCACACTACTGCTTCACGACAGAATAACTGGCCCTGGGGTGGTACCTACGTAGACAGATTCGTGCATAGGAATCCCACCATCAGTGAAATATAATTCATCTAAGCCAATTAGAAATTTCGAAAACGTGAAAAAGTTTCTCGAGCATCTCCTTCAACAAATAACAGGGTTTTCTTCAGTTTCGTATTACGATTTGTTTTTTCACTGTATTTAAATGTATCGGAGCTCCCTTTTAATTACAGTGGAAATATAAAACCTTCGTTGATTATAATTACTCGTCGGTGGGACGACTTCGTTGTTAGGGATGAACAACTCGGCGGGAAAGTAAGATTACTTTTGGATTAAGAGGATATTTTTCTATTGCTTAAAATATTCTGTATTTTTTTATTAAAAAAATATTTATACGTAACTTTTATTTTCTCAATGTAAAGAAACAATTCGTAGGCACTTAAAAAATGTTTCGAGTTTATTTATTGCAAGACTCACAAAAAGTAACCAAAAAGCTATATTATCGATAAGCATAACAATTATGAGTCAATGTGTATGAATATTCATTAGTTTTTAATGAATATATTAATTAAAACTACTATAATAAATCAAAAAATTATAACATGCATACAGACACACCCTTTTTCGCATATAAGGGACAAGCAGAGGCCACTCACGTAGCCCACTTTGGTACGAGTCAAAAAAAATGTTACTCCCCACTGCGTTCCCACGAGCAGTACAGTGACAGCATTGCATATTATAGTGATATTCTGCACTAATAAAGGCTGTCCGTACAATACCTTAGTCGCCTCTTACGACACCTCGGTAGGACAGAGATGACATGACGACCGCGTGGCCTAGTGGTCAGAGTACCTGACTTGTTGGTTTTCGGGTCTGGTCGTGTTGTGGTTGTCCCCGTGTTTCTGACACTGCATCCTAGCCTACCTCCGATCTTATCGCATTAGCGGTACATCGGGCGCGGTTAGGTAGGGACGAGTGAGTGCCTCTGTGTTTGCGCGTACACTTGTGGCACTATAATATCTCCTGCGCAGTTGATGGCTTTCGACGGCATTCGGAAGTTGTCGCCGTGGTCGAAATCGGCTAGGAGAACATCATCATCATCATCATCAGGACAGACATAGGTACTGTTCTATTCTGCCGGACACCTATCGACAATTACCAATTAAACAATTCAGTATTTTATCACGAAACCAATGTGTGGTAAGATAGTGACTCTTATCTGAGGTTTGCGGCGATCACTAACTCGATTACATGTATTTTATATCATAAATAAACAACAAATATGTAAATAAAGTACTTTATCGTTTTTTAAAACGTTTTAATAACTTTTATTTTGTTCTTGTAACTATTTTAAAATACATAGTCTACCTACCCATTTTTGCCTGTATAGATTTTTTTCATTGGACAAAGTGACGAAACGAGCAAAACGTTCACCTGATGGTAAGTGCAACGTCTGCCTATGGCAAATGCTGTGTCACTCAGAACATTTCTGTGCGGTGCCACTGCGCCCGTCACCCTGACACATGAGTTAAGTCTCATATGCCCAGTGATTACGCTAGCTCTCAGTGCCATTCAACCCGAAACATAGTAATGTTTGCACACTGCTGCTTCACGGCAGAGTAACTGGCCCTGGGGTGGTACCTACCTAGACGGATTCCTGGACCACGTTGCCACGTGACTGATTACATCAACCAAACCATCAGAAAACATTAGGTAAGCAAAACATATATTAACAACATCCGCAAATTATATACGAAAACATTTTGCGTCGGTTGAAAATGTTCAACGCAGATCATCGATTAAAATATAACTGGAGAAGTTATGAACACTTTAAATGTTGGTGTCATTCTCGAGTTCTCTAAACACACTTCAATCTCTAAACAAACTTCAATGGGGCCCCCATATATCTAAACTTTCAGGTAGCTCTGCAGCTTATGCTGTAAAAAGAATTAGAAACTTGACTAATGTTAAAACTGCTAGATTAGTTTATTTAAGTTATTTTCACAGTATAATGTATTATAGTATTTTGCTATGGGGAAATGCGACTGACGTTGATTTTTATTTTGCAAAAGAGGGCCATAAGATCTATTTATAATCTTGGCTCTAGAGTCTCTTAGAGATAAATTTAAAGAAATTAATATCTTAACCTTGGCCTTGCAATATATATATGAAAACGTTATGTATGTACATAAGAATATTAATCACTTTAATAAAAAAAAGTGATGTTCATAATGTGAATACCAGGAACAAGCACAAATTAATTATGCCAGTTACTCGAATTCACGGAGTCAGTAACCCCTTCACGGGGCAATGTATACGTTTTTACAACAAAATCCCAGAAAGTGTACAAAGTCTTTCAATCATTTCAAACTAATTTATAAACAAAGACTTTTTAAGAAGGGTTATTATAATATTAAGGAATACATGGATGATGATAACCCGTGGGTATGAGGTGATCGCTACCAAGCTATTCCCACATCTTTATAATACATACATACATAAGATCACGACTGTATCCCATAAGGGGTAGTCAGAGACTGGGCTCTCACTGCAAAAAACAGATGACTGCCACAATCCACGTTTCACCAAAACAATATAATGCACTTGGTGTGATAGGTGGTGAGCCCATCGCCACCATGCGCTGTTGGTTGCATAGTGCAGTTTAATTCCTTACTCGCCTTTTACGAGATCCATTGGATGAGATGGAGTGGTAGTATTCTCTTAACGAGCCGCCACCACACAGCTCACGGCTTTATAATACTGCTGTAATTTTATATAACTTTTAAGAAGCTGAAAAAAAATAATACCGCTGGGTTTCTTACTAGTTCTTCCCAGGACACAGGCATTTCTTTGAGAACCACTGTAGCTTAAAAAATGACGTTCAATGAGTATTATGTAAATGATCTATATTGAATAAAAAATATTCTATACTATTTTAAACATTATTATCCATAGGAGCTGATACCACATATCGCTCAAGAACGGCTTAGTCTTCGCTAGTGCCCCTCGTGAGGCCGCCGGGAAATCGTCCGGGGTTTAGCCTTTCTCTGCAGTATTTAGTCGCCGCACGTGACGACGTGTCGGGCCTTGGGTGTGCCTTTAAGACGGTGGTATTAATTTTGACCTTAGTATTTTTGCAGTCAGTGCCCTGGGTCCTGCGTTTTACACCGTTATCCGAAGTATGTTGCCATGCCGATTGTTATAATTTATGTGTAATCTAACATATGGTCGACTAGTTGCTTTCACGTAAGTCTGTTCGGGTAAAATTTACTAATTGAGACTTAAAACTTTAAAGATAGCTTAGTACTTGATACCAATTAATTATTAACTCGCTTTCTTGACTGTCTGTTTTTTCGTCTGTTGGGTATAAATTTTACAATTGATTATAAGCTAGCTTTATACTTTGAGTATGTTTTGAATACGTTTTAAAAACATTTGGCTGTCGGACTGTTTGTCTGTTCCGGCTAATCTCTGAAACGGCTAGACCGATTTAGACGGGACTTTCACTGACAGATATCTGATATTATAGCGGGTAACTTATGCTATTTTTATTTTAGAAAAATATTTAGGTTTCCGGGCAAAAAAATTTAAAACCCTAAAATCCGATTCAAATAGTGAAGTATATATGTATATAATGATTTCTTATATTTACGCGAACACTACACATTTAAATGAAACCGTAAAAATCCGTAAAATTCCGTAAAAATTAGTTTCATTTAAATATATATGTATATCATTGATCGGGATCGGTTTTTCTACGCGGGTGAAACCGCGGGGCACCGCTAGTATCAAAATATATCTGAAGGGCTTTTATAAATAACATTTTTTATATGCATGGTAACAATAACGCATACGATTGACTGGTTATACGTTTCCTATGCCGATTACATCTAGGTAGTATCACCGCAGTGCCAGTTGTTCTGGCGTCAAGCAGTGTGCAAACTTTACTCCACAAGTATTTGTCCTGCGCGGGAATCGAAACCGCCGTCCGCGCGGAGGCGTCAGCTCCTACACAAACGTTGCGTTCGGATCATCATCATTTCAGCCTGTCACTAGTCCACTGCTGAACATAGGCCTCCCCCATAGATTGCCACAAAAGCTCGTAGCTCTCATTTTGGGGGAAATTTTGCCATAGTTGCCACGTTTGGCAGGCGGGTTGGCAACCGCAGTTTATTTATGCAGATGTTTCAGGAAGATGCTGTTGCCCATCTCCTGGTTTTTATTTTCCTTCCGTCGACTTTAACGACACCCACGGATTGAAATGGGGTGGTAGATTCTCTTAAGCCGCTACCACACGGCCTCTACAAAAAATACTTACTAAATACACAAATAAACATATAAATATGTACATTATACATATATATATATACACACATTCACACGCGCCGGCTCACAGATACACACATAACACATTGCTTAAAACTTAATAATATTTGTAAAAGAATGTTAATTGTATAATGTACGAGAAATACTTCAAACCATGGGAAAGGAACTGGTTCCTGGGACACGGCTTACGCTATTTCAGGCACCAGGGCTGTATTGATTTAGATTGTAACTATTTTTACAATGAACTATTATTATATACATGAGAAAAGAAAACATGAAGAGCGGAAAAAAACCGTCAGTTCAAATTTGACTAAGAAAATGTTCACGAACCAGTCATTTAAAAGAGTTGTTATTTGGTGCTTTCTTGATATTGACAGGGAGGGCGTTGGACGTGGGACGTTGTCCACTTATGTATACTATATGTGTTTATGGGTTTTTTTTATAGGAGAAAGAAACGAGACGAGGATATCTTTCATCTGATGGTAAATGCAGATGCCCATAACAAATGTTCCGTCCCGAAGTAGTCCAGTCGTAGTTACATCAGTTCTTAAGTCTCATATGCCCAGTAATTACATTAGCTCTCAGTGCCCTTCAGACCGAAGCACAGTCATGTTTGTACAGTACTTCTTCACGGCAGAATAAATAGCCCTAGACGTAAAAAAATACCTACATAGAAGGATTCCTGCACAGGTCATCAGTCAGAGATGTTGTCGAAAATCAATACGTTTTAGGCAACTTTCGATCTCTGTAACTCGTAACAAACAACAAACAGATGTGAATCTTACTATAGGAGCACTATAATAATTTATGATCTTCAAGTAGGCTAGTACGTATTTAACGCATATTAACCGAAACAAGTTCGTTGTAACCGAATCACATTCGCAAATAGAACCGTTGCTAAAGCGCAGTGCAGCGATTAACCTATTAATGTTTGCGTACCGATACGTTAGCGCAAGTATCATAAATTATTTTTAAACTAGACGCCTTTACGCCTGGTTTAAAGTAACGTGGAGAGAGAGTGAAATGAGTTTTATTTAATTTTTTCATTTGATAAAAGTGGCAGAACGAGCTAAACTTTCACCTAATGGTAAGTGCAACGTCTGCCCATATGAAATGCTGTGTCACCCAGAACATTTCTGTGTGACACCACACTGCGCCCGTCACCCAGACACATCGGTTCTTTAGTCTCAAATGCCCAGTGATTACGGTAGCTCTCGGTGCCCTTCAAACCGAAACACAGTAATGTTTGCACACTACTGCTTCACGGCAGAATAACTGGAGTGGTACCTACCCAGACAGATTCCTGCACCATGCCATGCGCATTTTAAGAAAGTAAGAAATATTTTGGTACACACGCACACAGTTCACAGACAGATTTCAGTAAAAGTAACGTAAATCTATATTTTTGCCTCTAATTTTTGAGAGGGTATTAGAAGTGAAACTGGAGTTTGTTTGAACGCGCTAATTTCAGGAAATAACAATCCGATTTGGAAAATTGCATTTGTCTTAGAAAGCCCGTTTGTTGAGGGATTTCGGAGGTCGGTTTATCTTAAGCGGGTAACCGCGGGGCGCAGCTAGTAAATGATAAACATAAATGATGAAAATTATACAATTTTTTTTTAATTGATAAAAGTGACGGAACGAGCAAAGCGCTTACCTGATGGTAAGTGCAATGTCTGCCGATAACAAATGCTGTGACACCCAGAACAATGTGACACCACAATGCGCCCGTCACCCTGAGACATAAGTTTTTCAGTCTCATATGCCCAGTGATTACGCTAGCTCTCAGTGCCCTTCAAACCGAAACACAGTAATGTTTGCACACCAGTAGTGTGCAAACATTACTAACTTTAAACATTACTTAACGGCAGAATAACTGGCCCTGGGGTGGTGCCTAGACGATCTAGACGGATTCCTGCAGAGGAATCCTACCACTAGTGAATTTATGTTGTATTCATTTCAAAAATCTGATTTTTATCTACCTCCTCGACATAAGCGACATGCACAAACTATTTTTTATATTTAAAAAATAAATCTTAAATTTCACTTTCTACGATTTTCTAAGCACTAAGACCCAAGAACAATAACGCGTTGTAGTCTTTGAACTATCAAAGAAATCGGAATCGTTTTGACTCGTGTCGCACTGGGCATTATGCAAGCCGCCCACACTGGTCGAAGAACCCACTTCCTGAGTGCGCGCGGCTAGCGACCGATCAATCCCGCGGCGAACAAGCGCCTGGCTCCGCTCCAACCTCCAGCATCCCGACAGACGCTAATAAAGCGCTATCAAGACACCGAGCATCGGTTCATTCAATTCACTCGTGTAATTTATTTTGTATTTTCGTAAGAAAGACGAATCCAGACCCGCCTGGTCAATGTACTTTACAGCGGTTTGAGTTGAAACTTTTTCAAATGTATTCGGAGTTAAGATTAATTTTGCAGTGTGATTGCAGCATAAGAGAATTTACCAGCAAGTATGGTTTACTAATAGATAGTTTTTTATTGTATAAAGCGACGAAACGAGCAAAACGTTGGCCTGATGGTAAATGCAACGTCTGCTCATAACAAATGCTGTGTCACCCAGAACATTTCTGTGAGTGATTACACTAGCTTTCAGTGCCTTTGAAACCGAAACACGGTAATGTTTCCACACTACTGCTTTTCGGCATAACTGGTCCTGGTGAGGTACCTTGACGGATTCCTGCATAGAAATTCTACCACCAGTAGTCATGAAAAATCTCACAAGCCCCGACAAAGGAACGTCCCATGTGCGAGAAGACCATAAATGCCAAATGACTGACGACAACGTCGTCTTAACACGCGCATCTCGGTCTTCTTAACATGACCAATTTGTCAAAGTGCATTCTGCCGAAGGGTAAACGAAACCCTTCTTCGAAAACTTAGGGCGGATTTCACCGTGGAAAGAAACGCGATCAGTTCAAGCTAAACAAAGTTTCAGCGTTTAACTGAGTTCAATGCTACAGTTTGCATTTCATCAACATCAAATGAACGCAGTTAAAGCTTAACACGATAAAATTTCAAAACGCCCAATTTTCTACGCCTAATTCTATAAACGCGTTTAGAGAGCTGTCATTGTCAATTGCATAACTATGTAAACCAAAAAAATATATTTAGCTTTGTTTATTGTTTGCATACCTATGTATAAAAACAGGTTGTTTGATGTCGCCAAGATGTTGCAAAATACGAAATGTATCGATTTTTTTTAAGCAGGAATCCGTCTAGGTAGGTACCACCTGGCCAGTTATACTACCGTGAAGCGGTAGTCTGCCAAAATTACTGTTTCGGTTTGAAGGGCACTGAGAGGTAGTGTAATCACTGGGCATATGGGACTTAAGAACTGATATCTCTGGGTGACGGGCGCAGTGTGGTGTGTGTGGTGACACAGAAATGTTCTGTGTGACATAGCATATATTATGGGCAGACGTGTCACTTACCATCAGGTGAACGTTTTGCTCGCCCCGTCACTTTATACAATTGAAAAAAAAACAATAAGATTATGGCGACATTTACTGTAAACTTCGTTTTCGTAAACGCGATCAAAGTGGAGCTGGTAAAATCGGTTAGACGAAAACCGAGATCAAATTATACATTTGAATTCAGTTAAGTATAACTCGGTTTTATTAAACTTGCTTTCCAACGCGGACGGTGAAATCGGTTCTTAATGTGCAGGCCCAGTGGGTTTAATCCCAGTCGAAGGAAAAACAATACACCCTAAGCAACTGGTGTTAGGATTCCTATGCAGGAATCCGTCTAGGTAGATTGGTACCACAGCGAAAGGTTCTGCCGTGAAGCAGTAGTGTGCATATATTACTTTTTTTCGGTCTGGAGGGCACTGAGAGCTAGTGTAATTTTTTTTCATATATTGATTACAGCTGTTATCTATACATTAGAACTTATTTACGAGGGTGGATTGAAAAGTACTCGGCCTAACCAAGAAAATAAACACATACTAAATCAGTTTTATTTTTATTTTTCTACATAATCACCATCAAGTTCAATACACTTTTGCCACCTCCCCTTCCAAGCATTTAGACCGTTAAAAAAAATGATTCTTCCTTAAGAGTCAAAATATGCGTCTACAGCTGCTTTGACCTCGTCGTTTGTCGAAAATCTTTGACCTCCCAAGTGCTTTTTTAGGTTAGGGAACAGAAAGAAGTCTGATGGTGCCAGATCAGGTGAATACGGCGGATTCGGTAACAGTTCAAAGCCACAGTTGTGAATTCCAGCCATTGACTGTACTGACGTGTGAACACGGGCGTTATCTTGATGAAACAGGACTTTTCTTCTGAGCATTCCTCGACGTTTTTCTTTTATTTCCTCTCGTAAACGACGTAGTAAGGTGCAGTAGTAATCAGAGTTTATAGTCTGACCCCTTTCAAGATAATCAATCATAATCACACCTTTCGAGTCCCAGAATACTGAAGCCTTATTTGCTGAAACCTTATTTGCCGACAAAATCGACTTAGCCTTTTTAGGGGGTGGTGAACCAGGTCTTCTCCACTGTTTTGATTGTTGTTTTGTTTCCGGTGTACAGTAATGAACCCATGTTTCGTCCATAGTAACAAAACGATTCAAAAAATTATCTGCATCGGCTTCAAATAACTCCAAACAGTCGCGTGAAATAGTCAATCGCGTCCTTTTTTGTTCAACTGAAAGCAGTCGCGGAACCCACCTCGCAGACACCTTGTGGAAATCCAACTCGTTGACAATGATGTTTTGAGTTCGTTCATAAGAGATGCCTATAATCTCGGCTATCTCTCTAATTTTTAATCTGCGGTCTCCCATTATTAAATCAAGTACTTTTTTAATATTTTCGTCAGTAGTTGACGTCGAAGGCCTTCCAGAGCGGGGTTCATCTTTCACACTCTCTCTACCACGCTTAAATTCTGCTATCCATTTTTTGACGGATGAATATGACAGAGCACAATCGCCTAATGTACTGACCATGTCATCATGGATGGCTTTTGATGATAGCCCCTTCTTATGGAGGTACTTAATGACGGCACGCTGCTCGATTTGCTCCATTCGCGGAAATTATGACCGATTACTTTGTTAATAAATTTATAAAATCACAACTAATTATCGCACACGTTTCGAACTTCACACAATGAACTAGTCTGAACTGAACTAAATAATGTGGGTAGATTTGATTTTTAGAATTGAATGGATCTGTGTTAGGCCGAGTACTTTTCAATCCACCCTCGTATTTATACTTTATTGTTTCCCTTTAAAGGATACAATGGGCGGACTTAATGCCAGTTGGCATTCTCTGCCAGTCAACCCAAGGCGTAGCAAAACAATGTGGCAGGTGTAAAACTTAAAGAAACTAAATATTTGCATTTTAAAAACTACTAATAAATATAAATAAATACTTAGCAATATATAATTATGATAAATAAACAATAATACATAAATATGAACATACATATAAACTAACATACATACACACATGCATATACAGAAATACACGTGGTGGTTCGACATAAATTTGAAAAAAAAGAATACCCCTTTTTAAGCATATTGCGCGCACGACGGAGTGTGCGATTTGGCATAGTTAAAGTTTATATGGAGATAGAAAGCTAAAACTATTATAAAACATATGTTAGAAATACATTAAACTGAATAAATACAATTATACAATTGCACAACTATGAAAACACAATAAATATTTTTAATACGTTTTGTTTATTGTTTGCATACCTTATGTGTCTTATGTGTCTTATGCATAAAAACAAGCTGTTTGATGTCGCAAAATAATAAATACATCGAGTTTTTGTTTTAGATTGGGACGATATTTCACATAAACATCGTTTTTCTGAACGCGATCAAAATGGAGCCGGTGAAATCGGTTAGACGAAAACCGAGTTCCAATGATACATTTGAACTAAGTTCAGTAAAACGTGGTTTTATTAAACTTGGTTTCCAAAGCGATCGGTGAAATCGGGTCTTAGTCGTTTGTTTACGTTCACACTGCCAATGTGCAAAACCCTTAATAGTCTATGGTCAAACATTCACACAGAGAAGAGGTAGTCGCCATAGACTTTTAAAATGTTGTCAAATAATTACTCAAACCTCAATAACGATCGTACTTAATTTTTTTGAATACGTTCGAATTTCAACCACAGGACGGACAGGATGTCCAACAAGATACTCAATTCGGCGTAGCAGTATTAAAAAATAATACTGATAATAATAATAATTACTCGTATATAGCGTGAGAATGTGGGAACTTGGTGAATAATACATACATACATACATACATAAGATCAACACTGTATCCCATAAGGGGTAGTCAGAGACTGGGCACTCACTGCAAAAACAGATGACTGCCACAATCCACATTTCACCAAAACAATATAATGCACTTGGTGTGATAGGTGGTGAGTCCATCGCCACCATTCGCTGTTGGGTGCACAGTGCAGTTTAATTCCTTACTCGCCTTTTACGAGATCCATTGGATGAGATGGAGTGGTAGTATTCGTTTAACGAGCCGCCACCACACGGCTGAATAATAATATATATAAATATATATATATATAATTCTCCGTATTAGGATGTCTCTGAAAATCACGGCTAGGTTGTGTCAGTTCAACACACATCCTAGCACATCCTGAGTGGCATTCCTTTTTGAATCATTCCGCCATGTACATGTGGATATAGGTAGTTTATTTTCTGTTTGTTTTATTTTTTCCAATAATTTTTAATTCAGATATTTCCCATATAGTTGTCCTAGTGACATTATACAGTGCATCGTTTAAGTTTTGTATTTTTTTTCTTTTTTACTGTTGATTGTTATTGTTCTATAGTGGCATTGTTGTTTTTTTTAATGACAGTTTTATTTTACTTATTGTTTTAATTTTTCCGTGTCTTGTCTGTATTTATTGTGTGGGTGCTTCAAACGAACTTCTCTTTCTTTCTTTCTTTCAAAATTTATGGTAAGTATTGATTACTGGGGCATATGAGACTTAAGGACATATGTCTCATGGTGTGGAGCGCTGTGTGGTGCCACACATAAATGTTCTGAGTGATACAGCTTTTGTTATGGACAGTTTGACTTCAGTCACACCACCAGGTGAACGACTCGCTAGTTTCGTCACACTCTTCTATAAAAAAACTATAAAATAAAATCTGTGGTATTAAAGGAAATCGATCAATTGGAAAGAGAAATCAATCCAATTGACCGATTTCCTTCCTTGAACTTAAATCAGCAATTTTAGACAGTAATGAAAGACGTAATGGCGGCAGTCGCGTTCGACAGCTGCCAATAGCGACGGAGGCGGTCTATTTGCGGATGTGGGGCAAGTCAGTGGAGCAGTGATGGTTGGCCAGGTGCTTACCAACCGGCTATTTTAAAAACTATACGGTTACACTTAATGGCGTTCAAATGCTAAAGAAACAATTGATTTTAATGTCGTCGACCTCTTTGCTTACATACTTTACCATGTCAATGGTATTATGTATGATGTTTGAACTACTTTAAATTTGAAATGTCAATTTTACTTGTTCAGATTGAATTGCCATATTTTATTAAATTCCGTTAAAATCGCTTGACGAAGTAACATGTCTAGTTATCTGACATAGCTTTTGTATTTTACATAAATTTCATAATGAATTACTTTTCATAAAACAAAATTCAAAAATGTTTAAGATAAAATAAATAGTTTTCTAATCAGTCCTTAAGTGTCTTTTTGGTTTCAAAGTGATCCCATTAGCCACATCTACCATTCAAGAGAAACACCCCCTCGTCGTTGCTTACTCGCGTCCGATGTAACGCTCTCGAAAATCGGAGGTAGGGTGCAGTGTCAGAGCCACGGGGACAGTTACAACTCAACCATGCCCAAAAACAAAAATATATTTTATGGCTCAAATTATGGTTCCGGCTGGGATTCGAACCGAGAACCTGTGCGGCATAATAGCATGCCCCATTCAGTCATCAACTTCTTTAAAATACCGTGTTTTTTTTCAGATTTTACAGAAATAGCTGCAACACAATAAACGGGACAGCTCGACCGGAGAAGTAACAGTTAAATTGGGCTTAAAGGCCTATCGATCAGCTTATGGACGCGGGTTACATTCTCGCACAGAATAAATATTTATATGACCTACAGTGCCGTGTGGTAGCGGCCTAAGAGAATCTACCACCCCATGTCATCCCGTGGGTGTCGTAAAAGTCGACAGAGGGAAATTAAAACCAGGAGATGGGCAGCAGCATCTTCCTGGAACATCTGAATAAATAAACTGCGGTTGCCAACCCGCCTGCCAAGCGTGGCAACTATGGCAAAATCCCTCCAATATGAGAGCTACAAACTTTAGTGGCTTTCTATGGGGGAGGCCTATGTTCAGCAGTGGACTTGTGATAGGCTGAAACGACGACGACGATGACCTACAGACAGTTGTTCTAGGTTTGGATAATTTGTCTCTGTCTATAAACACGCACGATATAGGAGAAATCCAGTGTGTGGCAATGTTCTTTTTTAAAAGAATAAAAAGTACGGGCAATGGAAATTTCATGTTAGTTATATCAAGATTAGGTATCGTAATTTCAGTCTATTGATACAAAATGGTCTGGAACCTGTTGCATCCAACGTCTTTAAGCCCGCGAGCGTCATCCGCCTCCGCAGAATGTCGCGGAGTTTTAATATAACAGATTAGGATGAACTTGTGCACGTTTTATTTGATATCTAACTGTGTATAGTGCCGTGTGGTGGCGGCTTAAGAGAAGCTATCACGCCATCTTATCCCGTGGGTGTCGTCAAAGTCGACAAAGGGAAAATGAAAACCAGGACATGGGTAGCAGCATCTTCCTGCACATCTGAATTAATGAACTGCGGTTGCCAACCCGCCTGCCAAGCGTGGCAACTGTTGCAAAATACCCCCCCAACCAAATGAGAGCTACAAACTTTTGTGGCAATCTATGGGGGAGGCCTATGTTCAGTAGTGAAAGGTAACTAAGAAGTGTCGGTCCGGAAAAACATATTATATGTATATATATTATAAACAAGCAGAAACTTTACTGCTTACTATTACAACTGTACGCTTCGTATAATCACTTACCAGGGAAGTAATATCTCCAAATTACGTTATGTGATTTCTATTAAAACTCCTCTTTTTTATAATTGAATACAATTAATTCCTGATGATATCCTTATTCCTAAAAAGAAAGATGCCATATCGCAGTGGACCTGCGCAAAAATCCGCTAGATAGGTACCCAGGGCCGATGAATGCCGTAAAGCAGTAGTGTGCAAACATTATTGTGTTTTGGTTTGAATGGCACTGAGAGCTAAACAGAAATACTATGGGCGAAACAGTATCTGCTGTGGGCACTTACCATCCAGTGAAAATTTTGCTAGTCTCATCACATTATCCAATAAAACAAACAGTGTAACGAAGATACAGCACTCAGCTAAAAGGAGCTCTAGCAATCAAGACCGCATGGTTAGGTCCGACATTCGAAATTGAAATATACGCTGCTCGTCTTCAACTCTTCATCTAGAAAAGTTAAACAATCTTCGTGACGTAACTAAAGACCTTGATCCACTAGCGGATGTTTCCATTCAAGGCCATTTCAAAAAAAGTTTAAAACATTTTGCTACAACGCCTACGATAAATAAGACTGACACACGCAGCTGCTGATTCTGAAAGTTTGAGAACAACAATTAATATTTTCTCTACGAAACAAAACACATGGAAATTCGGTTTCCATCCACGAAACTAGAATTTCAGATCAGACTATTCAGCAAAGTTTACTAATATCGTCGTGTGGTAGCGGCTTAAGAGAATCTACCACCCCATCTCATCCCATGGGTGTCGTAAAAGTCGACAGAGGGATAATTAAAACCAGAAGATGGGCAGCAGCATCTTCCTGGAACATCTGAATAAATAAACTGCGGTTTAAACCCGCCTACCAAGCGTGGAAACTATGGCAAAATCCTCCCAAAATTAGAGCTACAAACTTTTGTGGCAATCTATGGGGGAGGCCTATGTTAAGCAGTGGACCAGTGATAGGCTGAAATGATGATGACGACTAAAATACAGCGGTCTGCGTTATCTGCGAGGGGAAGAAATTTGAATGTATATGCAATGTACAGAAATCTATCGTGGAACTTTAGTGTCACAAACTTTGTACATAAGATAGAAGATACATAAATACATTGTCTTAATATCAAATATGATGTCCGTCTGGCCGGTTTACGACCATGACAACTTGCGAATACTAAGCCCTAAAATCAAAGATCTATTTTTTACAAATTGTCACTAAGCATCTTTTAAAGTTTTCAACACAATTCAAGAACTTTAGACGCAACCATGTTGTTAATTAGGTATCGTTTTGTTTAATGTTTTCCTATATTTCAATTATTTTAAATTTAATATTATTTTAATTGTCAGACTTTTATTTAGGTTCTAAATTTTTAATTTTTAGCCGTGTGGTGGCGGCTCGTTAAAAGAATACTACCACTCTATCTCATCCAATGGATCTCGTAAAAGGCGAATAAGGAATTAAACTGCACTGTGCACCCAACAGCGCATGGTGGCGATGGGCTCACCACCTATCACACCAAGTGCGTTATATTGTTTTGGTGAAACGTGGATTGTGGCAGTCATCTGTTTTTGCAGTGAGTGCCCAGTCTCTGACTACCCCTTATGGGATACAGTCGTGATCTTATGTATGTATGTATGTTTAATTTTTATTCTTTTTGTATTCACTTTTATCTACATTTTAAAACTATGTAAAGTTTCTTTAATTTATTGGATAAAGTGACGAAACGAGCAAAACGTTCACGTGATGGTAAGTGTAACGTCCGCTCATAAAGTTTTTTTTTATTGAATAAAGCGACGAAACGACCAAACGTTCACCTAATAGTAAGTGCATCGTCTGCCCATATAGTTTTTTTATTGGCTAAAATGACGCAACAAGCAAAACGTTCACCTGATGGTAACCCTGAGTGCCCTTCCAATCAAAACACAGTAATATTTGCACACTACCGCTTCACGGGAGTATAACCGGCACTTGCGGTGATACCTACCTAGACGGACTTCTGCATGAATCCTACTAGCAGTATAGTGTCTTATGTTCGAGAAAACAATGACTTTCAGTCCTTTCGTGGAAACGAAATACAATTAACAGTCGTATCATTTTTAAAACATCGTTCTCTTATAACTGCCACGCGAATAGACGTACGGTATTAAGAACATTATATATTACAAAAATCATAATACGAAATAGATCACCCTACAAACCAGACACTCGGGATAAGAAAAATCACTCATGCCAAAGGTTTTTGACTTCTCTATTTTTGAACCTACATCACACGAACGAGATGGCAGCTTAAGTCAGTTCTACGAGTATCATAAAATAATGCCCTTCCAAACTCTGATTCTACTCTAAGGTTATTACTCATGTCAAGTAATAAATCAAAGAGAAATTAACGTAAACATAAAATTTTGCCTCTTCAAAGATCGTTGCGTATAAAATATTTTTAATAAATATAATTTATTTAAATTAAACTAATTTTACGGATTTTATCGCGTTAAATTTTATTATTTATAACCCGACGTTTCGAGTGCTTTACAGCACCCATGGTCACGGGGGGGGACTGAGGTGACAGATGTCCCGATGTCATAGTTAACCCGGAGTACCTTCAGCTTTTAATTATTATTCTTGGTCCGATCTACGCAGAAAGAGCTCACTGTGTCTTGAAGTCTTGCAGTGGGATGCTTGGTTTTTGATTTAATTTTATTAATTATATGACCCCAAGCTGGTGGTTATACCCAACCATCTTTTAATTAAAATTAGGATGTTTTTTAATTTCAATAGCCTCGCGAATCATCCTTGGTAGGAATCGGTGTTCTTTTGCGAGGATTTGTGGTTTATCAAATCTGATGTACTTAATGGTTTGGATGATTCAGAACATGGTCACAGACTGCAGACTTTTAAATATACTTTATTTTTAAAAGCGACGAGGTGAACAAAACGTTCACCTGATCTTAAGTGTCACGTCTACCCATAACAAATGCTGTGACACCAAAAACATCTCTGTGTTGCACCACACTGCGCCATCCACTGAGACATCAGTTCTAAGTCTCATATTCCCAATAATTAAACTAGCTTTCAGTGCCCTTCAAACCGAAACTTGTAACACGGTAATTTTTGCACACTACTGCTGCACGGCAGAATAACTGACCCTGCGGTGGCGCATACTTAGACGGATTCCTGAATAGGAATGTTTTACCTTTGCAATCGGAAACAATTTATGGCGAAGGAGTTAGCTTCTGCGGTACGGATCGCGAGGTCGATTTCCGAATCAAATATTTGTATGGGCTCCAGATAGTTGTGGTATTGCGTGTGAAATTTATTTCTGTAAAACACACAGATGAGAAATATTAGGGTGGACCCTACGACACGCATCCCCCAAAACACGGAGAAACGATGTTCTCCTGTAATATTGAAAATAAAAGTAAACATATTAATATGTAACAATGTTTTACGGAACTTTAATGAAAACGAATTATGTATCATTAATTTTCATTAATAATGTCAAACATTTACGCAGACCGTCGCCAACTTTAATGAACCACCATGGCGGATGTTATACTTTTCGCGGCGTCGTAAACATTTAAATGTTAGTTCTGCGATGAAATAAAATTCTGAGATAAAACTTCTAGCTTTATTACTTTATCTCCTACATCAAACGACTAAATGCGTAGTCTTTCTAAAGTACGACTGCCCACACGTCATAACATTATTTCCCTAATATTATTTAACTATATCTATAACTTATAATGATAAATAACAAAACCAATAATTCGACCGCAATTTTTTTTTTGTTAAAGTGTCGAGACGAGCAGAACATTCACCTGATGGTAAGTGTAAAGTCTGCCCATAAAAAATGTTGTGTCACGCAGAACATTTCTGTGTCTTACACTGCGCTCGTTACCCTAAGACATCATTACTTAATTCTCATATGCCCAGTGATTACGCTAGCTCTCAGTGCCCTTAAGACCGAAACATCATAATGTTTGCACACTACTACTTCACGGCAGGATAACTGATAAATATATGTATTTAAACTGAATTTAGAGCGATATCAGCCTAAGACGAAGCGGGCTGTGCTGAAATTCATTGTTGTAGGTACTCACATATTATACAAACCCTCATGTTGCATCTTATCTTATCTTATCACTATAACTAGCTATGCCCAGTGATTTCACCCTTGTAAAAAAGCCGACCCCGATCGATGATATACATTTATACTTCCGTATTTGAATCGGATTTTGGGATTCTGGACCTTAATTTTATTTATTTTTATAGAGAAACCTTGAGTTTGTATTCTTATACGCGCTAATCTCAGGAAATTACAAATCCGATTTGATTTTTGCCTTAGGTTGGTGAGGAAGATTCTAGGCTAATAAACTTCATGCTGCGGACTCATCAAGTAGCACGCTGAGATTTTTTTTTATTAGATAAAGTAATGAAACGAGCAAACCGTTCACCTGATGGTTAGTGCAACGTCCGCCCACAACAAAAGCTGTGTCAACCAGAACATTTCTTTGTGACACCACACTGCGCCCTCTTAAGTCTCGAATGCCCAGTGATTACGCTAGCTCACAGTGCCCTTCAAATCGAAAAACAGTAATGTTTGCACACTACAGCTTCACGGCAGAATAACTGGCCCTGGGGTGGTACCTACCTACACGGATTCCTGCATAGGAATCCTACCACCAGTAAACGCACATTATCGAGAAGGGCCGAACTGTGAACGCTCTGGGCCCAAAGTCTGCTATTTTATATGATAAACGGCTATGATGCCATACCATTATCATACTACATATTACGATTGTTGCTATTTTCCTATTCCGCTAAATTTTCAATGGCATGACAGTGACACGATAATGGCATCGTTGCGGTAGAATTCTAACCAGTGTAGCCATTAAAATTGTAAATTATAAATACCATGACGTTCAAATTATTTTTAGAATATTATGCATATCATAATAAGGGAAAGCGAAATGTAACCATGGTCTCACACTCGTTTTACAATGGTCGCCATTGTCTTAGTAGTGGCGATCATTGAAAAACTAATTGTAAATAGAACAACGAAACTGTCATTCTGCGACGATGTCACGATTGGTTGTGTACAATTGGGAGAACATTACATTTCACCTAAGTCTTAAAAATCATTTACATTGCTTCCGAACTCTTCCCGACTCCAAAACCCTCTTGGCAGTTAGAGATGGCCTCTGCTCAGCAGTGAGACATTTATATCCAGTAACTTTTTGAAATTAAAAAAAAAAATAACACTTCAGAATGACAACGACTTCGTCGTAGAATGACAGTTTTGGTATTCTACTAGCATATCGTTTTTAATGATCGCCATTGCTAAGACAATGGCGATCATTGAAAAACGATTGTGAAACCATGGTTAGATTTCGTATTCTCTTATTATTACTGCTAACGTTAGTAAGAAATCTGTCACGTAAGGTCGCACATGTATTACTATAATTAGGTGTTTATAGTATATATTTCTAGTATAGCGTGAAACCTTCCATAACTTATGAAGGTCGCCATCGTATATTAATGGAGCAATTTAGCTCTGTTATGCATTTATGAAAATGCTTTTCGAAAATTTCCGTATACCAAGCTTATAAACTTCCTACAACTAAAAAAAAGTAAAGTTTCAGCCTAAAAATGTCCCACTACTGAGCACAGGCCTCCTCTCATTTCTGAGAGGGTTTTGGAGATAGGAAGAATCCGCCACGCTGCTCCAATGCGGGTTGGCGGACTTCACATGTTTTCGAAATATTTTTTATTCCTCAGACATGCAGGTTTCCTCACGATGTTTTCCTTTACCGCCGAGCACGTGGTAAGTCAGCACTTAATATTGCAATTAACAATTTTAGTGGTGCCGGCACCGGGAATCGAACCCAGGTCACTCGCGTACTATGAAATTATATTCCTACAACTGTTTATGAAAAACCCCGCTAAATTATAACAAACTAGCTGATGCCCGCGACTTCGTCCACTTGGATATTGGTTTTTTAAATATACCGTGCGGATTATTTGATTTTCCGGGACAAAAAAGTATCACATGTCCGTTTCCAGTATGCCAGTTATCTCCGGGAAACTGCGTCATATCTTCTCGTCATGTATACTTCAATGCCTCAAAACAAAAGTATACAACCAATGCGTATTGCCAGTGATGACATACGGATTCGAGATTTGGTCCTTCACTGCAAGCAAGAGGAAGCACAGGGTCGCTCAGCGAACTATGGAAAGGGCTATGTTCTCTAAAAGGTACTCGTAACAAACAGATTGAGGGACCGAGAGAGTAACATTCGCTTTTATAATATTTGTATGGATGCAAACATCTATCAATATCTAGTCCTAAAATAGGGCCGTGTGGTGGCGGCTCGTTAAAAGAATACTACCACTCCATCTCATCCAATGGATCTCGTAAAAGACGAGTAAGGAATTAAACTGCACTGTGCACCCAACAGCGCATGGTGGCGATGGGCTCACCACCTATCACACCAAGTGCATTATATTGTTTTGGTGAAACGTGGATTGTGGCAGTCATCTGTTTTTGCAGTGAGTGCCCAGTCTCTGACTACCCCTTATGGGATACAGTCGTGATCTTATGTATGTATGTAAAATATTTCCCGCGTAGTTAGAAACAGATTATACTAACATTCTCAGATGTTGGCTGAAGCTCTCACGCTCTAGATTCTAGCCGACCTAAAACATTGGCTTTGCATTCCCGCTGCCGGCTTAATGCATTCCTAGAGACCTATCGATTCACTAATGGACTCCGTGCATGAGTCACTACTTTACTTATTACTTAGCCAGATAAATTTACATACATGCCCGTACAATACCTTAGTCGCCTACGACACATCAGTAGGAAAGAGGTAGGTGCTATTCTACTCTGCCGGACACTGATCGGCTTTGCCTGACACTACACCTCTCACTGCTATTTACAGGCCTCCTCATTTCTGAGGGGCTCATAGTACGGAAAAGTCCTTTGCGCTGTTTTGAAACGGGTTGGCCGACATGCCGATTTCGTAATGATGTTTTCCTTCACCGTCGAGTATGTCGTAAATCACCACACAAAATTGCTATTATATTGTATCGCCTGTTAAATGGCCACGGACAGGGGCTGATAAATACCTTTGTGCTTACCAGAGTATTCGTTCACCCCCGCCATTTAAATTATAAGGAAAAAGATAACGGAATCAGAAACATGAGATTTTTCATAAAAAAAACAAGGAGCATACATACAAAGAGTCACGCCTCTTTCCCATTGGAGTAGGCAGAGACGACATCTTTGCACTTGCTACGATCCTGACACACATCTTTCGCTTCTGCTACTTTCATTAGCGTTTTCATACAAGCTCGTCGGTTGCTTTTGACGTGGCCTTTCCTCAAAATGACTTCGGTCTGTCTGTGATCATTCACACTCGTCTCATAGATTTGTTTTGACGATCTTCTTTATATTAAGCAACTTTATCAAGGAACATTACATTATAATATTAGTTTCTTCAGCCGTGTGGCAGCAGCCAGAGAATCTACCACCCCCTCTCATGCCATCAGTCGTCAAAGTCGACAGAGGGAAAATTAAAACCAGAATATGGGCTGCAGCATCTTCCTGAAACGTCTGAATAAATAAACTGCGGTTGCCAACCCGCCTGCCAAGCGTGGCAACTATGGCAAAAGCCCCCAAAAATGAGAGCTACAAACTTTTGTGGCAATCTATTGGGGACGCCTATGTTTAGCAGTGGACTAGTGATACGCTGAACAGATGATGAAGTTGATTAGTTTCTTATATCTGGTGATAGGATTCCTAAGCAGGAAATCGTCTAAATACCACCACAATGACACTTATTCTGCCGTCGAACAGTAGTGTGCAAACATTGCTGTTGGTGCGCTGTTAGCTAGTGCAATTACTGAGCATATGAGACTTAAGAACTGATGTATCAGGGTGACAAGTGTGGAACAAGGAAAAGTTCTGGAAACACATTAAGAATCAGATAAAAGATTTGCACGTCCCGTGGGTTCCTTCCAAAAACAAAGCTTAAACTGGGATTCGAGGCCAGGACTCAGTTGCCTCTTACTCTGATCGCTGAGCATCAAACCGATTTGTTATTAAGCAGCTGTAACACAGGTCTGTGTCCTAGCACGGCTGCTAAAGACATGTAATGTGATACATAAGGATTTGATTAGATCACATTTTTGGTAAAATTTTTCTATGTATATTTCATCATTATGTAAAGTCTTTGGTTTAACAAATGATTATTATTATTATTATTATTTAATAACGTGTAATATAAAATAAAACTTAATTGTTCATAAAAATATTTTGCTGGTCTTGACTTTAATAGGTGCTCTAGACCTAACTGGTGGTAGGATTTCGTCTAGATTTTCGACGTCTATGTAGGTACCACCCCGGGGCCAGTTATTCTGCCGTGGAGCAGTAGTGTGCCAATATTACTAGGATTGAAGGGCACTGTGGGCTAGTGTAATAAATGGGCATATGAGACTTAAGAACTGATGTTTCAGAGTGTCGGGCGAAGTGTGGTGCCTCACTGTATTGTACTGGGTGGCACAGCATTTGTTGTGGGCGGACGTTGCACTTACAATCAAGTGAACGTTTTGCGAGTCTCGTCACCCAATACAATAAAAAAAAATTAGATCCAATCATACAGAAAACATCGCAATCATAATGTTATCGACAAAAATAAAACTTTTTTTCATTAACGACGTGTTAATCAAGTATTATCTGTATCAGAGGAGTCTAATTTTATTTCAGAGCACCATTTCATTCCAGATAATGTACATATTTTGAACAGAAATTTCTGACTAGCGAGAGAATACTTTTCTCTAATTAAATTCCACGCTAGAAGCTCTTCTAGACATTATATCTTAGTTAAGAGCGGTGCTGCTTTTCAACAAGCTATCCAATCGGTACTGTCATGGAGCTTCTGCACATTTATAGGATAAAGTGGCGAGACGAGGAAAACGTTCACCTGATCGTAAGTGCAACGCCTGCCCATAACAAATGCCGTATCACCCAGAACAATTCAGTGTGGCACCACAATACGCTCGTGACTCTTCGACATCATCAGCAGTTCTTACGAGACTTAATATATTAAAAAAATATGCAACGATGTTTAAGAACCACGATTTTTCGTAAGAATTGATATTAATAATCCGATAAATCGGAAAATGGATGAAAGGTCTTTTTTATTACGTAACACATTTTTCAGATTCCATAGAGGAATATTTTGGAATAGAAATTAAAACTGTCCCTTTAAAAATAATTTACGGTGTTATGTGTAACCAATGAGCACACTTTTTATACACAGTATTCGGATGTGGTGGTGGGCTAGGAGGACATCACAAATAATAGCCCCGTAAAACTTTTATTGGAGAACTACTCCTCATACAATACCATTGTCGACGACAACAAACTAAATACATGCATATTTTTATCATCATCATAATCATTTAAGTCTACCAGTCCACTGCTGGATATACTCCCCCACAGATTGCTACAAGAATTTGTAGCTCTCATTTTGAAGGGATTTTGCCATAGCCAGGCTTTAGTTATTCAGATGTTCCAGGAAGATGCTGCTGCTCGTCTCCGGGTTTTCACTGTCACTCTGTCGACTTTTACGACACTCGCGAGATGTGACAGGGTGGTAGATTCACTTAAGCTTCATTCTTTATCGATAAAAAGACTTGGAAAATAATATACATAGATATGTATATATATCATTGGTGGCGGCTATCCGTGTGGTGGCGGCTCGATAAAACAATACTACCACTCCATCTCATCCAATGGATCTCGTAAAAGGCGAGTGAGGAATTAAACTGCACTGTGCACCCAACAGCGCATGGTGGCGATGGGCTCACCACCTAGCACACCCAAGTGCATTATATTGTTTTGGTGAAACGTGGATTGTGGCAGTTATCTGTTTTTGCAGTGAGTGCCCAGTCTCTGACCTACCCCTTATGGGATACAGTCGTGATCTTATGTATGTATGTATGTATCATTTTTCAAGTCTTTTTATCGCTATGAAATATCTCCCTTGACCCTGTATCAAAACTAATATTAGATGCGCCATTTTGAAGATTATTTTCCCCCTAATGATGAAAAATAAGTAAATATCATTGAATTAATATTTTCATTAAAATATATTTAAAAGATTGAATTCATTAATGCAATTGTAGAAAGCGCCATCTATTGACAATCTGTGCAACTGATATTCACGGTTGCTATCGATTGGAGTTGTTTGCATTCTTTAAAGAAGGTAAATGGCGCTATCTGCTCATGATCACGATACTTTGCGAAACATTCGCACGGGTTAGCTAGTTATATAAATTAATATTGTACAATAAGTGTTTCATGAGCCGGTCATAAAGGCCACCTATCGAGATTGCATCTGAATAGTGCATTGCAGCATGCTCAAACTACCCGAAAATTTGATGAAAAATTCATTCTCAGAATCACCGAGCCGAAATCTGCAATGCAATGAACTTCGTATTTTATTCGAAAGCGGTCGCTTTGTGCACGAATTTAAAATTAACGAACGCATAACAAGGATTTACGGAGCAAAGGCAAAATGTTAGCAACGCAAATATATACAACAAGAGTATCCATTTTACAAAAACATTTTAGCGAGATAAAGAAACCACATAAATTAAGTTCAAAAGTTTATACATACAGTCACGTTTTTTTTCCCATATAAGGGGTAGGCAGAGGCCGCTCACGTAACCTACTTATTGCCCTCGCTAGAAACGAGACGTGACGTGTGGCGAACATTGCCGTACGAGTCAAAAAAAAAATCTCTCTTCCCATTGAGTTCCCACGAGCATTATAGTGAGAGCATTGCATATTATGGTGTTATTCTTTTTACTGGTGGTAGGATTCCTAAGCAGTAACCCGTCTAGGTAGGTACCACCCCAGGGCCAGTTATTCCGCCGTGAAGCAGTAGTGTGCGGGCATTACCGTGTTTCGGTTTGAAGCGCACTGTGAGCTAGCGTAATCACTGGGCATTTGAGACTTAAGAACTGATGTCTCAGGGTGTCGGGCGAAGTGTGGTGTCACACAGAAATGTTCTGGGTGACACGGCATTTGTTGTGGGCGGACGTTGCACTTGCCATCAGGTGAACGTTTTACTCGTTTCGTCACTTTATACAATAAAAAAAAAATTGAGCACGAATAAAGGTTGTCCGTACACTGAAGAGGTAGACGCTATTCTACTCAGACGCACACTTATCGGCTAATAAGTTTATATCCATACTAATATTATAAATGCGAAAGTAACTCTCTCTGTCCCTCTTTCACAGCTGAACCGTTGATCCGATATCCTTTGATGAGATAGCTACATCCTGGAGACGGACATATGATACTTTTTATTCCGGAAAATCAAAGAGTTCGCACGGTAATTTCAAAAAACCTAAATTCACGCGGACGTAGTCACGGGTTCCGGCTAGTTTAAAATAATTTTGAAGTGATTATTTGAGAAAAAAAATCTGATAAATTTTATTATATACGTTTAATGATATTATTTTTATTTTACTTAAGAATTGTCTATCTAGAACATAGTAAGTATACGTATATATTTCCGCAGCTAACAGAGAAAAAGTTTTTAAAATTAAACACTGTAAACGGGTCGCGGGTTCGATTCCGGCACGGGGCAAATATTTGTATGGCCTACATATAGTTGTTCCGGGTCTGGGTTTTTGTGCATGTGGAATTTATGTCTGTAAAACGCACCCACGACACAGGAGAAATCCTACTGTGGGGCTTGTTTTTAAAGAAAGTAAAAGTAAAGTATATATAATAAAGATGCATCAAAACAATAATTCTGCATAACAAAAACACTACAGTTCTTTCTTGGATCTTTCATATCTGTAATCAAAATAATTCGATCTTTGACTCTCAGGAACCCAAAAATTGTCGGCTCGTTAGACGCAGTGGCCAAGCGACTGGCTTCTGCGCAATGGGTCACGGTTTGGATTCCCACACAGTTGCTCTGTGTATATTTTGCGGAATAAAAAGTATCCTATGTCCGTCTCCAGGAAGCAAGCTATAACTGTGTCAAATTTCGTTAAGATGAAAAATTACCGTGAAAAGGTAACAAACAGACAGAGGGACAGAGAGAATTACTTTCGCATTTATAATATTAGTATAGTGGTATCTGTACTATGTATTGATTAAAAAAAAACTATTCTATTAATCGCAAAAGCAACACCAATCGCAAGCCAATGACCGTATAACAGGAACACCAACCTTGCGCTGTGCCGGCGTTCTCGTACTTAGATTTGAGCTTGGCAGCGGTCGCGCGGGCGTCGGACCTCACGGAGTCAGTTGCGCTCGTGCTCCTGAAGGAGAGGGTCGTCGAGAAAGTGGACGAGAAGGACGAACCGAGGCCGAGGCCCAGGGTGGCACGGTAACGACGGCGGTACATGGCGACACGTGTGCGCGCAACTGCGACCAGGGAAATACTGAGCGAGCGCGACGCCGGCGCAGGCAACCCGGAAAAGAACCCGAGATTTATTACGGGTGCGAAGCTAGACTGACGCACGACGCTCATTCTATGAGGCAGGCTCACTATTAGTCGGGAAAGAAAACTATGAGGAATCATATTAATAATATATTAGTGAAGTAATCTGCTCGATTTACGAGACGAAAACTTTCCTAGGAAAAACTTAATATCTTTATGACTTTCCCTAACGTTTCTTAATGCTGTCGCGTGTAATAAAACCAATAGATAAAATTAGAACTAGTAGATAAGAGTTCTGAGAATTCACCTTCTTCTTTTAATTGTGGCCTCTCTCGATAGAATTCTGCCCATGTCAAGTCAACCACGCGGTGACAATAAGTAAATCAAAATTTCGATCAACAGTAAAATGACAGTTGACTTTTACTGAAGCTTTGCTGGACTGATTGAGACAAAACAAAAAGTGCAATTCTAGACTTAAATTGAATTTACCAATTACTGTACACTTTCACGAGCACTTGCTGCGTAAATAACTATAGATATTAAACATCAACGCTCAAAATATACAAAGAAATTAAAAAAAATCAATTAAAACACTAATTAAACTTTTCGAGTTGACGCTAAAAGTCCCTGAAAACTCTTTTCAGAGTTTACCGGTGGTAGGATTCTTATGCAGGAATCCGTCTAGGTAGGTAGCACCCCAGGGTCAGTTATTCTGCCGTGAAGCAGTAGTGTGCAAACATTACTGTGTTTCGGTTCAAGGGCACTGTGAGGTAGCGTAATCACTAGGCATATGAGACTTAAGAACAGGTCTCAGGGTGACGAGCGCAGTGTAGTGTCACACAGAAATGTTCTGGGTGACGTTGTACATTACATCAGGTGAACGTTTTGCTCGTTTCGTCACTCCATCCAATAAAAAAAAATTAATAAGCATGAATCGAAACAGTAATATTCACATTAATTGCTTGATGGCGGAATAACTGGCACTGCGGTGGTACCTACCTAGACGGATTCCTGCATAGGAATCCTTACACCAATACCAATGCTGCCAGCGTTATAGACGCAGTGTAAAACAATTGCATCGTTTGAAAAATTTCGCACAAGCATACTACAATTTTTGCAGAATTGGACAATAACATATCAAAGCCAGCGCTGGCATTTCGCCAAAAGACTAAATAAATAATGGAAACTGACACTCGGAACTGAGTTTTCGATATAATTTAATTCTGTGCGTTATTTCATGATCATTTAAATCAATCAGTTTGAATGATTATAACAAAGGCGTAAGTACGCCTTTGATAATAATGTGCAAACAACAACAATTTTAATTTTATCGGATAAGTTAGTATAAGTATTTTATTTATTCGGAAAACACTGGTAGGATTCCTATGCAGGAATCCGTCTAGGTAGGTACCGCCCCAGTGCCAGTTATTCTGCCGTGAAGCAGTAGTGTTCAAACATTACTGTTCTGGGCACATGAGACTTACTGATATCTCAGGGTGACGGGCGGATCGTGGTGACACACTGTTCTGGGTGACATAGCATTTGTTATGGGCAGACGTTGCACTTACTATCAGCTGAACGCTTTGCTCGTTCCGTCACTTTTATTAAATAAAAAAATAAAAAAAAAAAAACTAACCGAATTAAAAATAAATGATTTCTTATATTAACGCGAATACTTCATATACTATACATTAAATAAAATTTAACTATGACATCAGGACAACTGACACCTCAGCCCTCCCGCGACCATGGCTGCTGTAAAGTGCTCGAAACGTCGGGTTATAAATAGTTCGAAATTAAAAAATTTAAAAAAATTAAATGACGAAATTATCACTCAGAACATTTCTGTATGACACTACACTGCGTCACCCTGAGACATCAGTTCTTAAGTCTCAAATGCCCAGTGACTACGCTACCTCACAGTGCGCTTCAAACCGAAACACAGTAATGCTTGCACACTACTGCTTCACCGCAGAATAACTGGCCCTGGGGTGGTACCTACCTAGACTGATTCCTGCATAGTAATACTACCACCAGTAAAGGGGTAAAGTGGTAGCTCGGGGGCTAGTCGCTCGCTTTAAATTTCGTAGTACGCGAGTCACCTGGGTTCGATTCCCGTTGCCGCACCACTAAAATAGCAATTTTAAGTGATTTACCACGTACTCGGCGGTGAAGGAAATCATCGTGGGGAAACCTGCATGTCTGAGAAATAAGAAGACATGATTTTCTTGGCGGATTCTTCCTAGCTCCAAAACCATCTCGGAAATGAGAGGAGGCCTGTGCTCAGCAGTGGGACATAAATAGGCTGTTATTTTAGTTTTTTTTTTAAGTCCGTAAAATTAGTTTTATTTAAATACGAATTGAAAATATCAAGATAGGGAATGCCATCCAATTTCTTTACAAGGTTTGCAGATCTAATGAAAAAAGAATATCGCCTGTAATTTTGGAAAATTAAGGTATATTGGTTGTCTTACGGACTTTTAGACTTAATTTAGAAAGGAGGTCTGGAGAGTCAACATCTTTGCGCAATTTTAGTTGATAAAGTAATGTCAGCTAATTTGCGTCTTTCATAAAAGGGAAACATATGATGCCTCCTGCATCTTGCTTCATAGTTGACGTAAAATCTCTTTTGTACGTCTCATGGCGCGAATCGGCGTGAGATAGTGCATACATACCATGCGCTTCGGCGCTCTTCAAATGTAATGCATTATGTAGCGCTCGAATCAGCGTATGTTAATGGCGTTTGTGCGAGGATTTGTTCAGTACTCACGTAGCCCCCATTTCGCCCTCGCGGAAAACGAGACGTGACGTGTGGCGAAACATTGCGTTACCACGAGCAGTATAGTGACAGCTTTGCATATTATTGCGTTATGTTCAATGTACTATTTCATTAAAAATGTTCATATTTGCACGTTTCGTGGCGCGAATCGGCGTGAGATAGTGCATACATACCATGCGCTTCGGCGCTCTTCAAATGTAATGCATTATGTAGCGCTCGAATCAGCGTATGTTAATGGCGTTTGCGCGAGGATTTGTTCAGTACTCACGTAGCCCACATTTCGCCCTCGCGGAAAACGAGACGTGACGTGTGGCGAAACATTGCGTTACCACGAGCAGTATGCATGCAGTGACAGCTTTGCATATTATTGCGTTATGTTCAATGCACTATTACATTAAAAATGTTCATATTTGCACGTCTCGTGGCGCGAAGCGGCATGAGACAGTGCTTTATACCCGACACGTCAAGGTCGAGCGACTCGGCGCTCTTCAAATGCCTCTATCACAATTATATTGCACGTATATGCTGATTTGAATAGACTCATATCAACAAAACACTTCAATTAATTCATTAAAGTTATTTTGAAAAATAATCTAATATTGCTACTTTGAAGAAAAACAGTTAAAAAAGATTTGACGTGACCATAATTCCCCAAATAATTGACGTATCGAGGGGTTTTTTTATCGTGTCCCGAATTTTATCTACTGGTTTCCTATTTCATATCAAAAGTCTAGCACTTGTTGTTATTAAGAAAATGTTTTTTTCTTATTGTTTTCATCTGAAATGGAAATGACACGAAATATTTTTTGTTTGAACCTCAACACGATTTTTTATCTTAATAGTTAAATGAGCGACATGAGACGTGCAGTTTAGGATCTTCCAAATTATCGACTACAGCCTATCAATATAATGATAATAATAATGTATTCAAGAAAACGAAATATTTTTTATGGAGTCGATAAGGTTTATACATAACAAATGCTGTATCACCCAGACAATTTCTGTGTTTACCACACTGCGCTCATCACTCGGACACCTCAGTTCTAAAGTCGCATATGCTTAGTCATTACGCTAATTTACGCAGTCCATCAAATTTGAACACAACAATTTTTTTTTATTGCATAAAGTGATGAAACGAGCAAAACGTTCACCTGATGGTAAGTGCAACGTCTGCCCATAAGAAATGCTGTGCCACCCAGAAAATTTCTGTGTGACACTACACTGTGCCCATCACCCTGAGACATAGGTTCTTAAATCTCACATGCCCAGTGATTACGCTAGCTCACAGTGCCCTTCAAACCGAAACACAGTAATGTTTGCACACTACTGCTTCACGGCAGAATAACCGGCCCTGGGGTGGTACCTACCTAGACGGACTCCTGCATAGGAATCCTACCAGTCAGTAACAACAATCGCTGCACACTACTTCTTTACAGCAGAATAACTGCTTCGGTACCCCGCCGTACCACTAGTAAATTGCATTGTTAGTATATACCTACTCCAGACCGTGTAACATTCATTACTCAACCTTATTTGACTCAACTTTTAGAGCTCAGTGCAAAAAAATAGCAGATAAAATTTATACTGCATGGAAATACACAAGTCAAACGCAGTGACGGCTCGACGAACGTGATTGCCCTCTGCAACTGTAAATTTTATAGTTAAAATGAATTTGATGTTTTACTTTTTTCAAAAGCCGTGGTAGCTCAGGGGGCCCGGTGCTCGCCTTTGATTTCATAGTAAGCGAGTAACCTGTGTTCGATCCCCGGTTCCAGCACCTCTAATATTGTTCCACAATTTTAAGTGCTGATTTACCACGTGCTTAGCGGTGAAGGAAATCAACGTGATGAAACCTGCATGTCCGAGGAATAGGAATATTTCGAGGACATGTGAAGTCCGCCAACCCGCATTGGAGCAGCGTGGCGGATTCTTCCTAGCTCCAAAACCCTGTCAGAAATGAGAGGAGGCCTGTGCTCAGCAGTGGGACATTTATAGGCCGTAACTTTACTTTTTTACTTTTACTTTTTTCAACGAATGAATAGGTTGGTTAGGATGGTTAATCATCATCATTTCAGCCTATCACTAGTCCGCTACTGAACATAGGTCTCCCCCATAGATTGCCACAAATTGCATTGGAGAAGCGTGGCGGACTCTCAGAAATGAGAGTCGGGCTGTGCTCAGCAGTGAGACATACTTACTGGTGGTAGGATTCCTGTACAGGAATCCGTCTAGGTAGGTACCACCCCAGGGCACCAGTTTTTCTGCGATGAAGCAGTAGTGTGCAAACATTACTGTGTTTCGGTTTGAAGGGCACTGTGAACTAGCGTAATCACTAGGCATATAAGACTTAAGAACTGATGTCTCAGGGTGACGGGCGCATTGTGGTGTCACACTGTTCTGGGTGACACAGCATTTGTTATGGGCAGACGTTGCACTTACCATCAGGTGAACGTTTTGCTCGTTTCGTAACTTTTTACAATAATAATAATAATCATGTGGCTTCGTATGCGAATAAGAGTATGATGATGATATTCTCCTGGCCGATTTGGACCAAAGCGACAACTTTCGAATATAGTCGAGATCAACTAGGCAGGAGATATTATAGTGCCACAAGTGTACGCGCAAACACAGAGGCACTCACTCGACCCTACCTACCCGCGCCCGATGTAACGCTGATGCGATAAGATCGGAGGTATTCGAATTCGAATCAGTTCCGGCCGGGATTCGGGGCCAAGACCCGCGGCGTAGAAGTCAGGTTCCTTGACCACGCGGTCGTCGAATAAGGGTATAACAGATCGTTATCCAAACACCTCTCACCTTAGATGCTGTAGGTGTTATTTCGCTTTACCACCATTCGATTCATCCGTTCGTGTGTTTCTATTATTCTATTGTGTGACTCTGGTTGGTTTCGTGATCGGTTTCATTTGATCCCATTAACCAATGAATGAGCTTTATTTTGGCGTATGAACCTTATTCATTGATTAATTGGATCAAATGGAACCGATCACGAAATCAACCAGAGTTACACATTTAAATTAAACTAGTTTAACGGATTCTATCGCGTTTAATTTTTACATACATACATACTTACAGTCACGCCTCTTTCCCATAGGGGTAGGCAGAGACCACATCTTTCCACTTGCTACGATCCTGACACACATCTTTAGCTTCTTCTATTTTCTTTATGGTTTTCACACACGCTCGTCGGTTGCGGGTACTTTTAACGTGACCTTTCCTCAAAAGTTCACCGATCTGATTGTGATACGTACGCCTATGTCGACCCTTACCGGCTTTTCCATTAACACTTGCCTCATAAATTTTTACTATTTATAAACCGACGTTTCGTGTGCTTTACCCATGGTCCTCCCGTGAGCACGTGTAGTGTTCGCGTGAATATAAGAAATCAGAGTTACACACTAAACCCCCTGTGTAATGGCTACAGATTTTGTTTGAATAAACCACTAATAGATGGCGCTCATATACATATTTTTTTTAAATACAAGGTTCCACAGTAGGATTTTCTCCTGTATCGTGGGTGCGTTTTACAAACATACATTTCACATGCACAACACAACCAGACCCGAAAAGTAGCAATTTGTGTTTTTGCACAAATGTTGCCTCCGGCTGGGAAACGAACCCAGGACCGGTGGCGCAGAAGTCAGGTACGCTAACCACTACGCCACGCGGTCGACTTACACTTTCTACAAATTCGATGAGAAACATTTAATACTTCTTGCCAGTGGCTTTTAAAGTAAATGAACCGTAACAAATATCGGCACGAGACATCACCGCTCGTTTGTTCCTTGAAAGTAAAATAACAATGTAAATTCAAAATGTATTTCCGTCGGTGCGTAGTCTCGTGGCCCGTAATTAAATTAGTTAGACTATATCTTTGACGTTATACGCTACACTAAGCCTGTTACGCTAAGCAGTTACTGACGTCTCTTCGTAATTAAATGTGACAATTTATGATGTTGAACTGAAGCGAATTCCCAATGACGTCGTCATCATCATTTCAGCCACAAAAGTTTGTAGGTCTCATTTTAGGGGATTTTGCCATAGTTGCCCCGGTTGGCAGGCGGGTTGGCAATCGCAGTTTATTTATTGAGATGTTCCAGGAAGATGCTGCTGCCCATCTCCAGGTTTTCATTTTCCCTCTGTGGACTTTTACCGACAGCAGCGGGATGACATGGGATGGTAGATTCTCTTAAGCCGCCACCACACGGCAATGGCATGACAATGAAGTCGATTCAACGAAAACACTACAGGAACATGGATAGGTGTCCGGCGGAATGGAACCTACCCCCTATATGGGAAAAAGGCGTGACTGTGTGTATGTTAATTTAATGACTAAGTAGCTGTGCCGCGCGGTTTCACAAAAAAGCCATATATCCTCATATTTGAATCGGGTTTTAATTTTATTGCGTGGAACCCTAATAATTTTTATAAAATTAAAGTAGCCTAAGTTACCCGCTACAATATCAGTGAAAGTTCCGTGTGTGAAAATCGGTCCAGCCGTTTCGGAGATTAGCCGGAGCAAACAGGCAGACATACAAAAACTTTAAATTGTTTTTCTTGTAAGTACCGTATAAACTTTCATAAGCGTTGAGTAAAAAGCTGTTATTTTCTTGTAACAAACAGACACTTCAATTATATTTATTTGAATAGATTTAACAATATTGTTCTTTAAAGCATACTGTTAGCAAGAACATATTTAACTGTTTCAGATTAAAGACAAGTAGCATAGCGCAAAAACAATTTTAGTTCGTCTACAAATTAAAACATAACTTTTTTAATGGGAATTGTTCGACTACATTATTATTAAATTCTTCTATTCTCTTTGATACTTTACATGATTTGTGTGAAAGGTGACTTTTATTATTTTTTTCAATTTAAAAAATATCTCGAATCTGATCTAACAAAACAAACCCATGGAGGCTTAACAGAATCTACCACCCCATCTCATACCGTGGGTGTCGTAAAAGTCGACAGAGGGGAAATGAAAACCAAAAGATGGGCAGCAGCATCACCCTTTAACATCTGAGTAAATAAACTGCGGTTGCCAACCCGCCTGCCAAGCGTGGCAACTATTGCAAAATCCCCCCAAAACGAGAGCTACAAACTTTTGTGGCCTATGTTCAGCACTGGACTAGTGATAGGCTGAAACGACGACGACGATCTAACAAAATACTCAATTATGTTCTCTTAAAAAATATAAATAAACGTTGCCATAACGTATGTATGTGTAGAAGATAGACGGCATTGAGTACCTGAGTAGAAAATGTACCTTCTCTATAGTAGTCAAGTGCTCTGACCTCCCCGGCTGCGCGGTCGTCAAGATATTAAACAGTAGTGTGCAAACATTACTGAGTTTTGGTCTGAAGGGCACTGTGAGCCAGTGTAATTACTGTAGGTACACAGAAGTGTTCTGGATGACAGCATTTGTTGTGGGCAGACGTTGCACTTAGCATCATGTGAACGTTTTGCTCATCTCGTCCTCCCTAAAATAAAAAAAACATATGTACAGTGTCACACGCGATAGAGATAGATAGTTAGATAGATAGATAGAGATAATTGTAGTGTTTATTTTTTATTATCGTATTGGTACCAAGTTTAAAAATTATTTTACATTATATATTACATTGTATATTACAATACATATTATAGAGATAAGAATTCGAAAATATAAATATAATAGGAAACACTGTTTACTGTATTCCATCTCATTCTGACGCAGGCTAAATCCTATAGCTGTATATGTTTGTCTCTTTTCAGTGATGCTTTTTCGTTTCATCAAGTTTCAAATCACAACGATTGTACAGGAGTTTCCACTTCAAAAAAAAATGTATATACTACAGACGTAAGTAAAAGTTTCATATATGATTCCGAAAAATTGAAAGATTATACAAACCTTTAAATGATTTCGTATACAATGTGTGCAAACACTCAGCTGTTTGATGTAACACGAGATACGTGAATGTGCATACAAAATCGAGTCTATTGCTTGGATAGGATTTGTTGCCTTACCAAACCAATCCTTTCACGTTTTTTTTCACGGGATTACATGTGTTTTATAGGAGAAAGAGACGAGCAAAACGTTCTCCTGATGGTAAGTGCAGCGCCCATAACGAATGCTGTTTCACCCAGAACATTTGTGTGGCACAACACTGCGCCCGTCACCGCAATTTTTCTTAAGTCCACTACCTGTGTACCACCTACCACAGTAACCAGTAAAACTAGCTCTCGGAGGGCCTTCAGACCGAAACAGTAATGTTTGCACACTACTGCTTCACGGCACAACAACTGGCCCTGGGGCGGTACCTATCATACTGCCAAAAAAAAAACAAGATAAAAGATAACATGAAACAAGCACATAAAGCTAAACCAGGCCATAGTCATAGACTCTAGTTACCATGTCCGAGAAATAAGGTAGAGTACCAGGTAAGCGACCTCGGCCTCCTGAGCTACTGTCTCCTCCTGCTCCTTCCGAAATAATAGTATCCTACACTTTATAGTTCTTTTCCTCTGTATTCCCTACCCCAAGTCTATTTCCTACCTAATCCAATTTACCCTTCCTCTCCGCCAAGTCAGTGGTTGCCGTGCCGAGGTGCTGCGTGGCTAGGGGTGAGTCTACTCGTTAGCGTGCCGACTCGATGACCCCAGAATAAAGCTAGCCTTAATCAAGCATGCGGGGCGGTGGTTTGCTACCCGTCGCGCCTTGTTTCCTGCGGGAGCGAAAAGTGGGCGACGGATGTGGTCTCTGCGACCGTTTATATGGGAAAAAGTACTTTGTGTAGACATAATTTAAATCTAAAATCTTTTGAGATATTCACGATAGAACAATTGTTTATAGTTAATAGAATCAGGCGTTACTTTGCGGAAATCCATTACAATGAAGGAAAGTAAGTTACTTTGCTAAGTATCCGCATGCAAAATATAAAATGGTGTATATTAAATCGTTTTGAAGAGTACCGCCCGCCCTCCCTCAGTAGCATGCACTAGTAAACTAACACCGCCACCAGGAACCGCCACCAGATACCCTCCACCAACTACTACAATACTACCACAATTTATAACTACTACAATTCTACTGGTCGTAGGATTCCGCTAACCGCTAAACCGCTACCACACGGCCACGGTCAAACATTATATAAACGCATAAATAGCTACATATTTGCACTAAAGAGACTTTAAAAAGTATCACATAGTAAAACTACATTAATAACCTACCACGCTTTAGTTGCAACAGTATTAAGGAATGGCATAACATTCTGGAGAAACTGTTCCGAGAGTAATACTCTATTTAAAACAAAAAAGCAATAGTTAGGTTACAATCAACTGAGAGCTGCAAGCCCTATTTTATATATCACAATATTCTGACACTACCGAGCATATATGTCAGCATATATATCCAGCTGTTGGTAGCATTCCTATGCAGGAATTCGTCTAGGTAGGTACCACCACAGGGCCAGTTATTCTGCCGTGGAGCAGTAGTGTGCAAACATTATATAAAGATTATTATTATTATTAGTCAAGTGACGCAAAAATATCCGGACTCGTGAAGTGTTCCATTAAATAAAATATTTATAGGAACCCCTGCTGTATACTAATATACAAACGTAGACCGTGACCATGGGTGCTGTAAAGCACTCGAAACGTCGGGTTATAAATAATAAAATTAAACGCTATAAGATCCGTAAAAATTAGTTTCATTTAAATGTGAAGTGTTCGCGTAAATATAAGAAATCATTATACGTAGTATAAATAAATATCCTATTGGTGGGATTTCTAGAGGAATCTAGAGGAAAGGAAGAGGAATAAAAAGAACTAGCAGAAGTGTGCAAACATTACTGTGTTTCTGTTTGAAGGGTACTGACAGCTCGTGTTAACCATACTAACATTATAAATTCGAAAATAACTATCTCTACCCGTCTGTCTGTTTGTTACCTTTTCACGATTCAATCGCTGAACCGATATTGACGAAATTTGGCACATTGATAACTTGCATCCCCGCGGACGGACATGGGATTCTTTTTATTTCGAAAAATCAAATAGTTCTCTCGGGATATTTAAAAAACCTATATTCAAGCGGACGAAGTCGCGGGCATCAGCTTAGTTGCTTATGCTCAATGTGGTGACCGCAGTGCAGTCCCACAAAATTTTTTTTTTGTGAAACAGCATCTGTTATGGGCAGACGTTGCACTAACCATCAGGTGAACGTTGTGCTTGTCAATTTATCAAACAAAAAAGACGTCATCACATTGATGTATTTTTTTTTAAGTGTGAGAGTTTCAGACTAGTTTGGGCTATCGTTTCTTAAACAAAAACAAGTATCACACACTTCTCTTTTTTATTAACATTATGGAAAAGTGACAACCGCGACTGGCCACTTGGCCTAGTGGTTAGCGTACCTGACAACTACGCCGCGGGTCCTGGGGTTCGAATTCCACCCGGAGTCAACATTACTGCAAAACACAAACTGTTTGGTTCCGGGTCTGGTTGAGTCGTGCGTTCGAAACATATGTCTGTAAAACGTATCCACGATTCGGGAGAAATCCTAGCTTCCTGTTTCACATAAAAAAGAGTCATAACTCGCTTTTTAAATCTATTAATAGCACTCGTGTCCGTGCAATGGAACCGAGTGGAAATTAAGGCTCCGCTCGAATTTTAAATACAGAGAAGATACACATCTTCTGCCTTAATTATACACGATGGAATGGTATAAAGTTTTTTCCATTCTTTCATTAAAAGCGAAGTCCTGATGCGGTGCTCACGTGGTTCAGCAGTCAGTTACGCTTGCTTCCGCGGGACAGGGGTTCAAAACTCAGCCGCAGTCGAAATGTGCAACACAAAAATGTCTATATCAGTTTTTTTTTTTACCAGAGACAGTGACGAGACCACCACATTACGCCCAACCATGACACATCAGTTCTTAAGTCTGATATGCTCAGTAATTACACTAGCTGACAGTGCCCTTCAGACCGCAACATAGCAATGTTTGCACACTACTGCTTCACGGCAGAATAACTAAAACGGATTCCTGCATAGGAATCCTACCACCAGTAAATATCTGTACTGTGAATTCATATTAATGAAGATTTTGTATTTTTTTCAATTACAATAAATATAATACACAAAGAAATCGTAAAACTTCCCTGCTCATTCATTTCGCTCCGTCGCAACACTGCTCCGGTTCTGGAATGGCGGAAGTCTCCATCAAACTATTTTACTTCTACTCTTGAAATTACGTAATATAACTATTTTAGTGATGCCGTCCCGGGTTCAAACTTTCTTAGCTAGCGTACTACTACCAAGACTCCAAACTAATGTAAGACAATATTTTTCGTGCGTAGCCGGGGCGGGTCAACTATAACATATTATAGCAGTCTCTGCCGACGTAGTTTCAATTCCTGCATCACGGTGCGTGGTGTTCGGCAGAGTAGAATAGCACCTCGGTACTACTTTACTACCGAGGTGTCGCAAGAGGCGCCTAAGGTATTTTACGGATAGCCTTTATTCGTTCAGTATAACACCATAATATGCAATGCTATCATTATACTGCACGTGGGAACACAATGGGGAGTAAGAATTTTTTGAAAACGGCGAAAACGTGGTTCCCGCGAGGGCGAAGAGTGGGCTACGCGAGTGGCCCCCCTACCCCTTATATAGGAAAAAGGCGTGACTGTATGTATGTAGTCAGTTCTACGGTTAAATGATAAAGAACATAAAGAATTGTAAAAGCGGCTACGGATGTTTAAAACTGGTATTATTGCAATATTCAGTCCGGTACACGTCGGACCGGTTGTCTCCGTCTGGCATATTGGGTATAAAAACGGATTTGCTAATTAATACTCTCCATGGATGCGTTCGAGAGGTAAAGAGCTCCCAGTTAAAGACTTAAATAAATGGTGAAATATTTTAAGTTCTTGTAAATCTAGAACATTTTTATATACTACGAGACTTAGGGCGGATTTCACCGTTGAAAATAAACGCGATCAGTTCAAGCTGAACGAAGTTTAAGGGTTTGAGTGAGTTCAATGCTGCAGTTTGCATTTCATCAACATCAAATGACGCAGTCAATGCTAAACGCGGTTAATACATTTGAACTTCAAGTGAAACGTGCTTTTATTAAACTTGGTTTCCAAAGCGAACGGTGAAATCGGTTCTTGGTGTCAGGGTTACCGAATTTCATCCCAATAGTTTTAATACGTTTTAGGTGATATCCGTTCGAACAGATCGACTGACAAATGAGACACTTCGATTTCATTTATTTGTTTAAGTCGTGTGGTAGTGGCGTTGGAGTATTCATAGACAATATTAAAAAAAAATCTGCGTGGTGGGTTACACTGACTCAAAATATAAATTGTGCTTGCTCAAACTACTTGGAACTACTTGCTATAGGCCATATAAATATTATCCCGTGAAACTGAAGCTACGAGTACGTATCTTAGCGCAGAAGCTAACAGTTTCTTAGCCACTGCGCCGAGTCCCCGATCTGCCTCACCATATCATACCGTGAGAGTCACAAAAGCCAAGAATACCACTGCAAGACTTCATGGTACTGTTGGCTTGTTTTTTAGCATAGATTGGACTAAAACTAAAGGTAAAGGTAGTCCGGATTTATTTTTGTCGGTGGTACGATTCTTATGCAGGAATCCGTCTAGTTAGGTACCACCCCAGGGCCAGTTACTCTGCTGTGAAGCAGTAGTATGCAAACATTACTTTGCTTCGGTTTGAAGGTCACTGAGAGCTAGTGTAATCACTGAGCATGTGAGACTTAAGAACTGATGTCTCAGGGTGACGGCTACAGTGTGGTGTCACACAGAAATGTTCTGAGTGACACAGCATTTGTTATAGGCAGACATGCACTTACCATCAGGTGAATGTTTTGCTTGTTCCGCCACTTTTATCAAATAAAAAAAATTACTATGATGTCTAACACATCAGTCCCTCCCATGACCATAGGTGCCGTAAAGCGCTCGAAATATCAGGAAACAAATGTCATAAAATCCATAAAGTTTTTTTATACAAGAGGGGGCAAAAAAGCAAGTGGCTTATATGATGGCAAGTGATCACCACCTCCATTGTGTAATATTCGCGTAAATATAAGTGGTCATTTATAGTAGGTCATTTATAGAATAATAGAATCAGGAGTTACTTTGCGGAAATCACCGACGCCGAGAGACTTGGTTGACTGTCGTAGAGTCAATATCACTTGATAATGCATGCATGTTCACTAATTGATACCATATTCAATTGGTTCTTTATGAATACAAACCCTACTTCATATCAAAACACCTATGCAAATATAGAGGTGGTCAGGGTGAGTCCAGCAACCCATCAAAATACTAAATAGTTAACAATCATATCAAAAACACCCACTAACAAATAAAGCTCCTTACTAAGATCTCTCTTATATGATAATTGAAGACAGTAATTACCACATTATTCATGTGTTTAAAACGGTTGGTAAAACATTTTTACACACATAACAAGTAATTATAAAGATATAATTAGTTGTTATGTGTATAGCAATTACCTAAATGTACAAAAAATCCGATTTCATGGTCTTTAATTTTCTTAGGTAATTGAGATAAGAAAAAAACTCACTGAAGCCTATACTCAAAGGTGAGCAAAATGAATTCACATGAAACTAAAGAATTGGTAATTAAATTGAATTACTTTTTGCTTAACTTCCATGTTAAACTAAACTGAGTTTACATAAAGAAAGTTCTGCTAAAAATACTTTTTCTATTTCTATTTACGTTATGATTTTTTTGTTTTTTTTTATTTGATAAAGTGTCGAGATGAGCAAAACGTTCACCTGATGGTAAGTGCAACATCTGCCCATAACAGATGCTGCGTTACTCAGAATATTTCTGTGTAGCACCACATTGCGCCCGTCACCCTGAGACATAAGTTCTTAAGTCTCATATGCCCAGTGATTACGCTAGCTCTCAGTGCCCTTGAGACCAAAACACAGTAATGTTTGCACACTACTGCTTCACGGCAGAATAACTGGCCCTGCGGTGGTACCTACCTAGACGGATTCCTGCATAGGAATCCTACCACCAGTTAAAAAGTTATATGAGGAACTGTCGATTTAATGTTATTATTTGGATCTTTGATGCAAAATAAGTCAACAACACCCATCAGTTTTTTTTTGTTGAATAGGAGAAAACGAAGAGGCAAGCAAAACATTCACATGATTGTAAGTGCAACATTTGTCCATAACAAATGCTGTGTCACTTTCTGTGTGGCACAACACTACACTTGTCACCATAAGACAAGTTTTTAAGCCCACTATCTCATCATATGCACAATAATTATCCTTGCTATAAGAGCCCTTCAGCAGAAACACAGTAATGTTCACATCATGGGAGAATTTCCCTGTGGTAGTACATTCCGCACTGGATTCCTGCATAGGAGTTTTACCACCAATATAGCTATAGTTATACTGTGACGCCCATTGATTGTCACCCTAGATTAAGTTTTATGAGTGCTTAAAACCTTCATAATCTTTATCAGTATATTAACATTGCTGTCTCTCTTCAAAAGGGGCAATTTACCAAAGTAATCACACAAGTCACCTTTAAAAACACTGGAAGTATGCTGTGCTGCAAGGAAGAAAAAGTGTGATGTTCACAACCTTCAAGAGCTGAGTGTATGTGTTTTCGAGAGTCCCTACAAATTGTCACATTGACTGCAGGTTTAGTGATTTGTGGTCCTTCTGGCCGATTTTCTACGACGGCGTCAACTTCCGAATCAGTCTGAATTTACACACAAATACAGAGGCACTTACTCGTATCATCCTACCCGCACCTGATATAATGCTCATGCAATAAAACTGGAGGAAGGCTAGGATGCAGTATCAGTGACAAAGGAGCAATTACTACATAACCAGACCTGAAAACCCATAAATTGTGTTTTTTCACAAATATTGGCTCCAACCAAGCCGTGTGGTAGCGGCTTAAGAGAATCTACCGGCCCATCTCATCCCGTGGGTGTCGTAAAAGTCGACAGAGACAGAATGCAAACCAGGATATCAGATTGGATAAATACTATGCTTTGTAGTCATGGGGGGACAATGCAGGAAACTTATGTGTGTTGGTTGACTAGCTATAGCCTGCATGGGTCAGTGATCACATACTGGGTTGGAGATGCTGTGTTTAATGAAGTCTTGGAATAAAAATAAGAGCTCGTGGTAGCTCAGGGGCTAGGCGCTCGCTTTAAATTTCATAGTACGCGAGTGACCTGGGTTCGATTCCCGGTGCCGGCACCACTAAAATTGTTTGCAATTTTAAGTGCTGACTTACCACATGCTCGGCAGTGAAGGAAAACATCGTGAGGAAACTTGCATGTCTGAGATATTTCGAAGACATGTGCAGTCCGCCAACCCGCATTTGAGCAGCGTGGCGGGTTGTTAATTGCAATTTTAAGTGCTGATTTACCACGTGCTCGGCGGTGAAGGAAAACATCATGAGGAAACCTGCATGTCTCAGAAATAAAAAATATTTCGAAGACATGTGAAGTCCGCCAACCCGCATTGGAGCAGCGTGGCGGATTCTTCCTAGCTCCAAAACCCTCTCAGAAATGAGAGGAGGCCTGTGCTCGGCAACATTTATGGGCTGAAACTTTACTTTTTTTTTACTTTTACAAATATTTTTGCAACAACAATACAAAAATACAAATCATTTGGTAGTTTTCTGATCTGTATATTATATTCTAATTATCATATGTCTCTGACTGAATCTGTATTTAATTACATAAGTGTTACATCACATGCAGATTAAGGGAAGTAGACAAATATGTACCCATGTATCTGCACTTATACATGGTACTATAAGACCCATGCTTTTGGTGGTTTACTGGAAGATATTTACATAGTTAAAATCAACCTATACAACATGATGATGTTTATATAGGCATTATGTCATTCCATAGCTGAACAAAATATGTTAAATGACATCTAATTAGATTCTAATAGGAAAATTCTAACCACAAATTGTGAACCTACAGCCATTCAAATATTGTAATTATATTCTGACAACTTTTTTGATAGCTTCAATTTATTTGAATATATGTTAAGAAAAGCATATGATGTTAAAGAAATTAACTTACAAAATTTTTAAAGAAAACTGTTTTTACAGAATTTATTCGAGGATTTGGGCGCTTTACATAAATGCGATAAAATCCATAAAAATAGTTTTACTTAAATGTGTAGTATTCGCATAAATATAAGAAACCATTAAATTAACTTACTGTCAAAACTGCATATTTTTATAGTATATATCTTTTATGTTAATTAAAGAAATTAGTTTTGTTTAAACAATAAATATAATAATATAATTAATTATTCTCATAAAATAAAAACAACAAGGAACACAAAAATTATAAAATTTTGGTTTCAATTGTAATAATAGGATATGTTAATAACCCATGAAATGAAAGTTATATCAAGCTAAGTAGATTAACATAAAAAGCCTTACCGTGTATGGACCAGATATGTGATGGCAAGGAGTGCGCCGCATAGACTCTGCCGAGTGCCAGCGAGGTTCCAGGGATTGGACCAGCCTCCTCATTGGAACTTGAGTCTGTGTCGGGACTTGCAGCTGCTGAAGCCTCATAACTTTGTGAATTCGCTGGAATGGCGATCGCTTCGTGCGAATCGTGTAGGTCCGGCACAGAAGAGAGCGACCTCGCCCTCTGACGATCATTAGACACCTGTATACCCGGTATAGCACGTAGCAAGCTGAAGCCGGCACCACCGGATACGACGTCCGAACTGGAGCTCGTGGAGAATGTCCTGGCGCGCGGACTCTGCCCTCCGTTTGCCGTACTTGCCTTAGCACCCATGACTACTATATTACGCAAAACGCACTTGTACCACAACAAATTTATTGTATGATCACGAACACACGCGCAAAGCGACACCCGCGCCGGCTGCACACATCGTACGAAAAACAAAAACGAACAAGCAGCGGTTAGTGAAAATTACAACGCTGTAAAATCGACAAACAAGGACGTCGCAAGTACCTACTTGTAAACAGCGTTGCATGTGCCTTCCTGCAAAATTTTGACAGTTCTCGCTAGTACAACTGTAATCGATTCCGTTCGATTATGATGAAAAACACAAAGACAATGTTGAATTGAAAACAAAAAGAAATGCCACTTAAAAAGTATATTTAAAATTGATACCAATAAATTTTCAGTCGGATGAAACAACGTTACGGATATATCTTAATGAATAAATCAAAGTGATATTAGGCCATTGAAGCGTTTAATAGAATCGAAAATAACTTGTTATTGGACAAGCTTTTGTATGTAGGAATACAAAGGGATTTGGTTCACATCTAAAATAGCTAATATATCTCAGACTGTAGTTGTTTGTTACGAGATGGGTAACAAATGAGTAAAAAGCAATATATATTATTTAACACTCATCCTTTTGCATAAAATAATTGCTTCGAGTAACATAATTAATTCGCAAGAAGACTAAGGCTCTTAAAATAATTTGTTACGCTTCGTAGAAAGTAATCTTTAATATAACTCCCAGGAGATGGAACATATATTTCGCAAATTACCTAAGAAAGCTAATTTAAAAAAATACATGTGTGCAGTGCTCGCCAGTTCACAAGCGGTATAAGTGAAAACTACGAGAGAATGAGACGAATGCAGAGTATCAGGAGTAGCATAATATAAACGACGAGATCGCCGCTCGTGGACCACACAATCAATTTTATGTCCTTATTGAATTGTATACAAATAAATACATTTAAAAATAATAATGGTCGGATATTGGATCTATTCTTAACAAATATTAAGAATAGTAAAACAATACTAGCCCCTGTGTCACTCCTTCCTCCGGATGAACACCATCCGCCTTATTATGCTTTGATACCTATAGGTAATTGTATTAAATATATTTCTTAGAAATACCGAACGGAATTTAATTTTAAAAACGTAGATTATTCTGTCATTAACCTTGAAATAAATAAGATCGACTGGGATGACTTATTTGAACATACAACTGCAGAAAACGCAGTATTTTGCTTCTACGAAACAATTTTTGCTATCATAAAGAAACACATACCTACTAAATTGATTAAAACCTCTCAATATCCAAAATGGTTTACTCCTTCTCTTATACACATATTTAAAAATAAATCACAAAGCTGGATCAAGTGGAAAAAATATCAGAATAAATTGGATTATGATGTATTTCGTATTTATAGGGATAGATTTAAATCGGAGAGCCATAGATGCTCTAAAAGGTACATACAGTCGGTAGAAAATATCAATAATAGTATCAGTGACAATATCAATTATTTTTGGACTTATATTAATCATCAAAAAAAACACTCAAATATACCTAACACATTATATTATAATACCGCTACCGCGAATGATCCAGTAGGGGTCTGTAATTTGTTCTCTACTTTTTTCCATTCAGTTTTCTTACCCTCTAATGTAAGCAGTGATTTTGACGAAAAAGATATTCAAGATATCAAAACTAGCAAATCTGATTTGCTACTTAGTAACATATATATTACTAAAACAGCGGTGTTAAATTAATTACGTCAGCTTGACTCATCGAAGAGCAGTAAGAACAGGAATTGATGGTATTCTGTCATTCTTCTTAAGGTCCACTGCGATGTCAATCTATAAGCCATTATATTTTTTATATAACCAGTGTTTGCATGAAGGGGTTTTTCCTACAATTTGGAAATCTGCACGAATAGTGCCGATACAAAAAACTGGACTCAAGAATGACGTCAAAAACTATCGCCCGATATCTATCTTACCCGCACTGTCGAAATATTTTAAGGGTTGGTTCGTAATGTTATATATCCTTCAGTTCATTCAATCATTATTGAACAACAACATGGATTTGTAAAAGGTCGGTCTACAACCACAAATTTAATAATTTACACCACGTATCTGTTTGAAGGATTAGATCTTAACAAACAAACTAACAGCGTTTATACTGACTTTGGAAAGGCATTTGACAGAGTAGATCACAAAATGCTTCTCGAAAAACTTGCCTATAATGGTATCCAGGGAAACTTATGGCGATGGTTTAAGTCTTATATTTCTAACCGTACACAAAAAGTTTTTGGTTTTTATGGTTATGAATCTCTTCCCGTTCCTGTAAGCTCTAGTGTACCCCGAGGCTCCATTTTAGGTCCATTGTTGTTTATATTATATATCAACGATATTAATAAATGTTTTAAGTTTTGAAACTTTCTATTATATGCTGATGATCTCAAAGTTTATCATACTGTAGACAATATTAATGATCACAGCAGATTTTAGCAGGATCTGGACCTTCTCTCTGAGTACTGTGCTAGAAATAAATTAGGTTTTAACGTAAATAAATGTTAATCAATTACTTTTACAAAAAAGGTACAATGCTCTTATAGTTACAAACTGTGTAATACTCAACTCGATGTTGTACCATGCATTAGAGACCTAGGAGTCACACTTGACAATAAATTGCACTTAGATATACATATTGATAAAATTATTAGTAATTCATAGCAAATGTACGGTTTCGTAATACGTACTGCATCTAAATTCACCCGACCATCTACGTTCATTCATATTTATAAATCTTTAATTCGATCTCAACTTGAATATGCTGTTCCCGTGTGGAACCCTTGTGAGAATAAATAATAAGACGCTATTGAATCTGTACAAAAAAGTTCTTACGATGTATCCATTTTAAATTATTTCATAGTCGCATATCGTATGATCAACTTTTAGAAAAATATAATCTGCCAAATCTTAAATCTAGACGTCTACAACTTGAAGTAATGATGCCTTAAGACTTGTGTCATGGCAGATATGATTGTAATTCACTTATTAATAAAAACTGCACTATGTCGCACTAATGCCGGCAAACGGTCTCCGATGTATAAGCTAATGAGCTCATACAATACTCATTTCAACTGTATCGACATAATGTTTTTGCGTATCGGTCTGTTTAAAAAGGCAGTAACAGAAATAATTAAGTGCCTTTAGAACTTTAGAACTTTTAGTTTTGAGTTTAGACTTTATTGTTTACACTTAGTTGAAATTTAGACCTTAGTGTTTACACTTAATTGTAAAACTTTAAAAATTATGTTACACCACCTTAATATTTTCGCCTCCTAATTTGTGGTTAACGGTGCTGGTAGCACAATAAGTAATAATTGTGTACAACTTTTAGTTATAAATTAATCTTGTGTTTACTGTTTGTTAACCCTGTTAAATTAAAAAAAAAGTAAGGTTTATTTATAGTTTAAAAATTATTTTACAATTTTACTCTACATTGCAATCTTCTTCTTCTCCCTAGCGCTATCCCGGCAAATGACTAGGATCCGCTTTCCGACTTAAGCGTCTTCACTTTGCCCGGTCTTTAACATCCTGAGTGGTGGCATCCGTTGGCTCTCATATTTGACATAGCGACATCAAGATAGCGATTTCGGGGTCTACCGCACAGTTTTGCTCCTGCCACTATTGCGTGAAAGCACTTCCGCCCAACGTACTCTCCCGGTTTGCGTAAAACGTGCCTGAACCACCTGAACCGACTTTCCTGGAGCTTGTCAGACACATCACGTACTGCGAGACTGAATGTAGTCGATACGTATATGGTCGCGTCTTTTACTGTGTATTCAGAATCTATTTTGATAGATTCAGGATCGGTATTCCCGCAAGCCATGTACTCTGTCTTCACCACGTTAAGTTCACCACAGTTCTCAAGCGTAGCATTCCATCTGTTTACCCTATGCTCCAGATTCCTCTTATCTTTATCAAAAAATGCGATGACGTCGGTATAAGTGAGGAAAAGTGGTCGGCATAAGTGACAATATCTGCCGTGACTGCTATATTCTACATTGTAATATCATTATACAGACTCCAAATTTTCAGTTTCTAATTTCTATGATAACTAAAGTATGAAATAATGTGTTTGTTTTGGATTTTATCAATATATCTTTGAAATACAGCGTCAATTACTGTTTTTGTTTTGTGTACTGATCTTGTTAAGAGGAACTCTAAGAAATAAATATTATAAAATTCGAAAAATAAATATAATAGGAAAAACTGTATACTGTATTCTATTTCATTCTGTCGCAATCTAAATCCTGTAGATGTGTATGTTTGCCTCTTTTTAGTGTCGCTTTTTCGTTTCATCGAGTGTTCTAATCAATAACAACGATTCTAAAGGAGTTTTTACTCCAAAAATATTGTACTAAATCGGATTATGAACCGTGGCAGCTCAGGGGGCCAGGCGTACGAGAGTGACCTGAGTACGATCCCCGGTGCATGCACCTTTTAAATTATTATTTGTTTTGGCTTCAAAATCCTCTCAGAAATGAAAGGAGGCCTGTGGTGGAACATAATTTTTTGTAATATTTGAACCACGATTGAAGATCCACATAAAAATTGGTGTATCCACATAATCGTGGGTCACGGTAATCATCAAATTTTACATCTTAAAATATATTTTTTTATGTATCTGCATCGTGGTTGCTGTTTGTTCTATAAGTAGGTGCAATCCAACTTCTACTTCATTTATTACAAACGAAAAAAATTCAGAAATTGTATAACTATATATATATAGTGCAATAAAGGGTATAAATAAAAAAAACTATTATATGTGAAACATGTCCTACACACAAAACCGCAATTACATGACCATCATTTCAACCTATACATAGCTGAACATAGGCTTCTCCCATAGATTACCACAAAACACGGTCCTGAACCATCTGCATCCATGTAATTACATACGAGTAGATTATTTGGAGTGTAAGGGGCCTGGAACCACCCTATTTTCCATCCCAATTGTCAACCTCACCTACCCGTGGTACACTTTGCTGACAGACGAACGTGGCTCAGGCGACCGGCGTTCTCGCGGGATAACCAGACATCACTTAATACAACTAGATATATTTGTAAATTGATTTAACATCTAAGATCCTAGAATTTCTCTTGCCTTATGCGGGCAGGTTGCATTGTACAATGGCAATCTATATATAACTAATAAACGCAAAAACAAGCCAAATTTATAGAAAAGCAAAAGGATTAGTTTGCACAATGCATTGCGAATATCGGATAGGGTGTCGACGAGAAACGACGTGCCGTACATCTGCAAATAGTGTGCTAGGGTTACCAAGTCGTGGACGGGCTCGGATAACGACGCTGGTCCCAAATTTGTTACTTAAGGTCCGCTACACCGTTTTAAATGTAGGGTCACAAACTGGAAATACAAAAGAGCTTGCATCACTCTTCAAACGTCTTAAATCTTAGAGGTCAATCTTAAATCTTAGAGGTCAATCGTATAAATAACAGAAATATGTCTGTGTAACCGCATAGATTCCCCAATTGGGTTGTAGCCAAGTTGAGAAAAATAACTTTTAGGCGACTCTCGAAGTTATAATCCAACAAGTACCTACGAAGGAAACTATTATATTAGGTGGTAAACTAAATGGCAACACTGAGAAAGAAAACAACGCCTTTGAAAGAGTGCAAGGTCACGCATATGGTACACCTAACGAACATGGTAAAGTTATATTTTCTACTGCAGCAGGATTCGATCTTGCTATTGTCAATTCTTTTTTTTGCAAAGAAGCCGGAAGGTAAAACAGCATACAAAAGCGAACAAACAATGTTACAGATGTGAGAGTGAACCGATCTCACATAAGCCGTATTACTAACTGTGAGGTGATTCCGAGAGAAGGTGTTACCACCCAACACAGCATTGTTGTGATGGACATGAAATTTAAAAAATAACTAAAGAAAAACCAGCTCAATCTCCAGACCTCACCAAGTTGAAGAGCCTAAAAGGTGACAAAGTTGCTGTGTGTTCCGTGAACATATAACAGACCTAAAGATTGATGCTGACACATAATTTGACAAAATATAAGAACATTTTCAGAATAACTGCGGCAACTAAGACTCTTGGTCGTACAAAAGGAAGAAAAATTAATATCAAGGAAACGTGGTGGTGGACAGAAGAGGTAGAAAGAGCAATAAAAAAGAAGAAAGTTGACTTTAAGACCTGGCAGTCCACTCAAACGCCAGAGGATAAAGAAAAGTACAAGAAATAAGTGAAAAAAGACACCAAGAAAGCATAACATAGCTATAGAACAAGCAAACTCGCAGAAACATCTTTATAGAAAGTTAAATAAGTTAAATATGGTAAATTAAATATGTAAAATATTTACAAGTACGTGAAGTAGCGTTCTCAATGTACGAAGGATACTACTATGTGTAGAGCCGTCAAAGGTTCAAATGGAAAGTTATGGTACAGAGTTATAGATATCATTACTGCTTGGCATAAGTAATATGAACTGCTACTCAACCCAAATTTAGTAGTTACACAGCTTCCTCAAGGGGAAAAGAATGGAGGGCTGATCTCTTAGATACATCAAAGTGAGATAGATAAAGCCGTAAAAGAGATGTCCAACCACCATACCAACCACCGTAGGATCTGATAGTATCCCAGTTGAAGCTTGAAAATGCTTACACCAGCAAGGTATCTTACTGCTAATTAACTAAGAGATTTAACACTATAATTTCTGCTTTATAAGGTAAAAGGAAACAATTAAGAGTGCAACAACTATCGCGGAATCAAGCTCTATGCCATACTATTTACATACTTCAGCCGTTTAAGATCTGAGTGCTCGTTGTCTGAAAATCACTATGGCTTTTTTCACCAGGCCTTGCTACCACCGATCTGATGTTTGCTCTTAACACGATTGCTGAAGAATATCGCGCCAAAAACTGTCCATTGTATGTCGGATTCTTGGATATGGAAAAAGCTTTTTATCGGGGTTCAGGAACACGATCTGGGGGAGCTTTCGTAGGATAATGTGCAGACAATATAGCTATCTGCACTGAGAGTTGAGCTGAGCTACAAGAAGCACTTTTGTCTTGGAAACTCCAGTTGATGACCGGTGCCCTCGTGTTAAGTGTTGCAAAAACGCAGTTCATATCTTTCAACGAACCAGATCCAAATGACAGTTCGATTCCCATCGATGGTCAATTGGTCATCTTGTGCGACCAACACTATAAGTATAATGTATATATATTAATAGCGTTGTTTGTATCTAACATAATTTTACTTTTATTTTTTCATACATCTAACATAATTTTACTGGTGGTAGGATTCCTATGCTGGAATTCGTCTAGGTAGGTACAACCTCAGGGCTAGTTATTCTACCGTGAAGCAGTAGTATGCAAACATTACCGTGTTTCGGTTCGAAGGGCACTGTGAGATAGCGTTATCACTGGGCATATGAGACTTAAGAACTTATATCTCTGGATGATGGGTGTCACACAGAAATTTTCTGGGTAACACAGCATTTGTGGGCAGACGTTGCACTTACCATCCGGTGAATGTTTTGCTCGTTTCATAACTATATCCAATAAAAATATAAAAAAATGTAAGTAGCATAATCCACAGTTCTTGGAACGTGCAATGAAACATTCAGCATCGAATAGACGCAGCGTGGCTGAAATGGCGAGAAGGAACAGGTGTTACATTTAATAAAAGAATGCCGGTTAAACTCAAGGGTTTCAAAAAAACAAAAGGGGCTCAACCCTAGTCTACAAGAGTATAAAAGACCAGTATTAATGTATGGCAGTGAAACTTAGGCTGCTACCTAGAAAAATGTTCATACAATTCAAGTTGCCGAAATGAAGATGCTGAGGTAGATGTGCGGCGTCACCAGGCTCGATAAAGTCTGTAAGGAGTACGTACGTGGAAGCCTTGGTCTACGCGAATCTCTTATAGACTGCGTGGTATGGACACCTGACTAACTTAACCCTACAGCTTTCCGTCCCGGGCGAAGATCCAGAGGCACACCCAAAGTAACATGGAGAAACGTAGTGTAAAAGGATATTTGTTAATACAAGCTATCTGAAAAAGATGTCGAGGACAGTGCGAAGTGAGAGAGCATCAGAGTGAGATACGAGTGGATTATTAGGGTTAATATCTTTGGTATAATATTGATATCTTGTGGATTACTAAGGCTTTATTTCAAAGTATAAGAAAATAATACAGCTATGTATTTTTATGAGTATTGGCTTATTTAAAAAAAAATCTACATGCATTAATTATTAAACCAGAATATTATGCTTTGATAGTGGCGGAATGCGTACGGCTGTTGCGTAAATATATGAAAGAATTAAATGATTGTTGTTTGTGGGTTGAATCATAGATACACTTGGATTGAATGTCAAAAGTCAGCTTGTCAACATAAAGATAAACACTTCGTGATTCATGTTTACGTGGAAAACTAAATTATTGAAAAATTAATAGACATAAATAAAAGGTTAAGAAGGAAATAAACGATGAATTCTGCTACTGTAAGTAGTAATTCTGTCATTGAATTTAGCACACTGTTCAGTTTCCTTACTGTTTTCTATTAATCCATAAATTATACCCTGTTACAAGCTATTCGTTTGCTGTTAATTTGCACTATAACATTATACATATTGTTTTTTTTATACTGAAGTAGTATTTTAACTACTAATATTATAGCAATATCATTTTTACCTTTTTTACCATAATTACGATTCGGGCATAGGTTCTTTTAGTGTACGAATGCCCAAAATTAATTAATATCGTCAATTAACGTCAACGAAAAATAATTTTCGCATCTTGAATCTATTACTATTTGTTCTTGTTACTTTTTTACGCTTTGCACGGCTTCTGCTGATGTAGTTGTGTTACCACGCTACTTACAGCCAGGTGTGCCCCAGGTGCCGCTGCTGGATGATGATACCATTGCCTTCGGAGAGGAAGATAATGCCAACAAGCAGTTTGTGTAAGTATGATAAAATTTTAATAATTATTTTAGCCTATAGCCGTGTAGTGGCGGCTCATTAAAAGAATACTACCACTCCATCTCATCCAATGGATCTCGTAAAAGGCGAGTAAGGAATTAAACTGCACTGTGCACCCAACAGCGCATGGTGGTGATGGGCTCACCACCTATCACACCAAGTGCATTATATTGTTTTGGTGAAATGTGGACTGTGGCAGTCATCTGTTTTTGCAGTGAGTGTCCAGTCTCTGACTACCCCTTATGGGATACAGTCGTGATCTTATGTATGTATGTATGTATTTTAGCCTATCACTAGTCCACTATTTATTAAGATGTTGCAGGATGATGCTGCTGCCCATCGCCTGGTTTTCATTTTCCCTCAGTTGACTTTTATGACACCAACAGGACAAGATGGTTTGGTAGATTCTCTTATAACCCCGCCACACACAATACAATTTCATAAATTTATTTTTAAATTTATCAGTTTATTAATTATTTAACAAATTTGTTACGAATTAAATTTGATAGAATTAAATTTTCTAGAAGTTAGGTTAATCAATTAATTATAAACTTTTTGACACTACTACTGAACGTGAGCCTATTTTATCAATCAGAAAATCACTGTTACCTAAATATTAAAAAATAATGAATGACCCAAATGTGCAAAATTTTACATGAAGACTAGATTTTTTATGGTAGCAAGTGATGAGACAAGTCCTATACATTCCTGTATAGGAATCACCAGTAAAAAGTTCCATTTAGGTATGTATCACTGCAGGGCCAGTTATTCTGCCATGAATCTGTAGTATTGAAAATATTGTTGTGATTGGGTATGGGCACAGAGAGCTAGAGTTATTACTGGGCATACGAGACTCAAGCACTGTGTGGTGTTTTTATATTTTATTGGTGACATTATGGGTGTGTCGCTAGCCTTTGAGAAAGGATTAAGCTCTTTTCAGGTCCCTAAATCATATTGGTCAGGCAAAAATGCTGGTGACTGCTGATTCCACAGTGTTTGTGCATCACAGAAACTCCTTGAAACCTGCATAGTGGTGAAATGCCAATTATCAAGATGATGTGGACGGAATTTGTAGTTAATCTGTTCATGGTTATGCAGTGACCACTTATTATTAGATGAGCTGAGCTAGTTTCTCAACTTTACTTACATGCTGTCAGACTTAGCAGGACCATTGGCCACTGATTGGCAAGATACAATGGCATACAATTTCCTTCATTATAATGGTTTTCGGCAAAGTAACATCTTATTATATTAACTATACAATGTTAACTTTCTAATTTTTTTCATGATTTTTTTCAGACATCCCTACATTGTGTTCTTTCACCTAATATTTCGAAGTTCAGCTATTGTGGTCTACATATTATGCGGTTGGTTCTCCGACTCCTTCATTGCAAGCTTTGTATTGGTGATATTATTACTTTCTGCAGACTTTTGGACAGTCAAAAATATAAGTGGTAAGTGATAAAAAATATGTAAAGCAGCACAGGCGTCCATTTATTTCTGAGAGAGCTTAGAGCCAGTAGGATTCCGCCAATCTGCTTTAATGCACTTTGGCAAACTTCACATGTTGTCGAAATATTTTTTTTATATTGCAGACATGCCGGTTTTCTCACAATGTTTTCTATCACCACCAGCATGTGGTAAATCAGCAATTCTAATCGTAATTAACAATTTTTAAGTAGTGCTGGCACTCTGAATCGAAGCCACGTCAGTTGCATTCTATGACATTTAAAGCGAGCGCCCAACCTCTGAGCCAAGGTAGCTAAAACGTGTAAATAATTTATTTAATATTTTTTTACATTATTTCTTGAATGCTTTATATATCTCTATAGTATGGTGATGCCAAGTTCAAGCTGCGAAATTGTCACAAAATATGCAACTGACCTTGCATTATAAGTAATTGTTAAAGTCCACAAGGCAGGTTGCCAGTTGAAAACCTGTGAGAACACAATACTCTACCTTAGCTGTTATTTTTTAACATATTTACATTACACACCTTTTTCTCATGTCAGGGGTATGAGATGAGGCGGGTGGTGAACCACGTTGCCGCCATTTTTGAACGACTCAAAAAAATTCTCACACCCCACAGTATTCCCATGAGCCGTACAGTGACAGCATTGCATATTAAGGTGTTATTCTGAATGAATAAAAGCTGATAGCAGATATCCTCATTTCGGGTTCCGAAGCTTATTATGAGTGGTCAGCATTTGCATGCGCTGGTTGAACTTTCAACACTTTTGAACTTGAATTAATAAACTATAAGATGTTCTGCAATTTCTCGGTCTATGCCCAGCTCAGTTAGAAGTTGGATCAAGTCCGATATAATGGTGGGGCTTAAACATGCTTATAGATTAGACTCCTTACACATTACAGATTTCTTACAGTGTTGATGCTTTTAAACAACTATCAGACTAAAAAGCAACTTTTTCAACTAAAAAGCGATAGTGGTCCGATAGTTCTGCAATGAGGCATTATCACTCTCGATTTGAGTGCTGCCACATATAACGAAATTAAACAGCTTCAGAAGAGCTACAACTGAAATTACTTCTTAGCTGTTTTCAAAGCTATCACAGAGCATTTTAAAATTAATGTAGTAGTATATAACTTGTGAAGCGACATGAACTACTTTCAATTTGTTATTTGTACATTTCCTTTAACTTCCTTTAACTTTAACACTCGCAAAATAACCAGCGCAAAAAAACTTTTTATACTATCATTAAAATAGTCATGATCTACAAGTTAAATTATGTTATTAATTTTTAATGTTTTACTTTCGCTTGTGACAACAAAATTCTATCAAGTAGTCAATCCACACATGACTTTTTGCACAACTCCTAACTACTGCAATGAATAATAAGAAATGAGAATTTGTTTGAGTTATTATAAAAAAAAAATCCCTGTGTAAGCGGCGTAAGAAAATCTGCCACCCGTCTTGTCCCGTGGGTGTGGTAGGAATAGACTAACATACCACAGATAACAATTCATACCAAAAGCTATCCAAGCCGAGGCTCGAACTTCTTCAGGAGGACTTCATTAGCTCGCGAGTTTCTTTCGATGAAGTTGTGAAGGCCACACTACAACAGTATTTCTAATACATTCTACCCACAGACCATATTTATATTGGATAGATCAATGAGACTGTGACAGATATCATTGATTAGCTTTACAGTGTTTTATATGGCACATGTTCACAGGTCGGCTGTTGGTTGGATTAAGATGGTGGAATTACGTAGACGACGACGGCAAATCACACTGGGTATTTGAATCCAAACAGGTAAGCAAGACATTTCTCAATCTTGACTTTTGTCGTTGAGTTAGTGAAGTGGTGATTAATAGAGCTGGATGTTACTTTTCGGAATTCCATTACAGTAAAGGAGAGAAATAAAATTAATTTGCTGAATATCTGTTAGAAATAGTAAATATGGAATATTCTGTAGTGTATCTAAATGAGAAGCTTATTTTATAAAACCGTACGAACATAATGGTCCTTCGAGCCGGATCAACTGCTTGAAAGGCAGTCCTGACCACGTCGTCTGTCTAATTCCCAGTGGCGGTATATGCCGCTTGTACACGCCATTACGGGAGGACGGTGTTTTACAAAAACTTGATAGTACATACCATTTTTAATTTTGCATGTGAATTGTAGCAAATTAACTTTGTTTCTCTTCTTTCCTTAAAATGGTAAACAGCTTTTGACCTCGAAGCTGCCTGATATATGTGTAAAACCCAAATTATTGGTTTGAATGTCTGGCTGTATTGTAATTGATCCTACATCTGATGTTTCCACAGATAGTTATATCGGAATGTAGTAGTAACAGCCAGAAATTGTAGGTATGCCCAGAAGTGAGTCAATTATAGTATTCTAATTATTGAGAGGGTTTTGCATAACAGAAAACTGCCACGCTGAACGAAACTTCACATCTTTGGCAATATTTTATTTTCCTGAGATATTTATTTTTATTGTAAAAGTGATGAAACGAGCAAAACGTTCACCTGATGGTAAGTGCAACGTCTGCCCATAACAAATGCTGTGTCACCGAGAAAATTTCTGTGTCACCACACTGCGCCCATCACCCTGAGACATAAGTTCTTAAGTCTCATATGCCCAGTGATTACGCTAGCTCACAGTGCCCTTCAAACCGAAACACAGTAATGTTCGCACACTACTGATTCACGGCAGAATAACTGGCCCTGGGCTGGTACCTACCTAGACGGATTCCTGCATAGAAATCCTACCACCAGTAAAATTTCATGCCAGTTTTCTTCTCTATGTTTACCATAATGATCGTTATATCGGAAACGGGATGATAAACAAGTTAGTCTTAACTTGTAATAATACTAACGTTTATGTCCGGCGTAGGTAATAATATCTTCTTAGTTTCAACTGTAATCATCAACAAGGTGTGGACGGGTATCTTACTAAACTTAAACTAAGTAACTGTTAAGACAACAGCATAGACTAGTGGCCACAGTATCCGACTACTACGCTGCGGGTCCTACATTTGGGCAAAATACAAATTGTTAGTTTTTGGGTGCGGGTCGTGTTATGTCGTTTATTGTCCCCGTGCCTCTGACACTGCATGCTGTCTCCAATGTTATTGGTGTTGCATGAGCGTTTCATCACATGTGAGTGCATCTGTTGGAGCGTACACTTGTGGCACTATAATATCCCCTGTATAGTTTATAGCTTCCAAATAGTTTTCGAAAGTTATCAACGTGGTCGAAAGTCTGTCGGGATTACATCATCAGCTTTTTGTATAATAGATTTATTTATTTAATAAACCTCAAAACAAAAAGGTAACAATGATATTACAAAATAAAAGAGATACGTTACTAGCGTTCCGAAAGTGAAGCTAAGAAAAGGCGACAATTCTCGCCTTTTGAAACGTTGCCATGACTATGCAATCGCAAGGAAAGAGACAACTTTACTCCGTTTACAAAGAGAATGACAAGGATAAACAGCGCGTGAACGTATATTATGTTTTGGCTGAGTTCGGACCGCTTTCTCCAATTGTCCTCTGCTAATACGGCGTATCTATGTAATATAAGTTCATTGCTATAGGCATTATCTACAAGCCAACCCATGGTGCGGTGAGAACTTGCTATGGGGGCAGCATAAAAGTTAATAAATTTTTATATAGGTCTCTTGTAAAAATTATTGTCATTGGCCTTAGATTCTGATGAGAGATATTATACATTTTGTTTAATCTGTTCCAGAATCGAGTGAATCGTAACGAGAGTCGTCTGTTTTGGTTGGGACTAATCCTTTGCCCCATGATCTGGTCCGGATTTTTCCTCATCTGCCTCTTAGGCCTGAAGTTTAAGTGGATGGTATCTTTTTGTTTGTATTCTAAACTTAAAACATTTGTTTATTCATTTGTATGGGGACAAAATTAGTAATTAACCATGAATTAGTTTAATTTTACTCTCTCTTTATCTCTCTCGACTTTTCGAACGTTTAGAAACACGATCTGCACTGTGAGAGACGTCCTGATGTCATTAGTTATGTTAGAAATTCCATACTAACATTATAAATGCAAAAGTATCTCTCTCTGTCCCTCTATCTGTTTGTTACCTTTTCACGCCTCAACCGCTTAATAGGTCTTGACGAAATTTGGCACAGCGATAGCTTACATCCTGGAAACGGACATGGGATACTTTTTATTCTGGAAAATCAAATAGTTCCCAAAGGATATTTAAATAACCTATTAAATACCATTAATAAAATCTCTGAATGTTCCGTGCCTCAGTTATAGACAGATTTCCGATAAATCTATAGTATTATGTTTGATTTATTGTAAGTGATTGCTTCTGTAACCGAGTAACCGATTTTAACATATATATATTTCATACATACATAGAGTCACGCCTCTTTCCCATTGGGGTAGGCAGAGATAACATTTCCACTTGCTACGATCCTGATACACATCTTTCGCTTCTTCTACTTTCATTTGTGTTTTCATACAAGCTCGTCAGTTACGGGTACTTTTGACGTGGCCTTTCCTTAAAACGACTTCGATCTATCGTATATTATATATTAACTACGTTTACTAACCGTAACCTAACCTTACTTAAAACTTAAATAATTACATTTTATGTTGCGGCAGTTCTTGATCTATACAGAACCTTAGACTCAGATTATAACAGACATTTTAGGTTAGTTCTTACAAAGTATTATACTTACTATTATTTATAACTTTGGTTGATAAAAAACAAATAATAAAATCAAATATAACTTTAGTAAAAATTATATTTAATTTGAAGAGTAAATTATTGTGTTTCAGCTGCTGGTCCTCATAGCTCTGACCCTCACCGGTGCGAATCTCTACGGATACGTCAAATGCAAGTTTGGCGCGAAAGAGAATCTGAAATCGGTGACCACAGACTTCGTCAAAAAACAGATTCTACAAAATGCGACGTCTTTCATGTTCACGCAACCGGCGCCGCCAACGACGAGCAACACTGGCGTAGTTTAACATGATTATTTCATTTACAAAATAGAATTTAACGCATTTGTCTACATTCGACTTTTGTAACTATATGATTAATAAATATCATACCTTTTAATTAATTTATTAGTAAAAGTCTATGGTCTAAGTCTGTTATCTTTCGAACTTAAAAGTTGCCTGTGAAGAAAAACTGATGTTTCGCTGAATACTTTATTATGTACTTGAGGAAATAAAATTGTAATATTGTGAAAGCAATTAAATGTTTAATTCCTTAGCAGTTGCGGAATTAATGTTGTTTATCTTATAAAATATTGTGTATAAAGTGAAGAATGGTAGATGTGAAAATAATGTATGTACATAAATATATATATTTATTATAGGTAAGTAGCAATCTTCAAGCAGCAATATTTAAAAATTTCGGAACTACAGCAGAATTATTCCCATTACTTGATATTTGTCAGTCAATGATGGAATCGAAACGAAAAGTAAAATTTCGGTATACGATTAATTGAATTCTCCAATCACTACACTTCATTGAGCACTTTCTGAGTAGTACAGTGATATATATACACAATACACTACAATATTAATAAATGAAAACTCGATCATAAACATCTTTTGTTCTAACACATATTTTTACAAACTAGCTTTTAATTAGTTTGTATGATTTGGACCAACATTTTGGCTGATAGCATGTTGTTTGCGTTTTGATTTTAAATTTTAGATGAGATAATTTTTTTTATCTACATTACATTCAATCAATTATTCTAGGTTTATTTTTTTCCGATAGCTTTCATGTGTTATTCACAGAATTTAATACATGCAAATAAATGTTTTATTATGAATTATCTATTCAGTTGTTTAATTATTTCCTGTCGAATTAGATTGTAAAATTTTACGTTAAATATTTTGACAACGTTGTAATGCAAATCACATACAGATTGAATACTCCGCGAAATGATAATAATTAAAAATACAGACTAATTGAGAAAAATCTCTTTTTTTTGTAGTCAGTGAAATTTTGCACCAGAAAATTTCAAAACAAGTATCAACTTATTTAGCGTTTTGAAAAAATGTGTGGTGGGCTCAGTCAGTGGCTTTATTTTTAGTTTTAAAGAATGCAGTGTTGCTTAGAGTCGTGCTGTAATCTAGTGTAAATCAATTCTTTAATGGAACTTTTCGCGAACCCGGAAATTTTTGCGGAGCACGACTATCACCCGTAATTACTACTGGTAGTAGAATTTCCATGCAGAAATCCGTCTAGGTAGGGACCACCCCAGAGCCAGTTATTCTGCCGTGTGAAGCAGTAGTGTGCAACATTACTGTGTTTATTGTGTTTCGGTCTGAAGGGTAATGAGACCCAGCGTAATCACTGGGCATATGAGCCTTAAGAACTGATGTTTAAGGGTGCCGGGCGCAGTGTGGTGCTACACAGAAATATTCTGAGTAACACAGCATCTGTTACGGGCGGACGTTGCACTTACCATCAGGTGAACGTTTAGCTCGTCTCATCACCTAATACAATAAAAAAATAATTGCGGACGATCTTTAGATGGTACATAATTGTATTTATTTTCTAAATGGTCGCGGACCTATTTAGATTCAATGGATCATTCGTGTTCCGCTTAACAAAGTTTGGGTAGGCCTATAGTGTAGTGAAGCATTTGTTATAGGCAGACGTTGCACTTACCATCAGGTGAATGGAACAAGGTCTTGCTGGTTTCGACGCCTAATCCAATGAAAAAAAAATTGATAAAAAGTTACTGAAGTACTAGTTACGCCTTGTGGTTGTCTGGGTAAATAATTATAATAGAAATTATTTTGAAAATTTGGTTCTTTTCAGAGGAACCTACTAAGGTAATTAAAGGGGTAATATATGTATTGTGTGAGAAAATGGCATGCTTAGTAGTTTTCGAATTACTCATACTTTACACAAATACTTTACATTTAATGTTTTCTTTTATTTACGCGAATATTACACATTTAAATAAAACTACTTTTTACGGATTTTATCGCGTTTAATTTATAACTATTTTAACCCGACGATTCGGGCGCTTTACAGCACCCATGGTCACGGGGGGACACTTTACATTTACCAAACGAAAACCATGATTTTGTAAATAAACTAGCTGGCTTTCGGCAGGTGCGATGAGTTTAATTTATGTACAAAATTTTAGTATGAAACTTTAAGTACATTGTAAAGTAGTAAATGTTGATTAAAATACAATTTATAAAGATCCGACACATGGAGTGATGAAGTCGACCACAGCGCTACCCAGCGGGTCCAGGTTTTGTGATTTTTCTATTTTGGCATTAAACCAACTTAAATATGAAAGAAAGGAAGTTAATATGCTAAGATTCGCATGCAAATTATATAATGGTGTATATTACCTAGTTTTTGAAGAGCAAGCGGCGGCTGTCTGTCGTAGGCTCTATGACACTTGATAATGCCTCGTTTTGGGGCGAAACACGTGTCGGTTTTAGACTTGTGGTATATCGTAGTGGTGTATTGTAGTGGTGGAGGGTATTTGGTGGCGGTTCCTGGTGGCGGATTTAGTGTGCTTATGCGCGCTACTGAGGGCGGGCGGGTTGTACTCTTAAAAAAAAACTTAATTTCATTCATTACAATGGATTTCCGCAAAGTAACGCCTGATTCTATTGACAGCTTAAATATAGTGGATATTTATTATTTTAGGTTCATAAATATAGATTTTATTGTTAATAACTTTGACAACTGCGATATATATCGGATTTTGATTTAGCTATGAACCATCGTCTCGACAACAACAAATATATTGTCTGAATATGACTTCCTATCGGTATTCGGTGAAGTATTTCGGAAGCTACGATTATTAACAGACGCACCAACAATTACAAATATATTTGTTATAAATAATTATATATCTTGTGAAACATCCATATCTGTTTCTTATTTATTTTGAGCGTCGAAGTCTATGATAACTTACATCGAATATATTTTTCTGTTTCATATTAATGTATAAAAATTTAAATGAACGCCACGTCTGTGGAATTTTTTGTAGTAAAAAAAATTTAGAAATTAAAACCTTTGTTTATCTTTTATTTAACAAAAAATATGCTCCAGGTGAGGCTCGAACTCACAACCCCGGCATTACTCACACGTACACTGTCTTATAAGTACCGTGCGCTAACCAATTGCGCCACTGGAGCTATGATTATGATGTCAAAATTTCCGTTTAGATTTTACTACACCATTTAGGTCAAATGACGATCTTTTTTCGTGATAATCAAACGTCAAAGTCGGTCATAAAACTGCACTTCTTTACGTTTGTTCAATATTTTTGAGAACTTATGTAAAATAATACTTAATAGTGGTTTATTACAGCGTATTCATATTAATAGTTGTTATCACTCATCTGTTTACATCGTCAGCATTTGCCAAGTGCGGAAACCTGTTAAAATTGCATTCAACATAAACACAAAATGGAATGTGAAATGTAAACGTCACTTTATTGTCCTAGTATATGTTGTGATTATGTTTCTAGTAACGTTGAGTTAAGTTAAAATGTTCCACTTATTGATATGACTATAAATTGTGCGTATTTTTGTGTCTGATGTGTAATCAAGATGAATTGGTTCGACACTACGGGCTTGACAAGTTTAGCTAAAACTGCTCTGAAGGAGGCTCAGAAAACTATCGACAAAGCTTTAGACATACAGGATGAGAGTAGTGAAGAGCAAGACGATGATGGCGTTCCCGTTCAAATGAAATCCAAAAGCAGTGGCAATACGCCTCAAAAAGATAGTTCAGATTTCTTTGGTGCTTGGGGCCTTACAGTGAGTGCTGAAAGTTCAAAAGATCCAATCAAAGAGCAGCCTGTAGTTACAGAGAGTCCATCAAAGTCAAACAGTCAAAGCTTGTGGGGATCTTTCGCCGGTTCCTTCTTTGAACAAACAAACTCACCTGAAAATGATTCTGCAATAATTCGCCCACCTAAAGCCAAGTCCATGAATGTTATTGCTGATGCTAAATATGACAGCCAAGATGATTTGTTTTCAAGAAGTCAGCTGGTTATGTCAGATGGAGCAGACTGTTTACAGACAAAGAAAGAAGTGATCTCTAAAACCGATGACAGACGTAATTCATCTTTGTCACATAGGCTATCCCTGGTTTCGAGTAGGAATAGCTCAGATTCTGTTGAAGTTTTATCATACAGCTTAAAGACTACACCTGACTCTGAAGCTTCAGTACATTCAATTTCTAACAGCAGCAGTGCAGGACAAAAGCCAACTTCGGAATCTGTTGAAATTTTACCGGATAGTCTTATTAGCCCAAGTTCAATAGAATGTCTTGGATTTGATAGTTATTCAAGTGATAAGAATAGTAGTACATCATCCAACCTCTCACCCGGTGATTTAACAGACAAGAAATCAACACCGCTTGGGGAAAGAACAGAGAGAGTTGAAACAGCTGATAGCGTTAGCTTGGTTGCAGATGACGATGAAGATACTATGTCATATAATTCAATTTCGGAATGCACTGCACCCACTGTGTTGGACACAGATGATAAACCCATCAGTCCATATCCAAGAACAAGGGTAGACAGTCATAAGAAAGCTGCAGAAAAAGAGCTTATCCACCTAGAACAGCCAGTTATGTCACAAAGAATGCAGATCAGTGAAAATTCTTCAAATGATGGATCCTGGTCCGATAGAACCTTGAATGCCGATACTGATAGTATAATTCTTGAGAATGCAGAAGATCACAAAAAGGAAACTGATCAGGAAGATACACTTATGGAAAAATTGAGCGATTCCTCATCATTTTATAACGTTAATGTTTCAACAGACTTATTAAGATCGGAAAGCTCGGCTTTTGTTAATGTCGAAAAGCGGCAATGCAGTGCACCTGGAAGCAGTGAATCTTCACAAAAGGACAACAGTATTAAAGAAAGAATATCACCTATTAGTTCAGACAGCAAAAGCGATTTAGTCAAAATTGGGTCTGATCGTACATCTGGACACACGTCTGGTGATGAAGTTGAAACAGCAACATCATCAGATATTGAAATAATACCAAGCCCCAATGGTGATAATGGTCATGGATTTTGCAGGAATAGCCCTGGGAAGTGTAGCTCTAAACAGTCAAAATTTGATGGTACTACTTCTCCTAATCTTGTAGACTTAGTTCTCGGGAAATCATTAGCGACGAAAATACGTGGTCATACTCGAGAACTATCGGAAACATCGGTGCAGAGTAATGCCAGTGATGAGAGCCAAGGTTCCGAAAATGATAGGCTAATGAGGAGGCTGTGCGAAATGGCAGAGATTCTAGATGCTAGAGAAAATAGACTGATGGAAGTTAGTAGGAGCAATGCAGAACTTATTGAAAGTAATGCTCACCTGAAAAATCAGATGGAATCTTTAATAGCAAAGCATGAAGGTGGTGATATCAATACAATTACAGAAGATTATACTCAACGGATGTCAGCTTTAGAAAAGAAATTTCAGCAGGCCATTAGAGAAAAGGTTTGTAGAAATTATGACTCTTTTTGTTTCTTAAAGTTTTTTGTTGTTGGTGGTGATTCTCTGAACTTAAAACTAGATATAGGAGCATTAACAGATGGGACAGGACAGATAAATGATGAATAGGTAGACAACATCTAGATATAACAAAATATAGGTGTTCCAGATAAAACTACTAGATTTATTCGCTGCATAATATTAAAAACCAATGTATATAATCGCTAAACAAATAGATGGGTTTTGTAAATTTATTTATTGAATAGCCAGCACAGCAAGCACTTTTACCAACTTACAAAATATTAAAATAAAAGCTAAAACTAAGTGTTGTAATAATTATAGGCAATAACAACATGCACAGAAACTAACACTTTATAAACTATGCTTCATCAACTACATTTCTCAATTTATCTGAAATTGTAACAACTTATAAGTCTGGAATATTTTATATGATCTCAAATCCTCTAAAAAATGAGAGAGGGTTTGTATTTAGCAGTGGGATGTAAATAGAACTTTACATTGTAGTTTTATTTTTTATGTATGTTAACTTCTTTATGTCACTCACAGTTCACCTAATTTGAATAACCATAGCATGTTACGGTAACACAAAGGCCTGTCAACATCTGCATCCAGGAATATGGCGGAGTGCCTCATTGCCATTAGTGAGTTTCCAGTTCTTGTTCACCATGGAAACTATTTCATTACTATGCTAGTATCCCCCATCTATTAAACTCATGCAAATGTTTTCTATAATTGTCCACAAGCAAGTTGCAGCAATATGATAGTTTTTTTTGTTGACTATCACTATGATATATTTTTGGATTAGATATTTTGATATGTCCATACATAAGAATATATCTAAGTGAAAATTTAAAATTAAGTATGGTATAATGTACACTTGTGCTCAACAAACAATAAAGCCGATTAATATTTGCGAGTGGCTTTATCATTTATAATTTTAATTTTACTATGTTATTTCCGTTATGAAATTCGTTGGTGTGTTAGTGCATACGTGTACTGAAAATTTATTCAAATTGAATCTTAAATGTAGATATGAATTATTAAGCAATATAAAATATAATTTCATCATATAACTTCGATACAAGTAAATAAAAATGGCTCTTGCCTATAGTGCCTCAGTGCTGGCATTACTAAAATTGTAAGGTTCTATTTGGCAAAGAAGAACAATTTGAGAGAAACTCGCATGTCTATTAAATGACACAAAATGACAATGTGTTAAGTTCGCTAACCTTACTGAAACAACAGGGCAGGTTCTTCCAAGCTTCAAAAAAATGAGCGAGGCCTTGTGCACTGATGGGCAGTGTCACATTAATAAACTATTTATTTGACTATAGTGAAATGAATTGAACAAACCGAGACCATTTAGAACTGGTACTTTGAGTAGTTACAGTTTGCATAAATCCATTGTCTACCATACTATAGTTGTTAATGATTATCTGATAAGATTATCTTTTAATAATTAGATTGGTAAAATTAATTTATATTAAGTGCATTTTTGATACAAGTCTGGATTACACATTTTGTCAGTGATCTCACACTTCAGGCATATCAGTTTTGTGGATTTAATATGTAGTTAAATAAACATATACAATCATAGCAGTCATGACCATGGAAGTCTATGATACGGTAGATATTTAGAAATTTGATATGTAAAATTGAAAAATAATTATTTCGTAGTTGTTAGTAATTCAGACAAAAATATGCAGCGCTCAACGTTCAAACTACAAAGATTTTATTGTAGTGTCTATAATTTTCACTCGGTAAATTGTTCTTAAAATATGTCTTATGCACTAGAGTAATTTTCTAAGCACTAGAGTATTGACGTAAATTTTAGTTTTAATATTTTTAAGTCGAGAATTTTTAATGAACAATTTTCAATTATTTTTACTTCGCCGATTACTATTTCCTAGTTATAAACTTCTAGGATCAGCTAAGAAAGGAACTGGACAAGTTGAAATCGGAGGCCACACGGAAGAACTCCTCGGAACTAGAAAACGGTATAAAGGAGCGGGACGAAGTGATTGCACAGCTGCAAGAGGAGGGCGAGAAGTTGGCGCGCCAGGAGTTGCAGCACTCCAACATCATCAAGAAGTTGCGCGCCAAGGAGAAGGACAACGAACAAGTCATAAAGAGTTTGAGGTGAGCAGCTATTTGAGCTGTGTGATTGTGATTGTAAATAACTAAATATAATAATTATTTAGTTATTTACAATCACACTTTTATTTACATGAGTAAGTGGAATCTGCCACTTCTAAAAAAAATTGTCCGGTCGCTGTCGCTATTAATATTTAGAATTTCTTCTCTTCTTCTTTAACAGCTCGTCCAACTCCACTGCCGGACATAGACCTCCCCCAAATTGGATAGGACGTAATCGACACGCTCGGCAGGCGGATTGGCGATCGCAATATCGGACGCCTCGCACCATAGACGCCTCTGCTGGTCACTAGTCTGGACAATTTAGATCTGGCATAATAGAGATGGTTATTCCGCTATCAAACGTCTGCCTGCTACCTTAGTCGACTTATACTACGACCATGGGACGAAATGGAGTGGCAGATTGTTCAATGGCGTCCATCATCAATCTAGATTCTGTCAGATATGCCATCTAGAATTTGCCAGACCTAATCCGAACACAAGCAGCGTGTAAGGCGTCTTGTACTGCTATCGATAACAGCTATTCCTTCTAACTCAGTAACTCAGGGGCACACGTCCTTCAGAGGTTTAGAGCCTATTGGTAGCTTTTTTTTTATTGCATAAAGTGACGAAACGAGCAAAACGTTCACCTGATGGCAAGTGCAACGTCCGCCCACAACAAATGCCACACTGCGCCCGTCACCCTGAGACAACAGTTCTTAAGTCTCAAATGCCCAGTGATTACCCTAGCTCACAGTGCCCTTCAAACCGAAACACAGTAATGTTTGCACGCTACTGCTTCACGACATAATAACTGGCCCTGGGGTGGTACCTACCTAGACGGATTCCTGCATAGGAATCCTACCACCAGTAAATGCCAGTAAAGGCCTCACAGCTTATCAAACAAGCTCTTAGGTAGGTACATTGACCCTTAAATCAATTGTCAATACCTACAAATACACTACTAAAGTGCATTTTTAACCACAACTATCTGTGCCCGAGGTTTCACTCGCGTAAAACAGCCGACCCCGGTCGACGATATACATATATACTTCCCTATTTGAATCGGATTTTGGGGTTTTAATTTTTTTGCTTTTCTTTTTTTTCAACCTTTCACCACCCAATGCTGAGTGTAGGTCTCTTCTAATGCACGCCATTCTTCCCGGTTTTGCGCCTTCCTCATCCAGTCCTTTCCGGCCACTCTAAAAAGGTCGTCGGTCCAACGCATCGGTTGCCTGCCTACATTTCTATGCCCTACTCTAGGCCTCCACTCAAGCACCCGACTACCCCACCTGTGGTCCTGTCTACGACATATATGGCCCGCCCACTTCCATTTTCTGCTAGCGATCACATGAGCTATGTCGACCAATTTCGTTCTCTTCCGGATCTCTGTGTTCCTGATTCGATCACGTAGAGAGATACCTAACATAGCCCGTTCCATGGCTCTTTGGGTGACTTGGAGCTTGTGTAACACTTGCTTTGTCAGCGTCCATGACTCGGCTCCGTAGACCATGACTAAAAAAGTAAAGTAAAGTTTCAGCCTATAAATGTCCCACTACTGAGCACAGGCCTCCTCTCATTTCTGAGAGGGTTTTGGAGCTAGGAAGAATCCGCCAAGCTGCTCCAATGCGGGTTGGCGGACTTCACATGTCTTCGAAATAATTCTTATTTCTCAGACATGCAGGTTTCCTCACGATGTTTTCCTTCACCGCCGAGCACGTGGTAAATCAGCACTTAAAATTGCAATTAACAATTTTAGTGGTGCCGGCATCGGGAATCGAACCTAGGTCACTCGCGTACTATGAAATTAAAAGCGAGCGCCTAGCATTGTTCAAAGGTCCGACGCTTGAGGTTAATGGGGATGCTTGTGCTCTTGAACACTTCGGACAGTTTGCCAAAAGCACCCCAGCCTAGGCGGATGCGGCCAGGTTTTCCGCAAAAATGACTATGTCATCCGCAAATCGGAGATGAGTAAGGCGCTCACCATTGATGTTAACACCTCTGTCTGACCAGTCAAGAAGCTTAATCCAAACATGAGGTTTGAATTTTTTTTCGCGGAGCCCTAATTATTTTACTAAAATTAAAGTAGCCTAAGTTACCCGCTATAATATCAGCTATCAGTCAGTGAGTCCCGTCAAAATCGCTCGACACGTTTCGGAGATTAGCCGGAACCAACATATAGACGGACGAAAATTTTAAAAATTGTTTTTTTCTTATAAGAAATGCCAAATATTCGCTATCGCTGGGATTTGGTAAGTAATTTCTCTTTGACAATATCGACTTTATCACGTAGGGACAAAATAGCAGAGCAAACAGCGGAGCTCGATCGTCTAAAGCGATCGATCGCCGCCAAGGAAGAGCTTGAAGTGAGCCAGATAGAGGCTGTGTACAGGCTCACCACGGCGAACAAGAAGATGGAGACCGAGCTGGTTGAGGTAATTATGACTTTCTTATTTTTTTATGTAAGAAGTGTCGAAACGAACAATCGTTCCGGTGGTAATTGCAACGATGGTAAATGCAACGCCTGCCCATAACAACTGTGTCACCTGGACCATTTCGGTGTTGCACCACCACACTGCTCTCGTCGTCCTTAAAAATAAGTTTTTTTTAATAATTACGTAAAAAAAAAGTAAAGTAAAGTTTCAGCCTATAAATGTCCCACTACTGAGCACAGGCCTCCTCTCATTTCTGAGAGGGTTTTGGAGCTAGGAAGAATCCGCCACGCTGCTCCAATGCGGGTTGGCGGACTTCACATGTCTTCGAAATAATTCTTATTTCTCAGACATGCAGGTTTCCTCACGATGTTTTCCTTCACCGCCGAGCACGTGGTAAATCAGCACTTAAAATTGCAATTAACAATTTTAGTGGTGCCGGCACCGGGAATCGAACCCAGGTCACTCGCGTACTATGAAATTTAAAGCGAGCGCCTAGCCCCTGAGCTACCACGGCTCTTAATAATTACGTGCTGTGTGCTTAATATGTAGAAAAAGAGATATAATATTTGTACATGTGCCTTGCTTCAAGCAGTATCAATAATTTGTTTGAAACGTTGTCTTTGGAATGATCTGAATCAAAGCAAAAGTGAGTTCATAGCGGCGGTCCTATGCAGAAGTCCGTCTAGGTAGGTACCAACCCAAGGCAAGTTGTTCTGCCGTGAGACAGTAGTGTGCAAACATTACTGTGTTTCGGTTTGAAGGGCACTGTGAGCTAGCGTAATCACTGGCCATATGAGACTTAAGAACTTATGTCTCAGGCTGATGGGCGCAGTGTGGTGTCACACAGACATTTTCTGGGTGACACCAGCATTTGTTATTGGCAGACGTTGCACTTACCATCAGGTGAACGTTTTGCTCGTTTCATCACTATAACCAATAAAAAAACTATCAGGCAGTGACACTATGAGCCGCTTGCTCTCTTGCACCGTCTTCTTGCTTTCAGCGTCCTTCCCACTACTTCCTTCTTGAGAGGGCTTTTGGAAACGGGAAGTCCATCATGCTCCTCAAAAAATTCACGTCTCTTCACCATGTTTTCTTTCACCACCGAGTAATTGGAACGTTAGAATTAAGAACAACGTTAAATTGTAATTGACAATTTTAATGGTGTCGATTTAAGAGGGTTTGGTCTTAGGTTAATTGCGTACTACAACATTCAAGAAGTCCCGGCATCTAATCTACTACGGCTTATAAAGTTGGAAAAAATATTTTCAAGATATTATCATTTTGAGGAATGTAGGCAATAGTAGGATGTTTGCATTTGTGTTAATTTTTGTTTATAAAATGTTGCCGCTCAACACTACTCTCTTTCGTGGCGTGTGTATGTTTGTCACAAATATTATTTTATAGAATTTGTGTTTCGGACCCAGGACCTGCGGCATAGGAGTCAGGTACTATGACCACTAAGCCACGCGGTCGTCAAACTGCAACGTACGTTTACTTATTGAGAACATTTTTTTTTACAAGGCACGTGTTTTATTTTATTTTTAATAGTGGTCATATTATCCGCTAGCTGATACCTGCGACTTCATCCGCGTTTATATAGGATTTTTAAACATCTCGTGGGAACTATTTTTTTTTTAGGGATAAAATGTATCCTATGTCCGTGTCCCCAGGATGCAAGCTATCTGTGAGCCAAATTTCGTCAAAATCGGCTTAGCGGTTGAACCGTAAATAGGTAACAAACACACAGAGGGACAGAGAGAGTTACTTTAGCATTTATAATATAAGTATGGATTTTATCAACACATGTTTGAATTTAGCACAAAAAGAAGACGCCCCCGGGTGGGCTCGAACCACCAACCTTTCGGTTAACAGCCGAACGCGCTAGCCAATTGCGCCACGGAGGCCATGCGAAACCAGGCGAAAATATAAATATTGTTTTGCAACTGTTTCTTTTCTTACCGAAAATATTTTGCCATGTTTTAATTCTGCAATTTAAAATACTATTTGGTATACTAATTTTAAATAGGTCGGCTCGATGCTTACTCGGTCAGTTAAAATGCAGCAAATTGTTTGCACACTACTGCTTCGCGTCAGAATAACTGGCCCTGGTGTGGTTGTGGTACCTACCAGACAGATTCCTGCACAGGAATCTTACCACCAGTAAAAATATTACTGGACTAAGAAGAGGTGATGGTAAGGATTCCTATGCAGGCATCCGTATAGGTAGGTACCACCCCAGGGCCAGTTATTCTGCCGTGAAGCAGTAGAGTGCGAATATTACTGTATTTCGGTTCGAAGGGCACTTTGAGCTAGCGTAATCACTGGGCATATGAGACTTAAGAACTGATGTCTCAGGGTGACGGGCGCAGTGTAGTGTCACACTGAAATGTTCTGGGTGACATAACATTTGTTATGGGTAGACGTTGCACTTACCATCAGGTGAACGATTTGTTCGTGCTGTCACTTTCTATTTTGTAAACAAATTTATCACGATTCGTTGAACGTATTTTTTATACCAGGAACTTACTCGTATAATTATCAATTTATGTTGTTAGTATGTATGAGTCGAGCCGATGTCATTACTTTGTATAATGTAACATTACTTTTACATTAATTTGTATGTTGTAGTGCGTGATATCATTAAAACATTTAATAGAAACATATTAATATCTCAATACAAGTACTCGTAAAATAGGCGCCTTTATGCTATTTTGGAATTAATTTTGATTAAATCAAATTTTTGGTTTAAAAAAAACACATTCGGTTGCAAGAAATTTAATTCTTATTAAAATGTTAAACCTTTTTACGGCTGTTGGGGGGGGGGGGGGTGGGGGGGGGGGTAATGTAATCAATGGTAATCCATACTTAATATTATAAATGTGAAAGTAGCTCTCTGTCCGCCTTGTCTGATTGTTGCCTTTTCACGGTTTAACCGCTGCATCGATCTTGAAGAAATTTGATAGACAGCTTGTATCCTGGAGACGGACATTGGATACGTTTTATTCCGGAAAATCAAATAGTTCGGAATATTTAAAAACCTGTACCCACCCGGACAAAGTCGCGGGCATCACCTACATCTTCCCATTTTAAGATAGGTTTGGAGAAGGGAAGAGTCCGTATTTCGGACGGTAGCCGATGTGTTGTTAAAAATTGGAGCAGGAATAATGTACAGTCGTCGATGGTGCAGGATATTACAATACCATATGTATTAGCGCAAACAGAAAGACACTAAGTATTATGCGATAAGATTACACATTACACAAGTACACTCACTCAATTAAAATGCAATGATCAACACTATTGAATCGTTTTCAAAGTCAACATGAAAACATTAAACATGGAGATGAAAAATTGGGTAAATGTCAGAAACACGGAAATTAGCACAACACGTCCAGACAAAAACCCAATAATTTGTATGTTGCATATCAGGGATAGGAACCCGAGACTAACGAATCGCCAGTTAGATACGATGACTACTAAGCCATGCGATTGTCATATGGAAGCTATTAATGCAACATAGCTATTTTCGCTGTTATAAGTTACCTGGTGTTGGCGTGCCAATGTTTGAGGGGTGTGGCGGTAATGACCACGTAACTTTATATTGTCACAGGGGAATGATAGTAATATAGAGGGGCGACGCAGACGTCTAGACAGAGCAACTATGCGGAGGCGGCCCATATTGGTCTCAGCGGTATGGGACCTATGAACGCGACGCCACAGCCCTTCAGGCTGTGGCGTCGCGTTCACGTGACGGCAATATCATTAAGCCATTCAGAATTATTTTGTAAAATATAATAAATATTATTATTATCTGAATAAGGTACACACCACGCGTGATATAACATATTGTCTCTTCAAAAATATATAAAGAACTGAGTAATATGCCGTTTCCACATGGCGAATAAAGGTACCATGTTTATTTTATTTTTTGCGTGGAGCAGATTCAACACAAGTGTACAAAATAAAAAAAAAACAATTAAAATTCACAAAAACTTATTTCAAAAATAGTTAGATTTAGGTTAGATAATAAAAAATCGTAATTTTGCATTCTATAATGAAGAACAGAATATAAGGTAAAGAAAATTTCGTGGAAATCATAAAAGGTCAAAAAAATAAGTTGAATAATGAAAAACATAATATAACCGAAACAAAACCAATGCCAAAAGTTGTTTTTCTATACTTTACATCATCATTATCATTTCAGCCTGTAATAGTCCACTGCTTAACATAGGCCTCCACCATAGATTGCCACAAAAGTTTGTAGCTCTGATTTTGGGGGATTTTACCATAGTTGCCACATTTGGCAGGCGGGTTGCAACCGAAGTGTATTTATTCAGATGTTCAAGGAAGATTCTGCTGCCCATTTCCATCTTTTCATTTTCCCTCATACGACTTTTACGACACCCAGGGGATGAGATTGGGGCCGGTAGATTCTTCTAAGCCGCCACTACATGGCCACACAATACTTACAGATAAGTATTAATTTAAGAAGTCTTATTATGATTATTGTACACCGGTCTTACAGCTCCGGAAATCCATTGCACACACGGTCGGCCTCAAATGAGCTAAAGTCTAACATACATATATAATTTTTGACACAATGGGTGCGCGCCATCATGTTTGTAACCAAACTTCCTATTTTCGTGGTGGTATGTAACCACGTCATCCAATTTTTAAAAGCTTATGTCTCTGACACTATGGGTCTTCTGTAAATACCATTTACCTTATTGAAAAATTAATTTTTAATTTTAATTTTTATTTAAATTTTATTTAACTTTTAAGATGGGGGTTATTTCTATAGTTTTCTCGTCTGGTTGGGATATATATGAATATATAGATAAATATATAAAATAACATAAAATAAATAAGATACTATAAGATATATAGTAGACAATACTTTACAATACACTAAAATATATAATTAAAATCCCAACCAGACGGGAGCCCTCGGCAGGGGAAGCATCTTAAAAGTGAAAAAAGTTTTTTCACTTTTAACATGTATTATTATTAGGAATTATTGTTTATAATAATAATGTTAATGGCGATGTCAATCTGAAATAAATAAATATACGAGTAGATATTGTTTACTTGTGATAACTCTGGCCTACGGGCACTGCCGCAACACTGTTTAGACGATTGTCAGGAGATAGATCAAAGGCGTCGGTCGGCCCACTGTCTTTATACAACTAACATAACTAACATATTGTTAAATTTTCAAGTCTTAACAGCTCTAACTTAATCCCTCGTAATCTTGGGTTCTACAACGCGTAAGAAACTTAATATGTAACTTAGGTTATGTAACACCGTCAGGTGAACGTTTTGCTCGTTTCGTCACTTAATTCAAAAAAAATACTGAGAAGGACCGAACTGTGAATGATCAGGTTAGCTAGGTACCATGTCATATAACGCACTCATGTGAGTGTGCCTACCACCAAAAACTACATGGCCACTTACCACCAGGTGGGATTGTAGTTAAAGCTAGCTTATGAATAAATAAAAATTAGAAAAAGACATGCGGAACCACAGCACTACCAGATCCGAAAACTAACCATTTTTGTATTTGCTGAAATTAGTTCTAGCTGGATTCGAACCGAGGACTCGCGGTGACGTGGCCACTTATCACTATATTTCGTCACTTATCAGAAACGCGTCACATTAATCAAGTTTATATTAAACCTATTATGCCATAAAAAAATAATTACATTTTCTTAAAAAAATGTACAGTTATTCGATAGGTTTTTGTCGTTGTTTTATATACATACATACAGTTACGCTTTTTTCCCATAAGGGGTGCGCAAAGACCACCCTCGTAGCCCACTTTACGCCCTCGCGGGTAAATAGACGGGACGGGTGGCGAACCACGTCGCCGCCATTTTGATACGAGTCAAGAAATTTTTACTCCCCATTGCGTTGCCACGAGCAGTATAGTGATAGCATTGCATTTAATGGTATTGTTCTGCGCGAATATAGCCTGTCCGTACAATATCTTAGTCGCCTCTCTCGACACCTCGATAGGCAAAGAGGTTGGTGCTATTCTACTCTGCCGGACACCTATCGGCATTGTTTTACTGTGCCGATAATAATTTGCTTTTTTTTTTGGATTAATTTCGTCCATATGAGGAAATTAATCGTCTATTCGTATTGTAATTTCCATTGTTATCTAATGATAAGATTCGTAATTATAATTTGTAGGATTACAAGCTTAAAATAATAGTTGATAGTTTTATTCTAAGACATATGTTACTTGCGAAGTGTTGACTGAACCATATTCTCTAAAAAGTAACAGCCTATAAATGTACCACTGCTTAGCACGGGCCTTCTCTCATTTCCGAGAGGATTTTGGAACCGAGTCCGCCACGCTGCTCCAATGCGAGTTGGCGGACTTCACATGTCCACGTGGTGTTGTCCACCGCTAATCAGTAAATCAGCAGTTAAAATTGCCGAACAATTTTAGAGGTGCCGGCACTGGGGTTCGAACTCTGGTCACTCTCTTTCCGGAGCTCTCGATTTATTAAAAAATTATACTAGCTATTAAGTATGTTCAATTAAATTTTACTAATATATATTTAGTAGCTATTGAAGTTTTTATACTAACAAATATATATTGACTTTGTCTGATTGATGTCGTGAAAACGTAACAATTAGTTTTATTTTAGCTGTATTTACGATGACAGTATGAACGTTTTCATAATAATGAGTCATTTATACTAACGAATTTATTACTTACGTTTTTATTACTGTTTCTTTTTTTATTAATTATAACAATAATAAAGAAATCAATCGATTCTAATGTTTAAATATTTCGCAATCATTTTATGTTCTTTCGGACAAAAAGAAGACGCCCCCGGGTGGGCTCGAACCACCAACCTTTCGGTTAACAGCCGAACGCGCTAGCCAATTGCGCCACGGAGGCTATGAATGCATCGACAAAAATATAAATATGATTATGTGTCAGTTTCTTTTCGTACGAAAATACCTTACTGTCTTCTTGTACTCGAAATTTAATTATTTATAGCTTAACATAAAATTTCTTCCTCCAATTGAAATAGGAGGCCATGAAGATGGCTCTGACATAAACTATACCTTAATAATAATTGTTTTTAGTGTTATTGCCGTGTGGTGGCGGCTCGTTAAAAGAATACTACCACTCCATCTCATCCAATGGATCTCGTAAAAGGCGAGTAAGGAATTAAACTGCACTGTGCACCCAACAGCGCATGGTGACGATGGGCTCACCACCTATCACACCAAGTGCATTATATTGTTTTGGTGAAACGTGGATTGTGGCAGTCATCTGTTTTTGCAGTGAGTGCCCAGTCTCTGACTACCCCTTATGGGATACAGTCGTGATCTTATGTATGTTATTCTAAGCAATTAACTACCATATGCATGATCAATTATTAATCAATTAAAATAGTTACCTCATACGGGAATTGCTTTTTTTTAATGAATATAAGCTTCATAATTTGATGCGATTTTTTTTGTACGTATCGGCAATTTATTTTGTCTGTTAATAGTCTATTATTGATATTTAATTAACACTTACGGGATATCTTGTTTTATTCACTAAAAAAATATATATGTGTTGAATTAATTTTGGTCCAATTCTTTTTTATTTGCCTGTAATACAATATACGCTACGATCTGCATTTATCTAAATTAGCTTTATCTACATTATTTTCTTACGACATTTGGAGGATGTACCCGTAAATTGTTTTAAATGACATTATGAAAAAATGTCATTATGTAATATGGCATTAAAAAACAGACCCCAGAGTTTACTGCCAGTTACTCCATGAGGTATTATTTTTCGAGCCGGTGTAGGTTTTGACATTCATAAGAGCTTCAATCAAGCCTAAATTGAATAAAGAAATGTTGACTTTGAATTTCTTCTGATATGATGATAATTCTACAATGAACATAATTATTAATTACATTCCTCCCTTGACTTCTCATATTAAGTGACCTCTCGGTTACTTACGGTTCCGGTTATCCGTTAAAGGTCAGGGTCAAATCAAATAGAGCGCATCATCTATTCAGCGCAACTCATTCGTTTGTCATATATATGTACGAGTACATATCATATGTATATTGTATGTGGTACGAGTAATTATTGTCCAGATGTTTTGTGGGTTTAGGATTTGGATATAATTTTTGGTAATATTAAAGGATCATCATCATTTCAGCCTATCAGTAGTCCACTGCTGAACATAGGCCTCCCCCATAGATTGCCACAAAAGTTTGTAGCTCTCATTTTGGAAAGATTTTGCCATAGTTGCCATGCTTGGCAGGCGGGTTAGCAACTTCCGACTTTCCCGGAAGATTTTTACAACACCTTTTCAACCTTTTCACTTTTTACCAACATCATCATCATCAACATCTACGGGTACAGTACGGTACGGTGGTAGATTCTAAGCCACCACCACACCAGGGATGATACACTTGCAAAATTCAATACCAGGGCTTCCATGTAAGTAAAAAAAGTAAAGTTTCAGCCTATAAATGTCCCACTGCTGAGCACAGGCCTCCTCTCATTTCTGAGAGGGTTTAGGAGCTAGGAAGAATCCGCCACGCTGCTCCAATGCGGGTTGGCGGACTTCACATGTCCCCGAAATGTTTCTATTCCTCGGACATGCAGGTTTCCTCGCGATGTTTTCCTTCACCGCTAAGCACGTTGTAAATCAGCACTTAAAATTGTAGAACAATTTTAGAGGTGCTGGCACCGGGGATCGAACCCAGGTTACTCGCGTAGTTTGAAATTAAAGGCGAGCACCATTGCCGAAAACCAGGTTTTAAAATACTTGTGAGTATTTGGCAGTATTCGGTCTCGGTCTCGACGTATTAACGCTACCAGGTTTTAAACCCAGGGCGGCAAGAAATACTTGCTAGTGCGCTGAAAGTATTTCTATTGTGTAGCCAATCCTAGTACCTTACGAAGTGGCCCCAGTTTACGAACTGAAATATATGTATTTCGGGCGCCTGTGGCTCGGTTGGGACTCAGGGATATTGCTGGCCTATTCATAGTGCTATAAGGAAACGTTAAGCTAAGTTAGCTTTCAGTAATCGTGCGGGTAAATACCAAGAGCGTAGTTTATCAAAAATATATTTGCAGACAAAAAGCGCATTAGACGACACGATCCAGAGACTGGACAGCGCTCGCACGTCACTGGATGCGGCGAGACGTGAACTAAGCGAGCTGCAGCGCGGAGCGAGCGACCTGGAACGGTACCGGGCGACCAGCGACCGAGAGCGGGGCCAGAGGGAGCGAGCAGAGCGAGAAGCCGAACAGCTGAGGGCCGAGTTGCAGCAACTACGTGTCGACAGAACGAAAGGTGGGTGATGTGGAATCCCACTCAGAGCCAATTTACTAAATTGTCGTCATCATCGTTTCAGTCTATCACAAGTCCACTGCTGAACGTAGGCCTCCCCCCATAGTTAGCCACAAAATTAAGTAGCTCTCATTCTGGAGGGATTCTGCCATAGTTACCGCGTTTCGCAGGCGGGTTGGCAACCGCAGTTTTTTTATTCAGATGTTCCAGGAAGATGCTGCTGCACGTCTCTTGATTTTTATTTTTCCTGTGTCGACATTTACGACACCCACGGGATGAGATGGGGTTTCTTTGGTTCATTGGTTCTCTTAAGCCGCCACCACACAGTTGTTAAGTTGATAAGTTAACACAATATCAATACAAACAATTATACACACATTTTGATACTCGTCTCTCCCATTGGGATGGGCAGAGACAACATCCGTAGCCCATTTTTCGCCCGCATAGGAAACGAGACGTGACGAGCGGCGAACAAACGTGACCGCCATCTTGGTTCGAGTCAAAATTCTTACTCCACGTTGCGTTTCCACGAGTAGCTAAGGATGTTGTCCACCCAAACAGAGCCCCGCATGCATGGGTAAGGCTAGCCCAGAATAACTGGGGTCGCCCGGCCCCAGAGCATATCGGCACGCTATCGCTAAGAGGAAGGGAAAAAGATTAGATAAGGTAGGGAAGGCGTGCGGAAGTTGGGAAAGGAACTATAAGGTGTGGGATACTACTGTCTCGGCAGGAGCAGCAGGAGACAGCAGTAGCTCGGGAGGCCGGGGTCTCCTACCCGGTACTCTATTTGACCGGACAAGGCTACTACTCCCTGGCCAACTAGGTTAACTACTCCCTGGCCAATATCAGTGCTGCGCCTAAACTTCTTATTTAATATTTGAGAAACAGAACGCAGAAAGTGGTTATTAACGTACGAGTTCTTCCGGCTCGGTATAGTCCCTCAGGGTGCAGTTCTCGTTCCTAGTAGATTCCTTATTTATATTAATTACTTATCTTATCTAGTAGTTGATAATCGTAACATGTTATAATTTGCTGGATGTATCTTATTAAAATAAAATTTCAAGTGGTGGCATATGACGATTTGAGTAATGCTATTTCAAAAATACTACACTGGCTTCTCGTCAATGATTTGTTTTTAAACAGCAATTAAACAAAAAGTATTAAATTTTCAACACCAAACGTTAGACGACTAGATGCGATAGTGCCTGTAAATTTTTTTATTGGGTTGGTACGAGACGAGCTAAGCTTTCACCCGATTGTAAGTGCAACGTCTGCCCATAACAAATGCACCTAGAACATTTCTGTATGGCATCACACTGAATCTCACTTTGAGACATCAGTTCTAAGTCTCATATGCCCAGTAATTACACTACACATTACACTACATTGGGGAAGAGTTGTTTTTTGTGCATACAGCAATTTTTTTTGAATAATTCTTATTATTAAACTTAAACGGGGTCAATATCTGAACTAAGGAGGCATACCTCTGCAACTTATGACGTAGAAAAATTCTAATAAATTTCTAAAAAAATTCTGTGAAAACAAAGAATTTAATTAATGCAGAAACAGCAATCACAACCATCTATTCCCAGCATCGGCTTGGGATCGTGTAATTTAAAAAAATGTCAATACCGCCTAAAATATTGTCTATAGAGGAGCAGCGCTGGATCTCTCGCGAGGAAGCCTTGCGGCGAGAGCTGGCGGAGGCGCGAGAGGCCGGCGGCGCGGCCGGCGCGGCGGCGCGCGCGGACTGCGGACACTGCGGCGACGGCGCTGCTGCAGCGCTGCTCGCGCAGCTGGCCGCGCTGCAGCGCTCCGCGCTGGAGCGCGAGCGCGCGCACAGCGCCGCCGCCGCCGCACGGAACCAACACGTCGGTAAGTAAAAGTTTCAGCCTATAAATGTCCCACTACTGAGCACAGGCCTCCTCTCATTTCTGAGAGGGTTTTGGAGCTAGGAAGAATCCGCCACACTGCTCCAATGCGGGTTGGCGGACTTCACATGTCTTCGAAATATTTTTTATTCCTCAGACATGCAGGTTTCCTCACGATGTTTTCCTTCACCGCCGAGCACGTGGTAAATCGGCACTTAACATTGCAATTAACAATTTTAGTGGTGCCGGCACCGGGAATCGAACCCAGGTCACTCACTATGAAATTTAAAGCGAGCGCCTAGCCCCTGAGCTACCACGGCTCATGAGTCCGTCGGTAAGTGCTACCAAGCAATGAGCACAATTTGATTTATTGCGGTTCAACCTCTGCTTTTTTCTTCGAGTCTTTTTATTTTTTTGATCCTGGCAGTCAGCTGCCAAATCGAGCCATTTTTGCCAATGTCGAATAATAATTTAATTATAACAAAGACTTCATTTCGATCGACGGTAAAATGATGGTTGACGTTTGTTGATTTGCTGGACTGATGAAGACAAAACGAAAAGCACGATTTTAGTATAATTCAATCCTTTAAATTCTCTAATTTTCCTATCACTGTACACTTTCATGAGCTATGAATAATAAACATCTAAACTCAAAATATGAACAGAAATTACAAAAATCAATAAAAACACTACCGACACCTTTCGAGTTGGCGCCAAAGGTCCTTCAAGTATTCATTCATTCATTCGTTAGTTCGTTCATTAACGAATGGTGTAGAAAAAACGTTGCAAAATATTAATGTATTGTCTCTAGTACATTTTACTCCGCCATCCTTCCAAAGTTATCTTTGTATGAATTTTTTCAACCTATTTCAAAAAACGAGGACGTTCTCAATTCGACTGAATATCTTTTTATGTGTGTATATCTTTTTTAGTTGAATCGGTTACACTTGAGGTTGGTCCCATACAAATTTGGTTACGTTCTTGAATTCATGAAACTCTTGAATTACCATAAACATGTTTGGAACGTCAGTTTTTTGAAGTCTTATTCGTCGTCATCCTAAGACCGACTTAAAATTAACAGCCGAAGCGGAAACAGCAGCAGCAAAAGCGGCAGAACGTGAGCGACTCGCTCGCGAGGAAAGCCAGGCGCTGCGCGAAAGGCTTGCAATAGCAGAAGGCTTGCAGGCGGACGCTCAGGCGCAGTACGACGCGCTGTCTGCGCACTGCCAGCGCGCTGTGCACCGGCAGCAGGAACTAGAGGAGGACCTGACTCGGTGAGTTGCTGTCTTATGATTTGAAGTGGTGAAACTGTTGTCACAGCTAACATGAAGCCAGCAAGTAAAAGCCTCGTCTTAGGTCTTTAAAGTTTATAATAGATTAATGATATTTTTTCTACTTGGAGAACATTCTATTTGCTTATTTGTATCTAAAATTATTTTCTGTAACTTTTAGCACAAATCGACATCTTTGTCTCCCAGTTACACACATAAAATATTTATTTATTTGTAACAATTTATTTCTTTTTCTTCATCATCATCATCATCACTTTAGCCTATCACTAGTCCCCTGCTGAACTGAGTGAAATAAGTGAATGAGTTTGAATAAGTGGGTTCAAATTTAACGAGAGACGGAAATTACGACGGTGAATTGACTTGCATAACTTTATGTGTAGCCAGAACTTATCTCAAAAGGCATGACTGACATGACATAACATGAATGTTGGGTCTGACAGAAGAAGCATGAAAATAACTTTAATTCTGTGGAAATGAAAAGTTTGAGAAGTATAGCTGGAGTGACTTTAATGGACAAAGTGGGAAACAGAATGATAAGGGAACGTTGCTGTGTTATTGAAGATATAGTGACTATGATAGAGAAAGAAATGCTTAGATGGTTTGGACACATCGAGAGGATGGGTGAAAGAAGATTGACGAAACAGATTAATCAGGCGAGTGTTGATTGGGCAAGCCGGTATGGGTCAACGTAGGCGAACGTAACACGAAAAGATCGAAGTCATTTTAAGGAAAGGCCACGTCAAAAGTACCCGCAACCGACGAACTTGTATAAAAAAACTACTGAAGTAGAAGAAGCGAATGAGATGTGTCAGGACCGTAACAAGTGGAAAGCTGTGGTCTCTGCCTACCCCAATAGGAAAGAGGCGTCACTCTATGTGTGTATAGTTATAATGTTATTTGTGATTCAAATCTGACGGTATTTTGTAAACAAGAAAGTTCGACCGGCTGTCACTGTACTTAACGAGCGAATAGACGTTTTCACGTCAAAAATGTCAACTGAACTGAAACCATTTTGAATAATAGAATTTTTTTTAAATCTGTAATTTTTATATTATTATATGTGTTTGCAGTAAAAACGAAGAACTTGAACAGCTCAAATCGGACACAGATACCCAGATATCGGCGTTGCAGGAAAGATTAAAGGAAGTGGAGCAACAACTAGAGAACGAAAAAGCTGCTCTCGAGACCGAGAGGAAAAGAAATGCAATTTTACAGGTCCTCAATTTCATTCGTACATTTGCCATTTTTAGGGTTCCTTATTTTGTAAATGTAATATAAGATGGCATGATGATTAGGTAGCCAAGAAGCTTAAAATTGTTTCGAATTTTTGTATTGTTCTTGTCTTAATAACCCGAACTTTTAATTTCTTCTGTTATAGGAACAATTGTCAGTACGAGGAGACATATCGCCGCCTCATTCTGTTGCATCGGACTCCCTCTCCGTATCATTATGGGCGCCGGTAAATGATACTTTTATGTTTATTTTTAATAATCTATTTCAGTACATGAAACTGTTGCTAGCGGCTCTAGTTCGGGCTGTAGTAGTAGCGATCACGCTTACGGTGGGACATGGAGTAAGCAGAGATCGTGCTACCGCATTAGACGGCTGAACCTGGCAATACTCGCTGAAAGTCATACAGTTTATACGCCCCTATCTTACAGCACCGGATTCTGAGGTGGAGGCAATGTATGAGGATATCTCAAGTCTTCTTCTTCAACAGTCTTGTGAAAGTCCATTGCTGGACGTAGACCTCTCCCAAGTTGAGGGGATTTGGCGTAATCGCCACGCTTCTCAGGCGGATTGACGATCGCAGCACCATACACTATGGATTAAAGTTTGTAGCTCTCATTTTGGGGGGATTTTGCCATAGTTGTTACGCTTGGCAGGCGGGTTGGCAACCGCAGTTTATTTATTCAGATTGTCCAGGAAGATGCGGCTGCCCATCTCCTGATTTTTGTTTTCCCTCTGTCGACTTTTACGACATCCACGAGACTGGTATTCTGATTTGTTTCCTAGTGATTTGGACGTTGATTGGATTTCTTTAATACTTACCTAATTTAAGTGTGCAAGTCTTATTTTCCCTTTATATTGCGTACGAAAATAAAAATGATTACAGCAATAGGAACTAAAATTGTATACTTAAATAATGATAAACGTTGTCAACACCGAGTGATACCTATGCCTGGAGATGGTTCATATCTCTTTACAAGAAAGAAAGACCTCTTTACAAGAAAGAGTTTCTTGCCGGTTCTTCTCTTAGGTATATTTTTTGAGCCGGTGTAAATTTTGACAATGACAAATGCTTTATGCAAGCCTAAACTGAATAAATTTTTACTTTGACTTTGACTTTAATTCTTTATCATTTTCTGTGTATGGGAACAGGAATGTCCTATGAAATTAGGCGTGAAATACGAGTAGTCTACTTTATGACAGCGCATTATGATCAGATGCACCCTTACACGTGTGACGAGCATGGATATCCTTACTATAATGGCCTGATGGCTTACCTGATATCCTATATCCATACTCGACGGCAATGCTGAAAACTATAACTTGGCTTATGTATCTGGACCAATGGTTGCCGTCGTTTTATATCCGTACATTTTCAAGGTGTATGATGATGGCCGTTTGGGAGGATCTTTTGGTGAAGATCCTGGGAACCCAATGAAACCTTACCACCGACAAGAGTGAAAAGCCTGGACGGATTGCATCTAAATTTTTTTAACTTCGGTAGTATCGGAGCTCTTGCTGAATTTTATCGATTAAGAAGCATTTACTGTCTAAGATTGCGATACCAAAACCGTTAAGAAAAGGCTTTGTTAACATCCGTCGTCGATGTACAGGAAACAAAGGAAAGGATTCTAGAAAAGAAAATAGGTGGATTACTTACAAACAGATGTGAGATTCCATCAAAAATTATTTGCCAAGTCTCGCATCGCAACCTGTATACCGTAAAAAGTTCTGAAATCTCTTGTAGAGTCATGTTTGTAATTTACTTTTCATGAAATCACCAAATCAACAATAATTGCTAATTAATATCCAATATTTTGGGACTCGTATCATTATTATACATCTTTGTTTATAAAACAAAATATCGTGACTGGCCAAGAGCACAGCAAAAATTTAATAACAATACCTAAGAACATGTCCTTCACTGATATACATTTAATAGCAAACTTAGAAGATATCATAACGGCAATATGTTTGTGATGTGCCGTTGCCTAAGTATTAAGTATATATAAACATAGTACAATGATAAGAAAATTACAGATTTGGATGTACGTGAGATCTCAAGGCTTTTTACGGTGCGAGGTTTCGGTGTAAGGCTTGCTTAATGTTTTATTTTTATTACAGTGTTTTTGATGAGATCTATTCTTACCACCTTTGCGAGTGTTTATATTCTTACAAAAAACTTAAAAAAAAAAATGTTTTTGATCATCAATTTGATAATTTTTGAATGTTTGATAAGTTTTGTTGATAATGAAAAGTGAACTGACGACACCACTGATTTTAGTAATGTATTTGATAGTTCTTCACAATGTGGTTTACAATAACTGCGTTAGTGTTTTTCGGTTTTATGCTGGAATAGTTAAAATCTTACGTTTTTTGATATTTTTAAGTACTCTTAGGATATCGGTTGCAAAGTTATTTTATTGTAATAAGTGTTCCACAGGGCTCACACCTGGGGTCCATTCTCTTAAATATATTTGTGAACTATCCACCCATATCTGTTTTGATTATAAAACTAACTTGTTTCATTTAATAAAACTAAATTTAACGAATTTTTTTGCGTTTAATTTTTTTACTTTTTGAGCGCTTTACACCCATGGACATGGAAGGACAGATGTCTGATGTCCTGATGCCATAGTTAATGACCGGTTACCTACAGCTTTCATTACAATTTTTGGTCACTAATTGCAGAGGTTTAAGCTGCTCGTATTTTGTTTTTTTAGTATAATTTTAGCTTAAGTAATATTTTGTTGTAGGATGATGGTGGGCGGAGTACACCGCCGACATCGATCACGGGCCTGACGGGCGGGGTGTCGGCGCCGGGCGTGGAGGAAGCTCTGGCTTCGATGACGCGACGCGACGGCGAACTGCGGGCCGCGGCCGTCTCTCTGGCCTCGCTGCGCACCGAGCGCACCGCACTGCGCGCGCAGCTGGCCGCGCTGCACGCGCAGCTGGCCGACCTGCAGGTACTGGCTCCGCTCCGCAGTGCTCGCCACGCTGCAGCCCGAGAGCTACTCGCTAGCGCACGCTGCTGCACGACCTGCAGGTACTGGCTCCGCTCCGCAGTGCTCGCCACGCTGCAGCCCGAGAGCTACTCGCTAGCGCACGCTGCTGCACGACCTGCAGGTACTGGCTCCGCTCCGCAGTGCTCGCCACGCTGCAGCCCGAGAGCTACTCGCTAGCGCACGCTGCTGCACGACCTGCAGGTACTGGCTCCGCTCCGCAGTGCTCGCCACGCTGCAGCCCGAGAGCTACTCGCTAGCGCACGCTGCTGCACGACCTGCAGGTACTGGCTCCGCTCCGCAGTGCTCGCCACGCTGCAGCCCGAGAGCTACTCGCTAGCGCACGCTGCTGCACGACCTGCAGGTACTGGCTCCACTCCGCAGTGCTCGCCACGCTGCAGCCCGAGAGCTACTCGCTAGCGCACGCTGCTGCACGACCTGCAGGTACTGGCTCCGCTCCGCAGTGCTCGCCACGCTGCAGCCCGAGAGCTACTCGCTAGCGCACGCTGCTGCACGACCTGCAGGTACTGGCTCCACTCCGCAGTGCTCGCCACGCTGCAGCCCGAGAGCTACTCGCTAGCGCACGCTGCTGCACGACCTGCAGGTACTGGCTCCGCTCCGCAGTGCTCGCCACGCTGCAGCCCGAGAGCTACTCGCTAGCGCACGCTGCTGCACGACCTGCAGGTACTGGCTCCGCTCCGCAGTGCTCGCCACGCTGCAGCCCGAGAGCTACTCGCTAGCGCACGCTGCTGCACGACCTGCAGGTACTGGCTCCGCTCCGCAGTGCTCGCCACGCTGCAGCCCGAGAGCTACTCGCTAGCGCACGCTGCTGCACGACCTGCAGGTACTGGCTCCGCTCCGCAGTGCTCGCCACGCTGCAGCCCGAGAGCTACTCGCTAGCGCACGCTGCTGCACGACCTGCAGGTACTGGCTCCACTCCGCAGTGCTCGCCACGCTGCAGCCCGAGAGCTACTCGCTAGCGCACGCTGCTGCACGACCTGCAGGTACTGGCTCCGCTCCGCAGTGCTCGCCACGCTGCAGCCCGAGAGCTACTCGCTAGCGCACGCTGCTGCACGACCTGCAGGTACTGGCTCCGCTCCGCAGTGCTCGCCACGCTGCAGCCCGAGAGCTACTCGCTAGCGCACGCTGCTGCACGACCTGCAGGTACTGGCTCCACTCCGCAGTGCTCGCCACGCTGCAGCCCGAGAGCTACTCGCTAGCGCACGCTGCTGCACGACCTGCAGGTACTGGCTCCGCTCCGCAGTGCTCGCCACGCTGCAGCCCGAGAGCTACTCGCTAGCGCACGCTGCTGCACGACCTGCAGGTACTGGCTCCACTCCGCAGTGCTCGCCACGCTGCAGCCCGAGAGCTACTCGCTAGCGCACGCTGCTGCACGACCTGCAGGTACTGGCTCCGCTCCGCAGTGCTCGCCACGCTGCAGCCCGAGAGCTACTCGCTAGCGCACGCTGCTGCACGACCTGCAGGTACTGGCTCCGCTCCGCAGTGCTCGCCACGCTGCAGCCCGAGAGCTACTCGCTAGCGCACGCTGCTGCACGACCTGCAGGTACTGGCTCCGCTCCGCAGTGCTCGCCACGCTGCAGCCCGAGAGCTACTCGCTAGCGCACGCTGCTGCACGACCTGCAGGTACTGGCTCCGCTCCGCAGTGCTCGCCACGCTGCAGCCCGAGAGCTACTCGCTAGCGCACGCTGCTGCACGACCTGCAGGTACTGGCTCCGCTCCGCAGTTGCTCGGCCACGCTCGCAGCCCGAGAGCTAACTCGCTAGCGCACGCTGCTGCACGACCTGCAGGACTGGCTCCGCTCCGCAGTGCTCGCAACCGCTGCAGCCCAGAGCTACTCGCTAGCGCAAGCTGTGCACGACCGTGCAGGTGGATCCGCCCGCAGTGCTCGCCCACGCTGCAGCCCGAGGAGCTACTCGCTAGCGCCACGGCTGCCTGCACGACCTGCAGGTACTGGCTCCGCTCCGCAGTGCTCGCCACGCTGCAGCCCGAGAGGCTACTCGCTAGCGCACGCTGCTGCCACGAACCTGCAGTTACTGGCTCCGCTCCGGCCAGTGCTCGCCACGCTGCAAGCCCGGCCCGCTACTCGCTAGGCGCACGCTGCTGCACGACCTGCAGGTACTGGCCCTCGCTCCGCACGTGCTCGGCCACGCTGCAGGCCCGAGAGCTACTCGCTAGCGCACGCTGCTGCACGACCTGCAGGTACTGGCTCCGCTCCGCAGTGCTCGCCACGCTGCAGCCCGAGAGCTACTCGCTAGCGCACGCTTGCTGCACGACCTGCAGGTACTGGCTCCGCTCCGCAGTGCTCGCCACGCTGCAGCCCGAGAGCTACTCGCTAGCGCACGCTGCTGCACGACCTGCAGGTACTGGCTCCGCTCCGCAGTGCTCGCCACGCTTGCAGCCCGAGAGCTACTCGCTAGCGCACGCTGCTGCACGACCTGCAGGTACTGGCTCCGCTCCGCAGTGCTCGCCACGCTGCAGCCCGAGAGCTACTCGCTAGCGCACGCTGCTGCACGACCTGCAGGTACTGGCTCCGCTCCGCAGTGCTCGCCACGCTGCAGCCCGAGAGCTACTCGCTAGCGCACGCTGCTGCACGACCTGCAGGTACTGGCTCCACTCCGCAGTGCTCGCCACGCTGCAGCCCGAGAGCTACTCGCTAGCGCACGCTGCTGCACGACCTGCAGGTACTGGCTCCGCTCCGCAGTGCTCGCCACGCTGCAGCCCGAGAGCTACTCGCTAGCGCACGCTGCTGCACGACCTGCAGGTACTGGCTCCGCTCCGCAGTGCTCGCCACGCTGCAGCCCGAGAGCTACTCGCTAGCGCACGCTGCTGCACGACCTGCAGGTACTGGCTCCGCTCCGCAGTGCTCGCCACGCTGCAGCCCGAGAGCTACTCGCTAGCGCACGCTGCTGCACGACCTGCAGGTACTGGCTCCGCTCCGCAGTGCTCGCCACGCTGCAGCCCGAGAGCTACTCGCTAGCGCACGCTGCTGCACGACCTGCAGGTACTGGCTCCACTCCGCAGTGCTCGCCACGCTGCAGCCCGAGAGCTACTCGCTAGCGCACGCTGCACACGCTGAGGAGGCTCCGCCCGCAGTGGCACGCTCAGCCCAGTCGCTAGCGCACGCTGCTGCACCCTGCAGTACTGGCTCCGCTCGCAGTGCTCGCACGCTGCAGCCGGAGTACTCGCTAGCGCACGCTGTGACGACCTGCAGGTACTGGCTCCGCTCCGCAGTGCTCGCCACGCTGCAGCCCGAGAGCTACTCGCTAGCGCACGCTGCTGCACGACCTGCAGTATGGTTCCGCAGTGCTCGCACCGCACCCAGAGCTACTCGCTAGCGCCGTGCTGCGCCACGCTGCAGCTCCGCAGTGCTCGCCACCTGCAGCCCGAGAGCTACTTCGCTAGCGCACAGCTGCTTGCACGACTGCAGGTACTGGCTCCGCTCCGCAGTGCTCGCCACGGCTGCAGCCCGAGAGCTACTCGCTAGCGCACGCTGCTGCACGACCTGCAGGTACTGGCTCCGCTCCGCAGTGCTCGCCACGCTGCAGCCCGAGAGCTACTCGCTAGCGCACGCTGCTGCACGACCTGCAGGTACTGGCTCCGCTCCGCAGTGCTCGCCACGCTGCAGCCCGAGAGCTACTCGCTAGCGCACGCTGCTGCACGACCTGCAGGTACTGGCTCCGCTCCGCAGTGCTCGCCACGCTGCAGCCCGAGAGCTACTCGCTAGCGCACGCTGCTGCACGACCTGCAGGTACTGGCTCCGCTCCGCAGTGCTCGCCACGCTGCAGCCCGAGAGCTACTCGCTAGCGCACGCTGCTGCACGACCTGCAGGTACTGGCTCCGCTCCGCAGTGCTCGCCACGCTGCAGCCCGAGAGCTACTCGCTAGCGCACGCTGCTGCACGACCTGCAGGTACTGGCTCCGCTCCGCAGTGCTCGCCACGCTGCAGCCCGAGAGCTACTCGCTAGCGCACGCTGCTGCACGACCTGCAGGTACTGGCTCCGCTCCGCAGTGCTCGCCACGCTGCAGCCCGAGAGCTACTCGCTAGCGCACGCTGCTGCACGACCTGCAGGTACTGGCTCCGCTCCGCAGTGCTCGCCACGCTGCAGCCCGAGAGCTACTCGCTAGCGCACGCTGCTGCACGACCTGCAGGTACTGGCTCCACTCCGCAGTGCTCGCCACGCTGCAGCCCGAGAGCTACTCGCTAGCGCACGCTGCTGCACGACCTGCAGGTACTGGCTCCGCTCCGCAGTGCTCGCCACGCTGCAGCCCGAGAGCTACTCGCTAGCGCACGCTGCTGCACGACCTGCAGGTACTGGCTCCGCTCCGCAGTGCTCGCCACGCTGCAGCCCGAGAGCTACTCGCTAGCGCACGCTGCTGCACGACCTGCAGGTACTGGCTCCGCTCCGCAGTGCTCGCCACGCTGCAGCCCGAGAGCTACTCGCTAGCGCACGCTGCTGCACGACCTGCAGGTACTGGCTCCGCTCCGCAGTGCTCGCCACGCTGCAGCCCGAGAGCTACTCGCTAGCGCACGCTGCTGCACGACCTGCAGGTACTGGCTCCGCTCCGCAGTGCTCGCCACGCTGCAGCCCGAGAGCTACTCGCTAGCGCACGCTGCTGCACGACCTGCAGGTACTGGCTCCACTCCGCAGTGCTCGCCACGCTGCAGCCCGAGAGCTACTCGCTAGCGCACGCTGCTGCACGACCTGCAGGTACTGGCTCCGCTCCGCAGTGCTCGCCACGCTGCAGCCCGAGAGCTACTCGCTAGCGCACGCTGCTGCACGACCTGCAGGTACTGGCTCCACTCCGCAGTGCTCGCCACGCTGCAGCCCGAGAGCTACTCGCTAGCGCACGCTGCTGCACGACCTGCAGGTACTGGCTCCACTCCGCAGTGCTCGCCACGCTGCAGCCCGAGAGCTACTCGCTAGCGCACGCTGCTGCACGACCTGCAGGTACTGGCTCCGCTCCGCAGTGCTCGCCACGCTGCAGCCCGAGAGCTACTCGCTAGCGCACGCTGCTGCACGACCTGCAGGTACTGGCTCCGCTCCGCAGTGCTCGCCACGCTGCAGCCCGAGAGCTACTCGCTAGCGCACGCTGCTGCACGACCTGCAGGTACTGGCTCCGCTCCGCAGTGCTCGCCACGCTGCAGCCCGAGAGCTACTCGCTAGCGCACGCTGCTGCACGACCTGCAGGTACTGGCTCCGCTCCGCAGTGCTCGCCACGCTGCAGCCCGAGAGCTACTCGCTAGCGCACGCTGCTGCACGACCTGCAGGTACTGGCTCCACTCCGCAGTGCTCGCCACGCTGCAGCCCGAGAGCTACTCGCTAGCGCACGCTGCTGCACGACCTGCAGGTACTGGCTCCGCTCCGCAGTGCTCGCCACGCTGCAGCCCGAGAGCTACTCGCTAGCGCACGCTGCTGCACGACCTGCAGGTACTGGCTCCGCTCCGCAGTGCTCGCCACGCTGCAGCCCGAGAGCTACTCGCTAGCGCACGCTGCTGCACGACCTGCAGGTACTGGCTCCACTCCGCAGTGCTCGCCACGCTGCAGCCCGAGAGCTACTCGCTAGCGCACGCTGCTGCACGACCTGCAGGTACTGGCTCCGCTCCGCAGTGCTCGCCACGCTGCAGCCCGAGAGCTACTCGCTAGCGCACGCTGCTGCACGACCTGCAGGTACTGGCTCCGCTCCGCAGTGCTCGCCACGCTGCAGCCCGAGAGCTACTCGCTAGCGCACGCTGCTGCACGACCTGCAGGTACTGGCTCCACTCCGCAGTGCTCGCCACGCTGCAGCCCGAGAGCTACTCGCTAGCGCACGCTGCTGCACGACCTGCAGGTACTGGCTCCGCTCCGCAGTGCTCGCCACGCTGCAGCCCGAGAGCTACTCGCTAGCGCACGCTGCTGCACGACCTGCAGGTACTGGCTCCGCTCCGCAGTGCTCGCCACGCTGCAGCCCGAGAGCTACTCGCTAGCGCACGCTGCTGCACGACCTGCAGGTACTGGCTCCACTCCGCAGTGCTCGCCACGCTGCAGCCCGAGAGCTACTCGCTAGCGCACGCTGCTGCACGACCTGCAGGTACTGGCTCCGCTCCGCAGTGCTCGCCACGCTGCAGCCCGAGAGCTACTCGCTAGCGCACGCTGCTGCACGACCTGCAGGTACTGGCTCCACTCCGCAGTGCTCGCCACGCTGCAGCCCGAGAGCTACTCGCTAGCGCACGCTGCTGCACGACCTGCAGGTACTGGCTCCACTCCGCAGTGCTCGCCACGCTGCAGCCCGAGAGCTACTCGCTAGCGCACGCTGCTGCACGACCTGCAGGTACTGGCTCCACTCCGCAGTGCTCGCCACGCTGCAGCCCGAGAGCTACTCGCTAGCGCACGCTGCTGCACGACCTGCAGGTACTGGCTCCGCTCCGCAGTGCTCGCCACGCTGCAGCCCGAGAGCTACTCGCTAGCGCACGCTGCTGCACGACCTGCAGGTACTGGCTCCGCTCCGCAGTGCTCGCCACGCTGCAGCCCGAGAGCTACTCGCTAGCGCACGCTGCTGCACGACCTGCAGGTACTGGCTCCACTCCGCAGTGCTCGCCACGCTGCAGCCCGAGAGCTACTCGCTAGCGCACGCTGCTGCACGACCTGCAGGTACTGGCTCCGCTCCGCAGTGCTCGCCACGCTGCAGCCCGAGAGCTACTCGCTAGCGCACGCTGCTGCACGACCTGCAGGTACTGGCTCCGCTCCGCAGTGCTCGCCACGCTGCAGCCCGAGAGCTACTCGCTAGCGCACGCTGCTGCACGACCTGCAGGTACTGGCTCCGCTCCGCAGTGCTCGCCACGCTGCAGCCCGAGAGCTACTCGCTAGCGCACGCTGCTGCACGACCTGCAGGTACTGGCTCCGCTCCGCAGTGCTCGCCACGCTGCAGCCCGAGAGCTACTCGCTAGCGCACGCTGCTGCACGACCTGCAGGTACTGGCTCCGCTCCGCAGTGCTCGCCACGCTGCAGCCCGAGAGCTACTCGCTAGCGCACGCTGCTGCACGACCTGCAGGTACTGGCTCCGCTCCGCAGTGCTCGCCACGCTGCAGCCCGAGAGCTACTCGCTAGCGCACGCTGCTGCCCGCCGCCTCGGGCGTCCTATGCAGCATTCCGTCTTACGCTACTTAACTACTAATAACGCACTTCCAATTATTCTGCCGTTATTTTTTTTATTTTGGTCAACGAGCAAGTGCCTCTTCTGATGCTAAGTGATTACCGCCGCCGATGAACATCTTGACTCTTTTCTTGGAAGGTCCCTAAATCATATCGATTCGGAAAAACCGCTGGTGGCGGCAGATTGCATAAAGTAGTGCGTGGCAGAAAATTATAAGATGAGAAAATCATATAACCCTTTTCGGAGGTGCTTCGTTGAAGTGGGCTTTTTGATTAAATAGTTACAAGAGTAAGTGTGAATCGGCTTCATGTAGGGGTAACGTGTAATATCTTACAAATCAAGCTTATTTTTGATTGTAATAATGTTGTTTTTTTCCACAGAGCCTGCAGGAACAGTATGACGCGTTACTGCAAATGTACGGAGAGAAGGAGGAGCAGTTGGCCGAGGTGCGTTTAGACCTGCAAGACGTGACGCAGCTGTACAAAGCGCAGCTGGACGAGCTGGTGGCTCTGAAAGCCCAGCGGTAGCCTGGCGTTGGGCTTTGTTCTAGGACCGAGGCCCAACACTGCGACCACGCGATAGGGTATTTGAAAAAAAGTTTCTCGATTTCTCAATAAAAAAAAATTACGTCACGTGAATGTAAAAAAAACAACACTCGATTACACTTATAAGCAAATATCAATTTTTTCTGGTTATTAAATTAAGGAGAGATAAAAACAAAAGCGTGAGCCTTAAAATTTTGTGATCTTAGTCTCGCCTTTTTTCCATATAAGGGGTAGGCAGGGGCACACATGTAGCCCACTTTTCGGCCCCGCGGGAAAAGTGACGTGACCGGTGGCGAACCACGTCAATTTTGTACAGATGAAGTCGTCGAACTGCTCTGCTGACGACATTTTTTGCCATATATTACACAAAGATAAACAAAATTCGACATAGATAATGTAATAATATCGATTAACTTCTGGTTAGGCTGGCTTAGTCCATAGGTACATACCCAAAGTGAGGGTATTCGGAGATCCAGCTGGGTGAATGACCTCTAAAAATACAGATATCGACTGAAATCATGACTGAAAGTACCTTGCTAAAGACGGGAAAAACTTTATAAGAAATCATAATTTAAGAATTGGCATAGGTAGAGAATATTAAAGTTACCTATTATTTCAACAATGAAGATGTAGCGGAGAGATTTCTTGTACGAAACTTCTATTGATAATTACACTTAGTTTTTTTTGCCCGGTGGTTTTGTGGTAACACGTATACAAAATGTTGTATCACATATTTAGCTGCAAAGTTATTGTATCGCGACGTTTTGCGACACTGTAATAAATGAAACGGCGGTGTAAATAGCTTTTTGTGATATTATATGTTATATGAATGTTATTATTTTACATATAAATAATTAGAAATTATTATCAAAAAAAAATCAAAAAAGTTTGCAAATTATTCGTTGGTATGCACGTTGTATATTTTTTATTTCCTCGAATTGATTGTAACTGGTAATAATTTAATGTTATTTCCAATTAAGACTTGATATTCAACTCCAATTGCTCTTGAATATCTTTTAGTACTTAATATATGAATCGTATCGTGTATATCAAAACATAGTTTATATATTTTAACAGTCATTATTGTCTGTTGGTAAAACTCCATTATTCACTCGTATTGGATAATATTAAAAGTAAGATGTCGTTTCACGAATGTATACGTCGTTTTATTAAAACTTAGTTGGTGATCTAGATAAGTTGCAATGTGCAGACGTTATCGACAACAGAAAACCGCAGTATGTATATAATTGATGCAAGCTTTCGTTATCGAAAGCAGCGACTGGTGGTAGGATTCCTATGCAGGAATCCTTCTAGGTACCAACCCAGGGCCAGTTATTCTGCCGTGAAGCAGTAGTTTGCAAGCATTACTGTGTTTCGGTTTGAAGGGCACTGTGAGCTAGCGTAATCACTGGGCATTTGAGGCTTAAGAACTGATGTCTCAAGGTGACGAGCGCAGTGTGGTGTCACACAGAAATATTCTGGGTGACACAGCATTTGTTGTGGGCGGACGTTGCACTTACCACCGGGTGAACGTTTTGCTCGTTTCGTCACTTTCCGAATAAAAAAAAGAAAAGCAAAAATAATAATTATTTATTGTTTCAACCATTTGATTAGTACAGAATTAATTCTGGCTACCAAAGTAGGAGAAACCTGTAGCCAGTGTCTTCCCGAACATTGCGTTTAATTTTTAAACAATTTATAACCCGACGGTCACGGGGTGGGGGGGGGGGGGGGGGATTGAGGTAACAGATGTCCCGATGTCGTAGTTAATCCGGGGGGTACCTTCAGCTTCTAATTATTTATTTTTGGTCCGATCTACGCAAAATGAGCTTAGTGTCTTGAAGTGGTATGCTTGGTCTTCGATTTGATTTTGTTTATGAAAGGATACCAAGTTATAAAAAGAATTTCAACGCGACAAAATCCGTAAAATTAGTTTCATTGAATGTGTCATATTCGCGTAAATATAAGAAATAATTAGATAACAATATACGAATTCCATTTACATCCTTTCAGTAAGCCACTAAGAACTTTTTTCGTTGGCCCGTCCTGCACTATTGTCACGCCACTGGTCGAAAGCTTGCTTCAGTTGTGTATATATTTTCGGTGATGTAATTGCTGTTAGCCTTCTCGGCTTTTACAGCTTCATCGGATACTAATCAGTTGTGTACTGAGCGGTCGTATACGCGTTCCCATGAGTTTTTAAAACTTTTCTGTTGTTGTTGACGATTCCAGTTTGCAACTTCCGGCTCTCAGAAATCAGGAAAGTGGCTTTAAAATGAAATTAGACGGTTATTAAAATAATGTGCTTTCATAGCATATTCATTTCCTGTTAATTATCAGATGTGTTATGCTTTCGTAAATGCAAAAAACTTGTGTGGGTTACACAAAACACAAATAACATTTTGTTTTCACTAATAAGGATTCGAAATATCACTTTTTTAACATAGAATGTATTAATAATTTCTGTGAAACTATACATTGTACATTTAACAGATGTAACAGATTCAGTGCCGTGTGGTGGCGGCTCGTTAAAAGAATACTACCACTCCATCTCATCCAATGCATCTCGTAGAAAGCGAGTAAGGAATTAAACTGCACTGTGCACCCAACAGCGCATGGTGGCGATGGGCTCACTACCTATCACACCAAGTGCATTATATTGTTTTGGTGAAACGTGGATTGTGGCAGTTATCTGTTTTTGCAGTGAGTGCCCTGTCTCTGACTACCCCTTATGGGATACAGTCGTGATCATATGTATGTAACAGATTCAGTTACTGTCAACAATGCATTTTATCATAGTTCTTAGGGATGACAACACCTTTGTCTAGTCTCCTTCATCTAGATTAGATGTATTTTAACCGACTCTAAAGAAAAGGAGGTTTTCAATTCGTCGGAATCTTCTTTTTATATACGTCTAGTGAGAATTCTGTACCACGTGGACCGATTTCGATTATTCTTTTTTTATTTGAAAGGGGTGCCTTAGCAGTGGTCATTCTGATGATGGGGTCCATGAGAAAATCATGAAACACTTAAATTCCCTTAAGTATATTATTGGAGCTGCTATGTCGATGTCGATTCTTTGATTAAAAATAATTAATTATTTAATTAAAGAATGGACATCCACTGACATTTATGGGCAAATTACTATTTGCCCATAAATGCCTTATTAATTAGAAGTTGTACAGAGAATAAAATTTATTTGTTTATTGATTACATATTATTTGTTAAATTTTATTATTACCAAGATTAACATACTTGTTCTTTTCGTACATTATAAAATTCTTAGCTACATATGAGCGGGAGCTCGCAAAACTTAGTCATAATTCTCGCCTAAATTTAAAATTGAATATGTATGAAGTATTAAAGAATTTATGTTACAGGCTGTGCCGCCTGTGGTTATTTATGTTAATAAATTTAACTATGCCATTGTTGTTTTATTTAAAAAATGTTTTCTTTTTCAGAAATATCTCTTACATGTGCCATAGATTACACACCAAAGGAAGGTCCTTTGGTGTGTAATCTATGGCACAATACGATCGAAACAACGATTGCAAAAAACAAAACTGACTTGAAATCTAATAAAAAGGCTTGGCGCCAACTGAAATAGTGACGGTTAGTTATTGAAATAGTTATCAGTTTTTTCTCTATCAGTCTAAACAAATCTTTAATAAAAGTTACTGTCATTTTACTGTCGATATACTTGCTAGATGTATAGCTGCCTCTTTATCGAGATTGTACAACTGCATCTGGAACAGTGTTATGTTCCGGATCAGTGATATTTTCATTTGGAACACGATGTCAGAGTAACAAATTAGGATGACTTTATCTCAGGCAACTAATCAGTGAAATGCGTCTTTGTTCTAGTCGATCATTCGTTTACATTACTTGTAGTGTACAGTACTTCCTGGTAGTAGAATTCCCATGCAGGAATCCGTCTAGCCACTCCACGGCCAGCTACCCTGCCGTGAAGCAGTAGTGTGCAAACATTACTGTGTTACGGTTTGAAGGGCACCGTGAGCTAGCGTAATCACTGGGCATATGGGACTTAAGAACTGATGTCACAGGGTGACGGGCGCAGTGTGGTGTCACACAGAAATGTTCTGGGGGACACAGCATTTGTTATGGGCAAACGTTTCATTATTAAATAAATCTTACTTCTCTTCATGCTTTAACAGGGTTAGGACTGGCAGTTAGTGTAATTATTGTATATGTTATTTGAAATAGATAGATAGGTAGCTGTTGTATTAAAAAAAAATATACAATAATTGTTTTTTGTACATATTCTATTTACACTTAATATCTATTCCATATTACAATTTAAGAAAAGTATTTTGGAGACTTTATCATCTTTTAAAGTCGTCCGACGGGTATTTAGGGTTAGGCCGGCCTTCGAAAATATCCTTTCACACGGAACTGACGTTGCCATTACACACAGCCTTTTTCTCATATAAGTATGCAATATCGGGTATATATGTTTCCGCTCTTTCCACCATTTAAGAGGATCTCCAGTTCTATGCAGCATTTCATCCGCTAAATATTTGTCAAGCTCCTTGACGCCGGCAGCCGTTTCATTTCGGGGGCTCGCATGGTTCACTTCAGCGTCGAACTCCTCCCATATAGATGATTTTGATGTTGTTTGTGTTGCTATTTCTGTAACTGTCGTTATTGATAAGGCGTCTTGAATTTTCAATGATTCTAACCTTCTTTTTAAGTTAGTAACTGCAGTTGCGTAAGTTTCAATATCTTTAAACCCTAGCTTTTTGAAGCGAGGGTCCAAAATTGTCGCTTCTGCATACAACGTGATGTTTTCTATGTTTTGAAATCTCTGGGTCAGCTGTTGTTTCAGGGTACAAAGGAGCGACATTATATCCGACGAAGATTGACTTCTAGTTTCTGCGTCTATATGTTTATTGACGTGACGTATCATAATTTTGCATAACACCAGAACTTTCGATATGGGCACATATTTTTCGGAACACATTTCCGTCATTATGTTATAAAATACCTTCAACACTGTTATGGTCTTTTCCACGATTCTCCACTCATTAGAAGTCAGTGTTTGAAGATCACCCCCTAGTACAGCCAAAGTCAAAACAATAGCTTCTTTCATGGTAAAAAAGCGGAACAACATGTCATATGTTGAAATACAACCATTGATGTCGTCTTCTTTGAGCTTAAAATCGGGGAGGCTCAATTTACCCTGAATTTCCTTTAATTTGGCTAGTCCTGAAGAGTTTCTCTTAAAGAATTCTACAATTGTGTTGACTTTCAATAACACTACTTTCAGTTCACTTAGACTAGCCTGCACAGCCAAATTTATGGAATGGGCAAAACAGCCGAGATGCCTCCAGCCCCCTTCTCTAATGGCAGCGACCACATTGGCTGAATTATCGCTGACTATAGCCACTATTTTGGTTTGTATTTTCCATTCTTCAATCTTTTGTTTTAGATAATTGCCGAGGTTTCCCACCGTGTCTTGTTCAGAAAATGGAAAACAGCCTAATAAGTAGTGTTTTATGTTCCCATTGGAGTCCAAGTAATGAGCGGTAATTGAAATGAAACTGACGTTGTTTACTGAAGTCCACGAATCAGTCGTTAAACAAATAGCCCGTGCGGAATCTATTTCAATCTGTATTTTTACATAGCATTCCTGGTGTACTTTTGGCAATATACTATTGGAGACAGTTTTACCAGTAGGTGGTTTATATCCAGGGATAATGATGTGAAACAATTCTTGAAATTCAGGCTGTTCAACGAGCGAAAATGGATGATAGTTTTTCACTACAAATTTCAAAATCTGTCTGTCAATTTGGGCAAAGGTTTTCAATGGATCTGGCTCATGGGTATAATCTGCCACGCTGAATTGTTTAACATCGTCGTCGATATTGTTGTCGCACTTAACCGCGTGGAAAGGAAAAGTAACTGCGGGTACATTCGGGGGTGTAGGACACGACTGTCTCTCTAAATGTACACGAATAGTCGGATGTTTTAATCTCATATGCCTACTCAAATTACCGATAGATTTATTGGGAATGGATAAAGTTTTTGCGCAGTAGCTACATTTTGCTTTATTGCCATCAGTAGTTTCACTAAAATGTTTCCATACTTCACTCCTTTTTTTAATAGGAGGCATTTTAAAACAATTTTAACAGTTATGTTTTACACATAAAAATTCTGTCACTTCACCTTATTAAAAATAACTAAATACCTATTTATTAACACTAGTTTACAGTTTATTGTACAAATGTTACATTTATACAATAAACAATACACGAGACTACTTTAATTTAGTTTAGTAATCCAATCACTCACAGCAGTCAGTTTCAATTTTTGTCAATAAATAATCGTACCATAAAAATACTCGAAGCAGCTTGACGCTATTACTATTTATACAAAATAAAACAATACGGTTTGCTTCAGTCCGCAGTCCGCGCAAGCGAAGTAAAAGTAGTTTTGCATTTCGCTCTTACCATGAGGCAATGCTATATTCATTTCTTTCACGCACGCCACCGATTTTGTATTCGTAAAGTGTCGGTAATCATTGCCGCATCGCTCGGCTCGCGTTCGGATCACAGGACAGTAGTGTCATTGACCGCCTTACCGGTGAAGTGATCGAGTTCCAAATGAAACATTATGTACCAACCAGTGTGACCACATTTTATTTAAAAATGCTACGCCAAGGCGTATTACTATAAAACTTTTATAATTGAATTTATTTTATTTATAATTTGTAAAACATATATACGTATTATATAATATGTGTATATGAAATAACTGGAAATTTGGCAATTAATGCCAATTAAGCCATATTTAAAAAGCAAGAATTCTTTTGTTGACTAGAAGTGTTTGACATTGGCAGTATAAATGTGAACAATGAATGTTTAATGTAATCAATTTAATGTAGTTGTAATATATAATATTACATTTTAGATTTTCCGCTTCATCTCCACTACAAACTTATAACTATGCCAAATCTCACACACCTCCGAGCGCGGAATGTGCTTAAAAAGGGGTACAAAGATGTCTATTCACGTATTATACTATAGATTACACATACATGTATAATAATAAACCAATTAATAAAAAAAAAGGAGATTACAGAATATGCGACTATACGTGAGACGTTCCAGAAAATCCTGTAATAATTCTGTGACACTTATCGAACTGGTGTATTTCTTTTTAGAGGTGAGTCTTGACTGTATTTTATACCAGCACCTACACAATTGATATGTTTTCCTCCCATTGGGAACGGTAATAGAAGGGTATTTCCTTTTCATTGTTTTGGCATATAAGCGAAAGTGAATTACCAAATGGATGAAAGCCTAATACTGAGAACAATTAACAGAGAAATAGAATAAACATACCTGTGTAGTGTTATATTGATTTGGGTCCTGGCATTTTCATCATAATGCTATTTCCCAAAATTTCGCTCTGACATATAAACACGAAACAGTTAGAGTATGTAGGAAGTCCCTAATAGTAAATTAGCGTTTCTCAAATCTCAAAATCTACTAACGAATTTAAGCTTTTTAAATTATTACAACTTTTTGTCGAATCTACTAAAAAAGTAGAAATGTACTAAATGTGGACACCCTGGTACAAACACAAATGTTACGGAGTCATTCGGATCGCATCGCATGTTTTGGAACACTGACACTGAGTATAGTGTAATAGTGTATTCTAATCTAAGACCATTCACTGAGTCACCTAGTATAGCGATTATATTCTCTTAGACTTGCATCGTTCACTAAAGAGTGTAGACCTACGTGTGAACTTACAAAGCCATCAAAATGCTAATGTTTTTTTTTAGTATTTTTTTATTCTCGTTACATGATAGATGTACAAAATTAATGCATCTATCAAAAGGGACACCAGGTACGATTAAACAATAACAAGAGATACTATTTAATAATTAGAAATCTATAATGAAGTAAAAAAAATACACTATGAACTAGTTGTACATATTGGTATGTGCAGGAATCCGTCTAGGTAGGTACCAACCCAGGGCCAGTTATTCCGTCGTGAAGCAGTAGTGTGCAAACATTACTGTGTTTCGGTCTGAAGGGCACTGAGAGCTAGCGTAATCACTGGGCATATGAGACTTAAGAACTTATGTCTCAGCGTGACGGGCTCAGTGTGGTGCTGTGACACAGAAATATTCTGAGTAACACAGCACCTGTTATGGGCAATCGTTGCACTTACCATCAGGTGAACGTTTTGCTCGTCTCGACACATTAACAAATAAAAAAAAAATTGGGGTTCATTATTTAACCGATCTGTTTGGCAAACTTTAGTATGAACATTTTATGGATACTCCAACCTGTATATAAAATGAAATGTTTTTCTTATCATTTTCGTATTTTAGGTTCTAAAATTTGAACATGGAGCGTGCTTTGGTTTTCCTTGAGACTATTCTGTGTAAATTTAATTATAATGTATTTAGGTACTTCACATTAACTGCACAACATCTTACGTTAAAAATTGGTATGTCCGTCTGTTCGAAATGAGTTAATCTAAAATCCATATAAGTTGTGGGTGGTATCTTGGTAGACTTGAGTATGTCATGCTCGCTTTAATGTCGTCTACTTTCCTTTGAAATGGTTGAGGAGGGCTATGGCTGCAACACGCGGCATACTTGTGAACAGGTGCTGTTGGTGGAGGCTGGTCTGCTCGAGCTTACTATGTATGTATTTGAACATGAACCGTGCTTTGGTTTTCCTTGAGACTATTCCGTGTAAATTTAATTATAATGTATTTTTGACTAAGATAAAAAAGTATTTACTTAAAAAAAGATAGGTACCTATGGAGTTTCTTTCGCTTGTTTCTTCTCCGACAGAGAAACCTCATTACGAAACGGCGGTGAATTGTAAAGAAATAAGAAATGACGTTAGACAAATAAAATTTTTATTTCTTAGTTAGTTTAATTAGTTAGTTAGCTCTTTTGTTAGTTTATTGTGTATTTCGTTTGTGATGTCAAATAAAATAACTTTTCTTTCTTTCTAAATGATACTGCATCTAAATAATACAGTAATTTAGGTCTAGAAGATTTTTTCGGCCATCTGCCGGAGGTCACGTGATTTTCCTGGCATTCCTTTTATGATAGTAACTAGATGAAATAAGGCGATAGACTCTCATACCGTTTCTACACTGCGATAGGAAAATTAATTATAAATTAAAATAAATAAACCAGAACCATAAGGTTAATCCTTATGGTTCTGTAAATGGCAACTTTCTATAGCTACAACCGCTTTATGAGACAACCACCAGATTTTCCGGCGAAGCTGGGTTAACAGTGAACATCAGTCCTAAAAAATCGAAATAAAGCAATTTTGACTTTAAAGGAATATTTAAAATAAACCATGAGGATCGAAATACGCAATACAAATATATAAATTCAGCATTAATATCATTCGTCCAATACCAAATAAAATTACGGTAATTTTGAATCGTTGCCTATTGTTTAGATTGAAGCTCTCTCGAAGCGACGTCTCGGGGGAAGTAAGTTAATGCATACTTCGGACTGGTTACTTTGTATTTTTTTATGGCTTTTAGGTTTTTTTTTAAAGATTTTAAGAAGACTATAGAATTTTTATATATTATCATCTACGAGTACGTACATGCAAAATACATACAGGCACATCCAAGACCTCTAGACGGTAGAGAAGCATGGCCAGCCGAATACAAAATCTATAATATATGTATTTAATTACATCTGTCTGAAATCTTTGCCGTATCCACTCGCTTTGATAATACTCCCCTCGCTGCCTCAGCTAGTATCGGAATCTTTGGCGTTGACATATCGAGTGACGTTCAGTTCGGTGGTCACCTGGAAGGGAAGGCCAAATTGGCGGCTCGAATCGTCAACGACCGATTTCTTTCCGATCAGCTTGATCCATTGGCTTTGCATTTTCTACCGTGTATACCACGGGGAGTGTTCCGAGGAGTTGTTCGGATTAATTCCTGCTGCTAAATTCCACCATCGTACATTGCGCCACACAACAAAATTTCATCGGCACCACTGATGACTGTCATTTCACCACTGTGCGTTTTGCCAGAAATTTTCTATTACTACCACGCACAACCACTTTGTGGAATCTGCTGCCGCCAGCGGTTTTTCCGGACTCCGACTTAGGGACCTTCAAGAAAAGAGCAAAGTTTCACAAAGGCTGGCAACGCACTCGGAATTCCTCTGGTATTGCGGATGCTACATGGGCGGCGGTGATCATTTACCATCAGGTGAGCCACTTGCTCGTTTGCCCTCTCTTATATAAAAAAAATATCCACCCTTGCTCGTTATTGTAACGTGAGGTACGTCTCTTTATGTTGCATACATTTTTGATGATCGGCCTCGTAATTAAAACTCGAATATACCGCAATATTAAAATGAAATCGCTGGCCGTTATTGAAATTAGAGCGACAGGGACGGTTGCACCATTATTGTTCAATGTACATACATAGTGATGATGATGATGTTGATGTTCTCCTAGCCGATTACGACCACGGCGACAACTTCCGAATACTGTCGAGAGCCATCTACTGCGCAGGAGATATTATAGTGTAACAAGTGTACGCGTAAACACAGATGCACTCACTCGTCCCAACCTACCCGCGCCCGATGTAACGCTGATGCGATAAGATCGGGGGTAGGCTAGGATGCAGTGTCAGAAACACGGGGACAATCACAACACAACCAGACCCGAAAACCAACAATTTGTGTTTTAGCACAAATGTTGGCTCCGGCTGGGAATCGAACCCATTTGTTGGACCCGCGGCGTAGAAGTCAGGTACTCTGACCACTAGGCAACGCGATCGTCACTAGATAGTAGGTATCTGAATGCATGCAAATTTTTAATCCTCTTTTTATTTTCATCATATTTCAACATCCTTTCAGCCTATCCTAGTGAACTGTTGAACATAGGCCGCCCCTATACATTGCCACAAAACACGGTCTTGAACCACTTGCATCTATCGACCATCGCTATCCCTCTCACATGTCCAGTGATTACACTAGCTAACAGTGCCCTTCAAACCGAAACGCAGTATTGTTTGCACACTACTGCTTCGCGGCAGAAAAACTGGCCCTGGGGTGGTACCTACCTAGATGGATTCCTGCATAGGAATCCTACCAGCAGAAAGTTCAGTCCATAGCAATTAAAATATTTCCCTGAATATATTAATAAGTGGTTTAGAAATCATATTTTTACATCTTTATACATCTTACTGCTATAATAAAACTGGAGAGTTTGTTTAAACGCGCTAATCTCACGAAATTATTGATTGAGGAACGTTGTACACTGCAATACTTTATGCTATAGCTTTAAGGAGCCGCACGGTGAGAAACAAACATTACCAAGAAGCAAGAAGGGCCGAACTGTGAACGTCCAGGTCTGATGTACCATGCCGTACGGCGCAATCATGTGATCGGCTTAGTTTACGCGGGTGAAACCGCGGGCTTCACCTAGTCGATCAGTCACGAACCAGGCCACACAGTACACACAGTTAATAGCTTTAATATAACACGCACCACGACGCGCGACCGCCGTAGAGAGCGGCGCGCAATGGTCAACAATCACACCGCGTACACAAGATACACCCGTGTTCCAGGGCGGTTCTCACCGCCCATAGTTACCGACACACAAGTCCAAATGGAGGCCCGCAGCCACCCTCGGACGCTCATTAGACGACTTAAAATCATTTGAACGCGACACAGTCAGAATTTCGAGGTTTTTGTAGGAGTATTATTTGTGTATTTATGTTTAGGACAAACCAAACCTGGCACGCGGGCCCTTGGCCCGTGAGCAAAGTATCCGATGAAGCTGTAAAAGCCAAAAAGGCTAACAGCAATTACATCACCGAAATTTTATATACGAACTTCATTGTCAATAAAAGCGAATTATGTGTATATCTATAATACATACATACATACATAAGATCACGACTGTATCCCATAAGGGGTAGTCAGAGACTGGGCACTCACTGCAAAAACAGATGACTGCCACAATCCACGTTTCACCAAAACAATATAATAATATAATGCACTTGGTGTGATAGGTGGTGAGCCCATCGCCACCATGCGCTGTTGGGTGTAAAGTGCAGTTTAATTCCTTACTCGCCTTTTACGAGATCCATTGGATTTTGTTATTTGTCTGTCTGTCTGTTTGTTCCGTCTAACCTCCGAAAAGGCTTAACCGATTTTGACGGAACTTTCACTGACATCCCATTCAAATAGGGAAGTATATCATCGATCGGGGTCTGCTTTTTTACGCGAGTGAAACTGCGGGGCACAGCTGGTAAATAGTAAATGTACGGGTTAAGGAATTAAATCGTAGAAAAGAAATCAATTCGGTTAATTCTTCCTCTTTTTGATTAATTGGAATGCCAGAGTATATCTATAAATCTTCTTACATATATTTTTTCGTAATAGAAAATGTCGCAAACACATTTTAAAATATTGTTCGCTCAATGTTGTTCTCCGCAAAGGTTCTCTGGAGGAAATCGTTTTCAGAGTGAAAAGACCACAAGTAATAATGGGATGCCGTTATATTTATATTTTATGAGAATTGATCGAGTTTCCAATTAATTCGTATATTTATGTTAGGGAGCACATCGACATTTTCTATGATTGATGATTACACTGCTAGCGCCATCTTAAAGACGTTAAGTGAAACTCAGAAAGTTTCGGGATTATGGGCAGTGCTGCATTATACTAGAGTTGCAGAGAGTTTATCATTTAAAAAAAAATGTAATGCCAGAGATACAGATTAAACCTAAATCCTCAAATTATTAAATATATTAAATACAATAAAGCAATGATGCTTCACCAAATATATTGATTGTATTTTTAATCAGTTACTGAAAATAATATCTACGTGATATATATATATATATATATATATATATATATATATATATATATATACTATCTATGTATAACCCGTTAGGTGTCCGTTTTCTACCGAGGTGTCGTAAGAGGCGACTAAGGTATTGTACGGACAGCCTTTATTAGTGCAGAATAACACCATAACATGCAATGCTGTCACTATACTGCTCGTGGGAACGCAACACGCATTTGACTCGTACCGAAATGGCGGCGACGTGGTTTGCCACCCGTCTCATCTCGTTTCCCGCGGGGGCGAAGAGTGGGTTACGTGTGTTGACTCTGCCTACCGCTGATATGGGAAAAAGGCGTTACTAGTTATATGTATGTCTGTGATATATAAAAAGAGAACATGTAAAGTCTGCTTGCACGCACTGGAGCGGCTTAGCAAAGCCCGGGAAAATGAGAAAAAGTCCGTGCCCAGGTGTACGACATTAATTTATAGGCTGTTACTTTACTTTTAGGCCGCGTTCTCACCAAACGTATTGTCAGCCGCCGATTGTGAGCATGCTCTCCGTGAGTCCGTGTGTGTATGTGAAGTGGGACTACATTTTTCATTCACACAATGCTGTGAAATCGGCAGCCGAGAGTCAGTGACTACGAATAGCCTATTGCCCGTTCAGTGTGAACGATAAGTTGTAAATGTATGAAAATACAGTAAACTCACAAGCTCACAATCAGCGGCTGACAATATGTTTGGTGTGAACGCGGCCTTACTGTACACATTATTTTTATAGCACATTACCACCCGTCCTTTAGTACTGCGTAAGTTGTTTATTGTATTGTAACAGTTATTGTATTTTACAGGGTACATTTGAAGAGAAACAATATCTTAAATTTCTACGTGACTCGCCGCACATCAACAAGACTAAAGCAATTAATAATTCAGCTGGATTTCTCAGTAACTGAAAATCGTCGATTCAGCCTTCGTCGATTCAATCTTGATTCTATTCTATTCTATTCTATTCTATTCTATTCTTCGGAGCGGGACGCCTTTATATAATTATGGACTTTGACTTTGATTTTGATCCAAAATGAAAATAGGAACTATTCTTGTGTAGTCTGGTATGATGACTTATATTTTTCGTATGAGCAAATTTTGTTCCATGTCAGGTTTAATATTTAAATATGAATGGAACTGTCGGCATCACTTGTTGATGTTACCTTTTTCTTTAGTGAAAGCGGGGCATTTTAACGTATTTTGGGGACAGCGGGACAGAGCCATAAACTAACTTCGATATTCCCAGTGTCTAACTTAGCGTACTCAGAATTTTGTTCGCCCAGACACACGCAATAACACTCATATTTAAAATTAATAATACTGTCACTTATTTAAAATCTTAAAGCAGATCAAACAAAGATATTATGAAAACAGTAATGATAGAAAGACTTACAGTATATACAAGCGGAGAACGGAACGTAGTTTATGAAGAGCACCGCCCGCCCTCCCTCAATAGCGTGCACAAACTAATTCCGCCACTGGGAACCGCCACCAGATACCCTCCACCACTACAACACTGCAATGTGTTGTGGTGGTGGAGGGTATGCAAAGATGGGAGGAAATGGAATAGGCAAAACACACCATTGAGCTATCTCACTCGGTGGCTGGCGGTCGTAGAATCAATATGACTTGATAATGCCTGGTTTTGAGGCGAAAAACGTTTCGTGTTCTCGACTTCAGTGGTGTGACAAGCTAGTTCATTACGAGAACAATGCATGTCACTGTTTTCAACTCGACAATAACTCAAGATACAAGCCGCGCCGTATTTCTCACTGGTGAAAATTACTATTTCGTGTTATAATTCTTTGTGAATTTTCTTGAACGATGCGGGACGCGAAATATTTTATTGGTATATTGAAATTATTTTTCGTGCATTATTAATAGTCATCATCATCATCATTTCAGCGTATCACTAGTCCACTGCTGAACATAAGCCTCCCTCTTAGATTTTCACAAAAGTGTGTAGCTCTCATTTTAGGGGATTTTGCCTTAGTGCCTTTGGCGCCTTGGCAGTCGGGTTGGTAACCGCAGTTTATTTATTGAGATGTTCCAGGAAAATGCTTGCTGCCGATCTCTTAATTTTGAAGGTTACCCACAGGCTCCAGAACGATCACAAAATTGCCTCAAATAGGGATAGTACTGCTATGTATTTGTGTAATGAAGTATTTTCTATGTTTTATTTTGAACCTTATTCAAAAAGTAGAATATCAGCGATATTTTATATTTTTTGTATTCATTTTTTGTGGGTGTTCTCATAAAAAAATAATTTTTCACATGTTTCTTATCCCAACGGCCTGAGTTTTGTGATGTGCAAAGCTATGACCGACGCTTACATAAATACCATAAAAAATTCAATTTCGATAATTGAAATTCATAGTTTGAATTTTGTTGAAAATATTAAATATAATAAATATATCTAATAAATAACTTTTTTTTTTCATATGGTATGCAGCACCATGACACTGCACTGCACTGATGTCGCCATTATGCTCTTGCATACATGGTAAATCGTAAATTAATTGCTCATGTCCGCTTTGCTGATGGTGTAGTTATCATAGCGGAATCACAGCAAGACTTAATGAATATACTGCAATGCCTAAGCACTTCCAGACGAGTTCGTCTTGGTACGAACTTGATCAAGACAAAAGTCATGTTTAATTCCCATGTCAATCAAGCCGACAAAGTCAATATTCAAAATTGTTCTAGAATATATTTACTTGGGACAAGCTATAATGACGGGAAAGAGCAATTTCGACAGAGAGATTGACAGAAGTTGGTTTGGGTTGGGCAGCTTTTGGAAAGTTATTTATTTACGTAGTCAATACCGCGCTGCGGTGCCTCAAGAACAATGTATCAGGTCACCAGAGCATCATGCCTGTTATGACGTGCGTCCCCGAGACGTGTACTCTGACAAAAGACCTGATCCACAGCTATGCTCGGTGTTTGTTCGAAGAATAGAATCCGCCGGAAACTACAATGACCGATATAACCCAAAAATCTGCAAGTTGAAGTGGCAGTGGGCCGGCTAACTTTTGTCGCCGGAGCGATCACCGTTAGAGCCGGAAGGTCCTTGATTGGAGGCCATGAATGGATAAGCGCAGTGTAGGTTAGCCAATAAAACTGCTGGATCGGTCCACGACTTAAGAAATTTGGCGGGTATCAACTGGATGCGGAAGGCGGAGGACCGCGAGTGCTGGCGCTCTTATGAATAGGCCTATGTCCAGCAATGGATAAAGGCTGATGATGATGATGTTACCCTACTGGTATTCTTGATTTTATTCGATGGCGTAGTCTAGTGGTTAGAGGGCCTGGGTTGGAATCCCAGCAGGATAAAAACAAACATTAATGCAAAAACGCAAATTGTTGGTTTTCGGGTCTGGTTGTTTTTTGTTTGTCCATGTGTCTCTGACACTGCATCCTAGCCTACTTCCCATCTTATTGCAGTAGAGATGAGTGAGTGCCTCTGCGTTTGCGCGTACACTTGTGGGACGATAGTATCTTCTGCGTAGTTGATAGCTTCCGACAGTATTTAGTTGTTGTAGTGGCCGGCAATCGTCCAGGAGCTATTGTATAACGTTAGAACTAAAAATTAATGTTACAAATATTTATGATTCTATCGATTAAGTTCTTGATAAATACAATTTACGTAGCATTAGTCTTTAAATCGTTAGATAACGAGAGCCTTCGTTAGGAACTTTTACCTTATTGTTTAACAGTAACGGAAGATGATATGAAAACTTTTAATGAGCGTATTTTGCACTTTGAACATTTTAATTATTCCTCAACGTTGCTCTTTTACCTATTTCCGGGCAATATTCATTTAGAAAATCTTCAATTCTTGACATATGTTGACAAGTACTTACTAAACTTTTTTATGAAATAATTATCAGGGCGGGAGCCGTGGTAGCTCAGGGGCTAGGCGCTCGCTTTAAATTTCATAGTACGCGAGTGACCTGGGTTCGATTCCCGGTGCCGGCACCACTAAAATTGTTTGCAATTTTATGTGCTGACTTACCACGTGCTCGGCAGTGAAGGAAAACATCGTGACGAAACCTGCATGTCTGAGAAATTAAAAATATTTCGAAGACATGTGCAGTCCGCCAACCCGCATTTGAGCAGCGTGGCGGGTTCTTCCTAGCTCCAAAACACTCTCAGAAATGAGAGGAGGCCTGTGCTCAGCAGTGGGACATTTATAGGCTGAAATTTTACTTTTTTTACTTTATCAGGGGCGTAGTTTCCCCTAGATAAAGCAGGCTCGGGACTGTGTGGATGGTTGGACAGCACTGAAGATTCTGTCTCGACCGTTTCCTAGACATTGGTAATAATGATTTTAAAAAATATAACACTTTTACTATTGGTATTTTATTTTTAAACTATACGTATATTTCGGATCATAATAAAAAAAACACGCAATCAGAAAATAGCATCTAGACTGCGATATAATCTTATTTAGCCATTAAAATACTGGAAGGTGAATTCATAAATTTATATTTCTTTCATCGCGTGTGAGCTTTATTTAACCTAGACATAATATTATACCATTAATACATTTTATCACAATCCATTTCTCGCTTGAAATAACTTTGTATATATTTGTTTAAGGTATTCATTTTCTATTTGCGTTTATACTTGTGGCACGTTATTATATATACTTCGGATATTACTTGCAATTTGTTTGTTTTAAATAAATGTTTTTGATGCCGTGATAGTTTAGTGGACTTTTTTACTTGTGGTAGGATTCCTATGCAGGAATCCGTCTAGGTAGGTACCACCCCAGGGCCAGTTATTCTGCCGTGAAGCAGTAGTGTGAAAGCATTACTGTGTTTCGGTTTGAAGGGCACCGTGAGCTAGCGTAATCACTGGGCATTTGAGACTTAAGAACTGATGTCTCAGGGTGACGGGCGCAGTGTGGTGTCACACAGAAATATTCTGGATGACACAGCATTTGTTGTGGGCGGACGTTGCACTTGCCATCAGGTGAACGTTTTGCTTGTTACTAGGGTAACGGATCAACCTCTTTTTTCAGGCAAAAAATCTAGGTTACATTAAGTCTATGAAACCACGCTGCTTTGGCTCCATTAGTTACAGAAACATTTGAGGTTTGTGACCAGTGGACATGTGATGATGTCCTCCTGGCCGATTTCCGACCGCGGCGATCACTTCCGAATACTTTAAGCAGCTACGATTAGCAACTCCGCAGGAGATATTATAGTGCCACAAGTGTACGCGCAAACGCAGAGGCACTTACTCGTCCTAACCTATCCACGCTCGATATAACGCTCATGCGATAAGAATGGAATAGGCAAGGATATAGTTTCAGAAACCCTTTTTTTATTTTTTTTTATTTCATAAAGTGTCGAGACGAGCAAAACGTTTACCTGATGGTAAGTGCAACGTTTGCACATTACAGATCAGCATCTGAAATATTCGTAACACAGCTGTTACGAATATTTCTGTGTAGCACCACACTGCGCCCGTCACCCTGAGACATAGGTTCTTAAGTCTCAAACGCCCAGTGATTACGATAGTTCTCAGTGCCCTTCAGACCGAAACACAGTAATGTTTGCACACTACTGCTTCACGGCAGAATAACTCGCCCTGGGGTGGTACCTAACAATCACAACACAACCAGACCCGAGAACCAATAATTTGTGTTTTAGGGTCGGTTTAGAAGTTTCCGTTCAAGAGTAAGCTTGCGGATCCGAAAACGATTAGGCGTTTTTGCATTAATGCTGAAGCTGGATTGGAAACAATATTTATTTTGCAAAAACAAGCATTTCGGGCTTCTTGAACTTCTAACTATCTTTAACTTGGGACCTCGCGAGTCGCTACGAGAACTATTCAAGGAGACTAATATTTTGAAAGAAAGAAAGAAGGAACATTAATTCACTGCTGCAAAAAAAATATACATAATTAAGTATAGTAGAATCCAAATCTTAACATTTACATTTTGACACTTCCGTCGTTGTTTGAAAAAATTATGTACGTTAAGAAAACATTAGTTTATGTAACAAAAAAAAATCTGTGCTCTGTAGAAAGGGTCGAGGCGACACGCTAGAGGTTCCTATGTTTAGGTTCCCTAAAACCAGAGTCTTTTCTTAGTAGATGTGTAAAATTTTATTATAAAATTCCTGACAGTGTAACACAAAAATCGGACATAGTTTAAAATACTTGTCAAGAAGAATATAGAGGACAAAGATGTGTGGAAATAACTCATACTCTGGACTTGCAAACCCCCTGGCTACTAAATTTATGATGTAATTTTTTATAATCTATAAATGACATTATGTAATATGGCATTGAAAAGAAGACAGACCCTAGATGTTCGCGCCGGTTCTTCTCTGAGACGGTCATTTTTTGAGCCGGTGTAGATTATGACCTTCATAAGAGCTTCAAACAAGCCTGAATTGAATAAAAAAAAATCGACTTTGACTTTGAATGTTTAATTTGGACTGCGATTTGAGCCCGGGACCCGTGGCGTAGAAGTCGGGTACTTTGGCCAATAGGCAACGCGGTCGATAACCAATCACACGTATATTTTACAAGTGCTCAGCAGTTTTTGAGTCTGGTTGTGTTGTGATTGTCCACGTAACCTCTCACCTATCTGCGATCTTATCGCATCAGCGTTACATCGGGCGCGGGTAGGTTGGGACGAGTATATTTTATTTACTTTTTTGTATTTTCTTTTTCGTGTTCATTCAAGTTATGGTTAATTTAAAAAAATGACGACCGCGTGGCCTTGTGGTCAGAGTACCTGACTTCTAAGCGGCGAGTCTTGGGTTCGAATCCCAGCCGGAGCCAACATTTGTGCTAAACATAAATTGTTGGTTTTCGGGTCTGGTTGTGTTGTGATTGTCCCCGTGTTTCTGACACTGCATCCTAGCCTACCTGCGATCTTATCGCATCAGCGTTACATCGGGCGCGGGTAGGTTGAGACGAGTATATTTTATTTCTTTTTTGTATTTTTCTTTTCCGTGTTCATTGAAGTTATGGTTAATTTAAAAAAAATGACGACCGCGTGGCCTTGTGGTCAGAGTACCTGACTTCTAAGCGGCGAGTCTTGGGTTCGAATCCCAGCCGGGGCCAACATTTGTGCTAAAACATAAATTGTTGGTTTTCGGGTCTGGTTGTGTTGTGATTGTCCCCGTGTTTCTGACACTGCATCCTAGCCTACCTCCGATCTTATCGCATCAGCGTTACATCGGGCGCGGGTAGGTTGGGACGAGTGAGTGCCTCTGTGTTTGCGCGTACACTTGTGGTACTATAATATCTCCTGCGTAGTTGATAACTTCCGACAGTGATCGGTAGTTGTCGTCGTGGTCGATGCGAAACGATTATGCGAATGACATGGATTAGATCCCTGTGCCTGCTCTAAAATTGTTCAGTGCAATTTTTAAGCGATTTACCATAACTTGGCGGTGAGGAAAAACACTGCGAGGAAACCTAAGTGTCACACAAAAAACTAATTTTGATGGCATGTCTGTCGACCCGCATAGGAGCAAAGTGGTGGACTTGGCTTAGCGATGGGTAATTTACAGGCTATTACTTTACTTCACTTAGACTGTTTTATGCAAAAAAAAAAATTGTTTATTAAATAGCGTCAAGTTTCAAAGTAAATAATTAACGTATTATTTTTTTTCCATCGGGTGTCGAGCGTTTCACAGGAGCTCAAACCAATTATTCACTTCAGTCTGGGTTTTCTTTGTAAAGAAACGCGGTGTAAAGAAACGCCGCTTTTACTTTGCTTATTCAAAGCGTCAGATTACACTTCCGTCTTTTGCTGAAATTAAATTACTTTTCTTACGTTTTCCCTGTTTATTTTTACGGCACGGTGAAGAAAATGTGTTTATTTAGATATAAAAGGAAAAAGTTTAAAGAAAGTCAGTAGCAGCGAGACTTAGAAGATTGTTACAAAGACAGAAGAATTCGATACTCCTCCTTTGCAAAAATACGTTGCAAATGAAGATATGACAGTTTAATTTCTTAGATCTTTGGTATAGTTAAAAACGATATATAGTTGCGTCGCGTATCCTCTTTGACAATGCCATTTTCTTTCTCGTGCTGTTTATTTCAAAGTATCCCGTTATTTGTGTTGTATAATTGGATATGCTTGTGTGGTATAAGAATTTGTAGTTTTACGCCCACGTGACTGTCAGTGACAGTAATCAAGTGATGGCCTGTCACTGACTACAGTTCCGCCTGTAGTCAGTAAAATGTTATGGTACCGGTATGTGCAACGTCTGCCCATAACAAATGCTGTGTAGCTCAGAACATTTTTTTGTGACACTACACTGCGCCCGTCACTTTGAGACATCAGTTCTTAAGTCTCATATGCAGAGTGATTACACTAACTCTCATGCTGTTCTTAATCGAAACATGTTTGCACACTATTGCTTCACGCCAGAATAACTGGCCCTGAGGATCCGATCGAAACATTTTACTGGTTGTAGGGTCCGCCCCCTATGACCCACCTAGACGGATGGGAATTCTACAACCACTAAAATATTTCCTTCACAAACACACAACCTTTTTTATCGTGGGGAAATCTACATTCCATCGCCACATGGGCACCAAATGGGTAACGCCGAATTCTTACCGGCTGAAGCCCCAAGGAGATATGGGCCCCTCGTCGCTCGTCGCTATTTGTCAGGACTGCAGGAACGCTTTCGAACACTACCGTAGCCGAGACAGCGATGGCTCTTAGCAGCCCTACTTTGGGGATGGAACTGGAGGGCCCACCCATCCAAATCAAGGCGCGCGGGCATAATGCGTGCGCCGCCTTAAGGTCTAATGTACTAGGCGAAGAATTTCCTCCGCATACGATGCCAAAGCCTCATTAGAGCAGAAACAGAAGCATTCTTCAATCTCTGTGCGCCGCAGGCCAGAGTGACAGAGAGAGAGAGAGTCAGACACTCTCTTACCTTGCATCCCTAACGGATCCCCTCTCGTTGCACAGGTGGAGATACGAGTGGGACACTCTCAGCCTTCCGCAGGAGTGCACGTGATTTATGTGCGCCACGTCTAAGCCACCTGAGCCGTCCGTTTGAGGGCCGAAAAGCCCTCCCTGCTAGCCAGCGAAAAGAGAGTCGGGATTCACTTCAACCCTTCCAAAATGACCTGAACGCTTATGCGATAAAATCGGAGCTAGGCTAAGATGCAGTGTAAGGGACTCAGGGACAATCACAACACAACCAGACCCAAAAACTATCAATTGGTATTCTAGCATATATGTTGTTATCGGCTGAGATTTTAACCCAGGGCTGGAGGCGTAGCAGTCATGTATTCTGACCACTAGATGACGAAGTCGTCAAACTTAAATTTACTTAGCGAGTATAATGAGTTTTTCTTAGGCCTTATGCGGCAAAAGTAATAAAATTTATGACGAGTCAGAAACGAGACAACTTATTACAGTTAATTTAGAGCAAAGGGAAGCACGCACTAACTTTGCGTGGCTTGAATGTGAAGTTTTACTCTGTCGTGTGTGGGGAAATAAAGCATTATCGCGGTCTATCTTAAACATGTGTGCGTGCGTTGTATTTTGAAAATTGGGTTCCCTTTTTGTAATGTGTACGTTCTTTTTTTAAAAAGTAATGAGCACATTAATATCTTCTAAACTCGGGTAGCTCCGGGACATGTAATTTCATGGTACACGAGTGAATATTAGTACTTACACGCTTCGATTCCCGGTGATGGCACCACCACAATGTTAATATCAGCTTAAGGCCATATGAGACTTAAGAACTGATGTCTCAGGGTGACGAGCGCAGTGTCGTGCCACTCCGTAATGTTCTGGGTGACACTGCATTTGTCGCCTCGTAACTTTATCAAACAAAAAAAAAGGAATTTTTACACCTGCAAACGGTAAAAAATTCAAGAATCCAAACGCGAATTATTGTTGTTTTAATACTAAATGTTCGTTCGAATGATAATGGAATCGCACTCGTCTCGAGAAGCACGACACTGTTTGCGTATTGAAATGGAATATGAAAATCAGAATAGTTAGATTTGCTTTACCATAAATTTTTGCTTTAAATGGAGCTGTCGTACGTATATTTTCCTTTTATCACCTAAGGCACATTTTATTCAGTGAATTAGAAAAAGGATTATTATGTAATAACAAAACTGCAATTCGTGTATTATTTTGATTATACCACCATTTTGATTGGTGGTAGGATTCCTATGCAGGAATCCGTCTAGGTAGGTACCACCCCAGGGCCAGTTATTCTGCAGTGAAGCAGTAGTGTGCAAACATTACTGTGTTTCGGTTTGAAGGGCACTGTGAGCTAGCGTAATCACTGGGCATATAACACTTAAGAACTGATGTCTCAGGGTGACACAGTGTGGTGTCGCACAGAAATGTTCTGGGTGATACAGCATTTGTTATGGGCAGACGTTGCACTTACCATCAGGTGAACGTCAGATCTTAAGTCTCATATGCCCAGTCATTACTAGCTCTCAGTGCCCTTCAATAAGTAATGTTTAAAGTAGTAATGAATGCACACTACTGCTTCACGGCAGAATAACTGGCCCTGGGGTGGTACCTACCTAGACGGACTCTTGCATAGGAATCCTAGCACCAGTATTTTTTTTGAAAAGGTCTCACTTTTTGTGAACGACAATACATTATGTATTTCTAAAAGCTAATCGTACAAGCAATGACACATTATAGTATAAGTATATAAATACCCATTTAGGTAAACAGATCGTATGATATATGTAGTGAAACTTCAAATTAGAATGTAACCCCTGGGTTACATTCTCATTTGAAGTTTCCTTACCAGCCAGGCTGTCTGTCAAACTTTACCAATCGCCCACTTCTATGCTCACTTGGTAGACATATAAAAGTACTATAACTATATTAGTAATGCAAGTATCTTCAAGGTAATCGAAACTCCGAAATACCCTTTAGTAATTATACACTGAGTCCCATAGGACACGTCGCAGGATGTACTACAAATTGGTTGGGTCTCAGAAGAACAGCATGGGTGAATATGACCGGACGTTAGTTTAGCCTAAATGAGTATGAGAATATATGAGTATTGCAAAGAATATTATTGTTAATTGTAACATTTTTTTCAATGGAAATAAATGACGAAGCGAGCAAGTCGCTTACCAGATTCTTAACCGGACCCGGAAGTCCCATATGCTCTGGTATTAAATTAATTTTTATTATTTAAATGAAACTAAGTTTACGGATTTTATCGCGTTTAATTTTTACTTTTTTACTATTTATAACCCGACGTTTCGAGTGCTTTACAGCACCCATGGTCACGGGAGGACTGAGGTGACAGATGTCCTGATGTCATAGTTAACCTGGGGTTGAAAGAACGACGATGCTTCACGTCGTTCTAGGAAGTCTGCAGTCTGTGACCATGTTCTGGATCATCCCAACCATTACAGCAGATTTGATAAACCACAGATCCTTGCAAAAGAACACCGATTCCTACCAAGGATGATTCGCGAGGCTATTGAAATCAAAAAACATCCTAATTTCAATAGGGAAGATGGTTGGGTATTACCACCAGCTTGGGATCCAATAATAAATAAAATTAAATCAAAAACCAAGCATACCACTGCAAGACTTCAAGACACAGTTAGCTCTTTCTGCGTAGATCGGACCCAAAAATAATAATTAAAAGCTGAAGGTACCCCAGGTTAACTATGACATCAGGACATCTGTCACCTCAGTCCTCCCGTGACCATGGGTGCTGTAAAGCACTCGAAACGTCGGGTTATAAATAGTAAAAAAGTAAAAATTAAACGCGATAAAATCCGTAAACTTAGTTTCATTTAAATTTGTAGTGTTCGCGTAAATATAAGAAATCATAATTTTTATTAATTTTAGACAACTCAGAATCAAACGCAACGCTAAACCTGGTTAATCTCATGATAAGATTTTTTGTTTCTAAGGGTTTATTATTTGAATAAGGATTGCTTTAAAGTTGTCTACTAGCTGGATTCAGTTCTTGGCTCTAAAATGTCCTAATAATTACAATTTGCTATAAGATATTTACATATTTTTCATCATTAGGGAGAGAGAAATAATGTTCAAAATGGCGTATCAAACAATTATTTTGATACAGTTTTAATGGACATATTTCATACCGATATAAAACGCTTTCGATAAATAATATAAACTAGCTATATGCGTATATTTCCCACAGTATCGCGTTCATGAACAGATGGCGCCATCTATTTCTTTATAGAATGTAAACAACTCCAACCGACAGCTGTAGTGCATGTTAGTTGAACAGATTGTCAACAGATGGCGTTTTCTACAATTACATTTATTAAATCAATCTTTTTAATCATTTTTTAACAAAAAAAATATTTTAAAACATTAATTACTTTTGGTCATTTGACGGAAAAATAATAAAATAACACAGTATTAAGGGAGATATTTCATACCGATAAATAAACACCTTTGAATAACGTATATAAATAGATCCAAATACATAGACATACACATACAGTTACAAATACATCGATGCATACATATAAAAATATAATAAAATAAAGACAAACACATACTTAAAAAAATAGTAGTAATTGAGCACTATCTATAGATAAATAATTCTTTTGTGCGTGCGTATGTCACTGAACTATGTATGTCTGGACCAATGTTGATGATTTTTTTGGTGTAAGTTTGTGTGGTTCCCTGGATGGTTTAGATTCAGAATTGGATCCGGTAGGTGGCGCTGCGATAGAGTTCTAGGAAAATGACAAAAGTCACTAAGTATAGAGTTTATCGATAATTCGAATATTGGAAAATCGTTTGCAAACTCTGTTAACCGCAGGCAAGCCAACGTTTGGGCAGGACAACGTCTGTCGGGTCCGATGGATTTATAAATATGGTTTTAAAGAGCAGATGTATGCCCCAATGCTATTATATAAGTTATTTATTTTTTCCCTATTTGATAGGTTCAAATGATGGAGCACAGGAAGATTTTTATAAAACGTGTAACTTTATTTTGTCAGCAGAATGCACTGTAAGAATGAGAACATATCTTTATTACTTTTGCGTTAAGGTTTGTATTTCAATAACGCTACTGGTTCTGGCTTCAGTAGCTTTTTCTAAGCCTTAACATGACTGGTCAAAGCATTCTCAGAAGCTTTAAGTATCCGATGAAGCTGTAAAAGCCGAGACGGCTAACAGCAATTACATCACCGAAAATATATATCAGAAGCTTTCAGTATCAAGCTAACAAAAGAATTATATTTCTTAGTATTATTTATCTTAGTATAACAATTGTTTATCTTAGTATAATACGTAAGTCTTATCCTAAATCGAGGTTAGATGATATCTATGTTAAAAGGTTTACTTTTTTTATTGGATAAAGTGATGAAACGAGCAAAAAGTTCACCTGCTGGTAAGTGCAACGTCTGCTCATAATAAATGCTGTCACCCAGAACATTTCTGTGTGACACAATACTGTGCCCATCACCCTGAGACACCAGTTTTTAAGTCTCATATGTCCGGTGAGTACGCTAGCTCTCAGTGCCCTTCAAACCGAAACACAGCAACGTTTGCACACTACTGCTTCACGGCAGAATAACCGGCCCTGGGGTGGTACCTACCTAAACGGATTCCTGAATAGGAATCCTACCACCAGTTATTGTGCCACCATCTGTTAAGCGCCTCGCTATTTATTATTTTTTGTCTTTCTTACACAATAACCAGAAGATAAGCTTCGGTTAATTTATATTACATGTTTGTTTGCGCCGTGTGGTGGCGGCTTAAGAGAATCTACCACCCCATCTCGTTCCGTGGGTGTCGTAAAAGTCGACAGAGGGAAAATTAAAAGCAGAAGATGGGCAGCAGCATCTTCCTGGAACATCATAATAAATAAACTGCGGTTGCCAACCCGCCTGCCAAGCGTGGCAACTATGGCAAAATCCTCCCAAAATGAAAGCTACAAACTTTTGTTGCACTCTATGGGGAAGGCCTATGTTCAACAGTGGACTAATGGTAGGCTGTAATGGTGGTGGTGGTGGTGGTGGTTTGTTTGCGCGCGAATCGCGTTTCATATGAATTTAATTTGTAACTGTAAAATATACAACATTTAGGACACATAGATTCTTTGCCACGAGCACACGGCGTAATGTAATACGTTTCTGATAAAAAGTATATTTTTGTATTGTATTTTATGTATACATTTATGTACTTTTGACATGAGAAAAATACCATAAGAAACAAACTGACGTAAGTTAAAAAATGGGATTTTCTCGGTGGAACTACAATAAAAAAAAACTGTAAACCATTTTTTTATTTACTTTTGAAATAAGTATCTTTAGTGCGTTTCACAGGCATACATTTTATTGCCAAAACATCAAATCCCGACAAAAAGTAGTGTGCAAACATACACAGTCTGTGGGGCAGTGAGAGCTAGTGCAATTACTGGGCATTTATGAGACTTATGTATGTGTGAGAAGAGCGCAGTGTGGTGCCGCACAGCAATGTTCTCGGTGGAACAAATATTTTGTTATCTTTAAAAGACAATAATAAATACTGATAAAGGAAAGAAAGTTAATTTTCTAAGATCCGCATGCAAAATTTAAAATGGTTTGTATTACCTAGTTTTTGAAGAGTACTGCCCGCCCTCAGAGTGCACAAGCAAACAAATATATAACGGATTTCCGTAAAGTAAAGCCTGATTTTATTAACTATAATATTTTTTTTCATTAAGTGATGAAACAAGCAAAACGTTCACCCATTAGGTGAACGTTTTGCTTGTTTCATCAGTAAGTGCAACGTCTGCCCATATCAAATGCTGTGTCATATAATAATATTATAGTAGTAGCTGGTTTCTGATAGTCACAATCCACACAGCGCCCGTCACCCTGAGACATCAGTTCTTTAGTCTCATGTACCTAGTGATTACGCTAGCTCTCAGTGCCCTTCAAACCGAAACACAGTAATGTTTGCACACTACTGCTTCACGACAGAATAACTGGCCCTAGGGCGGTACCTACCTAGACGGATTCCTGAATTTAATTTTCCCAACAATGATAAAGAATATCGATATCCGTCTAACTGCAAATATCGTTTCATTGAAACTTTTGTTAACCAATTCTTGGATCTATTTCGATTTTGCTTAAAGTACTTGGAAGATATATTGTTCAGTAGATAATTTAAAATACCGCTAGTACGTGAATGAAATACATAATGAATACACGCCGTAGCAAAAATTTGAGGATATAAATTCAATTTTAACGGAAAATCGTGACCTGCTTTGTTAATGTTGGTGATGACACTGAAAGAGTAATTTTTTTTTAGTAAAGGCGCCATACGCACTGTTATTAAGTACATCGTCCATAATGTTAAATAATTACTGTGATTCAAAGATAACCACATCAAAACGACAGCTTAGTGTAGTGGTCGGAGTACCTGACTTCAAGACCGCGGGTCCTCTGGTCGCATTCCATCCGGATGCAACATACATACACACAAAGTCACGCCTTTTTCCCATATAAGAGGTAGGCGGAGGTCACACACGTAACCCACTTTTCGCCCCCCCGGCAACGAGACGTGACAGATGACAAACCAGGTTGCCGCCATTTTGGTTATATTAAAATTATTGCACTCCATTGTGTTCCCATGAGCAGTATAGTGACATTGCCTATTATGGTGTTATTCTGCACGAATAAAGGCTATCCGTAAAATACCTTAGCCGCCTCTTACGACACCTCGGTAGGAAAGAGGTAGCTGCTATTCTACTCAGCGAGACATTATTGGTTTAAAAAACAAATTGTTGGTTTTTCGAATCTTGTTGTGGCGAAATCACGATACCGGAGAAATCCCAGTGTAGGGCGATGTTTAAAAATAAAAAAAAATCCCTGATAAACAATGGTTTTACTGGCGGTAGGGTCCTTATGCAGGTCTATACTTATTCCAGTTATTTTGCCGTCAAACCTGATAGGAACATTATTCTGCTACACTTTTTTTACACTGATGCTCTTTTTTATAGGAGAGGGGGAAAACGAGCAAGCGGCTCACCTGATGGTAAGTGGTCACCGCCGCCCATGAACATCCGCAATATTAGAGGAATCGCGGGTGCGTTGCCAGACTTTGAGAAAGGAATTCGCTCTTTTCTTGAAGGCGCACGAACGCACACGCTGCTACTCTGCTGATTTCAGATTGTTTCAAGCTACATGGTTTTACTACATAACTTATATTTTCTAAATTAAAATAAAACGTATGTAAAGTTTGTGCCCAGAAAACCTTTTATATATAGCTTGAAAGTGATCGGTCGCAGGTAGTCCTATATTTAAAATAAAATTGGATATTTTTTTTAGTAAATCTATCCGGAAAATAAATAACTTAAAAAAAATGCGACGTTCAGAAAAAGTTGCAAGCACCGATCCAATTTTGGTTTCTGTCGATTAACGGAGAATCCAGAACCAAATATTCATGGCATTTCCATAAATCGACTTTTATGACACCCACGGGATGAAAAGTTTTCTTATGCTCTCACTCGTTTGGAGAGTGCTTTGAAGCTAGGAGGAGTCAGCCTCGCTGCTCCTATGAGGTGCAGATATGCAGGTTTTCTTGCGATGTTTACTTCGGCGTTGAGCGCGCAGTATCAGCACACTCAAGACCCGTGAAAGTTAGGAACTTTAACCACATGGCGAAATGGTCGTCAATATAAGTACAAACTTATTGTTGAGTACTGAGTACAGAGCCGCCCATTTTGGCGTTTTCCCTCTGCCAGTCATTTTGGCGGGTGATATTGTCAAGGAAAAGGGTAGCCTACCCGCCAGATCGGTTGGTCTGATCTGGGGAGGACGTCTCCGCATACTAGTAATATTTAGATGTTGTAGGTATAGTTCGCTTCTCAGAAACCTTTCATAGCGCGATTATGGACGTATGGGAATATTTCTTGAGCTTCTCATGTGGCCACATAGATGTCACTACATATTTTCTGCAAGCTTATAGTGTTCTGTAGTCTATGTATAAAGTGACGAAACGAGCAAAACGTTCACCTGATGGTAAGTGCAACGTCCGCCCACAACAAATGCTGTGTCACCCAGAATATTTCTGTGTGACACCACACTGCGCCCGAGACATCAGTTCTTAAGTCTCAAATGCCCAGTGATTACGCTAGCTCACAGTGCCCTTCAAACCGAAACACAGTAATGCTTGCACACTGCTGCTTCACGGCAGAATAACTGGCCCTGGGGTGGTACCTACCTAGTCGGATTCCTGCATAGGAATCCTACCACCAGTAAAATCTATCTAGTATCTTGTTCTTTCTGTTTCACTGGCGTCAATGATTGTAATATATTAGACCCGCTAGATTACCATCGGCTTCTCCCGCGAGGAAGAAACATTTGTGTAATCTATAGATTCAGGTCTAGGTGTTGGTGCATGTGCGTTTTCAGTAAAACTACCTTACGAGTTCTTTTAAAGACCTACTTATGTTAATTAACATGTATGGAAGTATCCTTTGTCCTTAATATTAAAAAAGTGCACGCAGCTTTCAATGTAACGTAATTATTAGTTTCCAAAAGGTGGCGGTGTTTGTTTTCTAGAGATTAGTCGCTGAGATATTTATTTAATTTTTTAAATAATTGTTAACAGATTGTTGAAGAGCAACTTAGCGAAACAAAGTTTAAAATTCTATCATATTCAGGAGTAGTAACATATGACAACAATTGTTCAATAAAATAAAAATTAAGAAAAATTGCCTAAAAACTTGCATTTAATTCGTAAGGAGCCGTAGCTCAGGGGCCGCGCCTTAAATTTCATACGCGAGTGATCAAAGTTCGATTCCCGGCCCTGGCGTCTCTAATAGTGTTCTGCAATTTTAAGTGCTGATTTAATTGTTTAGCGATAAAGGAAAACATCGTGAGGAAACCTGCATGTCAGAGAAATAAAAATATTGAACACATGAATTTTACTTATTGACATGTGAAGTCCGCCAACCCGCATTAGAGCAGCATGGCGGACTCTTACCAGTTCCTAAAACTCCCTCACAAAAATGAGAGGAGGCCTGTGTTCAGCAGTGGGAAATTATCGATTAAGAGCGATCTTACTCGTGCCCGGAATTATCAAGTGGAAAGTGGGTGACGTCGCACTGTTATAGACAGGCTTGGCAGTTAACATTAGGTGAACAACTCCAAGGAAAGAGCCTGTTCCAATCTCAAGCAATTCCTCTGCTATTGCGAATGTTTATAGGCGGCGGTGATCACCTACAATCAGGTGAACCGCTTGCTTGTTCGCCTCCTCTTCTATAAAAAAAACCAGTGCATCTCATCACATATTTCCTTACTAAAACATTTTATTCATAGATCCATCTTAAGCATTCCGCTTTGATTCTTTACTAAAGATGTATAGTTACGAGCAAGGAGTTCTAAATGAAGACAAGATGACCGGGGCTTGATCCTGGGACCCCAAAAATGCACAACAAAAACTGCAAAATGCGATTTGACGTGCTGATTCTGATTGGGACCATGGTGGTGAAGGAAAAAATTGTGAATCTACAAGCATGTCTGAGAAAAATATATCAATATCTGGCCACATGGAGTGTCCGTTCCTTCAGATAAGATAGATTTCGTTCTAAAAGAGGAACCTCATAGGCATTGGCTCATAAGTCTGATATTTATAGAAAAAGCTGAAGAGAATGTTTGTTTTTTTGTTTAACCGGGCTAATCTCTGGAACTACTAGACGGATTTGAAAAATTGTTTTGTTATTGATAGCCCATTTTTTGAGGAAGATTATAAGCAATTTAACATTGCGCTACGACCCCTTAGGAGCGATTTCTTCTTAATTAAACGGCGGGCGAAATCGCGGGGCACTGCTAGTATTAATATAAAAACGCTATAAAATGAAATTACGCTAAAAGAGCGATGGACGTACCTTGAAAGTTTCTTGTTACAAAATTTATAATTATCTTCGTTCGGTCTTCTAATGACTGGGTACAGTTAGACAAAAGTTTTATAAACTCCATCCTTTACGATCGTCATTAGAAGTTTAAAGTATTTTACGGATTAGGAAGAGTAGTATTTAAGGATATTACATAGTTTTCTCTAGAATCTTTCATTACGAGGTTGACAGATAGGAGATGGTTTCGAGAAAAGTATTTACGGTTGACTCTTTGACACTCTTCAACAAGATGCTTATTACTTACTAGCTGTACCCCCCGGTTTCACCCCCGTAAAAAAGCCGACCCCATCGACTATATACATGTATACTTTCCTATTTGAAATGGATTTTGGGGCTTTAATTGTTTTGCGTAGAACCCTAATAATTTTTCTTAAATTAAGTAGCCTAAGTTACCCGCTATAATATCAGCTATCTGTCAGTGAAAGTCCCGTCAAAATCGGACCGATTTCGCAGGAGCCGTTTCATTAGCCGGAACAAACTGTCACATAGACAGACAAAAATTTTAAAAATTCATAAGTACCCTATATAATTTCATAAGTAAGAGTAAAAAGCTGTTATTTTGTTATTACAAACAGACACTTCAATTTTATTTACTTGTGTAGATTTGACGACACCATTGACTCACGATCAGTGCAAGACACTTCAACAAGAAAAGACGGAATCTTTTTGTACCTATTCGACCAATGGTGGAATAAAAAACTAGGAAGGAACTGGAAATGTATGTTAGGATTCCTATATAAGATTTTGCAGTTTTATTTCGCACCTATAAGACCTTTGGCATGCCTTTCCACTTTAACGAAAGCCTATTGTTCGTACGTGGTACCGCCAGCCAGTATATGCTTTGTTTTTTTTTTTAATTTATAACTTCTTTAGATTCGTTGTGATTTGAAACTCAATGATATGAAAAAACGAAACTAAATGGAGACAAATATATACATCTATAGGATTTAGGCTGCGAGAGAATGAGACAGAACACAGTATACAGTGTTTCCTACTATATTTATATTTTCAAATTCGTCCAAATTTTCGATTTCTTCTAAGCTATTGCTCTCACTTACTTCGACAACAAGATCAAAAACAGTAATTGACTCTGTATTTCAAAGATATATTGATCAAATACACACTAAAGCATTTATTTCATAATTAATACCATAAGCCACTCGTGTCATATGTTGAAATTGAAAACTTGGAGTATGTAAAATATTTTTTAAGCTTGATAACATTATTGTAATAAATGAACTCTACTATTATCCTACACCTGTCAATATACACTCGTCTCATTCTCACAAAGTTTAGATTTATGGAGGTTTCACTTCTGCCGCGTGGGAACAGCACACATGTTTTTTTTTAATTCTACAGTCATTGAAAAAACTAAGCAAAGGCATAAAAGGTTACGACATCGATTCGGCTTTATTGCTTATGCGGCGTATAATTAATCCCGTAGTGAATTTTCCACCTCTGCTATCCGCGAGTTGGATTCTCAATTAAGCGGGAATAGCCGATGTCGAGTTTAATGAAAAACATTATTTATAAGCGAAAGGTGAAATAATCACCGAATTGGTAATCCTTATAAAGGCCTATTCTATTTATTGTTTGTAACATTTTCTCTCTCTAATATCCCGAGAGACTGACCGGGATGAGCCCGTGAGACAACCGACGGAATAATTTCGGTAGGCATACACGTATGCCAGGTATATATTTTATCTTCTATCTGTTTCGGCTTTCACGACATATGGAATGGTAAGTCTAGGTAGGTACCAACCCAGGGCCAAGTTATTCTGCCGAGAAGCAGTAGTGTGCAAACATTACTGTGTTTCGGTTTGAAGGGCACTGAGAGCTAGCGTAATCACTGGGCATATGAGACTTAAGAACTGATGTCTCAGGGTGACGGGCGCATTGTGGTGTGCACACTGTTCTGGGTGACACAGCATTTGTTATGGACAGACGTTGCACTTTCCATCAGGTGAACGTTTTGCTCGTTCCGTCACTTTTGTTAAATAAAAAAAAATTAAAAAATGTGATATGCTCGACAGACGTCGATGGTGCGATCCTAATCATGTGTCGCTCAGACAAAACCCTCGGTTTCCGCAGTGGTCACTGAAACGTAGCCAGTGAAGGGAGGCGACTGTGTCTGTCACAATTTTTACATTTGTTTTACACATAACCAACAATATACTCAACATTAGAGGTTGAAACTTTTTTTTTGCAAAAGAGGGTCGAAAGAGCTATTAATAATCCAGGGTTTAAAGTTCCTTTAAGAGATAAATTTAATGAAATTAATTTCTTACCTTTGGCCTCTCAATATGTACATGAAAACTTTTTTTATGTACACAATAACATAAAACAGTTTACTAAAAAAGTGATGTTCATAATGTAAATACAAGGACCAACTCATTTAAGGGCAATGTATACGCTTTTACATCCAAATCCCAGAAAGTTCACAAGTCAGTAAGTTCAGAAATATCAAACAGTTAATTCGTTTTATTAAACAAAGACTTTATAAAAATGGTTATCATAATCTCAAAGAATACACACATACATAAGATCACGACTGTATCTCATAAGGGGTAGTCAGAGATTGGTCACTCGCTGCAAAAAACAGATGATTGCCACAATCCACGTTTCACCACAAACAATACAATATAATGCACTTTGTGTGATAGGTGGTGAGCCAATCGCCACCATTCACAGTTGGATGCACAGTGCAGTTTAATTCCCTTATTCGCCTTTTACGAGATCCATTGGATGAGATAGAGTGGTAGTATTCTTTTAACGAGCCGCCACCACACAGCCCCTATTAAAGAATACTTGGATGAACCCCTGTCAATGAGGAGATCGCTGCCAAGCTAGTTCTACATCTCTATAATACTGCTGTAAATATACATTATTTTAAAAAGACTAAACAGAAAAGAAAAACGGTCTGCTGGGATTCTTGCTGGTTGGTTGGCGAACAGTGTAGTTTAAAAATGACGTTCTATAAGTATTACCTAAGTAATCTTTATTGAATAATAATTATTATCTATTGTATTCTTCACTATTCTTAAGCCGTGTGGTGGCGGTCTAAGAGAATCTACCACCCCGTCTCATCTCGTGGGTGTCGTAAAAGTCGACAGAGGGAAAATCAAAACCAGGAAATGGGACAATGCGTTTGCCAACCCGCCAGCCAGGCGTGGCAACTATGACAAAGTCCCTCCAAAATAGATGATATCTACAAACTTTTGTGGCTATCTATGAGGGAGGCATATGTTTATCAGTAGACTTGTGATGGGCTGAAACGATGAACGATAAACGTATTCTTTACATATTAACATAATCGAAGGGGTTCAGCAAAAATTGTAAAATAACTTGATTTCAGAACCGGACACAGTTATACTGACTATATAGATTCATTGAAGGGCCATGAACTCCAATCACTTGAGCAGCGTCGTGAATTATTAATTTTGTACAGAACACAGTCAACACAGCTGTGTTCTTCTATACAAAATTATTCATAATAACATTGATGATCCTTCCTTGTTCCATGATATCTCATAAAGAAATGAACGTCAATGTTCTCAAACATACCTGATCCATGTTACTAATAGTAAAACTTCTTATTCTCAAAAAAATATTGGTTAAACGTGTTTGTAAATTATATAACACCGGCTGCGCCCCGCGGTTTCACCCGCCGTTTAATTTAAAGGAAATCTCTCTAGGGATTGTAGCGTAATGTTTAATAGCATATAGCCTCCCTCGATAAATGGGCTATCCAACACTTTAAAAAATTTTGTGTTCGAACTTGTAGTTCCTGAGATTAGCGAGTTCAACCAAACAAACTCAACCGCTTTATAATATTTTTTTTAATTAACAAGAGGCTGGATGACTTAAATATATTATTTTGCACTGTTCACTCATTAAAAGCAGATCAGCATCTTCCTGGAACATCTGAATAAATAAACTGCGGTTGCCAAACCGCCTGCCAAGCGTGGCAACTATGGCAAAATCCCTCCAATATGAGGGCTACAAACTTTTGTGGCTTTCTCTGGGGGAGGCCTATGTTCAGCAGTGGACTAGTGATAGGCTGAAACGACGATTCATTAAGAAAGGAATTCATTTAGTAACATTTCATGATGCACTTCTCTCATTAAACAATTTTCTGTTAACCTAAATGCATGTTAACTTAATTACATTATTGTTTGTTGTTCGCTACATGCTTTGTTCGGTATCAAATTTGTTATGTTAAAAGTAATTTATTTTTCGAATATTACGTCATAATAGTACAGGTAAATTTTTTGTGAATGATCGTTGGTTTTTCTACAATAAAATAACAAAACACATACGATCACAGCTAAAGATACCGTTCATACCGTCGACTTTCACCGCAACAGGGAGGATTTATTGCCTATTTGTTGCATGGTCAGCAAGTCACAGTAGGCAACCATATTAGCATTTAAAAGTCCGCCAACCCGCATTGGAGCAGCGTGGCGGATTCTTCCTAGCTCCAAAACCCTCTCAGAAATGAGAGGAGGGCTGTGCTCAGTAGTGGGACATTTATAGGCTGAAACTTTACTTTACTTTTACCTGGTTTTAAAAGCATAACAGTGAGGTTTTAAATTCATGTCCTAATCGAATCGTCATCGTCATTTCAGCGTATCACTAGTCCACTGCTGAACATAGGCCTCCCCCATAGATTGCCACAACAGTTTGTAGTTCTCATTTTGGGGGGATTTTGCCATAGTTGCCACGCTTGGCAGGAGCGTTGGCAACCGCAGTTTATTTATTCAGATGTTCCAGGAAGATGCTGCTGCCCATCTTCTGATTTTAATTTTCTCTCTTTCGACATTTGCGACACCCACGGGATGAGATCGGTTGATAGAATCTCTTAAGCCACCACACGGCCACCACTGTGTCGAATGCGGATTAAGTAATAAGAATACTGATCACAATGCCATTACATTTCCAAGTCAATGATAAAAGCTAACATAATTAAAATGAATCTGTAATTACATTGGCGCCATGTTCTCCAATGTTAATGGTCTTTCAACTCTAAACGGGTCCCCGGGGCAAGCTTTAGCAAAATTGTCTCCTAAATCTAGATTTCTGCATTCAAACCAAGTCGAGATTTATGTTAAAAAAAAATCTTGCAAGAATGTACAAAAATCTCTAAACATTCAACACGCAGGAATGTATAGTGAATGCAGCAAGGATATTTGCGTAATCCTTTTTTTTATTTAATTCTTTAATTTGTATTGTCGATAATGGTATCAATGCGCGAAATATTATATATAGACACAATAGGAGGACTTAGTGCTATATGCATTCTGTACTAGTCAACCTTAGGGATAGCAGAAAAGCTCAATAGCGGTACAAAAAGATAACATCTACTCGTAAAAAAATACACATCCACATGAGCACAATACTCATAAATCAATACAAATATACACATATGCACATATACATAGCTATAGTAACATAATCTAATCCGAATGAGAGTTCGTATTATAAATATAATTACGGAGCCCATGTTTAAAAGTAAATTTGCTTGAAGGCGTCCGTCCTAATGTCGTCGGAAATTCGCTCCAGAGCCTTGCAGCTTGTTCTGTCGCTATCGAATGGAGACAGTAATTAAATAAAGACTCTTTTGTGTTTTGTGAATCATTTAACGACATGACATTACGACGAATATAATTTTAAAACAAAAAAAAAACACTTTTTTAACGCGATCATAATTATCAAATCTTGGCCACTGTACTAGCACCGCACTGTCTGAGGGGAAAGATATGTTACCAAGAGGTTAGTAGAACTTAAACTCACCAAGACCTATTTCCCTTTCTTCTTAGTAGCATTTAGTACTCGTAATAACAGGATTTGATGAATAGACCCCATCTCATCCCGTGGGTGGGTGTCGTAAAAGTCGACAGAGGGAAAATTAAAACCAGAAGATGGGCAGCAGCATCTTCCTGGAACATCATAATAAATAAACTGCGGTTGCCAACCCGCCTGCCAAGCGTGGCAACTATGGCAAAATCCCCCCAAAATGAGAGCTACAAACTTTTGTGGCACTCTATGGGGGAGGCCTATGTTCAGCAGTGGAATAATGGTAGGCTGAAATGGTGGTGGTGGATGAATAGAAAATCGTGATGGCCCAGGAGCTAGGCGCTCGCTTTAAATTTCATAGCACACGAGTAACCTGGATTCGATTCCCGGTGCCGGCATCACTAAAATTGTTAATTGCAATAATTGTGCTGTCCCTAAAATATAAGTTTTATTCAATAAGTACTTTTTCATCAGACCAGCAAGCTCTTCGCCTGTGTTAAATTTGCTAAGATGCCACGGTAATCTCAGCAAATTCATTTTAAAAAGTAAAATAACAGCCCATAAATGTCCCACTGCTGAGCACAGGCCTCCTCTCATTTCTAAAAGGGTTTTGGAGCTAGGAAGAATCCGCCACATTGTTCCAATGCGGGTTGGCGGACTGCACATGTCTTCGAAATATTTTTTATTTATTTATTTCTCAGATATCCTTACGATGTTTTCTTTCACCGCCGAGCACGTGGTAAATTAGCACTTAAAATTGCAATTAACAAATTTAGTGGTGCCGGCATCGGGAATCGAACCCAGGTCACTCGCGTACTATGAAATTTAAAGCGAACGCCGAGCCCCTGATATAGAAAACAACACTAAGATATATATAGAATTGGAAGTTTTATATACTTTGTTTTTTGTATCCATGAAGATCCACGACATTTACACTTTTCTAAGCCTAGATTAAAATTATTAAGCTTAACAACCCAGCCCGGGTTGTTAAATCTTACACTTAAGGGCGGATTTCACCGTTCGAAACTAAACGCGATATGTTCAAGCAACACGAAGTTTAAGCGTTTAACTGAGTTCAAATTGCATTTCATCAACATCAAATGAACGCAGTCAATGCTAAACGCGGGTTAAATTCTGAACGCCCATTTTCGACGTTCAACTCTTTAAACGCGTTTAGAGAGCTGTCATTGTCAATTGCACAACTATGTAAACACAAAAATTATTTTTAATTCGTATTGTTTATTGTTTGCATACCTATGTAACCTATGCACAAAAGCAGGCTGTTTGATGTCGCAAAATACGAAAGATATCGAGTTTTTGTTTTAGATTGTGACGATATTTAATGTAAACTTCGTTTTTCTGAACGTGATTAAAATGGAGCTGGTGAAATCGGTTAGACGAAAACCGAGTTCAAATGCTACATTTGAACTCGGTTAGGTAAAACGTGGTTTTATTAAACTTGGTTCCCAAAGCGATCGGTGAAATCGGGTCTAAGTCTTCTTAAGGCATCTTCATTAAACTTTAAATTAGGCTATGCTTTTATTTAACATCATAAACTATATGCCTAGGTTTTTATTGATTGTTAATTTAAATAATTTTAAAATATAAAGCCTTTAGTAGCACAAAGGGAATAAATTTGCATATTCCACTTTTTTTTTTAAATGGATTAAATGATTAAACAAGCATGACGTTCACCTGATGGTAAGTGCAACGTTTGCCCATAACAAATGTTGTCACCCAGAAAATTTCTGTGTGACCACACTGCGCCCGTCACCCTGAGACATCCGATCTTAAGTCTCTTAAAGCCCATTGATTACACTAGCTCGCAGTGCCCTTCAGACCGAAACACAGTAATGTTTGCACACTACTGCTTCACGGCACATATATCTAGACGAATTCCTGCTTTGGAATCCTACCACCAGTAAACATTGAACAGTCTGTGAGTTAAAATTCTTTCACAACGTCACTTCCTTCTTCTTCTATGTCGATGCCCCAATGCTGTGACGTAGTAAGGCTCTCCATCGGTTTCTATACTCCGCGATGTGTGCGAATAAAGAATGTATATAGTATGTATTTTTTATGTATGTTCTCCGATATTTTCTTCAATTGTGGACCAATTAAAAAAAACGTATGTAGTGGTACTAATATAGTCAAGTTCTGACGTTGGGATCTATGAGAAAATCATGAAACTCGCTTAAAGATGTTTGGATACCTTGCGCTAAAGTCTGTTTTTGGTTAAATAGTTTATAGACGTATGTGTGCAAATGTTCAAAGTTACTTAATAACGCAATTAATCAAGCCATTACTATCGTAGACCACAATGTTGGTGACAGAGTTACAAGCTGTTCAACAAGTTGGAGTACCAATTACAATGCAAATTCACTCTGCTGCTTTTCACGCGCTGATACATCTTATTTTACGTACGACTGGACTACAATCGTTTCAATCTGCCCGCACAATTCACTATCTATATTGAAAATCTAGCCTCAGTTCATGGTTTTAATAAAATCTTTTTAAATAGAAGGTAGAATTTTTTTACTAACATATCACCTATCCTTCAGTTAAGGACCTGCGTCATATGTTAAACGGCGTTATGATTTCAACTGATGAGCACGTCAGCAAATTTATTAAGAAAACGCACAGTATTATCATAGCCAAGATTCTACTGTACGTACTAAAATTCTTTGCTGTAACAACGGCCCGACTCTGGAATGCGCTTCCTTTAGGCATAAGGAAATCTCCGAACAAATGGTCTTTTAAAAATAAGCTGAAATTGCACTATTCGAGTTCATCGGACACTTTACTTGTTTTTTTATTACATATATAGAGTGCGTGTGTACATGAGTGTGTGTCAATCGCCGTACAAGCTTTTCTCACTAACTCTTTGGTTGACTGGTAGAAAATGCCATATGGCTTTCAGTCCGCCGTTTGTACAGTTAGTACAATAAAGTGTAAATAAATAAATAAAATGACTCGGTCTGTGCGATTGCGAGTTTTAGCATAGAATTTATTTATATTATTTTTCATTTAGACAACTTGTTATTTATATTTATTTGCGGTAGAATTTCTAATGCAGGAATCCGACTAGCTAGGTTCCGCTATAGTTATTCTTCCGTGAAGCAGTAGTACGCAAACATTACTGTGTTTCAGTCTGAAGGCCCCTAAGAGCTAGAGTAATCACTGGGCATATAAAACTTAAGAACTGATGTCTCAGGGTGACGGGAGCAGTGTGGTGTCTCACAGAAATGTTCTGGGTGACACAGCATTTCTTATGGGCAGACGTTGCACTTGCCATCTGGTAGACATTGTGATTGTTTTGTCACATTATCCAATACAAAAAATGTAAACTTTTAAACGACGAAAATAGGTACATTGCATGTATGTTTCGTTTACGGAAAAAAAAATATTGTTGATGGCTTTTAAAAATGTGAACAGTTACACAAGCGCTACCCAACGCGGTGACACTGCAATTTAAATGCAAATTTTATTCACCTGGAGCACCGTTTTAAATAAGCGTCCGTTGTACCCTTACAAGTAATGTAATAAAATAAAGTTTGGTCAAAAAAAGAAAAACACATTAAAAAAAATAACCTTCTATAAACAGTCTGACAACCGCTACTTACAGTCATCATCATCATCATCATCATCATTTCAGCCTAACACTAGTCCACTGCTGAACATAGGCCTCCCCCATAGATTGCCACAAAAGCTTGTAGCTCTGACTTTGGGGGATTTTGCCACGCTTGGAAGGCGGGTTGGCAACCGCAGTTTATTTATTCAGATGTTCTCGGAAGACGCTGCTGCCCATCTCCTGGTTTTAATTTTCCCACTGTCGACTTCTACGACACCGGGATGCGGTGGTAGATTCTCTTATGCCGCTACCACACGGTTCGTTGCAGTGACCAGCGGTTATTACTACTGAATCGTGGATCCCGGGTTCGAATCAAGTGAAGCAAATATTTGTGCAAATCAAATACTAGTCCTGTGATCGTGTGCAGTCTCTGGTCGTGTCTTTGATTTTCTTTCCAAGTGAGTACGACGGTATTGTTTATTCTGACGTCACAATAATCAGTCCGGTGCAGATTATAACTTCTGGTTATTAATCGGAAGACATCGCCTAGGACAGAATAAAAAAAAATCATAAGCAAAAGAAACTAAAAACCATCAAACTTTTTGAAAATTGTGGTAAGTTAAAGTATATTTTTTTAAATCTTATATACAAAAAAGTTCAATAGAAAATATATTTATTTGTACTGGATGCCCATCAGAGGTCGAAATTCGAACATAATTCATAAATATTTTAAGTTTGAACGTTAGTTGAGTAATTATTTGTTTGCAACATTTTAAAATTCTATAGCGACTAAACTACTCTGTGCGACTGTTCGACCACAGACTATTATGTCTTGATATTTTCAGTATAAAGTAAATAATCAATATTTAATTTTATTCAGTTGTATATTTTATTCGGTTCAGAATTTTATTTATTAATTTTATTTTATAAATTTTATTCGGAATGTAACACATAAGTAAAAAAAAGTAAAGTTTCAGCCTATAAAATGTCACACTGCTGAGCACAGACCTCTTGTTTCTGAGAGGGTTTTGGAGCAGGGATGAGTCCGCCACGCTGCTCCAATGCTGGTTATTTCTTAGACATCCAGGTTTTCTCACAATGTTTGCCTATACCGCCGGGCACTGCAATTAAAATTGTTCACTTTTGTGATGTTGTTTAATGTTTCTTTCCGTTTGTCTGTAAATACATTGTTAACTTGTATGTCTAGTGCCTAATTTTTATGTATTTGTGTCTGAGGCGTATTTCCGCAATAAATGTTTTCTTTCTTTCTTTCTTTCAATTACAACGGGAATCGAACCCCGGTCACTCACTTATTATTAAATTTAAAGCGAGCTACCACGGCTCTCAAAGTCGCCTACTCTGTCTTAATTACAGATAACGGCGCGGACATTCCGCTGATGGTTTTGTTAATTGTCAATTAGCTCCAATCTATCTCGACAGCTATTTCCTCTATCCGTGATGAAGGTTCTCGAACAATTATTTCTCTTTATCTTTTTGGTTGCCTTAATCTTGCATTTTATTTAATTTATTTATTTAATAAACTGACGAAACGAGCAAAACGTTCACCTTTCTGTTCAACACGACCGTAAGTGCAACGTCCGTCCACAACAAATGCTGTGTCACCCTGAATATTTCTGTGTGACACCACACTGCGCCCGTCATCCTGTGGCATCAGTTCTTAAGTCTCGAATGCCCAGTGATTACGCTAGCTCACAGTGCGCTTCAAACCGAAACACAGTAATGTTTGCACACTACTACTTCACGGCAGAATAACTGGCCCTGGGGTGGTACCTACCTAGACGGATTCCTGCATAGGAATCCTACCACCAGTAAAAATGATTAAATTAAAATACATCACACAATTTTGAAATTGTTTGTTTTTTTACAGAAGAAAGTAACGAGACGAGCAAAAGGCTCACCTGCTCAATATCTGCCCATAACGAATGCCGTGTCACCCACAACATTTCTGTGTGGCACCACACTGCGCCCGTCCTCCTGAGATATCAGTTCTTAAGCCTCATATGCCCAGTAATTACACTAGCTATTAGTGCCCTTCTTACCGAAATTATTCTCAAACTAATGTATTCACACTACTGTTTCACGGCAGAATCCTGCATAGGAATCCAATTGTCATCATCATCATTTCAGCCTATCACTCGTCCTCTGCTGAACATAGGCTCTTCCACAGTTTGCGACAAATGCTTGTAGCTCTCATTTTGGGAGGGTTTTGCCACAGTTGCCACGCTTGGCAGTTGGGTGGTTAACCGCAGCTTATTCAGATGCTGCCCATCTCCTGGTTTTTATTTTCCCTCTGTCGACTTTTACGGCAACCACAGGATGAGTTGGGGTGGTAGATTCTCTTAAGCCGCTACCACACGGCAGGGAATGGCAGGCACATGGCAGGAATCCAATATCACCAGTAAATTGTAAACAAGCTGATGATGAAGAAGAAGAACTCTAAAAATTCTACTAGTTTTATTTGAAGCTTATGAACAATATAAAATTTACTACTAGCGTCTCGGCGTAAAATAACCTTTAGATATCGCTTAATGTCTTCTACATATATATGTAAAATATACACATATACTTTATTGGTATAATAGAATTGAAGCGTCTGTCTGAATTGCAAATGCCAAAATGTAAATGAAAATTTGCTATTTATACGATGCATTATCATAAATGACCGTTTCTAGATTTTCTGTCCGTCTGTCTGAAAGCTCGTCTCTAATAGGCTGCGAAACGACTCAACAGATTTCAATGAAAGTTTGAGGACCAAAACATATATTTTAACTTAAATTTTCGTGTATGTTCCATTTCGATATCTTGCAGGGTGTTACGCCGATGGCTCAGCGGCGACATAGTAAAAGAGTGGACTGTATAAATAAAGTTATATAATTATAACTATAATAATTATAATTACAACTGAACAACGGATGTCGTTAAACTACGGTACAAAAGTTAGTATGCGTGTGAGCGCTTCTAATAACGCGTAACAGCTGACTGGCCCGCCGCGACGCCGCTCGAATCAGCCGGTGGTTGCGCAGCGTGTCCAACGCTCATGTCCCTCGCCTCGCCTGTGCTGTTGAGTTAGATGACTCAACACAGGGTTCAGAAGATATGAATAAAAAAATATTATATGACCACATGGTTGCCATATTCTACGCGAGTGATATATATAATTTCGGTGAAGTAATCGCTGTTAGCCTTTTGGCTTTTACAGCTTCATCGGATGCTGTGCTCGCGGGCCCGGGGCCCGCGTGCCAGGTTTGGTTTGACCCAAACATAAATACGTAAATATAAACTCCTACTAAACATCTTAATTCGGACCGTTGCGTTCGCTAGCGTGCTTGCGCTACTGTGAATATCTCCATAAAATTATTATCTTAAGTCATCTAATGACCGTCCGAGGGAGGCAGCGGGCCTCCGTTCGGACTGTCGACTTGTGTGTCGGTAACTCTGGGCGGTGAGAACCGCCCTGGAAACGGGTGAATCTTGTGTACGCGGTGTTATTAACGATAGCTGCGCGCCGCTCTCTACGGCGGTCGCGCGATGTTGTGCGTGTGATGTTAAAGCTATTGACTGTGTGTACAGTGTTGCTCTGATCGTGACTGACCGTATCGTGGTCAGGGAGTGCTGAGACGTCCGTGTCGTCTAGCACATTTCGTCTACGCGAGTGAAACCGCGGGGCGCAGCTAATGCTGTAATAAAACAAGAACGTAAAACTGCGATCAGCGTAGGACATAACTTGAGAGTTTTATACAGACAGTATACTATTGCAGTCTATGTTTGCTGGTAAATTTATTTCTATACCACGACGAAGTTTTATGTCGCTTTGCTGCCTGGAATTTCGTTTCGCATCGTTTCAACAATTCGGATAGGTCGGTCACAAATTTTATAGATTTCGTGCTTTATCGTCTGTATTAAAACTAAATACATAATATAATTATCATATACTATTTTATACTGAAACCCGACTACTGAAAAAAATAACTATAATTAAAGAAAAAAGTTCCAAAATCTTTATCCCGACCAGGCATAAATAAAATAAACTTAAAAGTAGGACACAAGTTATGTGCTGATTGACACAGCATATTTGAGATGAGCATTCCGCCATCTATTGGACGCAACGAGATTTATAGGTGTCTCTCTTAGTCACTATTTACGACACCTACGGGATGAGGTAATATATATATTCTTAGGCCGCCACCATACGAACCTTTCTTACGCGTATTCTCTCTCTCTATAAATACTAATTATTTTCTTATCTCTTAAATTTTTTGAATCTTCTCACATGCAACAACAACCCGACCCGAAAATTAACAATTCGCGTTACACATATGTTGACTCAGGCTGTGATGCGACTGTAACGCCCGGTTTTTATATTCATAAAACGGAACGTTTTCCCTACGATCCGTTAAATAAGCTACGAATAGTAAGTCAGTACCGTTCCTATAATTAACGGACGACAGTAGCTCATAGCTGACTTGAAAAGGTTGCGAAGCGCTGCGTAACGCCTCGTTACTTGTAGTAAAGAAACGAATAGTCACTGTTATCACTCTGACTCTCTCAATCTGACCACTAGGTCACCCGTTCGTCATCATCATTTCAGCCTATCACTAGTCCACTGCTGAATATATACCCCCCCCGTAGATTATACAAAAGTTTCTAGCTCTCATTTTGGAAGGATTTTGCCATAGTTGCTACGCTTGGCAGGCGGGTTGGCTACCGCAGTTTATTTATTCAGATGTTCCAGGAAGATGCTGCTACCCATCTGGTTTTGATTTTCCTCTGTCGACTTTCAAGACACCCACGGTATGAGATGACGTGGTACATTCTCTTAAGCCGCCACCACACGCGTTCGTCAAACTAACTAATATTATGTTTTTTAAAATTATTTTGCACTATTTATCGGTAGAAATATGCCGCATTGTCATTTTAGATGACACCGGTTCCTTCGTAGCAACAACCGTAGACGTTTACATTCCGTAGCAATTATTATGTGTCTGAACGACAAATTATTGACAACAATTTTTCTTATGCAGTGCTTTTATCTTTGTTTTAATAAATGAAGCCGTGTGCTGGCGGCTCGTTAAAAGAATACTACCAATCCATCTCATCCAATGGATCTCGTAAAAGGCGAGTACGGAATTAAACTGCACTGTGCACCCAACAGCGCATGGTGGCGATGGGCTCACCACATTTTCACAACGGACATTTTTAGTATTCAATTTTGTCATTAAAGCTGGTCATTAAAGGTGCCGGGATGTTATGCCAATTATGAATAATGTTGTATATATATAGATTTACTTTTCAACAACACATGACACTTATATGACAGCAGCTAACGTCACTGAACGATATAAATAGCCATTGCACTATTGAACGAGCAACTCTTTTTTTTATTGGATAAAGTGACAAAACGAGCAAAACGTTCACCTGATGATAAGTGCAACGTCTACCCATAACAAATGCTGTGTCACCCAGAACATTTCCGTATGACACCACACTGCGCCCGTCACCCTGAGACATGAGTTCTTAAGTCTCATCTGCCCAGTGATCACGATAGCTCTCAGTGCCCTTCCAGCTGAAACACAGTAATGTTTGCACACTGGCTCTGGGGTGGTGGCTACCTAGAAGAATCCTACAACCAGTAATTTTTTTTTATATAACTCTCTATTTATTAAAATAAAAATTCTCTTTTTTATTATTGATTTTTCGGAATTCTCTCTAGCGATTTTGAGAAATGTACACAAAACATGTGTATAAAAGCTTAAATAAATAAATAAAAAATTTACCACTTAGGCATATGAAAGTTCGCCACGGTCACCTTATGTACTTCATATCGGCAACTCTAGAAGGTTCGCTAAAAAAGGTAACTCATAACAGAATATTGCCTCTTTATATTAAAATCACGGCCCATAGCATTTCGTAGAGCTCCTAAAACATTTGATATTTTAGTATATAAACTTTTGGTATTTTACTTTGACGTAAACGGTGTTAAAGTTGCTTAAAATAATGAGAACTGATACAGGTACGTAAGCCGGTCACATGACTGCGCCGTACGTTTGGCCTCTCGGTAATGTCATGAAATCGGTTCGTAGTAGCATAGGGTTATTAAGGTGCTAACAAGAAGTTTTATAGTCTGTAACCTTCGTCAATAAACGGGCTATCTAATGTAACGCCACGCCACGCCACGCCATGCCATGCCATGCCACGCCATGCCACGCCATGCCATGCCATGCCACGCCCTGCCACGGTGCGCCACGCCGATCCACGCCGATCCAATAAATAAGTCTATCAATGACCTTTGGTGACGTAACATCCTAACGCGCTCGATATGGAGGGGATGACGCTATATAAACCGAAGAGCACTCACTTTGATTATCTTACGTTGTGCGCACTCTGATGCGTTGTTACTCTGTACAAATTACGTGGAGAATAAATAAGTTAAGACTATTACTAGTGTTCGTACGTGTTTTATTTCTCTTCTGTTACACTCAGAAGTGGGATATGAAGCGTAATCGTCCTAGCGATGCTGGCCACGGAGTCCGTCCACCAGGGTTTATTGAGCAAGAACAACACCAAGACAGCGAAGGTGAGGATTGTTCATCACCTCCTGCCCGAAAACTACTTAAAAATTTGCTGGAAAATGAAGTTGACAGGGCGATACGCGAACTCAATCAAGAAACCCCATCACTCGGACGTTTCAAAGATCACCATGCGGCGTCACTAATCCCAGAATTTGACCCATTGACCATTTTGCAGGGGATTGCACGGTGTTTGCGTGGTTGAAAAAGATCGATCAGCTGGGGGACATTCACGGATGGGACGACCAAATTAAAGCGTTTCACCTGCAAGACAAATTACGTGGACAAGCGCGTAAGTGGTACAACAGACTAGACGAATATAATTACACGTGGTTGGAGTGGAAGCGCATGTTGGAACGAGCTTTCCCCAAACATCGCGATTATAGCTCATTATTAGACGAAATTATGCAAAGAAGAAAGTTGCCGAACGAAACTATGACGAAATATTAACAGGATAAAGTCACCTTGTGCTTTCGTTGTAAGTTATCAGATAGCGCTAGTGTCTCGTGTATTATCAGAGGCTTACCAAACTCATTGCAACCAAATGCACGTGCATTCCAGTGCACGCGACCTGACGCTGACCTACAACGAGATTTACAAGAAGACTGTGAGGGTAAACGGAGTTTTTCTGAAGTCTTATATCGATACTGGAAGTCAAGTCAATGTTATAAATATTCAAATTGTTAAGCTTTTAGCACTCACGGTTAAACCAACAAGGACTATCTTAAAGGGTTTTTCTGGTGGCTTGTTAACTAGCCGCGGTGAAGCAGAATTAGACGTAGAAATTGATAACATTGAAGTTCGATGTAAAGCACATATTACTGATATTGACATGGAGGGTATTCATTTATTGATTGGCCAGCCCGTAATAAACGCTGATCACGTGTCACTTGTGGTGAGTAATGGAACTACTACATTAAGACAAGATCCTAATGCTCCGACGGAATTTAATGTCGTAGTGAGTGTTCAGAAATTTAAAGTGGTAACGTCAAGCAAAGAATCCTTACCACCCGGCACCTCAATAATAAAGGTCAGGGTGCTGGAGAATACAGAGGGAAATGATGATTGTACTGCGCCGCGTCACTTCGAACTACAAGGAATCTCTTATTCCTTACCAGCCACGTTACTTCGAGGCTGCGAGGGCTACATGAAGATCATCAACACTGGAGCCAATAACCTTAGTTGGGAAGCTGGAAAAACTCTAGTACGCGCAGAGAGTTGCTGCGAGTCAACCAGACAGCCATGCCAGGTTAGTTACCATGCCAAGCCAATGTCTAGATTGCCAAAAATGTCTAACTCTTTAGTGACTGAATTTCCTAATTTGTGTGATTTACCAATTCCGTCTGCCCCTATTTTTACCGTGAATCGAATCATTGACAGTAGCATAGGTGGAGTACCAATAACCGAAATAAGGATAGGCAATTTAACTAAAAACTAACGTGACGGTTTAATCGATTTATTATTACGTTATAAACACACCTTCGCAAATAGTACAAAAGATCTGGGTTGTACCGACTTATTACACATGAAGATTAAACTTACTACTCAGCAGCCGATATACCGTCAACCTTATAGGTTATCTCATGCGGAACAAGAGATAGTTAAATCCAAAGTTCGCGATTTATTAGACGCCGGTATTATTAAAGAATCTGAGTCAGAGTATGCCTTTCCCGTAATCTTAGTCAAGAAAAAAAACGGTGATAGTAGGGTGTGCGTTGATTATCGTGCGCTTAACGCTTAACGGTTTGGCGAACGCCCCGTCGGTTTTTATGCGTTTCGTTAACAGAATCGTTAATTCCATGCATTACGCACAGTCTGACAGTTCCCCTAATGAAATTCTTGAATTTTTAGATGATTTGTTACTACCCTCTGTAGATTTTAATTCTGGTATAGAAATGTTAGAAACTGTGTTGCAAAAATTTCAGTCAGAAAACTTAAAATTAAATATGAAAAAGTGTTCAGTTTTACAAAATAAAATTACCTATTTAGGGCATGAAATTTCTCATGAGGGCGTGCAACCTGCAGAGTCAAAACTAACCGCAGTTTCTAAATTTCCTGTGCCTAGCAATGTTCACGAAGTGCGCCAATTTATAGGCCTTTGCAGTTATTTTCGTAAATTTATTTATAAATTCGCGCTTATTGCTCACCCCCTAACTGACTTAACTAAGAAGAACGTACCATGGCTATGGGGTATTAAACAGGCAAATAGCTTTGAAGAATTGAAAAAGTGTCTATGCTCTAAACCGGTGTTAGCTTTGTATGACTCGATTTTACCATTTCCGTGTATCGCAAGATGGTGGCTGTTAATACAAGAGTACGATATAAGTGTGGAGTATAGACCCGGGGAGCGTATGAGACATGTCGATGCACTAAGTAGAAATCCAGTTGATGCTATAAATATTAATCGTCTTGAAGTCACTGATTGGTTTTATACGGTTCAGTGTCAGGATGAAAAAAGTAAAAATATAATCGATCAATTAAAAAAAGGCTCAGCCGTACCTGATATTATAAACAATTATGCGCTGATAGATGATAGGTTATATAGAAAGACTCTCCTGGGAAACAGACTCGTAGTTCCCGAACCGGCTAGATGGAAAATTGTTCAAATGCATCATGACGATATAGGGCACATAGGGCTGAAGCGTACTACAGATTTAATTAAAAGCGATTTCTGGTTCTCCAAAATGAAACGGTTCATAAGAAAGTATGTAACATCCTGTTTACACTATGCTTATGGAAAGGGTGAATATGGTAAGAAGGAAGGCAAGCTGCACCCTATTCCTAAACCAAATGAACCTTTTCGAATGGTCCACGTCGACCATTTAGGACCATTCTGTAGGACAAAAAAAGGTCATGAGTATATGTTAGTAATAACCGACGCATTTTCAAAATTTGTAATAGCGGAGTCTACTCGGACAGTTAATTCGGTAGAAACAATTAGAATTCTCAAAAAAATGTTTGCCTTGTTCGGTTACCCAGACAGAGTAGTAACAGACCACGGAAAAGCGTTCACTAGTAGGTATTTTAAAAAATTTGCTTCCGACAAGCAGTTCAAACATACATTGAACGCAATTGCGTGCCCTCGTTCTAATGGACAAGTTGAACGTACTAATCGTATCATACTGAATGCTTTGCGAGCCACTGATCCCAGCGAAGCTGCTAATAACTGGTCTAATTGCCTTCCCGATGTTATTTGGGGTATTAATAATACTTTCAATGACACTACTGGTTTTAAACCATACGATTTGATGTTTGCACGTAGTGGCAGATCAGTATGCGACGTAACTATTCCGGAACGTGTTACTGAACCAACCCAGTCTAAACGCGATAAGGCTAGTGTACGTATTAAAAAAGCTAGCGCTAAGATGAAACTTAATTTTGACAAACTCCGCAAAAACAGTCATATATACAAGAAGGGAGACTTTGTTCTGTGGCGGCAGGCACCTACAAGTAGTGCTGCCAGGGTTAAAACAAAGCTAGATGACATGTATTCGGGCCCGTATATTATAATTAAAGTTGTTGGTAATGACAGATATCGAATCAGGAGTATAAAGGGTTTAAGGGGATATAAAAGTTTCACCGGACTAGTCTACGCTGATTCATTGCGACCCTATCGTAGTGTGGTGCCAGTATCTGATAGTGCCAGCAGCTCTGATGACCAACTAGAAACTGAAGACCTTATTGATCTACTGGAAAGCTAACCGAAACCTTGTGTCCCATTGCGGGAGCAATAGTTACAGGATGGCCGACTGTAACGCCACGCCACGCCACGCCATGCCATGCCATGCCACGCCACGCCATGCCATGCCATGCCACGCCACGCCATGCCACGCCATGCCATGCCACGCCCTGCCACGGTGTGCCACGCCGATCCACGCCGATCCAATAAATAAGTCTATCAATGACCTTTGGTGACGTAACATCCTAACGCGCTCGATATGGAGGGGATGACGCTATATAAACCGAAGAGCACTCACTTTGATTATCTTACGTTGTGCGCACTCTGATGCGTTGTTACTCTGTACAAATTACGTGGAGAATAAATAAGTTAAGACTATTACTAGTGTTCGTACGTGTTTTATTTCTCTTCTGTTACACTAATTAAAAATAAGTTTTCAAATCGGATTAATACTTCCTGGTATTAGTGCGTTCAAACTTACAAACTCTCTAACTTTATTATAATTGTGAGATAAGATTATTTACTAACAAGAAGTTTTATAGTGTAACAGAAGAGAAATAAAACTCGTACGAACACTAGTAATAGTCTTAACTTTTTTTATATATTTATTCTCCACGCAATTTGTACAGAGTAACAACGCATCAGAGTGCGCACAACGTAAGATAATCAAAGTGAGTGCTCTTCGGTTTATATAATGTCATCCCCTCCATATCGAGCCCGTTAGGATGTGACGTCACCAAAGGTCATTGATAGGCTTATTTAATGGATCGGCGTGGATCGGCGTGGATCGGCGTGGCTCACCGTGGCAGGGCGTGACATGGCGTGGCATGACGTGGCATGGCATGGCATGGCGTGCCGTGGCGTGGCGTTACAATAGTCTGTAACCTCTCTCAATAAACAGGCTACCTAAATCTAAAACAATTTTCTAAATTCGATGAATACTTCCTGATATTAGCGCGATTAAACTTACAAACTCTCTAACCTTATTATAATTGTAAGATAAGTTTATTTAATAATGTTTAATTCTGCATCTCCGTGTTTACTAACCTTCGTCCTTAGATCGTGGTTGGAATTTTCAATTTGGTATTTTTCGGGATGGTTATTTCGCCACCTGTCAGAAGCTAATCTGGCAAGAAGCTACGTTATTAATCGACTTCTATGCCGCTACAAAATTGCATTATTAATTGGCCGTGTGGTGGCGGCTTGGCCGTGTGGTGGCGGCTCGTTAAAAGAATACTACCACTCCATCTCATCCAATGGATCTCGTAAAAGGCGAGTAAGGAATTAAACTGCACTGTGCACCCAACAGCGCATGGTGGCGATGGGCTCACCACCTATCACACCAAGAGCATTATATTGTTTTGGTGAAACGTGGATTGTGGCAGTCATCTGGTTTTGCAGTGAGTGCCCAGTCTCTGACTACCCCCTTATGGGATACAGTCGTGATCTTATGTATGTATGTATGTATGTATTAATTGAAACGATTGAGACATCCAATCCACCACACAAATCCCAAAGAGCTAATTAAAAAGTTAAAATACACTTTAAACTTTATTTCTATTCAATACCGCTGGAAGTTAAACTTAAGTAAGTTACGCAATCAGACGTTAAAAAAAATTCAATCAACGTGGTTTAATATTTTACTTGTAAAGAAGGCAGAAATTTTGTAACAAAATCAGACTATTTTTGTAATACTACTTAAACCTTTTTGGCGGATGATATTGCCAAGAAAAAAGATAGCTAGCTACCCGCCATATCGGGTGGTCTGATTTGGGGAGGACGTTTCCTAATACTAGGAATGTTTAGATGTTGTATACATAGTTTGCATCTCAGAAACTTTCATAGCGCGATTATGGAGTGTGCAAACATCCATTCACATGCTTTTTCTTTACATTCTTTGAAATGAAAAATCCTGCATTATTTTATGTATAACCGGAACGTATCTAAAAAGGCACGACTAGCTGTACATAGAGGAGAACTGGTCCCTACACTCCTGTATGGTAGTGAATGTTGGATCTGGAGTGACTTTAATGGACGAAGTGAGGAACAGCATGATAAGGGAACGTTGCGGTGACGTTGAAGATCTAGTGAAAAAGATAGAGAAAGGGATCCTTAGATGGTTCGGATACGTAGAGAATGCTTGGAAGAAGGGCAAGCCGGTAAGGGCCGATGTAGGCGAACGTATCACGATCAGATCGAAGTTGTTTTAAGATACGGCCACGTCAAAAGTACCCGCAACCGACATTCTTTTATGAAAACATTAATGCAAAGAAGAAGCGAAAGTCGTGTGTTAGGATCATAACAAGTGGAAAGATGTGGCAGTGAGCCTACCCCAATGGGAAAGACGCGTGACTCTATGTATGTATGTACTTAGATATAGATGCGTATGTGGCTGTGACTATGTACATGACATTGGTTGTGTAAAGATAGGTGTCCGGCAGAGTAGAATGGCACCCACCTCTTTTCTATCGAGGCTTCGCAAAAGGCGACTAAGGTATTGTATGGACAGCTAATATTTGTGCAGAATAACACGATAAAATACAATGCTGTCACTATACTGCTCGTGGGTACGCAATGGGGAGTACGAATATTTTGACTCGTAGCAAAATGGCGGCGACGTGGTTCGCTATATGTTCTTGATTAGTTACTATTATTTTTATTCACATGAAATATAAAATAATTTGATTTTAAATTAACTCTATACAACGTTTTAAAAGAAACGATTGATAAGTTGCACATCACGTTGGCGTTCTTACGAGATCATATGTGACGCTCAGTGTGTAGAGTAATGAAAATCTGGAGCAATCATAATTGCTCCCGACATTTTATCTTATATAGGAAAATGTCCAGCGGTATTTGAAAAGACTCACACGGCATCTATCTAATAAAACCATTTCTTCAGATTTTATTGCATTTAACCGCGACAATTTCCGAATATTGTCGGGTGCTATCAACTGCGCAGCAGATATTATAGTGCCACAAGTGTCCGCGCAAACAAAGGCACTCACTCGTCCAACCTACCCGCGCCCGATGTAACGCTGATGCGATAAGATCGCAGGTAGGCTAGGATGCAGTCTCAGAAACGCGCGACAAGCACAGCTCAACCATACCCGAAAACCAACTATTTGTGTTTTAACACAAATGTTGGCTGCAGCCGGGATTCGTACCCATGACCCGCGGCATAGAAGTCAGGTACTCTGACCACTAAGCAACGCGCTCGTCATTTTGACAATAATTGACACATGAAACCAGAACCATTTCTTTAGGAAGTTACTCTTAAAATAATGACGCAATCATTTGATTCATTATCTATACTAATATTATAAAGCTGAAGAGTTTGTTTGCTTAAACGCGCTAATCTCAGGAACTACTGGTTCGAATTGAAAAATTATTGTGTGGATAGCCCATTTATCGAGGAAGGCTATAGGCTATACAACATCACGCTACGACTCCTAGAGCAATTTATTTTAAATTAAACGGCGGGTAAAACCGCGGGGCGCAGCTAGTCTGATATAAAAACCATCTCAAGTTGAAAACGGTTATGGATAAACAATAAACAGAACACACTTGGCATTTGCGATACGGGTCGCGGGTTCGATACCCGTTGCGGACAAATATTACTAAGGCCTGTAGATAGTTGTTACCTGACTGAGTGCTTATGTATGTGGAATGTATATTTATACCTCTGTAAGAAGTACCCTAATAATAATTATTTCAGCCTGTCTTATTCCATTGTTTAACATTGGCCTCTCCCATAGATTGGCACAAACCCAAGTCCTGAGCCACCTGCCCATGACTGCTCGCCAAACCGTGCAGGTCGTCGCTCTATCTAGTGAGGTGTCGCCCTATACACTGCGCTTGCCGGTACGAGGCTACCACCAGAGAACCATTCTATCCCAACGGTTATCGGTTCTACGAGCTATATGGCCGCACTTCGGCTTCCTACTCTATTTTCAGCTATGTTCAGCTGCGGATATCATCGTTAAGGACTCTATCTCACAGAGAAACTCCTAGCATAGCCCTTTCCAAAGCTCACTGAACGACTCTGAGCCCCCTCATGCGGCCTGCAGTGAAGTACCCTGAATAAAGGATAAGTTCTGATCATCATCATCTTCTCTTCAGCCTATTACTAGTCTACCGCTGAACATAGGCCTCCGCCAGAGATTGCCACAAAAGTTTGTAGCACTCATTTTGGGGGTACTTCGCCATAGTCGCCACGCTTAGCAGGTGGGTTGGCAAAATCAGTTTATTTATTCAAATGTCCATGGAAATGCTGCCGCCCATCTCCCTGTTTGAATTTTATCTTTGTCAACTTTTACGACAACCACGGGATGAGATGGGGTGGTACTCGTAGATTCTCTTAAGCCGCTACAACACGGCAGATTCTGTTATGGAGAACGTATTTTAACTATATAAAAACAAATTAGACTTAAACAGATTTGTTTTGTATTATAAAAACAATTTCGTGTATCTATCCTTTAAGCACGAGGTCAAAGTTTGGTATAGAATTGAGATTATGTCAACCGCATACAATTCTGTTTTAAGTGAGTCGATAAAGTTTTGTGAAATTTCCGCCGACCCTTTACGATATTGCTAACATTAACAGGGGATAGAACTATTTCCAGGATTATTTCGGCCCAATACGTATAAAATAACTGTAATAAATATACATATTAATACGTGAAGAGAAATCTGAGTACCACTTTTTAACCATATAGCGCGCACGGAGAAGTGTGAGATTCGGCAATTAAAGTTTGTATGGAGAAGAAAGGAGAAATATAACATGTAGGTATATGTAATATGTGTTACAAATACATTAAAATGAATAAAATTAAACATTTTTTTTTTACGTTTATACTGACAATATTAATCACAATAATAGTCTGTCATTTGCTTTCGTTTATACTGCCAATATCAAACATAATAATCTGTGGTCAAACAGTCGCGGAGAACAAACAAATAATTACGCAAACCTTAATATCGTTCAAACGAATTTTTTTCTGAATCACGGTCCACTAGTTTAAATAAAAAATTGAACTATAAGGAACCGCCACTAATTGTTTAGTTTTTAAACCTGGTTTTAGAGAGAGTTTGTCGGAAAAAATCCATCACTCTGCTCCAGTAGGCTCCGCGTAGTCATCAGGGGCCTGCCTAAAGAATTAGAGACTAGCCACATACTCAGTGACCTTAAGTCACAGAACATACCTGTGTTGGAGGTGCATCGGATGCATCACCCACACAATAAGAAGTCGTACGACCTGATCCTAGCCATACTGGAATTAACTCCAGAAGGCAAGCAGGTCTTCAATGTAAAATCAATTTGCGGCCTTTCAGGCCTTTCTATTGAGGCACCCCGCAACAGGGGCATCATTGGCCAGTGCCACAGATGCCAACTGTACGGACACTCTGCCCGAAATTGTTTCGCCCGCCCTCGTTGCGTAAAATGCCTCGGGGATCACGGCACCCAGGATTGCGTTCGCACGCCAGAAGCGCAAGAGCCCCCAAGCTGCATACTCTGCGGTGAGCTGGGACACCCCGCGAATTACCGCGGGTGTAACAGAGCGCCGAGGAGTACAAAGCGCAGGGGAGGCAAGAAGAACGGCCGTAGGAAGGGCCCCGGGGCCACACAGCCCCAAACACCCGCTCCTAAACAAACACCTAAGCCCGCGACTAAACCCGCGCCTAAAGAAACGCCCGCGCTCGCTCCGGCCGCAGCGAAACCCGGTCCCGCTGACGGGACTACCGGGCAGAGCAAGAGCCAGAGCGCCGCGCCGGCGACGAACGCATGGACAAAACCGTTGCCCATGACGCAAAAGAGCGCAGCCGCCTCACGGCCCGCGCCTCAAATCGCAACGCCCAAATTACAGGGCTCGTCAAATTTCGCCGCAGATTTCTCGCTAATTTGCGGCTTCATGCGCAGCATAAATGTTGCCGAACTTTCGACTTTAGCACGCAAAATCCGCGAAGCAAAGTCTCCTCAAGGCCGACTCATGGCTACCGTAGAGCACATGAACGTCATCGACGCGATTTGGACGTATCAATGCGCCTAAACATCACGCGCCGCGTCGAAAAATAAAATTTTTAATTGTTACCAATGGCGTCCCATATAGGTAGGATTAAACCACGCTCTCTGACTGTCATCATACGAGCCTTCTTGTCCAATCGCCTATTTCGCTTCCGGGTAGAGGGAACGCGCTCCTCAAGCCGCCCTCTCCGTGCGGGTGTCCCTCAGGGCTCCTGCCTCTCTCCACTCCTTTTCTCGCTATACACTAGCGATATACCTAAAGACCCTAAAGTCAATCTTGCGCTTTTCGCAGATGACACGGCCCTGTATTATTCCGATAAGCACAAGGGCCGCATAACGATTCAGCTCCAAGCCGCAGCCGATCGCCTAGGCGAATGGTTCCGGAAATGGAGAATAGAGGTTAACCCCGAGAAAAGTGTAGCAATATACTTCTCGAGGGGCACGCCTAAGCCAGCTAGACGTTACCACACAATCGGCAACAATCAGCTAGGCTCGATCACCCTGTTCGGACGCCCTATTCCCTGGGAAAAGAGCGTCAAATACCTCGGGGTCACGTTAGACGCAGCGATGTCGTTCGCTGCTCACATTAAGAACGTGCGTAACAGGGCGGCTTTTATCGCAAGCCGTCTATATCCGTTAACTTGCTCTTCAAGCAAAATGTGCTTAAGACACAAACTTCGCCTCTACAAGACATGCATTAGACCCGTAATGTCCTATGCATGCGTCGCGTTCGCACACGCGACGGGCAATCATATAAAGAAATTGCAGACGGTGCAAAATACATTCTTGCGAAGTGCCACCGGAGCCGGCTGGTACCAACGCAATGTCGAGTACAGCCTATCCGTACAATTCGCCTCATACTGTCCTCTTAGTGTCGTTAGACACCTTTTGGCGGGCGGTCACTTACGGGCGGACGAAGCTTTGAATCCAGTGTCAATGACAGGGAACGCCCTCAAATACACAGAGACCCAAAATCTAACAATTAATTTGTAGGAAAACAGTTATAGCCCAGGTAGGAATCGAATCCAAGAAACAGGTATATACACCAAAAGACCACTCGGTTTTCCCAGTTATATGTTCAATCTATATGTGACGTAGGAGATATTTAAGAAAAAATTATATTAGGGGATGATATCCCGGATGACTTCAGCGGTGCCGAATTGACTCTCGGTATATTGAAGTGCTGTAGTGTTTGTACAATAAGGCTTCGATGGCTATCCGAGTACAGAACTAGAGTACGAAACCGATCCAATTGCAGAAAGGTGTAAGACAGGGCAATTTCTTATCCCGAAACTCTTCACCGCTGCATTGGAAGATATCTTCAATCTACCGAACTGGAAAGGATACGGTATTAACATCAATGGCGAATACATCACTCACCTTCGATTTGCCGACGATATAGTCTTATGACAAATATTTGCAGAATCGCTGGAGGAACTGGGCACTATGCTCAATGACAGACGAAGATCATGTCTAACGTCCCTGTTACATCTATACCGGTTGTTGTTGGGAACACTACGCTCGAAGTTGTTGACGAATATGTTTACCTAGGACAGATTGTCCGACTAGGTAGGTCCAACTTCGATCAAAAGGTCAATCGACGGATCCAACTCGGCTGGGCAGCGTTCGGGAAACTGCGTCACATCTTTTCGTTAAGTATACTTCAATGTCTGAAAACCAAAGTTTACAACCAGTACGTGTTGCCAGTGATGACATACGGAACCGAGACTTGGTCCTTCACTGTGGGCCGCACGAAGCTCAGGAAGCTCAGAATCGCTCAGCGAGCTAAGGGAAACTATGCTCGGAGTTTCTTTGTGTGATAAAATCCGTAACGATGATATCCGCAGCAGAACTAAAGTAACCGACATAGCCCTGAGGATTAGCAAGCTGAATAGGCAATGGGCCGGCCATATAGCTCGTAGAACCGATAACCGTTGGGGTAGAAAGGTTCTAGAGTGGCGACCTCGTACCGGCAAACGCAGTGTAGGGCGCCTCCTCACTAGATAGAGCGACCTGCAGGATTTGCGGGAAGTCGATGGATGCAGGTAGCTCAGGACTATCTTGGCAATCTATAGGGGAGGCCTATGTTCAAAAATGGAGTAAGACAGGCTGAAATTAGAAATATATAATTGTTATTAGGGTACTTCTTCCAGACATTTATATATTCACATGAATAAGCACTGGGAACAACTATCTACAGACCTTAGTAATATTTGTATCGCAAATGCCAATAACTCAGCCACTGCGCTAACCATGTCTGTTCGCTGTGTGTTCTGTTAAGTCCATTACCGTTTTCAACTTGAGCGTTTTTATATTAGACTGGCTGTGGCTCTAGGGGTCGTAGCGTGACGTTATCTAGCCTATAGCTTTCCTCGATATATCGGCTATCCAACACTAAAATAATTTTGCAATTCGAACCAGTAGTTCCTAGGATTAGCGCGTTTCATCTGTGTTCAACAGTGGACTAAAATAGGATGAAATGATAATGATGATGATGATGAATATTAGGGGTCATAATACCAATAGAAGAAGCCAAAACAATTATCTTAAGAATGTTTGTTTGTCTATTTGTCTGTCTGTCTGTCCGTCTGGATGTTTGTACGCGCGTCACGCAAAAACTAATGGACGAAATTAGATGCGGTTTTCACAGTTGTAAAGCTGCAGATCTAACCTTAATTCTGTAGCATGTTTCATCTCGATACGCCCTCTAGAAGCCGAGTTATCAATAATAAAGCTGGTGAGTTTGTATATTTAAACGCGCTAATCTAAAGTACTTATCAGAATTGACAAACAATTTTTGCATTACCCGGTTTATTAAGGAATATTATTAAACCACAACTTTAAGGTGCCGCACGCTGAGAACAGTACGTTACCGAGAACGGCCGAGCTGTGATTACATACACATACATACACATACAACAGTCACGCCTTTGCCCATATAAGGGGTAGGCAGAGACGACACACGTAGTCCACTTTTCACCCCCGTGAGAAACGAGACGTGACGGGTGGCGAACCACGGCGTCGACGTGGTACGAGTAAAAAAAACATTCTTACTCCCCATTTGCGTTTCCACGAGCAGTATAGTGACAGCATTGCATATTATGGTGTTATTCTGCACGAATAAAGGCTGTCCGTACAATACCTTAGTCGCCTCTTACGACACCTCGGTAGGAAAGAGGTAGGTGCTATTCTACTCTGCCGGACACCTTTCGGCTCAGAAGCTGTGAATGCTCATGTCATAAGTTACCGTGCTGTACGGCGCAATCATGTGGTCTGCCTATTTTATACGGGCATCTATCTCATCGTCATCTATAGACAGCATTTCATATTATGGTGTTATTCTACACGAATAATGGCCCGGTTGGCGCAGTGGCTAAGCCCTTGGCTTCTGCGCCGCGGGTCGCGGGTTCGATTCCCGCACGGGATAAATATTTGTATGGGCTACAGATAGTTATTCTGGGTCTGGGTGGTTTGTGCATGTGGAATTTATATACACAGGAGAAATCCTACTGTGGGACATAGTTTAAAAAAAAACAGTACCTTAGTCGCCTTTTACGATGGCTATTGATGCTATTCTACTCTGCCGGACGCCTATTGGCAAAATAACAAACATTTTCAAATCGGTTGATTTCAGATATTCAGATCATGTGGTCGGCCTATTTTATACGGGTGAAACCGCGAGGCGCATCTAGTGTAATATACAAAAGTGGGCTGTTAACTTAATTGTGCCGCGAGACAAACGGCTACATACATACATACATAAGATCACGACTGTATCCCATAAGGGGTAGTCAGAGACTGGGCACTCACTGCAAAAACAGATGACTGCCACAATCCACGTTTCACCAAAACAATGTTATGCACTTGGTGTGATAGGTGGTGAGCCCATCGCCACCATGCGCTGTTAGGTGCACAGTGCAGTTCCTTACTCGCTTTTTACGAGATCCATTAGATGAGATGGAGTGGTAGTATTATTTTAACGAGCCGCCACCACACGGCTAATGTAAAGTTAATTCTCGATGGGGCCACTAAGTGATTCCTCGGCCAATACTAATGGATTTCGTCGTAAATTGTCCGACAATCTATAGCATGAGAGTGTATTAATCAATTAATGTTACCCATCAATGCCAATGTCTCAATCAGCCGTTACGATTGGTTGATAGAATTATTCACAATCTGAATATATGAACTGAACCGATTTTAAAATGTTTTTTATTTTGCCAATAGGCGTCGGGCAGAGTGATGTTCCCCTAGCCGATTTCGACCACGGCGACAACTGCCGACTACTGTCGAGAGCCATCAACTGCGCAGGAGATATTACAGTGCCACAAGTGTACGCGACAAACACAGAGGCACTCACTAGTTCACAAACTACCCCGCGCCCATGTAACGCCGATGCGATAAGATCGGAGGTAAGGCCGGATGAGTGTCAGAACAACGGGGACAATCACAACACACCGACCCGAAAACCAGCAATTTTTATTTTTTTACAACAAATGTTGTCTCCGGCTGGGATTCGAACCCAGGACCCGCGGCTTAGAAGTCAGGTACTCTGACCACTAGGCCACGCGGTCGTCGAAATAGAGAAGGGCAGAGTAGAATAGCATCAATAGCAATCGTAAAAAGCGAGTAAGGTACTGTACGGACAGACATTATTCGTGTAGAATCACACCATAATATGCGATGCTGTCACTGTTCTGCTCGTGGGAAGGTTATATGGGACAAAGGCCTGACTATATGTATATAATTATTTTATATTAGAACTATATTAGTCAAAATTATATTTAAAAAAAAAAACAAGTATTAAGTTCGCTTCGCTCGCATTTCCGCAACTTTAAAATTCGAACGATAATGTTTTTATGAAACTATTGTATTCATTTTATTTTTTACCACGCTTTTTTGGCTTGACTTGTCAATCTTGTCAAAGTGTTAATTTAAGTGAATGTTAGGTTATCTGAAATAACAAATATTTACTTACTTTTGCACGGACGCCGAGTTTTCAATGTTTGCAGACAAAGAACCTGTCAGGAAGGTAAAAGTGGAAGTAGTATATGCAAAAAAAATTATACCCAACTTTAAGACGTGTGTCAAGCGACAATTTCCTTAGATGTCTACCATAACCTAGATTATTTCCACTTATTTCTCTTTTCAAGAGAGATACGAGTACTTGGATTTACGGTATATTTAAACATTGTTAACCAGCCTGAGGACCCTAAGAACACTCGAAATGCTTTTTAACACGCCTTCATTAGCTTCACTTGTATGTTTATAACTACGAATGAATGTAATGGAATCATTCAAAAAAAATTCCATCTACTTTTCATTACTATGATCTTGTATGCTCGCAGGGATCATCACCAGTTAATTACTGTTCAAGGTAGTTTTAGCTTGTTTTGGTTGCCCAGGGGATGGCCGCTCGGCTTAAATTACGTAGTAGTAGAGTGATACGAATTTGTTCTCCCTCAGTACGACAGACGGCCGCCGAGTCGGCCGTCTGTCGTACTGAGGGAGGGCGGGCGGTGAACTTCAAAAAACTAGGTAATATACACCATTTTTATATTTTGCATGCGGATCTTAGCAAAGTAACTTACCTTCCTTCATTATAATGGATTTCCGCAAAGTAACGCCTGATTCTATTAACAATATTTTCGAAGACATGTGAAGTGCGCCAACCCGCACTGGAGCAACGTGGCGGACATTTCCCGGCTCAAAAAACTTTCCCAGAAATTAGAGGAGGCCTGTGCTCGGCATCGGGACGTGTATTGGCTGTCAATTTACTACTTATTTATTTTATTTTTTAACTATAATTTTATTAGCATGTGTCACTTATAACTGAGATTACCGTAATATGTGGAAAACAGAATACATTGCCTTAAATAGATTTGTGGTTATCGCAAAGGTACCAGCTATAAGCTAAGTGGATTTCCACAGACTGATTATAATCATATAGTCAGATGACTGGTGACATATTAAATTCGAGTCATCTTTCCTTGCGATCATCATTCAGCTTGTCAAGTTTAACAACACAACCAGACACTTTTTACTGGTGGTAGGATTCCTATGCAGGAATCTGTCTAGGTCGGTACCACGGCCAGTTATACTGCCGTGAAGCAGTAGTGTGTTTGTTTCGGTTTTAAAGGCACTAAGAGCTAGCGTAATCACTGGGCATATGAGACTTAAGAACTGATGTCTCAGAGTGACGAGCGCAGTGTGGTGTCACACAGTAATTTTCTGTGATGCAGCATTTTTTATGGGCAGACGTTACATTTACCATCAGGTGAACGTTTTGCTCGTTCCGTCACTTTCATGAAAAAAAAAACTAAAAAAAAAAAAAATTAATGTTTTGGTACACATGGTGGCTCTGGATGGGATTCACGGATGAGTTACGGCGTCAGGTATTCTGACCGCTATCGGTCGATCGGTCAACAGGAGAGTTGGAGAGTAAGCGAGCGTGAAACTATATTCATTCCGCGTCCTGCAAACGGAGTTGCAGTGACCCGGCTTAATGTGAATTTGAACTCGTTGTTTAATGGCGAGCACGCGCGTACGCCATCTCTTTAAGGTCTTTGCTTCTTTTCAACCAAGCGATGACTATTAAAATCTACAATTCTTAAACAGTTTTTCTTCTTTGAGTGATCATAGCCGAGTACAAAAATGTAAACACGTTTAATTCAGATTTTTTTATAGGGAAAGTTACGAGACGAGCAAAACGTTGACCTGATGATGCACCATTAGCGCTCTTCAAAAGGAACACAGTAATGTTTGCACACTACTGCTTCGCGGCAGAAGAACTGGCCCTATGTGGTGGTACCTACCTAGACGGATTACTGCACAACGGACGTTGCAATTACCATTAGGTGAACGTTTGCTCGCCTCGTCCCTTTCTATAATAAAGAAAACAAAGTAAAACTATTGAGCATCAAACGTTTTCACAATAATTTGCGTTGGGGAAATGCGTGTATAACGTAATATTAACAAGAACTGTTGGTAGGATTCCTATGCAGGAATCCGTCTCGGTAGGTACACATAGGACAAGTTATTCTGCCGTGAAGCAGTAGCAAGCATTACTGTGTTTCGGTTTGTAGGACACTGTGAGCTAGCGTAATCACTGGGCATTTGAGACTTAAGAACTGATGTCACAGGGTGACGGGCGCAGTGTGGTGTCACACGGATATATTCTGGGTGACACAGCATTTGTTGTGGACGGACGTTGCACTTACCATCAGGTGAACGTTTTTCTCGTTTCGTCACTTTATACAATAAAAAAAAACCTAAGGACAGCATTATGAGGTCCCAGCAATGATAAATGTGAGTGTTTAAGACAAGTCTTCATATATAAAATATAAAATTCAGAATTCACCACTTTTTTTTTAAATACAACCTTTGATTGCAATAAATCATCTTAAGTGCCCTAATCTAAGAAACACTTTAACTTACACGCTTTATCATATTGCTCACAGAGTAATATATCAGAAAACTTTACGAGCGTACAAATTGCCAAAATTTAACACATTTTCTATGGTAAATTGTACAGCGTAGATATAGAATTAACGCTAAATGTTTTTATGTGAAATCATATTTTTAAGCCATAAGTAATTCAAATACCAATTACACAACAATTTCTAACCTCGGCTGCCGTTGAAATATAGTTTATTGATTTTTAATTGTTTGAAATGAATTGTATTTTTTTTTAAATTAAGGTTTGTACAATGTCCTGTATTGCCAATTAACATGCATGTTATTAAAATGATTTCTTATATTTACGCTAACACTACACATTTAAATGAAACTAATTTTACGGATTTTATCGCGTTTAATTTTACTATTTATAACCCGACGTTTCGAGTGCTTTACAGCATCCATGGTCACGGGAGGGCTGAGGTGACAGATGTCCTGATGTCATAGTTAGTCCGGTGAACGTTCAGCTTTTTATTTCTTATTTTTGGTCCGATCTACGCAGAAAGAGCTAACTGTATCTTGAAGTCTTGCAGTGGTATGCTTGGTTTTTGATTTAATTTTATGAATTATAGTCCCCCCGTGACCATAGGTGCTGTAAAGCACTCGAAACGCGCTAAAAGCGATAAAATACGTAAAATTAGTTACATTTATGTTCTTGTTCAATTTTGTTTTACCTGATTGTTCATACGCGTGCATAATAATTTTGATTCTGATATCATCATTCATTCAAATTTTACATGTTCTGTATCTGCTGTTAATATTTGTGCATGTTATTGTTTTATTATTTTAATTTGTTCGTCAAGATGTGTGTAACTTAATTTTGATTCTGATACTTGGACTTTTAGATTAGTGGTGGTGAAAAATATGTCGTCAGTTTCTGCTGTAGTAGCTGTAGAAAATCCACGAAAAATGCGCATTAATTAGAATAGCGTTTGTGCAGGCGTATTTTACATAAAGAAATTACGACGTTGATTGAGCTTCTTTATATTGAGAAAGTGCCCCATCCGATGAATTTGCCGCGGACCTCAAAGGTATAGTTACGCTCTGCTCGTACGTCTCTAAAGAAATTTAAATATATAGTAAATCTAGTGAGCTTCGTCTTGCGATCTTCTAACCGCAAAATCACCGAATTTTGTTTTCAATTCATTTACTTTGCAGCACCCATCTTCCCGTCCTGACAGAAAGGATTGTAACCCGATAAAATCCGCAATTTTATCGAATGTATATTATTCGCATAAATATAAGAAATCAAAATTTTTTAAATAAATTTTCCATCAAATTATGTATAAAATATCCATCTTTGTGCCGTTTTGACGTAATTACGTTTACATCAAAGAGCAACAGTTGGTTTTCACAGCGGCGTCAGCTCGTTGTTTATTTAAGAATGTGCACAAAATTACTTAACCTGGGGCAAAGTCCCGGAGCAGAAACAGGGGCGTCCTCAGGCGCTCATTATAACCGCATTAATGAAAGACAAACTAGGGAGCGATTAAACAACGATGTGGTGAGTTTAGCCATTTTCGTTTTACCACCGCTAAATTACCCAATCTCTACATACGCATTGTCCCATTTAGGCGTGTTTACGCTTTAATTTTTATTTAAATTATATAGAAAAGAGAAGGAGAAAATACTTTTAGTTTTTTTTTAAGTTTTGTTATTTGTCATGTTTTTTCGCTTGTTTTCATAATTAGACTTGAATTTGTAGCACATCATACTCAATCTGCTTCCTGTTAATTATGATAGATATATATATATTTTGTTAAGGGAAGGCGCCGCCGGTGCCTGTCACACAGTTTATACTAGCACAGACACCTCTGTTGACTCTATGTAAGTTAGCTTCAACAATGTTTTTTTTTATTTAAATAAAGTGACGGAACGAGCAAAGCGTTCACCTGATGGTAAATGCAACGTCTGCCCATAACAAATGCTATGTCACCAAGAACAGTGTGACACCACAATGCGCCTGTCACCCTGAGACATCAGTTCTTAAGTCTCATAAGCCCAGTGATTACGCTAGCTCACAGTGCCCTTCAAACCGAAACACAGTAATGTTTGCACACTACTGCTTCACGGCAGAATAACTGGCACTGGCGGGGTACCTACCTAGACGGATTCCTGCATAGGAATTACCTTTAAGATACATTGTAATGTGTTTGAGTTGAAGTTGGAAAAAAATATACATATGCTCATATGTGGAAGAGTGGAGTTAAACTTCAAGAGTACAGCTCACTCGGGTCGGCTCGTTCGGGGAAATAACATATACAGAATACTAGTTTTAAGCAAAACGGTGCTTTGTTTCCTGTGATTTTTTTTATGGAAGAGAAGGAGGAATATTTACCCTGATTCTAGTTTATGTGACTGTAACAAAGCAGATCAAACTAAAGTCTTACCGCATGGATTCCTTACGTTTTTGAATGAAATACATAAATTATTAAATACTTATACGAGTACTATTTTATTTTTGTTTTAGTAATAATAAATTGGTTAGCTTGTTTGTTTCTGTAACTTTTTCTTACTTTTCACAATTTATAAGAAAGAAAGAAAGAAAATACATTGATTTGTAACGACAACACATTTAGACAACAATACTCAAGAAATGTTACAAAAACATGACGTCACAAATCGTTCCCAACTCAGCATATGCCGGCTGTAAGCAACCGGCGCTGGTCTTCCGCTGAGGCCGTTTGGTGATTTCACGGTCCAGCTTCCCAAAAGTATGTGGAATATATATATACGAGATAATGACCTTAACATACTCGTACTATATTTTTTTAATGAGTTTAATATACGAAGGAAAAAACAAAATATTATAACTTAAGTAATGGCAAAAAGAAATAAAAATAAAAATAAAATAAAAAAACAATAAGAATAATTTGTACGAATAAGTGATTTACATATATCATGTCAATAACGTTTAACATACATGTCTTACCTTGCAAAATGTCCAGCCACAACTCTGAATTTCCCCACCGTAAGAATGACCACTTTGCAGAATTGTTATTGATATTTACTTTGTCCGATAACTATGACATAATTTTCTCCCAATTATTGTTATTTAGTAAGCCTATGCAGGTTAAAAAAGTTACACACTTTGTAAGCATTTTTAGTCGAGACCTTATTTTCCACAACATATCATGAAATACCTTAAGAGACGAAAGGTAGTAATGTATTGATTACTTTGCAATTATACGTTCGTTCTATTATTTATCAAAAGGAAGTGCAATATTAATTAAAATGCTCGACATCAAAGTACCAGTCTCTCACAGATGACCGGTATTTTGAGAAAAATCGCCCCGATACTCCTCTGAAGTGTTCAAAGGTTAACGGTATTTCACAATCGCTGTGAAGATCCATATAGCGCTGGAAACACCGGGCTCCGGTGAATCTGCGCAGGTCTCTTCAATCTATTTTGGATTTCAAAAGTTTGTTTATCAGGGTCCCCGTCGCGGGCCTTATGCGTGAAGTTCGAACAACAAAATTAACTAATGTCAGCCCGCTAGTGGGTTGCAGATTTTCTGGTGCTGCCTCTCATTTTTATTGCAAAAATGGGAATGAGTCCGGGGAAAAAAGTTACTTTAATGATTTCTTATATTTACGCGAATATTACACATTTAATAAAACTAATTTTACGAATTTTATCGCGTTTAATTTTTAAACTATTTTAACCCGACGTTTTGAGTACTTTACAGCACCCATGGTCATGGGGGGACTGAGGTGACAGATGTTCCGATGTCATAGTTAGTCCGGGATACCTTCAGCTTTTAATTAAACCAAAAAATAAAAAAATAAAAAATTCTGGGTGACTTGGCATTTTTTATGGGCGACGTTGCACTTACCATCAGGTGAACGTTTTGCTCGTCTCGTCACTTTTTCACATAAAAAAAAAAGTTTTATCGACATGAGTGTATGTGCGTTAACAGCTTTCTCAAGGACACAAATCGATCAAGACAGCGTCGTTCACAGACATACATTCGAACGCGAAGGTTAAGTAAAAGATTGAGTCTCTTTTAACGTAAGGTCCATAAATCAAGAATGACAGTTTGACAGGTAATAGAAAGAAGTCACTTTTAGAATTTTCTCTTTATCTTTTCAACATGCACTGCGTGTGATTATGTATTTTTTTATTGGATAAAGTGACGAAACGAGCAAAACGTTAATCGGATGGTAAGTGCAACGTCTGCCCATAACAAATGCCGTGTCGCCCAGAAAATTTCTGTGTGACACCACACTGTGCCAATCACCCTGAGACATAAGTTCTTAAGTCTCATATGCCCAGTGAATACGCTAGCTCACAGCGCCCAATGCTTGCACACTACTGCTTCACGGCAGAATAACTGGCCCTGGGGTGGTACATACCTAGACGGATTCCTGCATATGCATCCTACCACCAGTAAATGTATATTATGTTGTGACATCGTAAGAAAATCTGCCCTCTCCCCCTCCCCACTTATTTTGTGTGTTGTTAAGTCCGACTAAGGGAAATGCCGGAAAATCACATAGCCTCCGATAGATGTCGAAATAATATTTCGAAAAATTCGAGATGAAAAACACACTGACCCGGTGACCAGCAACGGCGCATACAATGCATGGCGTTTAGTGCAGCGATCGCCGATCCGCTTGTCAAGCGTGGCCATTTCGACAAATCGTTCCTACTTTGAACTCCTCTCAATCCCTGTTCAGTCTGTCAGTTTACAGGCTATTGTTGTAGGTAATTATTATTTTCAGTACGTAGTCATCGTTTAACTTTTTCAATTTTATTTACAAGGAGAACCAACAGCGAAATAACACAATAGTTTCAGTCCACAAAAACACAAAGGTCGGATTAGATAAACTTAAAAATATAAGAAGTAGTATGATGTTCTCCTAGCCGATTTCGACCACGGCGACAACTTCCGAATCTGAATGTCGAGAGCCATCCACTGCGCAGGAGATATTATAGTGCCACAAGTGTACTCGCAAACACAGAGGCACTCACTCGTCCTAACCTACCCGCGCCCGATGTAACGCTGATGCGATAAGATCGGAGGTAGGCTAGGATGCAGTGTCAGAAACACGGGGACAAACCCAACACAACCAGACCCGAAGACCTACAATTCGTGTTTTAGCACAAATGTTGGCTCCGGTTGGGATTCGAACCCGGGACACGCGGCGTAGAAGTCAGGTACTCTAACCACTAGGCCACGCGGTCGTCAAAAAACTAGTAAATAATATAAAAACTAGTAATAAATATAAATTTTACTTACTAGCACTATTAGTCTTTAGTTACTAGGTGTCTGGCAGAGTAAAATAGCACGTGTCTCATTCCTACCGAGCTGTCGTAAAACGCGATTAAAGTATTATATGGACAGCATTATTTGTATAGAATAACATCGTAATATCCAACGCTGTCACTATGCTGCTCGTGGAAACGCGTGGAGGAATATATGGCGGCGGCCACCCGTCACGTTTCGTTTGACGCGGGGCGACAAGTAGGCTACGCGTACGGTCTCTGCCTGCCCCCTATATGGGAATAGGCGTGATTGTATGTATGTGGTAGGTTTACCCGTCGCTTCGCTTACATGGTTCAAAAGAAATAATTGAGGTTCGCCAAAAGAGCATCCTATGCGCGAGAGTTACTGACTCGAGGGTGCCCAAGGGGGCCATCCTCTGTGCAGAATTATATGTCAAGCGTAAGGTTGAAATAAACGACAGGAAGAATGTAAAAAGAAACATATACAAAATATAAACTACCGTGTTCTGGCGGCTTAAGAAAATCTACCACCCCATCTCATCTGTCGCTAGGCTGTCGTAAAAGTCGACAGAGAGAAAATAAAACCCAGGAGATGGGCAGCAGCATCTTCCTGGAACATCTAATTAAATAAACTGCGGTTGCCAACCCGCTTGCCAAGCGTGGCGACTATTGCGAAAACCCCCCAAAACGAGAGCTACTTACATTTGTGGCAATCTATGGGGGATACCAATGTTGTTGAGTAGTGGACTAGTGATAGGCTAGTGGTGACAAACTATATAATAAACATTTTACGTAACATATTTATTTATTATAATAATTTATCAATTTCTTTACAAAAGCCGTGTTAGCTCAGGGGCTAGGCGCCCGCTTTAAATTTCATAATACGCGAGTGACCTAGGTTCGATTCCCGGTGCCGGCACCACTAAAATTGTTAATTGCAATTTTAAGTGCTGATTTACCACGTGCTCGGCGGTGAACGAAAACATCGTGAGGAAACCTGCATGTCTGAGAAATAAAAAATATTTCGAAGACATGTGCAGTCCGCCAACCCGCATTGGAGCAGCGTGGCGGATTCTTCCTAGCTCTAAAAACCCTCTCAGAAATGAGAGGAGGCCTGTGCTCAGTAGTGGGACATTTATAGGCTGAAACTTTACTTTTTAACTTTTTTCTCTACAAAAATTTAGTTTTTACTCGCTGGAATTATACAGAATTATTAAGGGACAAATAGGGTTTTTTACCCGTTGCTTCGCTCTCGTGTGAATGTGCCGGGGATACTTAGTTGCCTTGGCCGGCAAAGGAGGTAGATTAATTAAGCGAGCCCGGTCTCCCGAGCTTCTGCTGTCTCCTTCTCCTTCCGAGATAGTAGTATCCTACACCTTATAGTTCCTTTTCCAACTACCCATTCCCTATCTTAAGTCCATTTCCTACTTAATACTTATCCCTTCCACTCCGCCAAGCCAGTGGTTACCATGCGGATGGTTAGCTACTCGCGGGAATGCAAGGAGCAAGAATTTAAACTCATATCAAAATGGCGACGACCTGATACACCACACGTCACGTCTCGTTTCCCTCGGGGCTGACAAGTGGGTGTGGTCTCTGCCTACCCGTTATATGGGAAAAAGCCGTGAGTGTATGTATGTAATATTGTTCTTCATCTTCATCTCTATTTCAGCCTATTACTAGCCCACTACTGAACATAGGCCTCCCCCATAGTTTGCCATAAATTTGTAGCTCTCATTCAGGGGGGGGGGGGGGGATTTCCTTAGTTGCCACGCTTGGCAGGCGGGTTGGCAACCGCAATTTATTTATTCAGATGTTCCAGGAAGATGCTGCTGCTCATCTCCTTGTTTTTATTTTCCCTCCGTCGACTTTTACGACACCCACGGGAAGAGATGGGGTGGTAGATTCTCTTAAGCCGCCACCAGACGGTAATATTGTTGAATAGAAACAATATATAAAAGTTAATAAGACTGATCCTTTCAATAATTCAACTAAAATCTCAGAATCTGAAATAGTTATCGATTCAGCTTTCGTCGATCTAACCTTGAGTTTACATAATATTAACAGCGGGCTTCGTAATTACGTGCCAGGCTAAGCTATTCGCTTCTGCTGCTGTAAGGCCTAAAGTAACACCATTTATCGTGAAACCGAATTCCTAGAATTTTTGGCCCGCGATTTCACCCGCGTAAAAGAGCCGACACCGATCGATGATATACATATATACTTCCCTATTTGAAACGGACTTTAGGGTTTTAATTTTTTTGCGCGGAACCCGAATTACTTTTCTAAAATTAAAGTAGCCTAAGTTACCCGCTATGATATTATAGCGGGTAACTAAGCTTAAGGTAAGCTATCAGTCAGTGAAAGTCCCGTCAAAATCGATCCAGCCATTTCGACACACGCGACGACACACGACAAAATTTAAAAAAATTTATCCTTTTATAAGTACCGTATATACTTACATCAGAATTGAGTACAAAACCTGTTATTTTATAATTACAAACAGACACTTCAATTTTTTAGCTGTTTTATACTTATGTAAAGTTCATTACATTAATAACACCTTCCCTAGAAACCGCCGCTAAAGCATTTTATGGAATTTTGTCCATCCTCGATACATCCGAACTTGTCATATTGCTTCCCATCACTAGTGAATGAGATTTGGGTTCGGCAAATTCTAATGGGGTTTCAGTTTATGTGGGTGTACCACGCACTGGTACTGGCTGGACGTTGACATTTGAACAAAAATTCGGTATGAAATGTAATAATACAAAATTGCATAGAAGTAATAAAAGTTTTTTTTTTTCTATCAAACGTATCTCAAATATGGATCATCATTTCAGCCCATCACCAGTTCACTGTTGAACATAGCCTGACATTGCCATAAATTATGCTCCTTAGCCTTCGACCTGTATTCATCGACTTCCCGTGCAGGCCATCGCTCAGTTCGATATCCTTTCTTTCCTTATAGTTGTGTTCTACGACATATATGGTCGTAGAACTGACTGAATTTCCTCATGCGGCATACAACATCCATACTAATATATAAATGCAAAAGTAACTCTCTCTGTCCCTCTGTCTGTTTCTTAACTTTTCACGGTTCAACCGCTGAACCGATCTTGATGAAATTTAGCACAGAAATAGCTTTCATCCTGGGTTTTTGTCAATGAATGATTGAATTTTGTCAAGATTGGTTAAGGGGTTGAGCCGTGAAAAGGTAACAAACAGACAGAGGGACAGAGAGAGTTACTTTCGCATATATAATATTGGTACGGATTCCAATACACAGAAAAGTGCATAATATGAATAACAAAATACTAACTAAGAAAAAAGTGGTAGGATTCCTATGCAGGAGTCCTATGTAGAAATAGCTTGGCAGCGATCACCTCATTCCCAGGGGTTATCATCATCTATGTATTACTTAATATTATAATAACCCTTCTTAAAAAGTCTTTGTTTAACAAATGGTTTGAACTTTTTTATTTAATAAATATTACATTAAAAAGTATCAGTATTAAGAAGCAGTAGTGTGGTCCTCCGTGCGGATTTCCGATCACCACAACCTTTTACGAATACTGATGAAAAATATCAACTTAGGGAAGTCAGAATTTTTTGACGAGTATTAAAAAGGCAGCGCCGCGGTTCGCCACCCGTTACGTTCATTTCCCGCGGGACCAAAAAGTGGGCTACGGGTGTGTTCTCTGCCCGTATGTATATGTACCTATATGTACGCGATAGGTAAATACAAATAATTTATACGAAAAGTCGCGGCGAAGACAGATGAGAAAATTTACGGCAAATGGAACTGTTTTAGTATTCACTAATGTCGCCGTGAACTGAATGTGTAATTTATGACCTATATTGGAAGCCGAAAAAGCGACACACTGAATTTTCAATCCGCTCCAGTAATGCGAATAATTCTATATTCAATATTACTAAAACAGTTTCGCATCTGCCAACACTAAATTTTCTTCTCCCGGGGTTGACTGGAAGAGAATGCCACAATGCATTAAGTCCGCCCGTTGTAACCCCTTAGAGTAAGATGTCTTACAATAAAGTATTAAAAAAAACAGTGTATAGACTGAACATACACAAAGTAAAATAATTCAAAGATTTGCTTTATTCTATTACAACATGATGAAGTTAATTAATAAATATCAATATAACCTTTATAATTTTCATAATATTTCCTATTTTTCTAGATTTAATTTCATATACCTATTAATTTAAATTGTTAACTATATTAGAATTATTTATTCGAACGTTTTTCCCTTAAACTATTTTTGTGATTAGTTTGAGTTTGTCGTATTTGTAACAGAAAACGTTACTGCTTCCCACACGAGACAGACATTTGTCTAATGTAGTGTTTCGGCGTTTTAATCGTTGTAAAAAATTAATTTTTCAATAATTGTACTGTTTATAACCCGACGTTTCGAACGCCATACAGCACCCATGGTCAAGGAAGGACTGAGGTGACAGATGTCCTGATGTAATAATTAATCCGGGGTAGCTTTTTATTATTATTTTGGTCCGATGTAGATCGTAGGCAAACTTACTGTTTCTTGAAGTCTTGCAGTGGTCAAATTTAAATTTTTTAATTTTATTAATTATGGGATGTCAAGCCGGTGGTAGTACCTAACCGTCTTCTCTATTGAAATTAGGATGGTTTTTCAATTTGAACTAACTCGCGAATCATCCTTATTAGGAATCGGTGTTCTTTTGCAAAGATTTGTAGTTTATCAAATCTAATGTAATGGTTTAAGAAGATGCAGTATATGGTCACAGACTGCAGACTTCCTAGAGCGACGATGCTCCACGTCGGCTGAAGGAACTTTTACGCGGGTTTTTATATGCCCTATATATGAGAGACCACATTTATAATCCAGCTTGTATACTCCCGTATCATGTTGATGGGATGTTACACTTGACAGATGGTAAAAACTAACTTATCTTCTTCGGTGGCTTGAAAAAGGTCCGTATGGAAGCCCGCTTCAAGACATATCCAATCTTGTCCGTGACTCCTCTGACGTATGGTAGTACAGCAGGTAAACGCTCTACTGTGGCCGGTTTCACTCGGTCAATGTGATGTAGGCGCAGAATCCTAACCTTGTTGTTGTGCAAAACCGACATGTCATCCTGTCACAGATCCCTCTTGCTCTCTGAAACAAAAAGTGACGTGGGTAAACCACGGCTGTTTCCATGAGTCGAAGAAAAGACGTGACGCCGCCATTTTGTTACTAGTCAAGAAATTCTTACTCCCCACTGCGTTCCCTCCATATTATGGTATATTCTGCACGAACAAAGGCTGTCCGTACAATACCTTAGTCGCCTCTTAGGACACCTCGGTAGGAAAGAGGTAAGAAAGAAAGAAAGAAAATGTCCTCGAAATATTTCTATTCCTCGGATTTGCAGGTTTCCTCACGATGTTTTCCTTCACCGCTAAGCACGTGGTAAATCAGCACTTAAAACTGTAGAATAATTTTTTTGCTGCTGGGCACCGGGCATCGAACCCAGGTTACTCGCGTAATATGAAATTAAAGGCGAGCCCTATTTTGACCCATTAATATAGAATTTGTTAATAACTTATATAAAAATTTGTTTATAACTTACAGCGCTGCCTACTGGATCTTAGAACATCTGAAAACCATCATCACGACAATAAGAAAATAATGTGTGAATATAACCTCAATCGGTTAAGTCGATTATATACGTACCTACGATTATATATATAAATATAATAACAGATTTCAGATATTCCTGAAATATTAATTTACTTATTGTTTTAGCAAAATTTAGCTATGTGTAGGGGACACAGCTAAATTTCGCTAATCTAACCTACGTACTGTTTACTACAGTCGATAAAAGATAATAAAATCTTACTTTTTTTTGTATTTTCAAAAATTTAATATTTCCAGTTTGTTAAGCACTATATTATTTCAATAAAAAAAATTGCTACATTAGATATAATTACTACGTACCTAATACTTATTAATAGGATTAACGAATTGGATAAAGTGGTAAAACGAGCAAAACGTTCACCTGCTGGTAAGTGCAACGTCTGCTTATAACAAATGCTGTGTCACCCTAAAAATTTCTGCGCACAGTGTGGTGTCACACTGTGGCCACAGATCACGCTGAGACATAAGTTCTTAAGACTCATATGCCCAGTGATTACGCTAGCACTAAGTGCCCTGCAGACCGAAACACAGTAATTTTTGCACACTACTGCTTCACGGTAGAATAACTGGCCCTGGGGTGGTACCTACCTAGACGGATCCCTGCATAGGAATCCTTTTATTTATTTACCTTTCAGCAAAGAAAAAAATGCTAAAGTAATTTCTGTAAATAAACTTCGGGATATTTCAAGTGCTTCCCGATGATTGGAAATACGAAAAGATTGTCAATAAAATTTTATTTTCCCCTACGAAAAATAAATTTCTCAGTCAAGAGAGGTTACAGGTACTCAAATACCTCTCTTGAGTACCTGTAACCTGTAACTTAGAAAATGCCCTAAAGGCAGACCAATCTGGTAATATACTATTTTTGCGGAACGGGTATTTAAGTGAAATAATAAAAGTAAATAATTACCTTATTTTAATTTTTTTTTTCAAGTTTTTATACTAAACTAGCTCTGCCCGCGGTTTCACCCGCGTAAAAAAGCAAACCCCGATCGATGATATACATATATACTTCCCTATTTCAATAGGATTTTAGGGTTTTAATTTTTTGCGCGGAACCATAATTATTTTTAAAAAATTTAACTAACCTAAGTCACCGGCTATAATGTCAGCTATCTGTCATCGAAAATGCCGCCAAAAACGGTCCAGCCATTTCGAACAAACTGGCAGACAGGACACACAGAAAGACAGGCAAAAATTTTTAAAATTGGTTTTTTTTTCGTATAGTGCCGTATATACTTTTACAAGCATTGAATAAAAAGCTGTTGATTTTGTCACTAAAAACGGACACTCCAATTTTATTTATTTGTATAGACAGTACTTACAGAAATCGTTTTAATAATGGTTGTAACTAACTTTTGCCCCGTAGTTTCACTCGCGTATTTTACGTCGACCACATGACTGCGCCCGCCGTACGGCATGGTACTCGTACCACGTTGAGCATTTACAGTTTGGCCATTTTCTGTAATGTTCGATCCTCAGCGTGCGGCTCCTTAAAAACATGGCATGAAATATTATAGCCTTCCTCGATAAATGGGCTATTAGATAGCCCATTTATCGATTCAAACCGAAACACAGTAATGTTTCACACTACTGCTTCAAGGAAGAATAACTGGCCCTAGGGTGGTACCTACCTAGACGGATTCCCGCATAGGAATCCTACCACCAGTAATTTTTTTACTATTAGTTAGCAATTCACATTTTTATTATATGTATATATTCATCTGTAACAATGCCTTCGAGTAAGGTGTCACATGCTTTTTTACCTGTATTAACTGTTTATGTGTTTTTATTAGGAGTTAACCTTGTTAGCCGTGTGGTGGCAGCTCGTTAAAAGAATACTGCCACTCCATCTCATCCAATGGATCTCGTAAAAGGCGAGTAAGGAATTAAACTGCACTGCGCACCCAACAGCGCATGGTGGCGATGGGCTCACCACCTATCACACCAAGTGCATTATATTGTTTAGGTGAAACGTGTATTGTGGCAGTCATCTGTTTTTGCAGTGAGTGCCCTGTCTCTGACTACCCCTTATGGGATACAGTCCTGATCTTATGTATGTATGTATGTTAACCTTGTCGGTAATCCATAGTAAAAAAATGGCGTTTCCATAAAATGGCAACTATCACATCCATTGAAAATACTGATTTTGGGAATATTAAAGTTTAAAATTTGAATACCATCATATGGAATGCTGTCATTATTCTGCTCGTGGGAATTTTTTAACGAGTACCAAAAAGGCGGCGACGTGGTTCGTCACCACGTTTCCCGCGGGGGCTACGGGTGTAGTTTCCGCCTATCCCTTGTAAGGGAAAAAGGCAAGACGTGACTTATATATTATTTTTTTTATCAACCTATTGATAGCACACTTCTGGACAATTGCCGTGTGGCTTAAGAGAATCTACCACCCCATCTCATCCCGTGGGTGTCGTAAAAGTCGACAGAGGGAAAATTAAAACCAGAGGACGGGCAGCAGCATCTTTCTCGAACATCGGAATAAATAAACTGCGGTTGGCAACCCGCCTGCCAAGCGTGGCATCTATGGCAAAATTCCCCCCAAAATGAGAGCTACAATTTTTTGTAGCAATCTATGGGAGAGGCCTATGTTCAGCAGTGGACTAGTGATAGGCTGATATGATGATGATGATGATGCTGGACATAGGCCTCTTCCAAGGAGGGTGGATTTGGCGTAATCTCCACGCTTGGCAGGCGGATTGGTGATCACAGTACCAGACAGTGCAGTTACTTTCTTTTATGCCCCAAATTAGGATTTCTTTTGTAACGTGAGTGCGATAAATTCCACGTGCACAACGTCATCCGAAAACCTACGATTTTTGTTTTGGCACAAATGGCACCCGCGTGGTAGCGGCTTAAGAGAATCTACAATCCCATCTCATCCAGCAGCATTTTCCTGTAACATCTGAATAAATAAACTGCGGTTGCCAACCCGCCTGCCAAGCTTGGCAACTACGGCAAAATCCCCCAAAATGAGAGCCACAAACTATTGTGATAGTCTATGCAGGAGACGTATGTTCAGCAGTGGACTAGTGATAGGCTGAAATGATGATGATGGTGATGATGACAAATGTCGGCTCCGACTTGACTCCAGGACCCGCGGCGTAGAATTTAGGTATGCTAACCACTGGGCCACGCGGTCGTAAATACATAAACATTTGCTAAACATTTAACATCATTCAGACTAGATTTAAGTTAACAAGAATATTTATTTATTTATTTATACTTTATTGTTTCCCCTTAAAGGATACAATGGGCGGACTTAATGCCAGTTGGCATTCTGCCAGTCAACCCAAGGCGTAGCGAAACAATGTGGCAGGTGTAAAACTTAAAAAAAAAATTGAATTTTAAAAGCTACTGATAAATATAAAATACAATTTAAAAATACTCAAAATACATATAAATAAATACATAGCAATATATAATAATGATAAATAAACAATAATACATAAATATGTGCATACATATAAACTAACATACATACACACACATATATATACAGAAATATACGTGGTGGTTCGACATAAATTTGAAAAAAGAGTCCACAAACAATTTTAAATGAAATCTTAAAAATAATGCTCCCGTACTAACCTCTTAAAACAGATCTTATTTTGAGCTTTTTTAATGTCATCGGGCAAGGAGTTCCAGAGCAGTGCAGCCTGAACGATAAATGAGTTACCAACGAATTTGGAGAAGTGTTTGATAGTGAGCCATTTAAGGCATATTTATATACTAACTTAAAATGAATTAACAATAATAGCACGAGAGCTAGCAACGTCGGGAAAACAAGAATTTAGGCATGCCAGTTTTTAGATATGTTATCTCTCTCACTCCCCCGGACGTCATACGGGCTATATAGCTGGCTGTAGGGGTTGCGTTCATCAGTGCGCAACGTACCTAACGTTGCTAGCTCTTAGACCATAATACACAACAGCGTTTTGTCTGTTATTTCTCCCATTTGGAATGGGAATTACTTTAATCAAGAACGGTTCGCAAGGGATGTTGACTAGATCAAGATGTTACAGCTATTACCCCTTTACGCTGCATGTGCCATGAAATGACAGTGTGCCGATAAAATAATTAAAATTGAATTTATTGTAATTGTGTGGAAATAAATTATACTAGCGGATGCCTTTTGTTATTGTATAAAGTGACGAAACAAGCAAAACGTTCACCTGATGGTAAGTGCAACGTCCGCCCACAACAAATGCTGTATCACCCAGAATATTTCCGTGTGACACCAAACTGCGCCCGTCACCCTGAGACATCAGTTCTTAAGTCTCAAATGCCCAGTGATTACGCTAGCTCACAGTGCCCTTCAAATCGAAACACAGTAATGCTTGCACACTACTGCTTCACGGCAGAATAACTGGCCCTGTGGTGGTACCTACCTAGACGGATTCCTGCATAGGAATCCTACCACCAGTAGAGACTGCGACTTCGTCCGCTTGGATATAGGTTTTTTTTAATATCCCGTGACAACTATTTGTTTATCCTGGCTAAAAAGTATCCTTTGTCCGTGAAATTTCGTCATGATCGGTAGAAAGGTTGTGCCGTGAATAAGTACCAAACAGACGGAGGGACAGAGAGTTTCTTTCGCATTTATAATATTAGTACGGATTAATTTGAAAACGGTGCGGTGGCGGCTTAAGAAAATCTACCATCCCATCCCATCCCGTGGGTGTCGTAAAAGCCGACACAGGGACAATGAAAACATGGAGATGGCAAGCATCTGCCTTGAGCATCCGAATGACTAAACTGCGCTTTCCAACCCGCCAGCCAAGCGTGGCGACCAGGGCAAAATCCCTGCAAATCCCTGCTAAATGAGAGCTACAAACTTGTGGCAATCTATGAGGCAGGCCCATGTTCAGCAGTGGACTAGTGATAGGCCGAAATGATGATTATGATGATGAATTTGAAAACCGCCTGTCCTAGCGGCCTGGGTTGTCTCGGTCGGAGACAATGTTTGTGCAAAACACAAATTGTTGTCTCCAGAGAACTGATGTAACCACCGAATGCAGTAAAAGATTCAGAAGAAGATCACCTAACGTTGATAAGGCACGAACGTATAGGCAATAAATAGGGTCGTAATTCAGCCGAGTTCCCAGATAGAGGCACTTACGTCTGTTAACGACTGGCTTACAGATAAAAGCTTTTTAATCTGCAGAAGTAAGAAAAAAGTAAATTGAATTAGAGTTCTTATTAAATATTTGTAATGAGATAAAAGAGCCGCGGTAGATCAGCGGCCGGGCGCTCGCTTTAAATTTAAAAAGTACGCTAGTGAGTTCGATCCCGGGTCCAACACCTCTAAAATTGTTTGCAATTTTAAGTGCTGATTTATCACGTACTCAGCGGTGAAGGAAAACATTGTGAAGAAACCTGCATGTCCGTGGAATAAAAATATTTCGAGGACATGTGACGTCCCCCAATCCGCATTGGAGCAGCGTGGAGGACTCTTCCCTTTTCAAGAACCCTCTCGGAAATTAGAGAATGCCTGTGTAAGCAGTAGGATTTTTAAGTTGTTACTTATTTTCGCAAAACAACGACGGTGATACTAATAATACTTTTAGGTATCTGTAAAAAACGGTGCCCAAGTGTGGGATTCCTCCTGTGTCATTGGTGCGTTTTATAGACATACATTTCACACGCACAAAAACCAGACTCGAAAACCAATAATTTGTGTTTTTGCACAATAGTGGCCTTCAGCTGTATTTCGCACGTGGTCGTCTTGTTTTTAATTGAGAATGGACAAGACGAGCACATCGTTCAAGTAACGAAGTACCTACATAACTACTTCGGCATTTTAAGCGAAATTTTGAAATGACAGACACACACGCACACGCACGTACACATACACACGCACATGATAAAGCACACACATATGAACAACATTTTATAGTAGTTTATAAATGTATAATAAGGACAAGAAAAAATATGAAGAGCTCCGACTCCTGTAACAAAGGCTGTCCTAGCACTGTTTGCATGTTTACGGATTTTATACAAGTACTCGAATTGTTAAAATCGTGTGTGTGAATAAACTTAAACAGGAATCCGTCTAGGTAGGTACCACCCCTGGGCCAGTTATTCTGCCGGGAAGCAGTAGTGTGCAAACATTACTGTATTTCGGTTTGAGGGGCACTGCGAGCTCGCGTAATCACTTGGCATATGAGACTTAAGAACTGATGTCTCAGTGGTGTCACACAGAAACGTTCTGGGTGACACAGCAATTGTTACGGGCAGACGTTGCACTTACCATCAGATGAACGTTCTGCTCGTTCCGTCACTTTTAACAAATAAAAAAAAACGCGAAAGAAAACTTTGTACCCCGTTTTAAGCATATTGCGAGCACGGAGGAGTGTGAGATTTCACATAGTTAAAGTTTATATGAAAAGGAAGTGCAGAAAGCTTATATGTATATATAATATGTGCTACAAATACAATTATTTCAATAAGAGAATTGGCGACCACTAGTTATAATTATTCAAACAAATTACAGAAAAACTGAAAGAGGCGTTGCGACGCGTACCGGGCCTTAACTACTAATATTATAAAAAAGTTTTGCGGGAAATCGATGGATGGAGGTGGCTCAGATGTTTTATGGCAATCTATATGGATGCAGGTGGCTCAGGACCGTGTTTTGTGGCAATGTATGGGCGAGGCCTATGTTCAACAGTGGACTATGGTAGGCTGAAATGATGATGATGATTATTATAAAAAACATACTGTTCGGCAGTTCTTCAGTTTAAAAGCGAATTCGGACCGTTTTGTCGTCTGCACTATACAATTTTATAAAAATGAATCTAAAGATTTGTTTTGAAGTAATAGGGGCTTAGCATTTTATTGCCCCTGGGCAACTCGAGCTCTATTCCCGATGCCTTAAATAATACCTCACACGGTATAAGAAAGTAATAAAAAAGTTCCCTACAGTCACAACTACAGGGCTAAGAGCCGTGGTACCTCAGGTGGGGCGCTCGCCTTAAATTTGATTTTATTCGAATGACCTGAATTCGATCCCGGGTTCCATTACCTCTAAAATTGTTCTATAGGAAAACGTGAAGAAACCTGCATGTCTGAGAAATAAAAATATTTCGAGGATATGTCAAGTCCATCTTCCTCCACATTGGAGGAGCGTGCCGGACCCTTCTCCGCTCAAACTTCAGCCCATCACTAGTTCACTGCTGAACATAGGCCTCACCTATAGATAGCCACAAAAGTTTTTAGACCACATTTTGGGGGGATTTTGCCATAGTTGCCACGCTTGGCAGGCGGGTTGGCAACTACAGTTTATTTATTTAGATGTTTCACGAAGATGCTGCTGCCCATCTTCTGATTTTAATTTTCCCTCTGTCGACTTTTGCGACGCCCACGGGATGAGAGATGGTAGATTCTCTTAGCCGCCAGCACACGGGCGGCTCTTACCTATACCTTATAAAAGAACGGATACCATAATAAAGAACTACACCCCGCAGTGGGATGTTTTAAGGTACTTATTAATGACTATCCAAGCTCCGCGGTTTCCTCCGTAAAATAAGCTGACAACTGCCTGCGTACGGAATGGTCCTCATGACCTTAGCAATCACAGTTCGACCCTCCTCGGTAACGTTCTGGTCTCAGCGTGCGACACCACAATAAGTTATAGCATGAAATTTTACATCTAATCTCTGTCTCTAATCTAAATCTCTCTAATAAACGGGATGTCTAAGGCAAAAACATTTTTTTCAAATCAGAGAAGTATTTCCCGAGATCCCGCGTTTAAACAGCTCTCCAGCTTTATTTTACGTAAGGTTAAGGTAAACCTAAAAAAGGAACTATACATTTTATAAGCCACTAATTTACTAAAAGAACTAAAATATTAATTCTAATAATTCTATTCTAATAACTCTAATAATAATAATAAATCTAATAAAGACCAAAACGCAAATTAAAACTGCGCATAACATGTTCATCCGCATAGCCTCGGTGGATTGGCCCGGTAGGAACAATAGCCCCATAACCCCTGATTCCTGTTTTTTAAATTTAACGCAGCAACCCAAAACATTTCCGAAATAAAAAGTAGCTTAGTTTACTTTCCGAAAAGTACTCTATCTGCCAATTAAACTCCCGTCAAAATCAATTCAGCCGTTTTGGAGTTTAGCCCGGACAAACAAACAGACAGACAGACACAAATTTTGAAAATGCGTGTTACTTTTAGTTAGTTTTGGTGTCCTACAAATTACCATATGAGAACCATATGATACGAAAAAATCCTTATTTGGAAATCACAGACAGACACTCCCATTTTATTTATTTGTATAGACGACCCCTCAGGTGGCAGACGCAGTGTGGTACTACATTTTGCAAAATCAAGCCCGTTAAGACCATTTTTTTTTGTAAGAAATCGACGGATTTTGGGATAAGCAACAAAACGGCATTAAAATTATGGCTGTGTAGTTACTCTGAGAGATATCGCTAATTACAAATAGACCTGTCGGCTTGAATAAAGAGTATCCAACCGACATTATTGATGTATAGAAGAGAAGACAGAAGAAGAAGATATATACGTTATGGAAATAGAAAACTTGTTCCTATAAACACAATATTTCGTGTCTTTTCTTTCAATGACAAAGGAAACACAAAGAATATGAAAGTAAATTCTAGAGGTCGTTTGTAAGTGCAGCGTTGCCAATAGCACTGCATGGGTACTTTGATGCAATCTCCCACCGCTCGTTAGGTTAGCGTTATTGCAATAAGTCACGTTTCCGCTTCCCGTGTTTCAGTCGAGAGCATCTTCTGCAACCTTAACTTCACAATGTCCTCTAGAAAACTATGTTGGGAAATTAAATTATTACTTGATTTTTGATGTCAATCCTATTTTGGCGTGTAGGTCTCTTTCGATGTGAGTAACATTCAAGTTTGACTTTGAATGCAACATGTATGTGAAAAATTAAAGTGAAGTAACAGCCTATAAATCTCCAACTGCTGAGCACAGGTCTCCTCTCATTTCGGAGAGGGTTACGGAGCTAGGAAGAATCCGCCACGCTGCTCCAATGCGGGTGGGCGGATTTCACATGTCTTCGAAATATTTTCTATTTCTCAGACATGTAGGTTTCCTCACGATGTTTTCCTTCACCGCCGAGCACGTGGTAAATCAGCAGCTTATTTCTAATATATCTAATTATTTCTTTTTATTTTATGATGCTTAGCTTTTATTACTTAATTTACAGATGATTTGTTATTATTTATTGTGTCTAAGACTTTTTTGTGTGATATTCTTTTATACTCTTTATGTGAAAACTTGTAAATTGCCTTGTACTGTTTTATCCTCATTACATTATTTTGTGTTAATTAGCTGTTAAGTTTTCCGAACATTAAAATAAAATAAAATAAATTTAAAGCGAGCGCCTAGCCCCTGAGCTTTATAAAATTTACAAAATGAAACGTTTTTGAGTTAAAAAGAATGGAAAGTTGATTTTTAGTCTACTACTCTAGAACTAGTCTAGAACCAACCTTTATAGCATTTGCAACTTGCAAACATGTTTGAGAGGACTTCAGAGCCGGGAAGAATCCACCACGCTGCTGGTTTTGCTCACGATGTTTTCCCTCACCGCTCAGCACGTAGTAAATCAGCATTTAAAATTGCAGAAACATTTATGTCCAGGCATCGGGGATCGAACCCAGGTTACTTGCGTATTACGGCTAAGCCAGCGCCGCATCCCTGAGCTACTACTCCTGTAAGTATAAAAAAATAAATACGCGATAGACACAAATGTCATATATTGAAAGGCAAGTTACAAATAGTTATTACAAAGCTCTTTGTTTCGTTCTTATCTTCAGTAACATGAGTGTTTGCGCTCGACTGATTCCTCCTTCACCCGTTAAGATATGTGTCTCGTATTTATTGTTGAATTTCGATGCTCGGAAACATTGCTAAATAACATTTAACCTAATAAATTTTATTTTATTCTAAAAGCAGACAATGATATTTTTGTGGTTTTCGGGTCTGGTTGTGTTGTGATTGTCCCCGTGTTTCTGACACTGAATCCTAGCCTACCTCCGATCTTATCGCATCGGCGTTACATCGGGCGCGGGTAGGTTGGGACGAATAAGTGCCTCTGTGTTTGCGCGTACACTTGTGGCACTATAATATCTCCTGGGCAGTTGATGGCACTCGACAGTAGTCGGAAGTTGTCGCCGTGGTCGAAATCGGCTAGGAGAACATCATCATCATTGAATAAAAAATATTCTATTCTATTCTTATGCAGGTATCCATCCATCTGAATAAATACCTCCGCAGTGCCTGTTATTCAATCATCGAACAGTATTGTGCAAATATTTCGGTCCGTAGGGCACTGATAGCTAGTGTAATTGCTGGGCATATAGACCTCAGAACTGATGTCTCAGGATGGCGAGAGCAGTGTGGTACCACACGGAAAAGTTTTCGGTAACAACATTTGTAATAGGCAGACGTTGCATATACTATCGATATCTGCGTCTGGTCACTTTCTCTTATAAAATAAGTTCATCATCATCATCGTTTCAGCCTATCACAAATCAACTGCTCAACCTTGGTCATAGATTGCCACAAATGTTAGGAGCTCATATTGTGTGGAGATTTTGCCATAGTTGCCACGCTGAGCTAACGGGTTGACAACAGCATTATTTATTGAGATGTTACAAAAAGATGCTGATGCCTGTCTCCTGGTTTTTATTTTCCCTCTGTCGACTTTTAAGACACCCACGGGATGATACGGGCGGTAGATTCTCTTAAGCCGCCACCACACGGCAGAGCCGCCACCGCAAGATTGCATTTGCTAAAATACTTTTTCAACTCGGCTTTAGTTAATTCTGCGTTGATATCAGTAAAGATAGCAATAGAAAAAGTAAAATTATGTCACGGTAGTCAAAATCAAAGAGTTATTATTAATAAACATCCAATTTACATTCGAAAGCGTATTATAAAATAGATCATTACACAGAGGACAAAGATGTGTGGAAATAACTCTTACTCTGCACTTGCGATTCTCCTGGCTACCAAATATGTTATATTGTAATTAAATAATATATTGTATACATGACATTATTTTTTTTATTTTTTATTTAATAATTTATGTACACACAAACAATGATTACAAAGAAAAAGTATGAATAAATTTAGTACAAAGGCACAGCTTATTTCATTTAGAAATTTCTTCCAGCTGGACTGAAACTGGACAGTTTAAAAGAGATGAAGACTTAGTGTGCACTTAGCAAAATTACATGACATGACACGTACATTCATACATACATATACATAAACATATACATACATAAATAATAATAAAAAAAACTATGTATAAATATATGTATATTCATGTACATATACTTACATATACATCCATACGTAAATATGCCTACATATACAAATACATTCTTATACAAATCCTATACAAAATATACCTACATATACAAAAACATTCTTACAATAAATAATTATTGTGATAGTATGAAAGATAGTGCTCTTTGTTTTTTTAAGAAAGACATTGTCTTAGCCTCGCGGATTACAGGAGGAAGTTCATTCCAAAGTCTGACTGCCTATACGGAGAAAGAGTGGGAGTAGGAATTAGCTCTAAAGGTTGGAAATGCTAAGACGGTTTTGAGATGAGATCTGCAAAAGGAGTTAGGGGAATGGACAAAGGTAAATCTATACGACGCATAAGCGGGATTGTGTAGGATATTAAAAAGAAACCAAACGATTCGAGTGTTCCGGCGAAGTCGGATTGGGAGCCACTTGAGCTGCTTGCGATGACATGAGGCGTGATCAAACTTTTTAAGTCCGAAAATAAATCGAATGCATAAATTTTTTTAGGCGCTCAAGCTTATTTAATTGCTCCTCTGTAGCATCTAAATAGCAAACATCGGCGTAATCAATAATCGGCAGAATGAGAGTCTGAACGAGAGAAATCAAAGAGAAACAAGGGCAGGAAACCTTGGAGGCATTTTAATGAATGAAAGGCATAAGTGACTTTCTTGACAATTTCAGTTATGTGTGCGCCCCAAGATAATTTAGCGTCAAGAGTTAGACCTACGTTCTCAACTGTGTCCGAGAAAGGAATAGTAGTGCCGTTAATATGTAAATTTGGAAGAGAGGAGAAATCAAGTAATGCACGTGAAAATCTACTGCCTACGATTATAGCTTGCGATTTATTTGGATTAACAACGAATCTAAATGATCTAGACCATTTACTGATTTTATTTAGATCGTGATTCATCGCACTAATTGCTAAATTGACTTCAGACGCGGGAAAATGCCGATATAGTTGCAAATCGTCTGCATAAAGATGGAATTTAGAAGAGATGATATTAGCGATAGAGTTAATAAAGACGGTAAAAAGCAAGGGTTAAAGAATGCCTCCCTGAGGTACGCCCGCAATTAAATTACACCATTCAGAGAATGACTTGTTAGCGCGAACCTGTTGCGAGCGACCTCTAAGGTATGAGTTAAACCAAGATATTGTAGACGGAGACACATTAATGGACTCGAGAATTTTTAAGAGAATATCAAAATCAACAGAGTTGAAGGCACTACTAAAATCAAGCAACACAAGTACCGTAAGGTGTTTTTGATCTATAGCCCAGCGAATATCTTCAGTGACGTTGAGTAGTGCTGTTGTTGTACTATGACCCAGGCGAAAAGCAGACTGATAAGAATTTAAGATTTTGTTGGAGTTTAGAAATATCGAAAATTGCTTGAAAACAATGTGCTCAAGAACTTTGGAGAGGAAAGGTAAAATCGAAATGGGCCTAAATTGAGAAGCAGAAGATGGATTAGAAACTTTAGGGACAGGAATAATGTATGTTATGTGTCTGAAAAAAAAGCAACACTAAAGAGATTCTTGCCGGTTCTCCACTGAAAAGGTCTTATTTTTTGAACCGGCGTAGATTTTGACATTCATAAAAGCTTTATACAAACCTAAACTAAAATTAAAATAAAAAGTAATCACTGGGCATATGAGACTTAAGAACTCATGTCTCAGGGTGACGGGCGCAGTGTGGTGTCACAAAGAAATGTTCTGGGTGACACAGCATTTGTTTTTCATTCTTTCATTCAGACAACCGCAGTTTATTTATTCAGATATTCCAGGAAGATGCTGCTGCCCATCTCCTGATTTTTATTATTCCTCTGTCGACTTTTACGATTCCCACAGGATGAGATCATCATCATTATCATAATTTCAGCCTATCAGCTGATGATGATGTTCTCCTAGCCGATTTCGTACCACGGCGACAACTTCCGACTACAGTCGAGAGTCATCAACTGCGCAGGAGATATTATAGTGCCACAAGTGTACGCGCAAACACAGAGGCACTCACTCATCCCAACCTACCTGCGCCCGATGTAACGCTGATGCGATAAGATCGGTGGTAGGCTAGGATGCAGTGTCAGAAACACGGGGACAATCACAACACAACCAGACCCGAAAACCAACAATTTATGTTTTAGCACAAATGTTGGCTGCGGCTGGGATTCGAACCCAGGACCCGCGGCTTAGTAGTCAGGTACTCTGACCACTAGGCCACGCGGTCTAGCATATGCCTACGGTATTTAACGAAACTAAAGCTAAAGGGTGCCTATAGGCATTCTTTATCAGCCAACCCAGGATTTCGTGAGAACTAGTGATAGGTGCAGCGTTACAGACTAAAAACAAATTAATTAACAAAAAAAAAAATACAGTGATAGGCTCCTTTCTTGTAGTTCCTTAAGTCGCATTGTGAGGTACCATTATCAGAAAAAAACTAAATATATCTCTTACAAAATACGGCAAAACATAATGTTTATTCATAAGTACATTTTGTATTCAAATTCAATTAATACTCTGAGGACTGTTTATCGTTTCAATCTAATTCCGAACATGGCACTACATAAAGGAAAATTCCATTATTAGATATTCAGGACACCGGGTTAAGAGGCCGTCTGCTGCAGACGGCGAGCAGACTAAATCTTATTATACAAAATTATTTTTCTATAAATAACGACTAAGTAATAAACTCGATTAACTTTAATGCTTTACGTTTATGTTTTTTTAACACAATTTTACAATGGCGGCGACGTGGTGCCACCTGTCACGTCTCGTGGGCTACGTGTGTGGTCCTCTGCCTACTCCTTATATTGGAAAAAGGCGTGACTGTATGTATGTATGAATAATTAAAGCGAATGTGTATGACACAGGATATTTATTATGTCAAAGTTCTTTTTCATAATTACTACAAGGTCTTTGACACAATTTTGGTGTCGTAGCGTCACAAGCCAATCTACAACCCCATTTCAACCCGTAGAGAGAGGACAAAGGGCTAAACACATGTCGTGGTCTCGACTTCTGTGGTGTATATAGCCTAGGGATAGTATTGTAGTGGTGGAGAGTATCTGGTGGCGGTTCCTGGTCGTGGTGGTACTTTGCTTGTGCACGCTACTGAGGGACGGCTTACAAAAACTAGGTGTGCTGCCGCTGATTTACACCATCGCACATTGCGGCACAGCTCACCTTGATGATTGGCATTCCAGCACAGTGCATTTTTCGCGGAATTTTCTGCCACGCACAAGGACTTTGTGGAATCTGCTGTGACCAACGGTTTTTCCGGACCGATACGACTTAGGGACCTTCAAGAAAAGAGCCTATTCCTTTCTCAAAGGCCGGCAACGCATCTGCTTTTCATCTGGTATTGTAGATGTTTATGGGCGACGGTGATCACTTACCATCAGGTGAGCCACTTGCTCGTTTGTCAGCTCTTCCTTTAAAAAATGTAATAAACACCATTTTTTATATTTTGCATGCGGATCTTAGCAAATAAACTTCCTTTTCTTCATTATAATGGATTTCCGCAAAGTAACGCCTGATTCTATTAACTATAAAATTTTTGACGTTTGTTAAATATAGACGGAGACTTCAATTTTATTATTTATAATAGATCACTGGACGGGCGCAGTGTGGTGTCACAAAGAAATGATCTGGATGACACAGCATTTGTTATAGGCAAATGGTGCACTTACCATCAGGTGAACGTTTTGCTGGTTTCGTCACCTTTTCCAATAAAAAAAATTAAATCTTTAATGCACAGTGAATTTGCAATTGGCAGACCATTCTTTCAAAAGAATATACAGATTCTAAATACTAATAAATAGTCAGTTTTCTTAATACTATAGGTGAACTTATTCCAGTACCTTATAGCTTCAAAATTACTCTTTGTTTACAACTATCACAGTTACAACATTGTTTCGCTCATTCCTACTAACTGGGCTGTAAAACCGACATGTCCCCGAAACTGTTAAACCTAACCGAGTAAAACGCAATACCGCTATGAGATTGCCTTGAGCTTAACCAACAAAACATTTAACCTCTAAACTCTACAATGTGGACGATAAAAGGTCGTTTGAAAGTTTACTACTACCGTGAAAAGAGCCGTGACCCCGCGTGTTGCTATGGCGTTTTCACTTTGGCCGGGCGCCAAAAGATGGAGGCAATGTCATTGCCTCAATGAAGACGTGAACTTTTAACAGACTTCGTGAAATTAAATGGAATGAAATGAACATTATTCATTTTTCTATTTAAGAAATATAAATTTCGTTTTTAAAACGTCAAAGTTCCTCTGAGCTCCCTCAGAACTAAAGAATCAGACTAAAGAAACTAAAAAGCTATTCATTAATTTTAGTATTTTTTATTTTTTATTTCAGTCAACAAACTATTAATTTATCTTCACAAATAATAGGCTAAGAGACAAATGAAGCACGCTCCTTTACTAAAATTTAGACAAGATAAATTTAATTATAATTTCACAGGTGGTAGGATTTCTATGTAGGAATCCGTCTAGGTAGTAGGTCTAGTCACTGGTGGTAGGATTCGTATGCAGGAATCCGTCTAGGTAGGTACTACCCCAGGGCCAGTTATTCTGCCGTGAAGTAGTAGTGTGCAAACATTTTTGTGTTTCGGTTTGAAAGGTATTGAGACCCAGCGTAATCACTGGTCATATGAGACTTAGGAACTGATGTCTCAGGGGGACGAGCGCAGTGTGTACCACCTCAGGGCCAGTTATTCTGGCGTGATGCTACTGCATCTACTTTGTGCAAACATTGCTGTGTTTCTGTCTGAAAGGCACGGATAATCCATGGGCATATGAAACTCAAGAACTGATGTGCCTGGGCGACGAGCTCAGTGTGGCATCACAGAAATGTTTTGGGTGACACAACATTTGTTGTGGGCAGACGTTGCACTTATCATTCAAGCTAGCGTTTCGCCCGTTACGTGACATTATCCAATAAAAAAAGCCGAACAGCCTCCATAAGCAGCACCTGTTTACAAATATTACGCATGTGGCAGCCATGGCCCTCCATAACCATTTAAAATGGGGACTGGACGACGATAGCAATAACTCTACTGCAACACCGAATTACTGACCTCCCACAGCCATACTTACTGCCTACATACCATGTAATTATTTTTAAACTTCTGGTAATTAGAACACTAAAATTTAAATGTATTTTTAATTAGTATTTTTCTAGAATACTCCTTTTTTTAGTAGTCCTGTTTCCGTAATCAGTTCCTTAGTTCAATTACTATTAATATTTTGAACTTTTGTTCTAAAAGTTATGTAAGATATTGAATTTATAAATAAACAGTACCAATCACGCGTACGCTTACCAAAAATTCAAGATAGAGAATAATTCAGACAGAAAACTTAGTTATTTTTTATAGAAGGTCACTTTCGTCGCGTCGTAGTAAAATCGCTTACCCGATGATACGAGGGGTGATCCAAAAGTAATGATAATCAGTTATTTCTAGTGCACACAAAAATACAAAAAAATTTCAGTCACTTACTCAGTTAACCACTAGTTCAGGGAAAAAAAATCATATAAATAGGCCACGATTCCCGGGAGCTACATTCATTTGAATACGGACTGTCAAGGAGTGAACATCAAAATGGAAAAACACGAAATCAGAGCTGTCATTAAATACCTCTGCTTGAAAAAAATGTCTACCAAAGACATACACAGCGACTTGGTGGAAACATTAGGGGACTCTTCTCCTCCATATTCCACAGTTGCACGCTGGGCTAAGGAGTTTAAGTTGGGAAGAACATCGACGGAAGACGAACACCGCGAAGGACGCCCATCGACGTCCCTCACTGAAGAAAATGTGAAAAAAGTTGAAGAAGTTGTATTGGAAGATCGAAGAGTGACTATCAGGCATGTAGCTGAGGTCACAGGGATCTCATATGGCAGCATTCAAAGAATCCTTGCGAACGAATTGCATATGAGAAAGGTCTCCGCGCGTTGGGTACCGAAAATGTTAAACGACGAGCAAAAGAAGAAACGAGTCGACATGTCAAGAGCAAATCTCGAAAAGTTCCAGGCAGACAAGGATAATTTTTTGTCACGTTTTGTGACCATGGACGAGACCTGGATCCACCATTTTGATCCTGAAACAAAACAACAATCGATGACATGGAAACGATCCGATGAACCGACGCCGAAGAAATTCAAAGTGTCAAGCTCAGCAGGGAAGGTTATGGCGTCTGTTTTTTGGGACGCTGAAGGAATAATCATGGTGGACTACTTGGAAAAGGGGGCCACTATTACAGGCTCCTACTATGCAGAACAAATAAGAAGATTGCGGGAGGCTATTAAGGAGAAAAGGCGAGGCAAACTGCGGGCTGGAGTGCTGTTCCATCAAGACAACGCACCGGTTCACAAAGCTGCAATTGCCATGGCTGCCATTCAGGAAGCGGGCTTTGAGCTGGTGGAACACCCCCCCTATTCACCAGATCTAGCCCCCAGCGACTTCTATCTCTTTCCACGACTCAAGGAACACCTCCGAGGCAAGAAATTTGACGATGATAGCGACGTGATGGCCGCGGTTGAGGACTTTTTTGAGAGTCAAGATAAAGATTTTTTTTCTAAGGGAATTTTAGGATTAGAAAAGAGATGGACTAAATGTATAGACTTGCTAGGAGACTATGTTGAGAAATAAATTTATTTATTTATTTTATTCATTGTGTTTATTATTGATTATCATTACTTTTGGATCACCCCTATGGCAGCCGGTGCGCCGACCGTAATGTTGAATCATAATGACCGACAAATTCACGAAAGCTTCTTGTGACTTCAATAAACAACGTGAATATTATTAATGCTTATTATATTGATATTTTTATTTCACTATGTCCACTGTATACTATTCATCCGAGCTTGAAGATTTGAACTTTCGGTAATAACTGCGATAGAAAAGTATTTTTTCAATAGGAGAGTGAGGAAACGAGCAAGTGGCTCACCTGATGGTGAATGAACCGTCGCCCATGAACATCCGCAATACCAGAAGAATTCCGGGTGCGTTGCCAGCCTTTGAGAAAGCAGTAGGCTATTTCTTACTTAATTTACGGTTTACAGATTTTTTTTATTTTTTCATAGCTCAAATGATTTGGTTAAAATTAAGTTACATAGGGCAATCATTGTTAGGTTCAAGCTAAATAACTACCATATTTTGTATAATACGTTCGTTCTATGAAAACAGGCACGCACAATATCTTAAATAAATCCCTAAAACCGTATTACACCATCCATTTAATGCCAAGATTGCTAGCGTTATCAACCTCCTGAATAATTGTCCTCTTGCCAAACGACAGGATTATTGTCAGCTATTTAATTTATTTCTTGTCCTGATTCTTATACAATAAATATTTTTTTAAATCCCTTTAACAACATATTGGAGTTGAAAGGATAAGTATATGTATTTAATATAACTGCTCACGAACCATAAATATTTTCATTGTTTTAATTACATAAGAGCATGGCAAGGAAGATGCAGGCTTCCATCCGTCTTCCTTCCTTCTTTATATGAACATACATACAGTGACGCCTTGTTCCCTTAAGGGATATACCACACCCTTAGCCTTCTAGTCGCGTAACGTGACGGTTGGCGAACCACGACGCCGCCATTTTGGTACGACTCAACAATTTTTTTTACGTTCCCACGAGCAGTTCAGTGGCAGCATTGCATATTATGGTATACTCAGCACAAATGAAGGCTGTCCGTACAATACCTTAGTCGCCATTTACGTCACAAGTTTAGGAAAGAGGTAGGTGCTATTCTACTCAGCTAGACACCTATCGGCTACCTTCATATGAAAATAATAACATTTCTAGGGAATATGAAATTCAGAAACCCAATTTCAATACGTAGCGTATCCGGCTGTGGTCCGTACATGTATATGGCATATATACATGTAATGACCACAGCCGGTTACTTAATTAATTGTTCATGTTGCATAAAAGTTTATTTCGACTGCTTTAATAGTAATTCAAACAGTCTTTGATGCGTTCCTTGACCATATGTACAGTTAATAACTTTTAAAAATGTTAACAGTCACACAATCGCTAGACGACGGGGTGACAATACAATTTAAATGAAAATTTAATTCACATTGACCAACGTTTTATATGAGCGTTTGTTAGTTCTTCTTTTTTTACTACATTTCGTATTTATTAAAAACATTTTTTTATGACAGTAAATACCGAAACAAAAGATGTCGTTCACCTGATCGTAACTACTTGCAACTGCATCATAACGCTAGGCTAGGATGCAGTGTCAGGGACACGGGGACAGTCACAGCATCGCTAGATCACAAAAAACAAAAATGTGTTTTTTTTGCAGAAATGTAATTTCAGTAATCTGACACTCTTACCACTACGTCGAACATGTATGTGCAACAAAGAATTCAAATAAATCAAAGTACAAAGACAAAATTTATTTATTCAGTTTAGTACTAAAGCTCTTATGAATGTCAAAATCTACACCGGTTCAAACAAAACAAAACATAAGACCTTCTTAGAGAAGAACCGACAAGAAACTCTAGGGTCTTTCTTTTTTTCAATGCCATATTACATAATGTCATATTTAAATTATATAAAAATTACATCATAAATTTAGTAGCCAGGGGGTTTTCAAGGGCAGAGTAAAAATCATTTTCACACGTCTCTGTCCTCTATGTAATGATCTATTACATAATACGCTTTTTCTAATAATATCTTCTTGACAAGTTTTTTGAATTCTGCCAGTTTTGTGAGTCACACTTTTAGGAATTTTGTTATATGAGCATATATATAAACAACAGCGGTAGCCATTTATTATTGTCAGTATCAGCTCGATATACTTCGTAATATATTATCGTTATAAGTTTTGCATTAACTGCCATTTGTCACGGAACCACAACAATTAACACCGCACTGCAATAAGAGGCACATAACAGCACGAATCATGTGTCCGCTTGATAAATTACGAGTATGTTATGGCATAGCTTGGATATATGTAATCCATTTATTACATCGATGGTTGGCATTCAACCACAGTGCGTATTGCGCAAGATGAAGAATAGATATATTAGAAGATGTAGTGACAAAGATAGAGAAAGGGATGCTTAGATGGTTTGGACACGTAGAGAGGATGGATGAAAGAAGATTGACTAAACAGATTTATGAGGCGAGTGTGAATGGGCAAGCCGGTAAGGGTCGACGTAGGCGAACGTATTACGATCAGATCGAAATCGTTTTGAGGAAAGGCCACGTCAAAAGTACCCGCAACCGACGAGCTTGTATGAAAACACTAATGAAAGTAGAGGAAGCTAAAGATGTGTGTCAGGGTCGTAGCAAGTGGAAAGATGTGGTCTCTGCCTACCCCTATGGGAAAGAGGCGTGACTCTATGTATGTATGTATGTATTGCGCGGAATTTTCTGCCACGCACAACCACTTTGTGGAATCTGCTGCCGCCAGCGGTTCTTCCGGACCGATATGACTTAGGGACCTTCAAGAAAAGTACCTATTCCTTTCTCAAAGGCCGGCAACGCATCCGTAATTTCTCTGGTATTGTCGAAGTTCTTGGGCGGTGGTGATCACTTACCATTGTAACGTTGTAGTTACATGTCTTCAAAATTTGACAAAATTTAATTTAAATAGGCTAAAATGGTACAATAATAACAAGATTTAAAATGACATTTCAATTAGATTCATTCGTCAAATTTCAAATTATAACTTAACATACACATTTCAATTTAAATTTTATATATATATTAGCGCTGGGCTTGTTGTGCTGTGGCAATTCGTACCCGCGTTAATCTAAAATAACACTCACACTTACCCTCCTATGACTGATCGTGACGGGACAAGTTTCCTTTGTCTCCGTTCGCGTGACGTCATGGAAGATTCGAGATCCGAGCGAGGTGTTTATTACCTTCGGCCATTTCACTGGAGCGACCATTCTGCACCCGGTCAGTTTAGGTACACACACGTCTCCTGTCGGACTTTATGTACGTTGTGCTGTACCTACCTTAGCTGCATACATTTCGGTTGCATATTTAAATCTCGCAATCAGTTTTATATTTTAGTTCATCCCCATATTGGGTAAGTGTTGAATGTATAATTTATTTTGTTGTGTAGCTTAAATAAGTTTTATATTTTATTAGAATCGCTTATACGCTTTTATATACATTTATCTCGCTAATACTACCCACTTTTAATAATTGTTGATTTCTTAGTATTTGACTCTTTAAACGATTTAATCATTCTTAATAAATTTTATTAACTTGTTAAATTTAATTATTTTAGCTTTTATTATGTTTTCTTGTGAGTATTCTTACTTCTATCTATATTATTGTAACTCCATCTGACTGTCATTAACGGCCACATCACTTCTACATCTCGGTATTCCCATTCCGCTGTGTAGAGGTGGTCACAACCAGACGGAATTATATGGAGTATATATAAATTCCTGGAACGTATTTTCCAGGGTTCGAGGTTCGGATCAAGATCTCTTTCGACGTTCAGGATCAAGGTTCGATCTAAGCTTCGAGCGACCGCACGACTACCTTCCGGGAAACGACGAAAACACCTGCCAGCCGACCGTGACGCCGCGTGGTCGTTCATCACCGGCGTCCCTCCAACGTCACTAGCAACCCGACGGTGCCTTCAACCATTGTGTCACACAGAACGCCAGGGGAGTACCGGACTTCGTCTGCATAAATTAGGCGGGCCACTACACCCACGACCTACCATCTTGTTTTTTCCTTTTTATTAAATTTTATTGTGTTGACAGGGGTAGTTCTTTCATTCATTTTTAATAACTTAACTACACCCCCTATGTCACACCATCAGGCGAGCCGCATGCTCGTTTGCCCCCTCTTCTATTAAAAAAAAAACGATTAAAGTAGTTCGGTTTTAAGTACACTCATAGCTAGTGTATTGTAATATAATGTAGGCGCATTCCTGCATAGGAATCATACCACCAGTAATTTCTTCTTCAATGGAATAATTAAAAACAATTACCTACATGTGTTAGTTTAATTTAGCTACAGTTTTTTGCGGTAACTACAAACGTTTGTATAAGAGATTTAATTTCTTTCATTACCGGCTTGTACGAAAAACCAATATTTGCCCAACAGATAAGAACATAATAATAATAATAATAATAGAACTTTATTTGTCTAAAATCAGGTACACTAAAAAGTTTAAAAAGGTATACAAAAGAATATAAATCTCATTTTAGACAAAATGGTCTAGGATTCAGCTTGGTAACACACACGGTGTACACTGCTGATATTCTATCCCAGCCCGAAATTAAAAACAGAACAATAACACACTTTAATAATAATAAAAAAAAATAGAACTTAGATACTAAAACAAAATTTTAAACAATGTACGTACAAGCTATATATATTTTACAATATTTACACAGGCACACATTTATATATATATATACATATATTAATATTAATTATGGACAGACGGACCTAGGGTTTGCTGCATCAAAAGCCAGTTCCGACATTTCTTTTTAAAACAATTTAATGAGATCATCTCCCGAAGCGGTGGAGGTAAGTCATTCCAGCATTTTGAAGCAGCAAATTTAAAATATGGACATCTTTTAAGACATCGTGGACTCACGATCGTCTTATCCGCCCATCTGTTGTCGTGTGGACGGACTTGTTGTTCAGCATGTCCCCGAAATCTTATTATTCTATTCTCCGATGTTCCTATCGAAATTGGCAGCGTCTAAATACAAAGCCAGTGTCCGTACACTGCGCTTTCAGTCACACCTTTTTCCTATAAAAGGGGTAGGCTGAGACCACTCCCGTAGCCCACTTTTTGTCCCCGCGGGAAACGAGACGGGTGGCGAATCTCGTCACCGCCACTTTTGTACGAGTCTAAAAGTTCTTTGCGTTCCCACGAGCAGTACAGTGACAGCATTGCATATTATGGTATTATTCTGCACGAATAAAGGCTGTCCGTACAATACTTAATAGCCTCTTATGACACCTCGCATTGAACATTCACATTCTAGGAAAGAAATAGGTTCTATTCTACTATCCCAGACACCTATCGGCTGAATTGTTATTTTTATATCCTATCGCCGGTTAATCTTTTAGCTAATTAAAATAACATTTTAATATTTACTGGTGGTAGGATTCCTATGCAGGAATCCGTCTAGGTAGGTACCACCCCAGTGCCAGTTATTCTGCCGTGAAGCAGTAGTGTGCAAACATTACTGTATTTCGGTTTGTAAGGGCACTGTGAGCTAGCGTAATCACTGGGCATATGAGACTTAAGAACTGATGTCTCAGGGTGACGGGCGCATTGTGGTGTCACACAGTAATTTTCTGGGTGACACAGCATTTGTTATGTGCAGACGTTACACTTACCATCAGGTAAACGTTTTGCTCGTTCAGTCACTTATATGAAATAAAAAAAAATAAAAAAATATTTCATACTGTTGTTCTGAGAATATAGTCACACGTAACAGAATATTTAAATAATTTGTACTAGTTCTGTGAACCAGTTTAAAACACAGTAATTAGTTATTTACGTTTTAGGTAAAATCAATTTCCACATTGAGTAATCGGCCTATGAACAGGATGTATTCGTTTTACAGGTGATAGGATTGATATGCAGGAATCAGGCCGTGAAGCAGTAGTTTTTTTTTATTTCATCAAAGTGACGGAACGAGTAAAACGTTCACCTGATGGTAAGTGTAACGTCTGCCCATAACAAATGCCTGTGACCCAGAAAATTACTGTGTGACACCACACTGCGCCCGTCGCCCTGCGACATCAATTCTTAAGTCTCATATGCCCAGAGATTACGCTAGATCTCAGTGCCCTTCAAACCGAAACACAGTAATGTTTGCACACTACTTCCGCCTAGGGTGGTACGTACCTAGAGGGATTCCTGTATAGGAATCGTACCACCAGTTGAAAACATTACTGCTTTTTTGTTGTGTGCGAACATTACTGCGATTCGGTCTGCTGATTTTTCAACTAATTGTTATTCATAATAACTATTATCCAATAACTAACTCAGACTGAAAAATCAGACTAGGTTCAAAAAACGATGCCACATTTTCTTTTCATGAAAAGTTAATTTTTATGATGTTTATTTAATTATAACGCATTTTATTTTAAATTATATTATTTACAAAAATAAAATATGTTTTTAATTTTATTTGCCTGGATAAAGACGATAAAGACAAGCAACTACGTATTAATAACGATTTCTTATATAAAGAGAATACTATACAATAAATTAAACTACAGTTTACGGCTTCACTATGATATCTGGATGTATAAAACCTTATTAAGTAAGTACGTGACGTACGTAAGTACTGCAAAATGCTCAAAAGAATCTAAACACTTCAGAATATAAACTAAACATGATAATATTAGTAAAATTTTATTGCTAATTAAAAAGCTTATAACTATACCTTTTCTCATAAAAATAGGCAAATACAACGTTTCTATTTTATTTTGAACACTTAGTATTTCTTTCATATACATTGGCATACCAGGCACGCGGGCCACCTGGCACGCGGGCCCCTGGCCCGTGAGCACAGTATCCGATGAAGCTGTAAAAGCCAAAAAGGCTAACAGCAATTACATCACCGAAATTATATATATACATTGGCAATCAATCCATGTTTGCTATCATTGCGACGATATTTCAGATCAAGGCTTAGATTATGTTGGCTACGTTATATAAAAATACAAAATTACGTAGAATTAATTCAACATTTTTGATGTACATTTTAGATAAATCGAGTTTTTATTTCTAGAACTCGGCACAAATTAATGACCTTGTATCACATTTTTTTATATATTTTTTCAAATTGGATTATCGTTTTCAGTATTTTTCTTTTGACATTAAAACGCTTTTCCCTTGCGCGCGGGTTGGTTCGGGTCACTGCATACTAATTAAGATCAGATTTTTTTTATGCGAGGAGTATTTTTAATTATGCTGATGAAGAAAAAGAGTAACAGCCTATAGAGGGGAAGAAAAATAATGAAACCAGGGTACAATTTTTTTGTTACGTTATTTGATGAATAATTAATTAATTAATTAATATATAAACGAACAACAATTTTGGTTTGGTTTATCTTTATACGAGAACATTCTGTAGCTTATAAACATTAATAAAATAGCTGAGAGAGTGGCTCTATGTAGAAACATAAAAACAGTTTTTAAAAAAGCATAGGATCATCAACAAAGTAAAACAAAACATTAAAAGTGCGACTGTTAAAGAAAACACATTGAAAGTTCCTTCTTGCAAAATAATTATACTCACGACAAAGTTTTAATTCACTTTAATGCGAACACCTGGAGTACTGTTCCGCAGCTCGAGATGGGCACACAATAATATAATATATTTCTTCCTCTGTCCTCAGTTTCAATATCTTTATATTATTTCTTAAAGGTGTTTTTTGTCGATATGAAACACCTTCCTTAAAGTTATTGCCTATTAGATTAAAATATTGAAGATTATTTTTGCCTCTAATGACGATAATTAAGTAAATGTCTTTAAATTTATATCTTGAAATATTGATAAAAAGATTGAATGATTTAATTTAATTTTAGAAAGCGCCAGATGGCGCTTTCTAAAATTGTCAACAGATGTTGACAATCTGTTCAAAAAACATGCAAGATTGCTGTCGGTTGGAGTTGTTTACATTTTTTTTAAGTAAGTAGATGGCGCACTCTTCATGATCACGATACTGTGCGAAATATTCCCATGGGTTAGTTAATTATATATAATGATATTACATATTTTTCAGTAAAGACAGAAAATAACGTCCAAAAAATTATCCCTATAGCCTATAAAGTTTGTTTTTTAAAAAGTAGTTTTTATATTCTTGAAAACCCGGCAGTTGCTATCCAGCCTGTGTGTATTTAATAGAAGTGGAAATGCTGCAAATCTATCCAAGAGCTCCGCTCGCCAATGGGCCAGAGGGGGCCAATTGTCGGCTACGGCAACAATTACCAAATACTGTTGTAAGTTGGCTTGGCATTAGGTAAACAAATCGAGTCTCTAGGAGCTGCTGCCCCTCCCTGCTCCCCGTTGGCGACGCGCTTGGTGCCATCTAGTGGCAAGTTGACAACAAAGTGGATAGCCCAAAAATATTCTCCATGAAATATATATGTGCCAATTTTCAAATCGATCAAACGGTGTTGAAGTCATTAATCTGAAACAGATCTACATCCATTTTATATACATTGATAAAAAATATATAAATGGTATATAAAAACACGCGCATATTCGAATGCAACGTTGTGTCAAAATTTCTAAGCTATCGGTGAACAGCTTTCCGAGATTTAAGATTTTTAACAAACGAACACTAACATTTTTATTTGTATAGATGTTTTCTTTAGGTCTCAATAAAGCATTTTACTATAAACTAAATTATCAATATTATTTAAGATATTTCTTCGAAGAGTTATAAACATTATCATAATAACTAGTCTGTATAGAAGATTCATACGAGTACATACTTGAAATTATTTTATCTCAAAGTGTGCAATGTATGAAACTCATTTACCTACAAACCGTGTTAATGACATTTAAGCAGAGGTGTTTCGATCTATTGAAAAAAATTCCGTAGCAATTAGTTTTTAATAAATTATTCTCCATCATTTACATTTGGAGTTTCTTCTTATAGACATCTTCGTTCTATATATAAAAGGAACCAAAAAACCGCGACGTTTTGGTGGCCAAAATTCAGTCTGGCAATGTAGTAAGTAGACAAAGTAATAGGTTAAAGTCTTATTCTACGGAATAAGTTAAATATTTTTTATTATAAATACCTCTTTCACCATTGCATGTTGCTGGAGAAAACATGTGGAATCGAGACACATGACGAATCTCAATGTCTCGGTGTTTCTTTGCGAGATAGAATCCGTAGCGATGATATCTGCAGCGGTACTAATATAATTGCGCGTCAGCTAGCTGACGTGGCCATACTCCGGCTATATAGCTCATAGAACCAATAACTGTCGGTGAATAAAGGTACTTAAATAGCAATCTCGTACCGGTATAACCGTATTTTTTTTTATAGCAGAGGGGGCAAACGAAGCAAGCGGCTCACCTGATGGTAAGTGATCACCGCCGCCCATGAACATCCGCAATACCAGGGGAATTCCGAATGCGTTGCCGGACCTTTGAGGAAGGAGTAGGCTCTTTTCTTGAAGGTCCCTAAGTCGTATCGGTCCGTAAAAACTGCTGGCGGCAGCGTATTCCACAAAGTGGTTGTGCGTGGCAGAAAATTTCTGGCATAGCGCACGGTGGTGGAATGCCAGTTATCCAGGTGGTGTCGATGACATTTTGTTGTATGCCGCAATGTACGATGGTAGAATTTAGCAGCAGGAATTAATCCGAACAACTCCTCGGAACACTCCCCATGATATATACGGTAGAAAATGCAAAGAGATGCAACGTATCTTCGCAAAGCCAGTGGTTCGAGCTGATCGGAAAAAACTCGGTCGTTGACGATTCGAGCCGCTCTTCGTTGGATTCGGTCAAATGGAAGGAGCTGGCACTGGGGTGCCCCCGCCCAGAGGTGAGAACAGTATTCCATGTGCGGCCGAACTTGCGCCTTGTAAAGTTGCAGACGATGGGCCGACGTGAAATACTGTCCCGCTCTACTGAGCACGCCAAGCTTTTTGGAGGCCAATTTGGCATTCCCTTCCAGGTGACCGCCGAACTGAACGTCGCTCGATATGTCAACGCCAAGGATTCCGATACTAGCTGAGGCAGTGAGGGGAGTATTATCAAAACGAGGGTATGCGACAAAGGGTTTCTTTTTAGCGGTAAACGCGCAAACCTGTGTCTTCATTTTGGGAGAAGGTCGATGGATGAAGATGACTCCGAAATGTGCTTTGTGGCAATCTACAGAAGAGATCTATCATCAGCAGTGGAATTGTAATGAGCTGTTACGATTTATATTAAAAATATCTTTCTATGAAATCCGGGCTATCCACAGATACTATAGAGATTCAGTCAACGACAATATCACTAGTAATTTTTTTTTAATGGATAAAGTGATGAAACGTGAAACGAGCAAAACGTTCACCTGATGGTAAGTGCAACGTCTGCCCATAACAAATGCTGTGTCACCCAGGAAAATTTCTGTGTGACGAACACACTGTGCCCATCACCCTGAGACATAAGTTCTTAAGTCTCATATGCCCAGTGATTACGCTAGCTCACAGTGCCCTTCAAACCGAAACAGAGTAATGTTTGCACACTACTGTTTCACGGCAGAATAACTGGCCCTGGGATGGTACCAACCTAGACGGACTCCTGCATAGGAATCCTACCACCAGTATGAATGCATATGGAAAGAAAATGTTGCAAATTTAAAATAAAGCTAAGGCGCTTAACTTTTAACTAGCCGTGTGGTGGCGGCTCGTTAAAAGAATACTACCACTCCATCTCATCCAATGGATCTTGTAAAAGGCGAGTAAGGAATTAAACTGCACTGTGCACCCAACAGCGCATGGTGGCGATGGGCTCACCACCTATCACACCAAGTGCATTATATTGTTTTGGTGAAACGTGGATTGCGACAGTCATCTGTTTTTGCAGTGAGTGCCCAGTCTCTGACTACCCCTTATGGGATACAGTCGTGATCTTATGTATGTATGTATGCTTAACTAGAAGAAGAAGAAGGTTTTATTAAATACACAAGCGTTTATGTGTATTTATTAAATATTTGCAAATCTAGTCCACTAGATTTAACATACCGGATAATATGTACTGTAACTTTTTAAATCATAATTTCATCGCTCGTAGCATTTCGTAGAACAGCTACAATATTCGTAGACCGGTACTACTTTCTATTAATACTAAATTAAACCTCCGGTATTTAGACGTAATTGGTAGTTATTTAATATAAATAATAAGAACTTAATATAAAGCAAGCAAGTTCAGGATGGATAAGACTTTATACAGTAATGAATTTTAAATTCACCAGCCGTATATAATGGTAATCTACTTACCTCTGTACTCTGACTCCTTTATATTTCCATAGACTGAATCTTATAATTAAAAGCGAGCAACATCAAGGTAATATTTTACGATTAACTTTAAAATATTACTAGAAGATGTTAAACGAAATAAAATCAAAACGTTTTCATTTTATAAACATGAATAGTTCATTTCTTCCTATTTCTTTTTTTAAATTATAACATACATTATTTCACCGCCAATAATTAGTCACTAATTGTTGATAGTGAAATAAAGTTTTCATAAAAAAATATAGATTTATAACACTGAATAATTACAAAGCTAATTAGGCTCAGTAAAAGGTATTATAAAAATCCGCTACGGGATACTTAAACCTGGTAATGTTGTCGTCCTAATCAAATTTCATATCTACATAGATGAAACGTCTGTGAATATGTATAAATATTGGACTGCATACTTCTATCAAAGATGAGTAATATCCCTGTAACAAGGCTATAAGCCCATAAATCTGTAAAAGAAGACTCCTGCCTTCTACGCCGCGGGTCCTGGGTTCGAATCCCAGCCGGAGCCAACATTCGTGCTAAAACACAAATTGTTGGTTTGCGGGTCTGGTTGTGTTGTGATAGTCCCCGTGTTTCTGACACTGCATCCTAGCCTATCTCCGATCTTATCGCATCAGCGTTACATCGGGCGCGGGTAGGTTGGGACGAGTGAGTGCCTCTGTGTTTGCGCGTACACTTGTGGCACTATAATATCTCCTGTGCAGTTGATGGCTCTCGACAGTGTTCGGAAGTTGTCGCCGTGGTCGAAATCGGCTAGGAGAACATCACATGGGAAAAGGGCGTGACTGTATGTATGTACGTATGTTATCATTTTCTGAGGAACTGTGGCTGCTTGCAGACTTCACATTTTACACGGCGTAAACTTTGAATCAATAAAACTTTAATTAGCTTAGGCAAGGATTAGTATTCTTATAACGCGAAGCGGGCGTAGTATATATATCTAACTTTATATGAACATAAAAGTAAAAAGTAAAGTTCCAGCCTATAAATGTCCCACAGCTGAGCACAGGCCTCCTCTCCATACTTGCGGGCCTCCATACTTGCGGGCCTTCTGCTCGCGAGTCTCTTCCGACGAAGTTGTAAAAGCCGCCGGGCTAACAACGTTAACACATACAAAAAAAAAAAAAAAAACAGGCCTCCTCTAATTTCTGAGTGGTTTTGGAGCTAGGAAGAATCCGCCACGCTGCTCCAATGCGGGTTGGCGGACTTCACATGTCTTCGAAATATTTTTTGTTTCTCAGACATGCAGGTTTCCTCACGATGTTTTTCTTCACCACCGAGCACGTGGTAAATCAGCACTTATTATTGCAATTAACAATGTTAGTGGTACCGGCACCGGGAATCGAACCCAGGTCCCTCGCATTCTATGAAATTTAATTGTATTAGACGCACGTAAGCAGTTGCTCATTTAGGATTTATGTGGACGAATCTAAATTAAAATTGATGCCTGTTTAAATACAATCAATTTTTATTTACTCAAATATGCAGTTTTTCTGTCTCCAGGTCAAGTTTTGCCCCAGGGTTAAATAAAATAAGTCGGATTCTTCTTGGTCTAATATCTAATATTTTTCTCGCTGGTAATTTTATAGGAAAATTCTAGTTGGTTAATACTTATTAAACTTTAAAATGAAAATAAAATAGCCTTTTGTGAGTGAAAACAGCGAATTACGTGTTTGATGTTGGCCTTTGTTTAAACTTTCTTTTCAAAATAAAAATAGCTAACCTTCATAAACAGAAGTTATGTAAAATTTGCAACTCTCTGACGTACTTGTATATTAAATATTTACGACGCATTTAGATTTTACGGGTAACTTTCCTACACAGTAATTCGTCTGCCATCAAGTAGTAGTGGGGAAACATTACTGTGTTTCTGTTAGAAGGGCACAGACTTAAGAACTGATGTGCCAGGGTGACATCCGCGGTGTGGTGCCACACAGAAATGTTCTGGGTGACGCAGCATTTGTTATGGACAGACGTTGCACTTTTGTTTTCTGATAAAAGTGACGGAACGAGCAAAACGTTTACCCGATGGTAAGTACAACATCTGCCCATAACAAATGCTATGTCACTCAGAACATTTCTGTGTGACACCACACTGCGCCCATCACTCTAAGACATCAGTTCTTAAGTCTCATATGCCCAGTGATTACGCTAGCTCTCAGTGCCCTTCAAACCGAAACATAGCACACTATTGCTTCACGACAGAATAACTGGCTCTGGGGTGGTGCCTACCTAGACGGATTCCAGCATAAAAGATTTGGTCGTCACATCATATTCTTTCACAAAAAAAAAGGATTCCGACTTCAAAATAGATCTACCACAGTATGCGAGGAAAGAATATTAAGAGTATAATTTTGATAATCGTGCAGCCCAGCGGTCAGCGAAAGTGGTGGGTCTTATGCAGGAATCCGTCTAGGTAGGTACCAACCCAGGACCAGTTATTTGGCCGTGAAGCTGTAATGTCCAAAAATTACAGTGTTTCTGTCTGAAGAGCACTTGCAGTAGTGTAATCTGGTGTAAAACTGGGCATATGATAGTTAAGAACTGATATCTCAGGGTGACGGGTGCAGGGATACACATAAATATTATGCGTGACACGGCCTCTGTTATCAGGCAGTTGTTGCACTTACAATCAAGTTAACGATTTGGTCGTCTCGTCACATTCTCCAAACCCAATCGAAACCAATATTTTGCCACAGAAATGTGATTAATCCGTGTCTCTAAGATTACATCTTACCCTTCCTACAATCTTTAAGCGCAAACGTCAAGTCAAGAGGGGGAAAATACGAGTGACAGAATCAACAATTACAGTATTATTGCCCCAGTGACCACAGCTCTCTACTAACGTTGTGTGAGGGAATCATCAATCTTTCCCGAACAAACTTTACAAATAATATACAAATTCAGATAAAACCACTTCCTTATAGTGTTAATAATAAACGATGGCCCAAATCGTTGGCTTCCTTATCTAATATGCAAGAGCTTTCAAGCTGAAGACGGGAATAGAAAAAATAAAAAGTGTTCATAAACAATTATTATTAACAGCTATTTTGTGCAGCTACACTTAAATCACGACATTAAATGTTTGCCGCGATGTCCTCCTCTTGATAGATCTTCGACTCCGGTGACAATTTAAGAATAACTTTATCTTCCTCTTTTATAAGATTTACCAGAAGAATTTACGAACGTTCTGTTACGCAAAAATGTAATGATAGTTTTTTTTTCTATTTACTTATTGTAATGGAGTCGCGAGTACTCACAAAGGTTTACCTTTAGCTAGTTAATAGTCATAAGACTCAAAAACCGATACCTCATGGTGACGAGCGCAGTGCGTTGTTACACAGACGATGCTATGCCGGTTTTTCCACACAACTAATATGTTCTTACCATCAGATGAACGACTTGCTCATCTCGTCTCTCACTTACACCAAAATATTACAAACATACAACTATTGTATTACCAGCTCTAGATAATAATTAATCATACTGTACCTGATCCATGTGGTGGCAGCGCAGATGGGGTGAGATGGGGGTGCAATAGTCGTCAGAGGGAAAATTTTAACCAGAAGATGGGCAGCGGCATATTCCTGGAACATCTGAATGAATAAACTGCGGTTGCCAACCCGCCTGCCAAGCGTGGCAACAATAGCAAAATCCCCCCGAAATGAGAGCTACAAACTTACGTATTTCGTGGCAATCTATGGGGGAGGCCTATGTTCAGCAGTGGACTAGTGACAGGCTGAATAGACAGACAGACTTTATTTTACCCTGACGGCCATGGAGCCAAAGATAGCAGATTGTTACCTATATGATCGATTAAAAATTATGAGAATATTGGATACAAAACATCATCCAGTCCCAATTTTTATTACAATAACTAAAGTCCAAATAATATAATTTGTTGTCAGTGTAATTGCGAAAAATCTTTACAAAAACACGTTCCATTACAAAGGATTACGGAGTAACATCAACAAAACTGAGCTAATTTACAGTCAAATCACGCTACGTAAAAGGAGACGCCTGACGTGTGTTAGTCCATTCCCGCTCATTTAAGATCAGTGGTTAGCTCGATGGCCATTTTTCTCGAGTTATTTATGTTAAGCAAAAGCAAATTAATGATTTCCGGGGAATTGTGTGAAATGTATAAGAGTAGCCTCAGGTTTAACGAGCAGCTTCCGGACATATTGTTGTTGTTAATTGACTTAGTTTAATTTAAAAGAAATAAATATGCGCACATGTACACGGATACACACACACACACACACACACACACACACACATATATACATATATACATATACATACACACACATATACATACATATATATATATATTGCATGCGCAAATTACAAAAAAAACAAAAAGGTCTGAAATACTTACATATAAACAAAGTTATTAAATATTAAACACAAATGCAGTGTAAACAGATAACAAAAAATAAAAAGAAAAAAAAAAAAATTTCTGTATCTCTGTCACTATTCAATTTATCATGCGTAAATACTCTTTGGTAATAACCAGATTTTTAGTCTGTGCAATTATATAGTTGACACGTTTACTTTAATACGTGGCACCGAATTAAAAAATTTACTTTGTGTCATTGTTCTCTAGAAGATAAGACTTGTAACGAACAGTAAAATAAGGCTTTGTAACTGCTTTGTTTGTTTGTAGTATGGTAGTTAACAAATACTTATTTATCAAAGAATTTATATATATGGCAATAATGAGAAATTGCTTCATTCAAATTCAAATTCAAAATGATTTATTTGCCAGAGACATGGTACATAAGTAATGGTATTATAAAATTTTAACATTCCAGCATTGCTCTTACTTGCATAAAAAGTGTGCAAATACAAAATAAATATAGAATTAATTGAAAATTATTAACATGTCAATTCATAATAAAACATTCATTTGTACAATTCGTCAGTCATAAAGAATTTAGTTACATTTCATTCATTATAATCATAAAATTTCTGTGTTTCATTGCTGTGTGGTGGCAGCTCGATAAAAGTATTCTACCACTCCATCTCATCCAATGGTTCTCGTAAAAGGCGAGTAAGGAATTAAACTGCACTGTGCACCCAACAGCGCATGGTGGCGATGGGCTCACCACCTTTCACACCAAGTGCATTATATTGTTTTGGTGAAACGTGGATTGTGGCAGTCATCTGTTTTTGCAGTGAGTGCCCAGTCTCTGACTACCCCTTATGGGATACAGTCGTGATCTTATGTATGTATGTATGTTTGTAAAATCATAAAATAATAAGAATTGATCAATTACATATTATTATCATTTAAAAAATTGATCAATATCAAAATAACATTTGCTGAAAAAAAAATCTTTTCGTCCTTCTTGAATTGTCGATTCTTTTTATCCTTGAAAATATCAGGTAAATGATTATAAATTTTAATGGCCATACAATAAACATTTTTCTGATAAACTGTCAATCTCTGATTTGGTACATGAAGGGTGTGTTTATATTGAATTCTTCTAACATTTCTTACCTTTTGAAATAAATTGAAATTGTTTTGTACAAAAACACATACCTATCTCAAATACATAAACATGGAAAAGGAAAAATATTACTGGATATAAACTGTCAAAGGATACAAAGTGATTTTTTTTACGGAATAACTAGCTGTACTTGAAGCTTCCACTTATAAAAATGCTGTGAAACGCAGAGTATTTCTGTTTGGCACCACTCTGCACCAGTTACAATGAAATATCAGTTCCTAAGTCAAAAAAAATCGAAAAAGTCCATAGATGACCAGCAGAGTAGAATAGCACCTCTTTCCTACCAGGGTGTCGTAAGAGGCGACTAAGGTATTGTACGGACAGCCTTTATTAGTGCAGAATAACACCATAATATGCAATGCTGTCACTATACTGCTCGTGGGAACACAACGGAGTCAGATTTGTTTTGACTCGTACCAAAATGGCGGCGACGTTGTTCGCCACCCGTTGTGTCTCGTTTCCCAAGGGGGCGAAAAGTGGGCTACATGTGGCGTCATATTACCTCTGCCTACACCCGATATGGGAAAAGGCGTGACTATATGTATGTTTATAAGAAATTCAAGTTTCGTTTAACAGATGTTATTTTTTTACACCACCGTTTGTTAATGAGGTTTCTCTGTACAGAGAAGAAATCGGCGAAAGAAATTCCACAGGTGTCGTCTTTTTTATTACAGCCTGGCAGCGATCACCTCATTTTTCATTCATTGTTTATTATATCATATGTTTATCTCTTCTTAGCCTTATGGTTGACTGGGAGACAATGCCTTCAGGCATTAAATCCGCCATATGTACAATTTGAGTGCATAAAAGTTTAAATTAATAACATAAATATATACAGTATTCAGTTATAAAATCAATAACTATTCCAAATGTACTCGTAGCAGCCGCCATTACGAAACCAAGTTGCAATGATAATAAATTAACATTTTAATTACGTTAGCGCGACGATGTGGCGCGTTGAAAATAACGTTGTCAGCTTTAAATTCACAAAGTAACTCTCTCTATCCCTCATTCTGTTTTTTACCTTTTCACGGCTCAATTATTGAAACGGTCTTAACGAAATTCGACACCGAGATAGCTTGCATTCTGAAGACAAACGAAGGATACATTTTACCCCGGAATATCAAAGGGTTCCCACGGAATATTTAAAATCCTAAGTCTATGCGGACGAAATCGCGGTTATCAACCTGTACTTAATATTAAAGGATATTGTATCTCATCTGTGGTGGCGGCTCGTTAAAAGAATACTACCACTCCATCTCATCCAATGGATCTCGTAAAAGGCGAGTAAGGAAAAAACTGCACTGTGCACCCAGCAGCGCATGGTGGCGATGGGCTCACCACCTATCACACCAAGTGCATTACATTGTTTTGGTAAAACGTGGATTGTGGCAGTCATCTGTTGTTGCAGTGTGTGCCCAGTCTCTGACTACCCCTTATGGGATACAGTCGTGATCTTATGTATGTATGTATCTCATATTCTTTGTAATACAATCGACAAGATGGTTTTTCTCACGTAATTTACTTACGTCTTCTACTGCTATCGTAATCTTGTACAGGATGAAATGATTTTAAAGAGCGCCAGTAGCCTTATATTCATAAGCTTTTAAACTTAGTTGTGCTCATCAGACACAAGATATTTAATATTTATTTCTTATTCATTTTTCATTTAATATTCACTGCTGGAACAATAAGAAATAATAACAATAAAAATAATAACATTGCACTGCTGAATGAACAAACAAACGTCTCGAATTCACCATCGCACCTTACGGCATTACCTCAAATTCCATCGTCACCACCTTGATGGTTGGCATTCCACCACAGTGCGTTTTTCGCGGAATTTTCTGCCACTCACTTGCACTTTATGGAATGTTCTGCCGTCAGCGGTTTTTCCGGACCGATACGACTTAGGGACCTTCAAGAAAAGAGCCTATTCCTTTCTCAAAGGCCGGCAACGCATCTGCTATTCCTCTGGTATTGTAGGCGTTCATGAGCGGCGGTGATCACTTACCATCACGTGAGCCACCTGCTCGTTTGCCTCCTATTCAATAAATAAAAACACTTTTAAATATCTTTAAATCCAGTACTTAAAGTTTAAATATACTCGAAGTAGTCGTTTGCTATCAATTCGGTCGCAAACGGCCGCTTATGTAATTCGGGTGGTGGATTGTGTGAGCAAGCGGTCGCTATCACGATATTGTAATCGCAATGTCGTTGGTGGGGAGCCGTTTGCGTCACCTTTAATATAAATAGGCAGCTCTTTGACCGCGCCGCTCACTCGGCGGCCGTCTGTCGTAGAGTCTATGGCACTTGATAATGCCTCGTTTTGGGGCGAAACACGTGTACGTGTTCTCGATCTTCAGTGGTGTATATTATCTAGTGGTAGTATTGTAGTGGATGGTGGAGGGTACCTGGTGGCGGTGTTAGTTTGCTTGTGCACGCTACTGAGGTAGGGCGGGTGGTGCTCTTCAAAAAACTAGGTAATATACACCATTTTTATATTTTGCATGCGGATCTTAGCAAAGTAACTTACCTTTCCTTCAAAGAAAATGACTGCTTATGAGGTGAAAACTAACATTAATTTCTGATAATTTGATGACCCTGAAACGGTAGTGTTGAGACAGAAAGATACTTATCCGATTAAAAAATATTTATGCATTGGATGAATCTTCCCATTGGAAGAACCTTCCTGAATAAACAAAAAGGAAGGCTAGAAATCTACAATATTTTATGCCATAACCTGTCGATACGACCCATTCGCTACAGCCCGTATCCATAAATTAAGTCCTCTTACTTGATTATAGTCTTTTTTTTACTTTTTTTATAGGTTAATAGAATCAGGCAATACTTTGCGGAAATCCATTACAGTAAAGGACAGAAAGTTAATTTGCTAAGATCCGCATGCAAAATGTAAAATGGTGTGTATTACCTAATTTTGAAGAGCACCGCCCTCTCTCAACAGCGGGCACAAGAAAACCAATACCGCTACCGGGAGCCGCCACCAGATACCCTTCACTACTACAACACTGCCACTAGGCAATACACACCACTGAAGTCGAGAAGACGACACCTGTTTCACCTCAAAACGAGGCATTATCAACTGAGTGGCTGACTGTCGTAGAGTCTTGTGCAAGCTGTTGAGTGAAGGCGGGCGGTACTCTTCAAAACTAGGTAATACACACCGTTTTACATTTTGCATGCGGATCTTAGCAAATTAAATTTCTCTCCTTTACTTTTTTTATAGGATCGGGAAACGAAGCGAACGGCTCACCTGATGGTAAGTAGTTACCGCCGCCTATGAACAACACCAAAGAAATTCGCGGGTGAATTTTCGACTTTTGAGATTGGATTAGGCTCTGTTTGAACGCGATAATCTCAGGAAATACTGATCCGATTCGAAAAAAATATTTTTCATTAAATAGCACATTCATTGGGGAAGGAGCCGCACGCCTGATACGCCGATACCTGAGCATTCACAGTCAACCATACCGTATGGCGCACACATGTAGCTTATTCTACGAGAGGGGAACCGTGAGACAGCTTGTATAATATAAAATGTATAGGCCACGTAGCTCGCAGAATTCACAGCCTTTGGAAAAATGGCGAACGCTGTGTGGGATCCTCTGCCTCCCTCGCACCTCAGACGCTACTGATTTGTCTGTATTTATCCAATATGTGATTGATGAAATCTATGATGTATTATGTAACATAATTACATTAATAAACGATATTAAGCTCAGGGGCTAGGCGCTCGCTTTAAATATCATGGTACGCGAGTGACCTGGGTTTGATTCCCGATGCCGGCACCACTAAAATTGTTAATTGAAATTTTAAGTGCTAATTTACCACGGTCTTGGCGGTGAAGGAAAAAAATCGTGAGGAAATCTGCATGTCTGAGAAATAAAAAATATTTCGAAGACATGTGCAGTCCGCCAACCCGCATTGGGGCAGCGTAGCGGATTCTTCGTGAGAGGAGGCCTGTGGTCAGCAGTGGGACATTTATAGGCTGAAACATTACTTTGCTTTACTTTTTACACTTATTTATTTTTATTATGTGCAGTCGTTAAGGGATGAAGGTTTTTTTTATTTCTGGACTTAAAACATATTTGCCAAGATGTATTTTCGCAAAGTAACGCTTGGTTTTATAAGCTATTTTATATATAAAATCTCCGAAATCCGTAAGAAGTTGTACAGGGAGTTTCGTTTGTTGTAAGGTATAATCTTTACATTCTCGAATTGCACATTCCCATGAAAGACATGTGCTTATTTATTTTATTTTTATACTTTTAGGAAGATTTACATGCAAAACTTAAAATTATAAATTTGTTGATAAATTAACAACAGTATGCCGATTACAAATCTCCACATACAGTTTGTTAGATAAATTACATAGCGCCAACCAATAAACATAATTGATAACAATATGTAAATTAAAGCATAAGTACGAGTCTGTGCGAGAAATTACTTTGAAGCAAAGTAGTTTTGAGCTATTTTACCTCTAACAGTTGCTGTCGGTGTGCAAAAGACATCAAGATCAAACTTTTGTGCGACGGCATTCAAAGACTTACTGCCACGTATCATGAAGGTGTTGCCTCCGTATTTAGTATTGGTGTGCGGCACATGAAGAGGTGGACGTTCTCTCAAAACTAACTAATAAGCGAAAACTAGGCGTCCATATCCAGTTACTGTTCTGGCAGACGTTGCAGATGTCAAGTCACCGTCTCCTATAAAAAATAGAGCAAATTGGAAACACCTCATCCACCAACACGTCACAAAATACTAATAGAATTTTTTTATGGTATTCGAAGTCATTATTCAAAATGTCTCAAAAATATCATAAGAAATTTACATAATTTGAAATTAGCACGGAACAGTTTTCAACAAAAGTTTATATACGAAACCATTACTCTTCCTTGCGCCACCGGATGTACATGTCAAGCTGACATTCCATTAGTCTCCTTAATATGGAAGGTCACGTCGAGTTCTCGCTTGCTATGTTTATGGTTGTAATACTCAATTTAAATATTTTACATTGTTAATGAATTGTTAAAAATTCTTAAATTATCCCAATATCGGGCAGAAGTCCGCTAGCAGTTTTAGGAGAGCTTAGGGGCCGGGTAAAGTTCAACATGCAGCTCCAATGCAGGTTGGCACAAATGTAATTCTTAGAGAGTCTTATTTATTTATTTAAACTTTATTGAACTTTACATATAGTAAAAAAACAAATGGCGGACTTAATTCTAAAAGCACTTACTGCCGGTCTTCAATCTTAGGGCAGTGAGTGAACAACGAATGCGGTTACAATACAAAGTATACAAACACTAATGTACGTACATACCTACACCTATTTAAATAAATTATATTTATATCGTTCATGCATTAATTATTACCTTGTATCCATACTTAATATTATAATGCCCTCTGTCTGTTTGTTAGTTTTCACGGCTCAACCGTTGAACCGATCTTGACGAAATTCGAAGATTCGAAATTGAAGACGGACATAGGATACTTTTTATCTCGGAAAATCGAATAGTTTCCGTGCGATTACTTAAAAATATTACTTAAAAATACCCGTATCCACGGCCGAAGTCGCGGGCATCAGCTAGTGTGTAATATAATTTGAATTCTTTGTGAATTTACTACGCAAAGAACAACGGCAGAATTATATTTTTAATTTTTTATAGCGTCTTTACAAAATCCATTTAAAAGATTTTTAAGAATTTTAAAATGAATAATTGTGCATATAAAAGATATAAATTGACTTTTATCAAATTATATCCAATGGCATTGGGTTTAAAAAATGTTACCACCTACGTAACATTCTTTTATATTAGTAGAATAATATTTTATCATCAATCCTTATCATAATTATATAATTGAATGAATTGTCTACAACATGTGTTTTCATGTGAAAATACCTATTTAGAAATGAAGTTTCTTTTTTAAAGATTTCTTTTATTTACTTGGGAAACCTACCACTTATTCAAGTGAGTTTTGAAACTTGTACAAAATCTTTTGGTTGCAATTGGTAGTATTACGTTGCAAACATGGCAACTGTCAAATATTTAATATATTCATCTGTCTCTCCCCCATATGATGGAAAACTTTCGCATAGGGGCAGCTTTGTTAAACCGGTTTGGTGTTCGCTTTCAAGATAATATATATGCTACTGAAATATTAGAAATAATAAGAGAGTGATACCATCTCGAAAATAATCTGGCTGACATGGTTGTAACTAAATATGTATATGAATAGGCGAACATCCCGCTCCCAAAGCATCACTGCTGACCAGAATAATCTGTTATATTTTCCAACTCTAGAACGTAGTCCTTATCCTTGTCTTGTTCGCGTTGGGAACGTACCAAATACGACTGGCTCGTTCTTATTACAGCGAGCATGTACGTTACCATGGCGGAATATATAATTGAAGTTAGCAGTGAACAACATCGACACTTCTGAATATCATCTTAGAGGCAGTGGGGAAACAACTCATATAAGGGGAAAAATTAAATTACTGCAGGTATCCAGGAGACAATATTATGTTTATATTGTCACTGAGAATAATATTACCTGGCCGGACAGGAATCACAGACTACTGTTGCAGTTGTTTAGTGGGAAGGCGCACTGTTGGCTGTTGCGCTCATACAATGACGTTAGTCTGGTACTTGGGATGGGCCAGACATCAATCTAATATTGCACCGCCGGCTGAATTTCTAGATTATATTATTATAAGAGAAGATGATGAGGAATAAAATAAAATTATATTAATACTTGCCTTGTATAATTGAATATATTGTACCTGCTAATGCCATACTAACTAACGGGTACTGACTGCACTTTTGGCGTTAAGGTGATCACCTCGCCACTACGCTTCGTGTCGTGGGTTCGATTCCCACTCAAGATATCACCTATCCGTGTGGTCAATTGATAATTTTTTCAAGTTTGGGTGCTCATTGCGTTCGATAATTGTATGCTTGTAAGCCGCCGCGGAAAGGCCTGGTCGCCAGTGTTGGCATTAGTTTTGAAAAATAGAAATATACGCATAGCGTGGCAAAGTAATGGCTTGGTTTTTGACCTAGATAAAACGTTTTTTTAATTAAATACTAATATAACAAAATCGTGCCATTGATTTTGAGTCACTCTATACCTACCTATCATTATACGCATATAAGGCAAATGCTACATTACTTAAGAAAAAAAGCAGCAATCGAACTTCCAACTTATAAATCGCAGCTATTTCGTATCACGTATTATTCTATTTTTCTAGGTTAATTATAAACAAATACATTAGGTCGACGGTATATTATACATATTGATAATACAATTTATGTTGAATATTAACAAATAGACATGTCAGTTTCTTAGGTGACATAAGACGTAACCTATAAAACATTCAAAATCAAAATTCTTTGCTTCCTGACCTTGTCTAATGAAAAAAAATTACATATTTAGGCTCAGCAATTGATGATTCATTTGTAAAGATTTATTTTATTTTATGATGCCTCTTTTGAGTATAAACTAAAATGATGTACGAGCCTGCCATTGTCCTTTAGAAAACGAGTTCCAAAATTAACAAAACGTGTTGGTTTGCTATAATATGTTTAATTCACGTTTATTTTTATTTATTCTATACACAGTACAACGAAAATTTATTGCAACAAAGCTAAACAAAACTAAAACGTAACTTTACTTTGAGTTCCTTTAAATGATATCTTATATTAACGCGATGATTAACATTTGAATAAAACTAAATTCACAGATTTTACAACTATTGCGCAGTGATTTCTAACACCTCTTTTTTTCTCTTTTATTTTAATTTTTTAGTTTGGTTCTCTACATAAAGCGTGTTTTTTAGTTTTTTCAACCTATTTTTTATTTAAACTATTATTTATTTTGTTACAAACTAATTTAAGACGATGACCTCTATAACAGGTAATATATTAGCGCCATCTATTGAGTAATTTAGTTGGATCTTCTATAAAAGCGTGTTTTTTTAGTTTTTGTAAAATGTTATTTATTATTTATTTAGTCGAATTGCATTGTCATCGGTCTTTGACATTTGACTTTGTGTGCAAAATTTGAATTAAATCGGATTGACAGGTGTGCAAAATTTGAATTAAATCGGATCATTCAAATTAGGAGAAAATCGAGTCCTAAGGAGTCGGTTACAAACATTCTGTCCCACTGAGGTGTCGTATGGGGCGACTAAGGTATTATTCATCCTTTATTCGTGCAGAATAACACCATAATATGCAATGCTGTCATTACACTGCTCGTGGGCTAACAATGAGAAGTAAGAATTTCTTGACTCGCAACAAAATGACGGCGACGTGGTTCATCACCCGTTACGTCTCGTTTTCTGTGAGGGCGAAAAGTAGGCTATGTGTATTCCCCTGCCTACTCCTTATATGGGAAAAAGGCGTGACTGTATGTATGTTTGTAAAAATACTATAATGTGCTATGCTATCACTACACTGCTCGTGGGAATACAATGAGCAGTTAGAATTTCTTAACTCGTACCAAAATAAAGACAATGTGGTTCGTCACCCGTCATGTCTCGTTACCCGCGAGGGCGAAAAGTAGGCAACATGAGTGGCCTGTGCTTATACGGCCTTATACGGGAAAAAGGCATGACTATATATACTTGTTAACATAAAGGAATAGAAAAAAAAACGATACAATCTCGTTATTAAGTGATAATAAATTACTTACGTATTTCTCATTTATTTTTATTATTGAAATAAAATGATATTTAATTTATTAAAAACAGCTTAATTTTGTTTGATATTTTAGCTGTTTCGAGGTAGCTGAAAAAAGATACACATTGCAAGCTTTATTGCAAAAAAAGCATATAAATACAGACAACATAAGCTTCTCGACCTCAGTGGAACGGATTTAGAGGTTTAAGAAACAAATCCGACCATTTATCTAATTTTAACTGAAGCCTGTGTTAATAAAAAAATACTTTTTTTTTAAAGTAAAAACTTTATACTTTATACTATTCGTAAGTTTTTGTTTATAATTTAGTAAGTAACGTAACAACACATGAGCGTCCTAGTGCTGAGCACATTCCTCTTTTTTACCCGCTTTATATTAGCTTCGCTTGTATGTTTGTTTGTATGTTTGTATGTTTGTAACCGACTCTTTAGGGCTCGATTTTCTCCTGCTTTGAATGATCCGATTTAATTTAAATTTTAATTAAATCGGAAATTTAATTTTAATTAAAAAAGACCGATGACAATGCAATAATTCGACTAAAAAATAAAAAATAATAGTTTATAAAAACTAAAAAAAACACAGTTTTATGGAAGATCCAACTAAATTACTCAATAGATGGCGCTAATATATTACCTTTTATAGAGGCCATCGTCTTAAATCAGTTTGTAACAAAATAAATAATAGATTAAAAAACACGCTTTTATAGAAAATCCAACTAAAAAAATAGTTTAAAAAAACTTAAAAAACACGCTTTTATAGAAAATCCAACTAAAAAAAATAGTTTAAAAAAACTTAAAAAACACGCTTTTATAGAAAATCCAACTAAATTACTCAATAGATGGCGCTAATATATTACCTGTTATAGAGGCCATCGTCTTAAATTAGTTGGTAACAAAATAAATAATAGTTTAAATAAATAATAGTTAGAAAAAACTAAAAAATACGCTTTATATAGAAAACCAAACTAATAACAGTTTAAAAAAAAACACGCTTTTATAAATAAACCAAACTAAAAAGAAGAAAAAAAATAATAGTTTGAAAAAACTAAAAAATACGCTTTATATAGAAATCCAAACTAAAAAAATTTAAATAAATTTTTCATAAGTGATTTGTAAATAAGAAAAAAGTATTTTATTTAAAAAAAGCGTGGGGTGCTTTTTAAGATATCATCGAAATGATAATCCTTCTTCTCATATCTGTCAATGAAATATTTCGAACTGTTGGCACCATGCACCCCACGCTTTTTTTAAAAATAAAACATTTTTTTCTTATTAATAAATTACTTACAAAAAATTAGTGTATTTTTTAGTTTTTTCAAACTATTATTTATTAAGATGGCTTGTAGCCTTGTAGATTATCACGCCGCTCCAACTTGGCGGAATTCTCACTCAGTCTTCGAAAATTTTTCTTGACCACTGAGCACGTAGTAAATCAAAGAGCATAACGTGTACCTGATGGCAAGTGCAACGTCTGCCTATAACCAAAGCTATGTCACCCAGAACAATTAGATCACCATACTGCGCCGGTCACACTAAGACATTTTATGTTGTTACTCAGTGTCCTCCAGACAGAAACACAGTAATGTTTGTACACCTACAACGCACAGTGACGGAATGCCACCATCTAGATGATGATGACATAATTTCAGTGGCTGGAATTAATCCGAACAATTCCTCAGAATCATTGTCAATATAATTGCACGAGTGAGCGCCTGTGTTTGGAACGACTGTACTAACACTACACGTGTACATATATCCTGCGCAGTTGATAGCTTCCGATAGTATTCGGAACTTGTTGCCGCGAACGAAAATCGGCCAGAAGAACATTCATCGTTTCAGCCTATAAGAAGTCCACTGCTGACCATAGGCCTCCCCCATAGATAGCCACAAAAGTTTGTAGCTCCCCTTTTGGAGGGATTTTGCCATAGTTGCCACGCTTAGCAGGCGGGTTGGCAACTGACAACTCTGTCGACTTCTTCTTAAGCCGACTTTTTCTTTTGAGATTCTCTCAAGCCGCTACCACACGGCAGAAGTACATTATTTTAGGGCAATAAATAGGTGTCCGGCAAAGCCGATAGAAAACTCTGACCGAGGTGTCGTAAGAAGCGACTAAGGTATTGTACGAACAGCCTTCACTCGTGTATGATATTACCATATGCTGTTACTATATTGCTAGAGGGAACGCTATGGGAAGTAAGCATTTTTTGACCCGTACGAAAATGGCGGCGACGTGGTTCGCCAGCCACCTATTTAACAAATTACTGCTTCTGATGCAAATACAAAACTTTCGTAGTAAGACTAAAGAGTAAATGATAAACATTTCAAATGAAATGACTCCAGATAACAGGGGGAGCGTCTCGGTGTCTGCAAGAGACAGTTACTAGAGTTTATTTTGTTGTTAAATAACTTTGCGTTCTAGTGAATTACAGGTTGAACTAAGTTATTGCGTGTATACGAAACCCGTCTATGCCGATATAATTTTTACTGTTAGAATTAATAAAAAAAAAACTTCTTAAGAATCATTAAGGAAAACTTTAGATCCATAAAACTTTAAAAAATTAACTATTAAATGTAATCTGGAAACAGATTAGGTTTATTTTTCTTAACGTAGCTTACCTTATTTTTCAGAGCGAACGAACTGAATGCGTATGACAAATTCTTGAAGTATGTTAGGTATGCACAGTGAAATGGTTGTAAAACAGAAACAAGAATTAAAAATCCTTATTTTTCTTTTCTTTATTGCCAAATGTAGATGTATAAGTCAAAGTCAAAGTCAAAATTTCTTTATTCAATTTAGGCTTGTTTAAAACTCTTTTGAACGTCAAAATCTACACCGTTTCAAAAAATGACCTTGTCAGAGAAGTACCGGTAGGAAACTCTGGGGTCTTTCTTTTTTTAAATATATGTCATTAATAAAATACAAAAAAAAATACATCATAAATTTAGTAGCCAGGTGGTTTCCAAGTGCAGAGTATGAGTTATTTCCACACATCTTTGTCCTCTATATAATGTTCTATTTTATAACACGCTTTACCTAATAATGTCTTCTTGATAAGTTTTTTAAAATCTATGTCCGAATTTTGTGTTACACTTTTAGGAATTTTATTATAAAATTTTACATCTTCTAAGAAAAGACTTTCTAGTTTTAGCCAACCTAAACATAAGAACCTCTTGCTTGTCGCCTCTACCCATTCTACAGGATACAGTCACTTTTTGGTTAAATAAGTTAATATTTTTTTCCATATGATGATAGGATTCCTATGCAGGAATCCATCTAGGTAGGTACCACCCCAGGGCCAGTTATTCTACCGTGAAGCAGTAGTGTGCAAACATTACTGTTTTTCGGTTTGAAGGGCACTGTGAGCTAGCGTAATCACTGGGCATATGCGACTTAAGAACTGATGTCTCAGGGTGACGGGCGCAGTGTGGTGTCACACAGTAATTTTCTGGGTGACACAGCATTTGTTATGGGCAGACATTGCACTTACCATCAGGTGAACGTTTTGCTCGTTCCGTCACTTTTATGAAATAAAAAAAAAATATTTTCAAAAATAAACAATGACGGAAGTGTCGTTGTGGAAGAAGGAGGACGAAACGGCTGGCTCGAATAAGTAAAATAGTCCTGCCCAAACGCAAAATACGCGCATAGACGTGGAGTTGCGGAAATCAGCCTGTAGCAATCAACAATCTACAATCTACAATTCCTCACGATCTGCGCCTGTCACCCTGAAACCTCAGTCTCTTATGCCCAGTGATTACACTAGCCCTTTAAACCGAAACACAGTAATGGTTGCACTCTATTGCTTGATGGCTGAATAACTTGTAATATGGTGGTACCTACCAAGGCGGATTTCTGCATAAAGATCCTAGAACCAGTGAAACTTAAACTGGTGGTAGGATTCCTGATGAGGAATCCGTAGGCATCCATGCAGTGCCAATTATTCCGCTATCAAGCAGTGGGTTACAAGTACCATTGCGGTTTGAAAGGAGCTGAGGAGAGCTTGAGAGACATACTTTTGCCGTCTACAACGGAACTGTTAAGGGCGAGCGTGGTACTTACCAGATAAACGACTTACTCGTATTGACCTTAACGCCTAAGAAACAAATATTATTATAAAATATGGAAATAGCTAGTGTTGTAACATATTTTATACGATGATAAGTAAGTATGGTGCCAGCATCAGCCATAGTCAGACTCACTTTATGAAAGTCTAGAACGTTCTATGAAACAGTTAAATGTTTACTGAATAACTTTTTCACCTCGCATGCACCTTCAATTAGCGTCAGCACGTTACGTAACCTTGACTTTGCAGTGTAAACGACCTTTTATTCTCGTGAATAGCGTACAATTAACAGTAGCCGTCACGCGCCATTGACATTGACACGGACGCCATTTTATTAGAGGTAGCAACACTACAGCTTTACTCTGGGTCACGAGGGTTAGGTAAAAAAACCAGCACATTTTTGGATTTTATATCAGTGGAAGTAGTAGTGCTTACTTATTTTGTTTTAAAAAAACGAAACCCTACAACGACTCTAGAAAATGTAAGAGTAAAAAAACTACTGAGATGTAGTGGTTTTTTAGTATCGTGAGTGCGTTTTAGTTTTAGTAACTGGTAGGTTTCGGAGGTCAGGTGCTGCAGGCAATATTGTTTTGCATTGCATATTACACGCAGAAGCATCAAGCAATCATCATCATCATTTCAGCCTCTCACTAGTCCACTGCTGAACATAGGCCTCCCTCATAGATTGCGACAGAACTTTGTAGCTCTGATTTTGGGGGAAATTTGCCATAGTTGCCACGCTTGGCAGGCCGGGTTGGCAACCGCAGTTTTGTTATTCAAATGTTGCAGAAATACGCTGCTGCCCATATCAAATCGGCATCACCAAAAATATGATGCGAAAAGTGCACTGTATGTGGGGGATGTATGAGGATTTAAATTTTTGAAAGGGCAACCTGCATAAGACCAATAAAATTCCGGAACATTCTTATTACATTGATGTTTTGGAACAGTGAACCGGTTCACTAAAGAGCTACACACGTCTATTCCAGTGTTACGCAGAACCTTGCGTTGGAAAGTTGTGTGACGCCGCAACTGCACTCGTCACAATGAGACTTTGGTTCCCCAATCTTACGAGTATATGCCCTCAAGCCCTCCCTTCAGCTCCTTTCAAACCGTAATGGTACTTGCAACCCACTGCTTGATAGCGGAATAATTGACACTGCATGGATGTCTACGGATTCCTGCCCAAGAATCCTACGATCAGTTTAAGTTTCACTGGTTGTAGGTGCACAAATCCGCCTTGGTAGGTACCACCATAGTACAAATTATTCAGCCAACAAGCAAAAGTGTGCAAGCATTACTGTGTTTCAACAGTTTCTATTTTATCATGAAAAAATGTTGGCAATAACTTTCTCGCAATCTTGATTAACGGTAAATGGTTGTAATAATTCTCGAGCTTTATAATTTCTTTAATATCTTTCAGATTATATATTTGAGAAATTTTGTAAGACCCGTAAATATTATGTGACTCGGAACCCGTCACTTGTCCGTTCCCGCGAGGGCGAAAAGTGGGCTACTTGAGTGGCCTCTGCCTACTCTTTTATGAGAAAAACGCGTGACTGTATGTATGTATAAAAATTGTTCTTTAATTTCATGCAACAACTGACTGTTAGACCACAATTCCACTGAATAAGGTAAAAAAGCTGTAAGTTCCAGAATACCGTCCGATCCCACCGCATATCGGCCTATAAGCCTCCTCAAGGCTCTAGGCAAGATATACGAACGCCTACTACTCGCCCGCTTAAGAGACTTCATGCAGTCTCGAGGGATCCCCATCCACGAGCAGTTTGGATTCCGAGCCAAACACTCATGTACCCAGCAGGTGCACCGCATAACGGAGCACATTCAATCCCGCTTCATACGCGGGCTTCATACTGGAGCGCTCTTCTTCGACGTGGCGAAAGCGTTCGACAAGGTCTGGCACAACGGGCTCGTATACAAGTTATACGGACTCGGTGTGCCGGATCGCCTCGTACTCATCATACGAGATTTCTTACGCAGTCGAACCTTTCGCTACCGCGTCGAGGGGGTGCGATCCGAACCACATCCCATACTAGCCGGCGTACCACAAGGCTCAGTCCTAGGTCCCGTGCTCTACACCCTTTTCACGAACGACATACCGCACACCAGCGGCGTCGAACTCGCCCTCTTCGCAGACGATACCTGCCTCTATGTGTCTGGGCGTAATCCAGACACTATCTCTAAACGCCTCCAATCCGCAGCCCGAACCCTCGGGAACTGGTTTCGGAAATGGAGGATCGAGGTCAACCCCATCAAAAGTGCAGCCATGTACTTCTCGCGGCGCTTAACGCCGCGCCTCCCCACCATAGAGTTATTCGATCGTCCAATCCCCTGGGAAAAGACAGTCAAATACTTAGGCGTCCTATTAGACTCGAGACTCAGCTTCGGTCCACATATTAACCGAGTAAGGAACCGAGCGGCGTTCGTCCTCGGCCGATTACATCCGTTACTAAATAAAAATAGCAAAATGTCCCTACGTAATAAAATTACACTTTACAAAGCCTGTATTCGGCCAATTATGACATACGCAAGCCCCGTATTTGCGCATGCCTCCCCGCGTCAAATTCACCGACTTCAGGTAATACAAAATCGATTCATGCGTAAAGCCACGGGAGCACCGTGGTTCGTGCGTAATGCTAACCTTCATATCGATTTAGGGCTTCCTACCATAGCCAAATATCTAAAGTTGGCCTGTTGCCGATACTTCGACTCTGCTGCCACGCACCCCAACCCACTGGTTGTAAGTGCCGCCACATACAACCCCCTCGCGATACACCAAAACTCGACCCGCGGAAAAAGGAGACCGAGGCACGTCCTCGAGGACCCTGACGACGCGACCACTAGGGCCCATGCGCTCTACTCATCACTACGCAAACACACAACATCACCATGATACCGCCCCCGCCGTCGGCGAGGGCGTATCAGACAAAGTTATTCGCGATACCGCCGCATCTCAGGTCGGTTCTCCCCTAGCAGTAGTATCATAAACAGAAGCGTCGCTGGAGTTTCTTGCGCCATTTCTTCTCCAGCGGAAACGCATTCCGAATTGGTGGTAAACTTATCTAATAATAGTCATGATAATAGTAATAATAGTAGTAGTAATATTGCCCTCCCGATTGCAGTAACTGACCGAGCCGAGGCCGGCCCCCTTGGGCACCCTCGAGTCGGTTACTCACGCGAACAGGATGACGGTCCAAGCCGAGGTCCCCTCTTGGGGGCCCTTGCACCAGTCATCCATAAATAAAGGTTTCGGCTAAACGCCCTCAGCGCTATGCCACCTTTCAATCCGGCGAAGCTGTAAAAGCCTTCGGGCTAACAGTGACCATCAGTCCTAAAAAAATTCCAGAATAATGAAGTGGAGCTCGGTCTTAGTCGCCACACAAGCAAAACTTGAGCGCGTGGTAATTCGCTACATAAAATTGTAATTAACAATTTGCGAAATCCAAGCATCATCGTCACCACCATCATCTGATTTAAAATCGTCGACAGCAGAACAAAGGCCTCTTTCGTCTTAAAAAATCCAAGATTTTACTGGTGGCAGGATTTCTATGCAGAAATCCGTCTAGGTAGGTACCACCCCAGGGTCAGTTATTCTGCCGTGAAGCAGTAGTGTGCCAACATGACTGTGTTTCGATCTGAAAGGCACTGAGAGCTAGCGTAATCAATGGGCATATGGGACTTAAGAACTGATGTCTCAGGGCGCAGTATGGTGCCACAGAATTGTTTTGGGTGGCACAGGATTTGTTGTGAGCGGTCGTTGCACTTACCATCAGGTGAGGTTTTGTTAGTCAGTAAAAAAAAGAACAATGTACTACAAGCTGTGTCATTTTTGTATCTGTAATTTAACGGGATTAACTTTTAAAAACAAACGTTTTATTAAGTTTAATATTGTACCTCCACTGTTTCTAGTAATAAACCTTCTATAACTTAAACATGTTGATCAAAATTACGACGGTTGGCTGCACTGTGTAAACATTACGACTTTATGAAGTTTACATTTGTTCATGCAGCAATGTACGTAAATAATTCAATGGCAACAATAGCCGGTTTCTTCAGTAAGGTTCGCTCATTGTGTATTTAAGAAACTGCGCTATTGATTCACCGAAATTACTTTAACGGAGTAGTTTCGGTGCACCGACACGGGCGCCCTCGGGCGTTCATTGTAACTTCTTAAATGAAAGACCAACAAGAGATTTAATGAACGAAGACGAACTTTACATTTCAATATACCCTTCTTGATTTACGCCCGCCATATTACACACTAACTACCGCCCATGGTTCAACGGCCTGCGTGAATCTTCTGAACGCAATGAGGAATAACGGAACGCTAAATGTTTAGTTATTAGTGCAATTGTTTTACGATGGTGTTCTTCAGGAATTTGATAATGTGAAATATATCCATACTTATATTATAAATGCGAAAGTAACTCTGTCCATCTCTCTGTTTGTTACCGTTTTATTGTAGTTGAATTCTATCTCTGTACCAAATTTCGTCAAGATTGGTTCAGAGGTTGAGCCGGCAAAAGGTAACAGACAGGGGGACAGAGAGATATTTTCGCATTTATAATATTAGTATGGATTGTATTAATACGTGAACCTCAGACATTTAATTATATACCTTTTTTAGTGTTTATTGTAAAATGAGAGGAATGAAACTTTTTTTTTTAAATTGGCATCGCGCGGTTTGCGCATATGCCACTGAAAAACTTTTTAGTTAGTAATTCAAATTATTAATCACTCGCATATATGCATTTACACTGACAATTCCTGATCCTTAACATTACATACTTTTTTTTTTTTTTAAAAAACGTAGCTCCCACAGTAGGATTTTCTCCTGTATCGTGCGTTTTACACACATACATTTCACATACACAACACAGCCAGACCCGAAAAACAACAATTTGTGTTTTTGCACAAGTGTTGCCTCCGGCTGGGAATCGAACCCAGGACCGGTGGCGCAGAAGTCAGTACACTAACCACTACGCCACACGGTCGACATTTAAATAGATGATCCTTTCACTTCATTTATTTATTTCACCATTTCTTGGCCTGAACGGTTTGTGCGTCAGCCATATACTCGTATCCAAGTACACAATCTTCGAATCTACGTTAAAATTTCGATTTCGATCGACAGTAAATTGATAGTTGACTTTTACTGAAGATTTGCTGGACTGATGGCGACAAAACGAAAAGCACAATATTGGTATTGAATTGAAGTTTCCAATGACTGTACACTTTCAGGAGCACTTGCTGCATAATAAACTACCAATAGTAAACATCAAAACTCCAAATATACACAGAAATTACAAAATTAAATAAAAACACTACCGCCACTTTTCGAGTTGCCGCCAAAAGTTCCGGAATGAAACTTATCTCGTTAGAAAGGTATTGTGCCACAGATGTGCACAATAAAGAAACTTATGTGTGTATGGTGCCGTTAAGGCGAATAAAGTATTTTTTTTATTGGAATAAATGACGAGACGAGCAAAACGTGTGCCGTAACGAATTCTGTGTCGTCCAGAAAAATCTGTGTAGCCGTCACCCTGTGATATCAGTTCTTAAATTTCATATGCTCAGTGAATACACTAGCTCACGGTGCCCTTCACACCTGGAACACAGTAATTTCTCTGCAAAAATTACTGTTCCACGGCAGAATAACTGGCCATGCGGTGGAACCTACCTAGACGGGACTCCTGCATAGGAATCCTACCAGTATAAAATGTATTCCTAAAGAAGTAATGGGAAATACACACTTAATTTTTCCACACAAAACGCTTTAACCAATTAAAAAATTCCACACTTAAATTACACTATACTTCCTAAATAAGTATAAATAAGTCAAACTAAGAGCCCTTGTAGTTCAGGGGCTACGGGCTCGCTGTAAATCTCGTAGTACGCGAGTGACCTGGGTTCGATTCTCAGTGCTGGCACCACTAAGTGCTGATTTACCACCTGCTTAGCGGTGAAGGAAAACATCTTAAGGAAACCCTGCATGTATGGGGAATAAAAAATATTTCGAGGACAAGTGGAGTCCGCCAACACGAATTGGAGCAGCGTCGCGGACATAAAACCAAACCCTCTCAGAAATACCAGGAGGCCTGTGCTCAGCAGTGGGATATTTATAGGCTGTTAAAGTACGAAAGTCAAGCTACAGTGGTATTTTAAATAATTTCATCCTAAATATATAATAATAGTAATAATACAGCCTATAAAAATAAAACACCATTTTGACATACACCATTTATTAATGTTACCATAACGAAGCAATACACATTTAACATCAGTGAATACATTATTACAGCAACTGATACTCTATGGTTAAGATACAAAATACATAAAGATTTGTCTATATCTAATTTACTATGACAACAGTAATCGTATTTTTTTCCAATACAATTCATGTGAACTCGTTTTTAGAATATACATTTGATTTTAAGTTGTTAGAACATAACCTATTTTGTGTTATACTGTACGTAAGTTATTTAGTTATTTAGATAAATAACTTGTTTCTTAAAATCAGACGCAATAAATAGATTTAATAGAATCATTAGAACAATACAATATTTGGTGTAATGTAAATAGAAATTGAGTAATAAAGTGCAATTTAGATAAAGTAAGGTAATAAAAATGGCGCCATTTTGGTATTTATGGCAACGCTTTCTGTCAGTGGGAAATTACATATTTTGGTATAAATGTAATTATGATATTAACGAGAGCGAGCGAGAGAGATACTATAGTTGACATTTACTGAAGATTTTGAATTTTCCAAAAAGTTAATAATTTCACGTGCACTTTCTGCATAATGAACTATTAATATCAAACATCGAAACTTGAAATATACACAGAAATAACCGAAATCCAATAAAGACCCGTCACAAAAAAAAACACTACCGTCTCTTTTCGAGATGGATGGCGCCATTTTTGTCAGTATTTATTTTTCGTTTAATCTAAAACTATATCATATTCTAAACCAAAATTTGAAGAACTTGTCATCACATGAAGTCATGTCTACATGAAGTGTATCGGTCAAACTGCAAATTCACAATGATGCGCCATTAACTATCCGTAACTTGTATACAAGAGATGCGGAGAGACGGATGATGTCAGATAGAGACCGCACTGATTGATGGAGAATATCACCAATCTTACTAGCAACACGCTGTGATGGAAGTATTTGTTACCATAAAGTTTTGTACAAATTTGATGACTACGTTTGAAGGAACAGTTACCGCACTTTATTGTCAATTATTATTTACCACGCGGGCGAAAAGTGGGCTAAGTGTGAGTCCTCTGCCTACCCCTGATATGGGAAAAAGGCGTGACTATGTATGCATGTATTGTCAATAGCGGCGAGGAGTACGTCGCACTAATTATAATTTATCGAATCTATAATTTTAGGACACAAGATTAATTTAGTATTTATTTCTTGTTTTTTATCATATGAAAGATTATTTATATATGTATGCATAGGTGTACATGACCTTATGTTATGCGCATGTGAATTTGAAACTTTTAAAAGTAAAATAAAATATAATCGTCACATAAAAGACCGCTTTGTCTGCCCCTCTGTGCGTACTAAAAACTCACGAAGACGGAGCAGGTGCGACTGGCACTTTTTTTAGATAATTTGTAATTTTTCACATTCACTATTGTCAGATGTTAAGAGGCCATCACATGCGTGCCGCTGGTACAGTCAATATCAGTGTACTTTAACTGTATAGTTCCAGACTCCAAAACCCTCTCATAAGCGGGGGACTGTGAATTTCTAGGTATAATCATATGTCTAGAGCATATTATTGAGAAATGCTTATAAGATTTACTTCCAAGATTTTCGTAATAATGAGTAGGTAGTGTTAAAACCAGATGGAATTTCTTTAACAACTAAACTACATTACTATATTGAAAACCTAAACTAGTTGGTAATTTTGTATAATTTTAAATGTACCAAAGCTTGGTTGTTTTTAACGTATTCACTGTCACAAACACACAATATTCTGTCAAATAAACGTAGATATATTGATTAGTTTTTAATTCCAATCACACACACAAACAAACCATGCGCGTAAATATATATTAACGAACTCGTTTTCTATGAAGATTGCAATGAGATGTCAGAGATTTGCGTAAGTGTTAATAATTCATGCCATTTTCGACACAACGCTGTTACAAGAAAAGAAATTAATTATGATTTCGTCAACTGTCAGAATTGGTTATCGTTCGACATTTTTATTAATACCAAAAGTTTACTGATATAAATCAATCAAGCAACTATCAATTTCAAGACAATTTGACAATATTGTCAAGGGCGATATAAATGCAGAATGTATTGGTTAAAATTCTTGAGATATGGCCACATGTGGCCATAGCCAATTCTTAACATATGGCCACAGCCATATACAGGAGCATCGCCGTCTCTATCAAATCGACGCTAAGCCGCCATGCTAGCTTACTAACAGTGAAGAGACATATATGTTTACTTCAAAATATTTACTGCTTTCAAATCTACGTCGTAGCGATTGAATACTGGTTACGCATTTTTTACGCGCTTAGTATGTGGTTTGCGTCTCTATTCGTTTAAACTCTAGTAGTGATCACGTCGGAAGAGAAAACAGAAGACGAGTTCGTACCTAACATAAACTACACATCAAAATACATTAATATATACGTTAAGAGAAATCCTGAATAAGTTTACTTTGTCATGTCCTGTCCGTATAATGGAGTACTACCATAATTGTAAATATTAGCATTTTTGAGATGTTACTTGTAGATAATTTTTTTTTAATTTTTAAAGTACAGAACACGACGTCTCGTTCGTTACAATAGTCGATATTTTTTTTTTATTTTTTTTTGTTTGCTAACAAACATTATAAGTTACTTCAAGGGCTTACACTCTTCGAGAATCGTAAGAGAGTGCTGTGAAGAGCCAAGATGTCTTCTATATATTAGTTATAATAGGCCATCTTATTAGAAACAATAATCTAATGCTAAATACTTCGGCCTGCTGCACGGCGAAAATCGAAAGTTTGTGAATTCCATAAATCTATTTAAAACCTGTCAAGTTAGAATGTACCAATAAAGAAACGGAAAGTAAGTTTTTGTAAGACCGTCAAAACCGTACGGGCAACAGTGAACAGATAATCCAACAGACCGACAACAGGCCGAGCAGCACACAACGATCGCAGTTACATAAAGAAAAAAAAATATATAAACGTAAACATTACTTTCGAGAGCGAAAGTGAAATAACCGAGCTTAGTTACCTCTGCCGTAATCTAACATCGAAGTCGCCCCGGTGGCGGGAGCCGTCCGATTCGGGAAACTTCGGTTCGCTTCGGAGCGCTTCGGCCAGCTTCGGCTGGCTTCGGCAGTGCTTCGGGGCGGGCCCCCCGGGGGCGCGCGGGCCGCGGGGCGCAGGCGCGGCGGGGGGCGCGGGGGGGCGGCGGCGGGGGCACTGCTTACACCCACGCCATCCATCCTTCGTACATCATGCACAGGTTCTCTGCGCTTGTCGCTTCAGTTATTATATACTCCACCTGCACACAAGTTCATGCTTACAATATCATCACCAGAAATGGTACTTATAAGGCGAACACTTTACGCTCAGTATTTACACGTACTGTCACGCCTTTTTCCCAGCTCTTCAATATGATGTAGCTGCTCCTGCGTGGAGAGCGCGCGGCGCGGCGCATCGCGGCCCTCCAGTATGTGTGCGTTAATGTCTGTGTGCTTGCGTGGACGTGTGTGTGGGTGTGGATGTACCTGTTCCTGCGGGGCGAGCGCGCGGCGCGGCGCATCGCGGCCCTCCAGTATGTGTGCGTTAATGTGTGCGTGCGTGGATGTGTGTGTGCGTGTGGCTGTACCTGTTCCTGCGGGCGAGCGCGCGGCGCGGCGCATCGCGGCCCTCCAGTATGTGTGCGTTAATGTGTGCGTGCGTGGATGTGTGTGTGCGTGTGGCTGTACCTGTTCCTGCGGGCGAGCGCGCGGCGCGGCGCATCGCGGCCCTCCAGTATGTGTGCGTTAATGTGTGCGTGCGTGGATGTGTGTGTGCGTGTGGCTGTACCTGTTCCTGCGGGCGAGCGCGCGGCGCGGCGCATCGCGGCCCTCCAGTATGTGTGCGTTAATGTGTGCGTGCGTGGATGTGTGTGCGTGTGGCTGTACCTGTTCCTGCGGGCGAGCGCGCGGCGCGGCGCATCGCGGCCCTCCAGTATGTGTGCGTTAATGTGTGCGTGTGTGGTATGTGGTGTGACGTGTGTGGCTGTGTTCCTGGGGGAGCGCGCGGCGCGGCGCATCGCGGCCCTCCAGTATGTGTGCGTTAAAGTGTGTGCGTGTATGTTGTGTTGTGTGTGCTTGTATGTGTGTGGTGTATGGTGTGTGTCGTGTGGCTGTACCTGTTCCTGCGGGGCGCGCGCGGCGCGGCGCATCGCGGCCCTCCAGTATGTGTGCTTTTAATGTCTGTGTGCGTGTATGTGTGTTTGCGTGTTTCTGGTACCTGTTCCTGCGGGCGATCGGCGCGGCGCGGCGCATCGCGGCCCTCCAGTATGTGTGCGTTAATGTCTGTGTGCGGTGATGGTGTGTGCGTGTGGCTGTACCTGTTCCTGGGGGCGAGCGCGCGGCGCGGCGCATCGCGGCCCTCCAGTATGTGTGCGTTACCGTTTCGGTGTGCTGTATATGTGGTGTGCGTGTGCGTGTGGCTGTACCTGTTCCTGCGGGGCGAGCGCGCGGCGCGGCGCATCGCGGCCCTCCAGTATGTGTGCGTTAAAGTGTGTGCGTGTATTTGTGTGCTTGTATGTGTGTGTGCTTGTATGTGTGTGTGCGTGTATGTGTGTGTGCGTGTGGCTGTACCTGTTCCTGCGGGGCGAGCGCGCGGCGCGGCGCATCGCGGCCCTCCAGTATGTGTGCGTTAATGTCTGTGTGCGTGTATGTGTGTGTGCGTGTGGCTGTACCTGTTCCTGCGGGGCGAGCGCGCGGCGCGGCGCATCGCGGCCCTCCAGTATGTGTGCGTTAATGTCTGTGTGCGTGTATGTGTGTGTGCGTGTGGCTGTACCTGTTCCTGCGGGGCGAGCGCGCGGCGCGGCGCATCGCGGCCCTCCAGTTTGAGCCGCACGCGCTTCCACACGCCGGCGCCCATCGCGTTGCGTTGCTCGCTACCCGTGCCTACAATGTTCCTTTGCACTTTAGCCTCACCCTTTCATACACAAGAGCACTTAGAAGGGCTCATAGCAAAAAATACATATAAAGTAATCACATTCTTATTATTACCAAAACGTTTAAGTAGAAAACCTATTGGACTGATGGTAAGATTTCTATGCAAGGTAGGTACGTCTAGGTAGGTACCTACTACCGCAGTTTCAGTTATTCTGCCGTGAAGCAACGAGCAAAACGTCCACCTGATGGTAAGTGCAACGTCTGCCCAAAACAAGCGCTGTGTTACCCAGAACATTTATTTGTGACGTGGTGTCACAAACAAATGTTCTGGGTCACCCTGAGACAACAGTTCTTGAGTCTCATATGCCTAGTGATTACGCTAGCTCTCAGTGCCCTTCAAACCGAAACACAGAAATGTTTGGACACTATTGCTTCAGGGCAGAATAACTGGCCCTGGCCCTAAAAAAAAAGAAGCGGACCTAGAACTCACCCCTGCGGAACGCCCATACATATCACCGTTCCTACTAGAGTAACTCATACCATAGATAATGACGTTAAGCCCTCCACCACTAGTATAAAATGAAAAACTTTAGCGCAATATTTCTAATATCATAATGATGTCGTTTCCTGATCAAAGGCTATGCTGAACATAATCTAAGGCCTCGGAATAATTACAAGACAGCAAAGCCATCTACTTAAACACATTTCACAATAATTCTTAGTGTAGATAATTTGGTTAAGTTATCCTCGACGCCTTTGTAATTCACAAAACTTCGATCAGTTTTTTTTTTGTCTTGAGCTAAAAAAGTAATATAATAATTGTAAACAGAAGTGAAACTTACCTTGCTTTGAATTAGTAGCGGGCTTAGAGGGTGTCGTGATAGCCCCTTGTCTGGTCAGCTTGCGTCCGTTTTGTTCTGTCCATGTGTTGGGAAGTCTGGGAGAATAAAAGTGTAAATTATTAAGGGCGGTTTTCACCGTTGAAAACAAACGCGATCAGTTCAAGCTAAACGAAGTTTAAGCGTTTAAGTGAGTTCAGTGTTACAGTACATAAAATGAACGCAGTTAAAGCTGAACGCGATTAAAATTCAGAACGCCCAATTTTCAACGTTCATCTTCTATGAACGTTGAAAGAGCTTTCATTGTTAAATTGCACAACTATGTCAACCCAAAAAATATTTTTATTTCATATTGTTTATTGTTTTCCTACTATACTTTATACTATGTAACCTACGTATAAAAACAGGCTGTTTGATCGCAAAATACGAAATACATCGAAATTTTGTTTTAGATTGTGAAGATATTTAACGTAAATTTCGTTTTCCCAAACGCGATCAAAACGGTGAAATCGGTTAGACGAAAACCGAGTCAAATGACACATTTGAACTCAGTTAAGTAAAACGTGGTTTTTTAAACTCGATTTCAAAGCGAATGGTGAAATAGGTGCTAAGACCATACATATGGGTGTGCGTGAGTATGTAGGGTTTACACATGCGCGTGTCGTTCCGTGCACTTACTGTTTGAGTGCGTCGCGCAGCGCGGGCAGCTCCCGCAGCAGCGCGCTGGCGGCGGCCACCGCCTCCGCTTCCGGCTCCGACGTGACGCTCGACAGCAGCTCCCCGGCCGCCCGCCACCGCGCCCAGATCTCCTGCGCCGGGTCCTCGGGGACGCCCTGCAGCGGCTGTATGGCTTGCAGCGGCGCGCGCAGCTCCTGCTCCAGCTGCGTCCTGGCGGCGGCCGGCTGCTCCAGTAGCGCTGCGGCGGCCCGCAGCGCCTCCGCGGCGGAATCGCAGCGCTCCCGCGCTTCAGTCGCCGACACACCCAAACCGCTCGCCAGTTCGCGTACCAGTAGCGATACTGTTTCAACCTGTGTGAAAAGAAACCAATATTCGTGTGGACGTGACATATTCATCGTCACTGCTGAACGTAGCCCTCCCCATAGGTTGCAAAAAAGAACCAAAACTTTGTAGCTGTCATTTTGAGGAGATTTTGCCATAGTTGCCCCGCTTGGCAGGCGGGTTGGCAGTTTATTTATTGAGATATTCCAGGAAGATGCTGCTGCCCATCCCCTGCTTTTCTGTCGACTTTTAGGACACCCACCTAATGCGGGAAACAAGTCGTGACGGGTGTCGAATCACATCGCCACCATTTGGAATAGGTCAAAAAATTCTTACCCCCCCATTGCGTTCCCACGAACACTATAGTAACAGCACTGCTTATTATGGTGTTATTCTGCACGAATAAAGTCTGTCCGTAACCAATGCCTAAGTCGCCTCTTACGTCAGCTCGGTAGGAAAGAGGGAGGTGATATTGTTCTCTGCCGGACACCTATCAGCTATTCCGTAAGACAAAAATTTTATAACATTTAAGAAAATTAAAACTAGATAGTCAACTTACCCAATGTGCATCTATATTCCCTTCAGGGTGTAACATCTCCATAAGTGACTCCTCCACAGGTGACACTTGCAGCGAATACTTTTGAGCCAACGTGCATGCCTAACAAAAATAATGCATCGTTAGATAAAACAAAAGTATTTCTTATTGTTACAAGTAATATGACCGTTTTCGTAACTGGATTAGTGAAATTTAAATTAAAAAAATGCCTGTTTCATGTGAGTGCGCACATTACGCGGTACGTGCGTACCTTCTCCCAGTGCGCGAGCGCGGTGCGGCATGTGAGTGCGTATCTTCTCCCAGTGCGCGAGCGCGGTGCGGCATGTGAGTGCGTACCTTCTCCCAGTGCGCGAGCGCGGTGCGGCATGTGAGTGCGTACCTTCTCCCAGTGCGCGAGCGCGGTGCGGCATGTGAGTGCGTATCTTCTCCCAGTGCGCGAGCGCGGTGCGGCATGTGAGTGCGTACCTTCTCCCAGTGCGCGAGCGCGGTGCGGCATGTGAGTGAGTACCTTCTCCCAGTGCGCGAGCGCGGTGCGTCATGTGAGTGAGTACCTTCTCCCAGTGCGCGAGCGCGGTGCGTCATGTGAGTGAGTACCTTCTCCCAGTGCGCGAGCGCGGTGCGTCATGTGAGTGAGTACCTTCTCCCAGTGCGCGAGCGCGGTGCGGCATGTGAGTGAGTACCTTCTCCCAGTGCGCGAGCGCGGTGCGTCATGTGAGTGAGTACCTTCTCCCAGTGCGCGAGTGCGGTGCGCAGTGTGCGCGCGGCGCGCGGCGAGGCGGCGGCGGGCGCGGCAAGCGCGGCGGCGCAGCGCGCGTGCGTGGCGAGCGCGGCGCTGGCGGCGGACAGTCGCGCCGCACGCGCCTGCTTGTCCGCCCAGCCGGCCTCCAGTGAGCGGACCACCGAGCGTAGCGCAGGGTTCGCGCCCGCTCCCCATTTCACTCTATGAACGAACGACAGCCTTAGGTACACGGCGATAAACAATAAACAAAAAGGTACGATTATGACTTCCTGGTCGATTTTGGACCAGTGTGACAATTTCCAAATATGGTCTGAAGCTATCGACTGCTGACTGAGGAGTAGTAAACGAAGTCCTAACGTTCCAACTTATAGGACCAGAGATAGGCTGGGAAGCAGTGTGAGACCCCGACCTTCCATATATACCCGCTTTGTCGTGGCGACGGTTTAGTAACCGTGACCACAAGATCGGTTTGGCCCGAGAAGATCGCTCCGAGTGAGCTTGGTGTCTTGGTAAACCTTCCGGGTGCAAACTGGTGCCCGTTTTCCTAGCTCTCGTAGTCTCGGAGTGGCAGACTTGGGGGGGCTCGTTGCGCACATAGAGGGTAATGAAATGAAATGTAAATTCTTTATTTTTCGACGTAAGAAATTTAGGAAAGGGAACCGTGTTGGTACAGCCTGTGTTGTGGAGCGCAAAGTTTAAATGCTGTGAAAGTTGTATATATTAAATTGGGAGTTTCGAATCAAAAGTGATACCTAAGTCTTTCTCTTTTATGATTTACTTCTACTATTGAATTAAAATAATTGTGAGGCACTTTCCGAGATTTAAAAATAACTGTTTAGTAACAAAACTGTTTAAAATTTTCTAAATTTGATTGTAATTTAAGATAATCTTCCACAGCGGTTTTTGAAGATATCGATATCATTTGCGAAAGTAGCGGGAATGCTTTAGAAGAAAAGTGTCAAGGTCATTAATATATAAAACAAAAGGAAAAGGACCCAAATGAGACCCTTGAGGGATTATTTTCCTTGAGAGCGATTATGTATGTAGTATGTTGTCTAGTGGTAGTGTTTTAGTGATGGAGGGTATCTAGTGGCGGTTCCCGGCGGCATGGGAGGGGGGGCGGTGCTCTTCACAAATCAATTAATTCACATTTTAATTTGCATGTGTAAGTCAAAAAAAAAAGGACCCGACACACGATCAGACCCGAAAACCAATTTGTGAGAGACCCTTAGAGGTTCCTAACCTAAAAATAAAGTAACCTAAACTTGGTGTTAAATAACAGCCGTGGACTGCACAAAGAAATATACTTGTTATAAAGCGGTTACAAGTTGCGCGGTACAGAGTGCGCTCGATTCGGCGGACAATGACGCAGTGCTTTTTCGCCGCTGTCAGCTGATCGCTCGTTGACCCGGTCCGCCCGCCCCGCGTTCTGTGCCCGCGAACGTACGCAGTAGCGCAGTATAAATTTAATGTCGGCAACAGTAGGATTCGAGGTGAGGAGCGTCGCAGACGGTGCGGTGAGTGGTAGGTGGTGGCGAGTGTGCGGTCGGTTACCTCTGGTGCGCGGAGGAGACGAGCGGCTGCGCGCGGCTGCGGGCGGCGGCCAGGCGCTCGGCGGCCGCGCACAGCTCGCGAGCGCGCCGCGCCAGCAGCGGGCCCGGCTCGCCCGCGCCGCTCACCACCTGCACCGACATCGCGACCGACCATTAATAGGAACGGAGAAACAAACATATATATATTACTGGTATATATGTATCACAGGTGGTAGGATTCCTATGGAGGAATCCGACTAGGTAGGCCCACCCCAGGGCCGGTTACTCTGCCGTGTGCAAACATTACTGTGTTTCGGTTCGAAGGGCACTGAGAGCTAGCGTAATCACTGGGCATATGAGACTTAAGAAATGATGTCTCAGGGTGACGGGCGCATTGTGATGTCGCGCTGTTCTGGTTGACACAGCATTTGTTATGGGCAGACATTGCAGTTACCATCAGGTGAACGTTTTGCTCGTTCGGTCACTTTTAAAATAAAAAAAAAATAAAAAAACACTTCGCAGTGTAGGGCTACTAGATGGGGCAAAGACCTGCGCGATTTTGCGGAAAGTCGATGAATGCAGGTGGCTCAGGACCATGCTCTGTGGCAATCTATGGGGGAGGCCTATGTTCAACAGTGGACAAAGATATGTTGAAATGATGATGAGGATGATGATATTATACAACCTCATGCCCGCGACTCCGTCCGCGTGGATATAGGTTTAATAAATATCCCGTGGGAACTATTTCATTTTGCGGCATAATAATTATCGTACATCCTTCTCCAGGAAGAAATCTATCTCGTGCCAAAATTTCGTCAAGATCGATTCAGCGCTTGAACCATGAAAACATGGTAACAAACATAAAGAGGAACAGAGAGAGTTACTTTCGCATTTATAATATTAGTATGGATTAGGCCGATCGGTGCCTGGCAGAGTTGAATATCTATATATCTTTCTTAACGTAATATCGGAAGATGCAACAAAATTTTTGTATGGACAGCCTTTATTCGTACAGAATAATACCATAATATGCAATGCTGTTACAAAATGCAAAATCAACATACAGCAACAACCACTACAATAAGACAAATCGAATATTGTCGATGATTCTGTACATAATATGCACGGACCAATCCCTTACATATGTACATATGTTCCTTTTTGGAGCTGTATTGCATATGTGTTCGTGTGGCGTGCGGTGCATTTTACTGGTGGTAGGATTCCTATGCATGATGCCTGGCCAGTTATTCTGTCGTGAAGCAATAGTGTGCAAACATTATTTCGGTTTGAAGGACACTGGCAGCTAGTGTAATCGTTTTGTTCGTCTCGTCATTTTATCAATTAAAAAAAAAAGTTCAACATCTGCCCATAACAGATGCTGTGTTACTCAGAATATTTCTGTGTAGTACCACACTGCGCCTGTCACCTGAGACGTAAATTTTTAAGTCTCATATGCCCAGTAATCACTGGACATTTGAGACTAACACTAGCTCTCAGTACTCTTCAGACCGAAACACAGTAATGTTCGCGCACTACTACCTCACGGCAGATTAACTGGCTCTGGGGTGGTATCTACTAGACGGATTTCTGCAATGGAATCCTACCACCAGTAAGTCGCAAAGTCGCCTCGTCGCTATGCAAATAAAAACAATGTGAGTGCGTGCAAGTGTGAAATATTGCCCTTTAAATGAAGTATATATAAAATTGTTTACTATTATATAATATATATTTTATTGTAATTAATTAATTTAAAACATTTATGTAATCAAAGACTTTAAAAAAGTATACTTTATTGATGTTACACGTCATATCCGGTATTCAGAGGTGGGGCAGAGTGGGGTTGTTTGTTACTGTGTATTTAATGGCCAATGCCGTCTGTAGTGACACACTTTTCTTTTCGAGACTTGCAAGAGACGCTACTTTGCTCCCTGTCGGTTCTAGCGGACTCTGAGTACCTATTACCTACACATTACAGATAAGTATCTAGGTTATCATTTATTTATTAATATTTGTATTTAGTAGGTAAGAAATACTGTATTAAATTATCCTAAATGTGTCTGAAATGAAATGAAATTGTTTTTGATTGGCTACTAGTATTTTAATTGAATAAAAGTAGAGCAATTAAATAAATGTTTATTTTAGGATGGAGTTGTATATTTGATTTGTGTATATAGCAAGTTGTGAGACGTGCGTACCTCTGCGTGCAGGTGCGCGTGCGCGGCGGCGCGCAGGCGCGCGGCGCGGGCGGCGGCGCGGGCCCGCTGCGCGCGTCTCTGCGCGGTGTGCGCACGCTCCAGCCGCGCGCAGGCGGCCTGCAGCGCGCCGGCCAGCACCGCGCCGCGCTCCGCCGCCGCGCCCTTGCCGCCCTTGCTGCCATTGCTGCCATTGCTGCGCCCCGACGCCGCCTTCTCGCACAGCGACTCCAGCGACACGCTCCACGACGCGCCTGCACAACGTATAACTTGAACGGCCTACACACGTGTTTGGCATAGACCCAACGGAGAGAGACAGACCTATACGAAAAAACTGAATGAAAGTGCGCCAAACCATTTTTTTTTGCATAATTCCCTCCGTTGGTTTTGCGGTCGCGATTTTATGTCATTAAAAATCACTAAATATATTCCCCCCCCCCCCCCCCCCCCCCAGAGGAAGCAAGCAATTTCTGTGTCTAATTTCGTCAAGATCGGTTCACCGGTCGAGCCGTGAAAAAGTAAGAAACAGACAGAGGGTCAGGGTGAGTTACTTTCGCATTTGTAACATTAGTATGGATTATATTTTATTATTGAAATTTAATAATAAAAAACATAACATGAGTAATAATTATAAACACACCGGTTGTGCCGCTAGCGGAAAGTTAAAAAAAAGCAGAGTATAGAAATAATAACGCGTATATTAAAACAAATAATAATCAGTCATGAAGTAATGTTAATATTCATGTCATAATGACCTTTTTTAAAAAAAAAATCGCAAATACATTTTTTAAACATCCAGATACACTTAAATTTCAAAAACAATAAAACGAGCTCACCTAATGGAACACCAATCACCGTGGCCTACACCTACACTCCCAATAAATAAATAATCGACATGCATTATAATCTCTTAAAGATAAAATGCAATGTCTCGTTAATGCAGACATACCGGTAGCATTAATTACCAATCACCACTTTGAACTTCTATACATTTAAATTTATCATTAATGTAACTTTTTGCCAGTAAATATTAACGTGAAAGATTAAATTTATAGCAATTAATAAATAAAATAAAGAGGAGCTGCAGAATTACAACAGAAATACATTAATCAATTCAAATTTCCAATAATCTCTTAAACACTAATTTTAACACACCCACCTATCTCTTTCTGTTCCACTTCAGCGTTCAAATCCAACCTCGCTCGTCTCAGCAGCAGGCACAGGACGGACGCCAATGCTTTCGAGTGCACGCCCAATACGCATCGTGATACGTATTCCGCGGTGAATCTGGAACAAAAATATTGTAACACACAAAATAATACACATCCCACCTGATGGTAAGAGGTTATTGTTGCCTATAGATATCTTCGTCCGTACTAAGCGAAGGGGAAACGTAGGTTGGTTAACACCGCCAGAACTAAAATGAAATGTCTAATTTTTAATAAATGGTGTCGCCAGTTTTCGTCACTACTTCGCATTGGTTTTTTGTAGAAACGTGCCTTCTCCGACCGAGCTCTGCAGCTTAGTTCTATCACCTTAAACACACTTGAAGAATAAACCTAGCACGCGACAATGTAATTTAGGAAACATTTGATAAACTCGACAATCTATTCAGTCGCGATTGAATAATATTTTAATTCTAATATCAATTTTAGAAAATTCTCTCCCAAGCGTAAAAAGAACAGTTATCCTTTGTTATTTACCCCTGACAACCCCTTTCCAAATAGTCCGTGAAATATATCGTCAAATAACAGGGAATGGAAAAGCTGTTGTAAACAAAGACAGCTGCGTCCAACTTACAAGTATCTGTATTAAATAGTATGTTTTCTTGGTATATTACGTTGTACCAATGTATATTAGGAAGTCTTCACAATACCTAAATAGAGATGTTCAATACAGAACATAATATAATGATTTCTTATATTTACGCGAACACTACTCATTTAAATGAAACTAATTTTTACGGATTTTATCGCGTTTAATATTTTACTATTTATAACCCGACGTTTCGGGCGCTTTACAGCTCCCATGGTCACGGGGGGACTGAGGTGACAGTTGTCCCAATGTCATAGTTACCCCGGAGTACCTTCAGCTTTTAATTATTATTTTTAGTCCGATCTACGCAAAAAGAGCTTACTGTGTCTTGAAGCCTTGCAGTGGTATGCTTGGTTTTTGATTTAATTTTATTAATAATAGGATCCCAAGCCGGTGGTAATACCCAACCATCTTCCCTATTGAAATTAGGATGTTTTTTAATTTCAATAGCCTCGCGAATCATCCTTGGTAGGAATCGGTGTTCTTTTGCAAGGATTTGTGGTCTATCAAATCTGATGTAATGGTTGGGATGATCCAGAACATGGTCACAGACTGCATACTTCCTAGAACGACGATGCTTCACGTCAGCTATGTGTTCTTTTACGCGGGTTTTTATCGATCTTCTTGTTTGGCCTATGTAAGAGAGACCACATTCACAATCCAGCTTGTATACTCCTGCGTCTTGTAGAGGGATGTTACACTTGACAGATGGTAAAAACTGACTTATCTTCTTCAGCGGCTTGAAGAATGTTTTTATGGAAGCCCGCTTCAAGATATAGCCAATCTTGTCCGTGACTCCTCTGACATAAGGTAGAATAGCAGCAGCATAATAATCCATAAAAACATACTTCAAGCCGCTGAAGAAGATAAGTCAGTTTTTACCATCTGTCAAGTGTAACATCCCTCTACAAGACGCAGGAGTATACAAGCTGGATTGTGAATGTGGTCTCTCTTACATAGGCCAAACAAGAAGATCGATAAAAACCCGCGTAAAAGAACACATAGCTGACGTGAAGCATCGTCGTTCTAGGAAGTCTGCAGTCTGTGACCATGTTCTGGATCATCCCAACCATTACATCAGATTTGATAGACCACAAATCCTTGCAAAAGAACACCGATTCCTACCAAGGATGATTCGCGAGGCTATTGAAATTAAAAAACATCCTAATTTCAATAGGGAAGATGGTTGGGTATTACCACCGGCTTGGGATCCTATTATTAATAAAATTAAATCAAAAACCAAGCATACCACTGCAAGGCTTCAAGACACAGTAAGCTCTTTTTTGCGTAGATCGGACTAAAAATAATAATTAAAAGCTGAAGGTACTCCGGGGTAACTATGACATTGGGACAACTGTCACCTCAGTCCCCCGTGACCATGGGAGCTGTAAAGCGCCCGAAACGTCGGGTTATAAATAGTAAAATATTAAACGCGATAAAATCCGTAAAAATTAGTTTCATTTAAAAGAACATAATATAGTTTAGATATATTTATAATTTTTACTTTAATTTTGTTTACTTTTAATTAGTTATAAGATATTTTTTTACCTACGGCAACATAATGTCATTTATTGCTTTTTACTAATAGCAATGTTCTTTCACTTCCATTGCATTCGTGCACCTGTTCTATATACAGTTTAAAATATTATAAAGTTATTAATAGCTTTTTACTTAACAGAGTTAATGTGCTATCTAGAAGTTGCTGCTAGAAGATTGTATGGACTGCTACTAACCTAACCTTTAAAGTCTTAATTGACCAGTTGCTTGCAACGTATGTCAAAATATCTGCTGTGATATACTGTCGTATTTGCAATCCTCCTTATTTTCGTAATGGAACAGAACATAATAAATTAATAATGGTGCTGCTTACGAGTTTCCTTAAAGCAGACACTGTTCTAACTAAAATTGGCTACTACTACCTTGACGTCATAGCTTACTAGGAAAACAATCAACAAGTAGAATCGTCTGCACATTACCTTCGCACGGGCCTGCAGAGCTGCGCATCGTCACAATACAGGGGCGGTGCACTGCCACGGAAAGCGGCGGCCAGCTGCGCACACATGCCCAGCGCTTCGCCCACTGTCTGGATGCGTCGCACCACGAATATGTCTTCCAGCACTGAGCGCAACGCCGGACTTTGCATCGCCGCCTAAACCGACAAAAAGACATTTAGACTAGGTAACGTTCCTTACGAATATAAACTTTTGAAAATCGAGGTAAAATAAAAAAATAAGTAAGGAATAAAAATTAGAGATTCATTACGTGATATGAACGATTTCATCGATATCTGTTTACAAAAAAGCAATATCCGTAATAAAAAGTATGTACGTCAAAAAAGTAACAAATGCACAGATGCTATATAAAGCGTATTTGATCATATCATCCATCTTTATAAAATTGTCTACATTGACGTGAGAGTACACGTGCCAAATTAAATAATTTGCTTCATGAAAATGTACCTAAAGCGCAAATAATTAATATCTAACTTCACTAACTTACCGACATATGCATGGCGTCATTGATATGGTCGATTTTTCTCCAAGCAGGTGGTATAGGCGCGGCCAAATGATCGGCCAGTTCTCTTGCCCTCAACTCTACGGCGGCAAACAGCCCATTAAAACCCATCAGGAGCATACGTCCTGCCGACTGACCCTCTGTATCTGGTGACGAGGCTGACAACAGGGCCTCGTAACGAGCTCGCAGCTCTGCCGCTAAAATTTGAGCACCGCTTGCTGGCGACTACGGAATTAAAAGCAAATAGTAGGGGAAAAAAGTTTATTTTCAATTGTATTTAATGAAAACTGATCTACATAAACATTTACCTCCATATCCATAACTAAATATCTGAAATGCATTTCCAGTTGAGCTAGAAGGTCGTTTAATGGTACAGGAGAGTTCATAATTACTGCATTCAATTCGGAAATCATTATTAGCACTGACGGGTCTTCTGAGTGTACCTTCTTTAATGCTTCAGGCAAGATAATAGTGCTGAAATTATAATTTAGCTGTACTAAATCAGCTAAAAGAAGGTTTGCATTTCTAACACATTCTACAGCCACCGACATGGCGGAATCTTCAGCTGACGCTGTTTGTAATGGCAACAAAGATAATAGTTCGACAGCTTGCATCGAAAGCGCATTCATGTCGTCAAGGAACCACTCTCCCTCCCTTGAAGTCAAATCAACGAGACAATCGCCGGCACTCTGAGCACCGTTCTCCAACATTAAATATCTTCTATTCAAGTTACAAAGCAAACCAATGACCACGCTTTCAAGAGCTGCTGCGGCCCCTTCTTCCGTTCGCACCCAGTTACTTATGTTCGTTTTCGTTTCTCTGTACGCTTCTTGTGCCAGAGCAATTGCATCTGGACCGCCTTCTACTTGCAATCTTTCCAAGCATTTATTAAGATGAGCATTAGCGTCAGCGTTCATTTGCTGTAAGCGATAATTGTAGGCGATAATATTTTGCGTATCGCCGGTATTGGAATCTGCATTAACTAATGCTGTCACTTGATTAGAAACGTCACGGCAAACCTCTGGCAATTTGCTTTCGAGCGCTGCTGCCAAATACTTGCGAAACATTACTATGCGATGATACTCTGTCTGACTCTGCGGATAGTATTGGGAGACAGCAACATATTGTGATAAGAGTTCTAAACAAGATCGAACCAATATATTTGTTTGCTGCATGCTCTGATTCAACTCAGTTTCTGCTTGCTCGCATTGCGATATCATTGAGCTTTGTCCAGCATTCGTCATGAATTCTTTTATGTGCTCAAATATGGATTTTTCATCGTCTTCGCTGGGTCCAGAGAATTCCTGAACCCATGCCATTAATTGTGGTCCGTTTAACACTTCGTTAGTTGTAGCAAAATTTTCTATTTGTGTATCAAAATCATTAAGTATTTTTATCAGTGCCTTCATTGAATCTTCAACAGCGTTCTTCGCCTGCTTGTATGACGTATATTTTTGTGAGATCGCATAAAGTGGATGACTGCTGAGGTTAGGCCCATAAGCTTCTATTTCCTTAATCAAGGCCATCTGCTGGTGACAATCCTGTAATTTGATTTCTATAGATTTCAAGTCTTCATTTTCTTCAACCCATTTTTCTGCGGCTTGCTGGACTTCGGGGAGTATTGTCATAAATTGCTCTCTGAAATAAAACTAATTTAATTAAACACAGCTTCCATTGCGTTAGATATTTTATGCGTAAATTACGGACTCCATATATTATGGACCCGATCAAAGTATGACCAGAAATTTTTACAATAATAAATACATTCACTTTATTAATATTTTTAATAGGCAACATTGCCTATTGAAAATATATATAATATTATTTGAACGATAATTTTATTGTAGTTTTATTTTTAATTTTAAACGAATAATAACTACACTTAAATATTTTTATATACGACTGATATTAAAAATTATCACTTTTGAACGCCTTATCTTAATACGCGTGACGTTTACATTTAACTTTTTCTACGCACGTACATTCTAGTTTATTTGGCACGTATTCTCTTCATTTACCAACAGGCTGAAGTTTGGAGCCGGGTAGTATCTGCCATGTACAATTCAGCGGAATTCACCAGTCATCGAAATATTGTTTTTATTTCTCAGTTCATGCAATGTTTCGCACAATTTTACCTTTAATGGTAAAAAAGTCGTAAAATAGGACTTAAAATTGCAATTAGTTATTTTTGCAGATTCTAACACCAGAGGTGGAACTCAGGTGGCTCGCTTATAAGAAAATCGAAGGTTACCACGACTCTGTACTTAGTAATTAATTTGAATTTAGTAATGTTATTACTACTCGCTTCTGGGTATTCCCTGGCAGTGTTCTGGCTGTTAAACAAGTAGTTTGCTGGAATACCTATGCTGGAACCGTCAATGTTATGCCAGTCATTCTGCCGTAAAGTAATAGTGTGCAAAGTGCAAACATTACTGTGTTTCGGTCTGAAAGGCACTGAGAGCTAGTGTAATCACTGGTTTTATGGTATTTAAGAACTGATGTCTCAGGATGACGGGCGCAGTGTGATGCCATACAGAAATATTCTATGTGACACAGCATCTGTTATGGGCAGACGTTGCACTTACAATCAGGTGAACGGTTTACTCGTCTCGTCACTATATTCAATAAAAAAGATCGATTCTCTTCAAACTAACACGATGAAGAGAGCTTTTTAAGACAATTGTTTCCATAATGTTTTCTTTTATTTACGCGAATATTACACATTTAAATAAAACTACTTTTTTACGGATTTCATCGCGTTTAATTTTGAACTATTTTTACCCGACGTTTCGGACGCTTTACAGCACCCATGGTTACGGGGGGACTGAGGTGACAGTTGTCCCGATGTCATAGTTAACCCGGAGTACCTTCAGCTTTTAATTATTAATTGTAGTCCGATCTACGCAGAAAGAGCTTACTGTGTCTTGAAGCCTTGCAGTGGTATGCTTGGTTTTTGATTTAATTTTATTAATAATAGGATCCCAAGCCGGTGGTAATACCCAACCATCTTCCCTATTGAAATTAGGATGTTTTTTAATTTCAATAGCCTCGCGAATCATCCTTGGTAGGAATCGGTGTTCTTTTGCAAGGATTTGTGGTCTATCAAATCTGATGTAATGGTTGGGATGATCCAGAACATGGTCGCAGACTGCAGACTTCCTAGAGCGTCGATGCTTCACATCAGCTATGTGTTCTACAATTGTTTTCACTAAAATAACGATAAGCACAACCAAATTTATAAACATTTATTACGAGACTTTGTCACGTGCATTATCTCTCAAATATACTCGTCGGTACTAGCACAGTTATCGCAGGTTCGTAAAGATACGCCACTGATGTTTACTGCTCAAACTACGCATAGAATATACGAGCGAAGTACATATTAATTTTGCGTGCGTTGAATATTTCAAACATGACGAACAAAACATTAATGTTATTGTCATCAACCTGATGGTATGATTCCTATTCATGAATCCGTTTAAGTAGGTACCATCTCAGTGCCAGTTATTCTGCAGTGAAATGGTAGTGTGCAAACATTACTGTGTTTCGGTATGAAAGGCAACAGATAGGTAGTTCAATTATTGTTTATTGTTATACGGGACTTAAGAACTGATGTCTCAATGGTGACGAGCGAAGTGAGGGACACACAGACGACGGCGACGGACGAGGGCGACACAGAAATGTTCTGCGTGACACAATAAATGTTCTGCGTGAGACAAGAAATTTTCTGCGTGACACAGCATTTTTATGGGCGAAGATGTTTGCTACAACTAAAGCTGTAAGGGTACTCTACAAACATTTATTACAACGAACTCTCCTACACTTGTGTAACACAATGTTTTACTAAATGTATAGAAAGTAAAGTAAAATAGATGCTATAATTATTTCAATTCAAAAAAAGTATCATAAGCAAAACAGGTGAGTTCCTCAAGCGTTATTTAGACAAAAACGAAGATAAGCATTATTTTTTTAAGAAATATTATAATCTACAATCTTTATAATCCTACTAACCAACCCAATAACAAACAGACTGCAATATTATAGCTTACGTGATCTCGTCAATGGAGTACTCGAGCTCGCGTACTCGCACGGCGAGCATGGCACGCGCGGCACGCACATGCCTCGATCCGCGTCGTTTCTTACCACCACCCCATTCCACCAATGGATCGTACACGAACGCTTCGAGCAGTGTCAACAGCGTCTCGCGACCTCGCCGCATCGTACGCAGCACGTGCTCGCATGCCAAACGGAATATACCCTGTAGACAATAAAAAAAAATGGAGTTAAACACTCGTAAGCATATTTCGCTTGAATGGATTATTTATTAGGAACAGTTAGAGGGACAGCATCGCGCGGAAAACACACGAGTTTGGTTTCCGTGTTTGATTGGTCTATTAAGTAGCACAGAATTACATTTTTTTTTTCGTTCAACTTATAACCAATGTCACTTCTTTCTGTTAAGGCTGTTCGAAATTTCAAAAGGCGTTTGAAAACTTTTCATCATCGTCATCATTTCAGCTTATTACTAGCTCACTGCTGAGCATAGGCCTCCCCCACAGATTTCCACATAAGTCTGTAGCTCTCGTTTTGGGGGGATTTTGCCACAGTAGCTACGCTTGGCAGGCAGTTATTTAGCAGCAGCAGGTTAGTTAGCAGGTTAACAACCGATGTTTATTAATTCGTATGTTCCAGGAAGACGCTGATACACATTACGAGTATAAGCAAACTTACATATATACAATATATACTCACTCACTCACTCACTTCAGCCAGTAATAAGTCCATTGCTGAGGCCTCCCCCATAGATTGGGGGGATTTCGCAATGGTTGCCACGCTTGGCGAGCGGGTTGGCAACCGCAGTTTATTTATTTAGCTGTCCCAGGAAGATGCTGCTGCCCATCTCCTGGTTTTCATTTCCCCCTGTCGGCTTTTACGGCACCCACGGGACGAAATGGGATGGTGGATTCTCTTGGACCGCCACTATACGGCGTACAATACATACACATATACACAGATATATACAATATATACACATATGCATAAATATTTCATTTAAAAAAGTAAAAATCGTCAGATATTGTTATGCGTCAATTGTGTGAATATTTTTTTCCTGTGTTGCCATACAATTTTTACATTAATATGAGACAAGCGACCAACGAAACGTAGAAAACTGGTTCACCGACATGATAATTTCGTTTAACTTAACTTACATTTGACACGCCTGGTACGAGACAACCCTAAATGCATTTAAGCTAAATCAGTTTCTAGTATTGAACACGTTTGACTTGAAATATTAATTAAATAGAATTTGGTGCAAGCGGCCGTAAATTTGAAAGAAAAAAAGACTCGAAATCAGATTCCCTTTGGGAGCGTAGGTTCGTATCCTACCGACTGCGCCATGTCAAATATAAGGAACATGTAATGATACCACGAGCTTAGCATGCAGACTGTCTTATTTCATCACTTCTTTTCCCTACCCTCACATATTTATTTTACATATACCGACAAAGAAAGAAACGGAAGTTTATTTGAAGCATTTGCGACTGTTTATTGTTATTAAGATAAAACGTGATGCCTACAGAAAACTGTTGCAACTCAAAAATTTATATTTTTCCGGAACCTTTGTAAAAATTTTCATCTACCTGTTTAAGGTTCATAATCATTATCGCAGCCTATCACTAGTCCATTGCTCAACAAGCCTACCTCATATATTGCCACAAACATTACTAGCTCTCGTTTGGTAGGGATTTTGCCATAGTTACCTCGCTTGGCAGCCGGGTTGTGAACCGCAATTTATTTATTCAGATGTTCCGGCAAGATGCTGCCCATCTCCTGCGGGGCTATTACGTATCCAAAGTGTAGATCACCTATAAAAGTGTTGAACGAATATCTTCAAATAATTGCTTTCATACTGGCTATGATTAACGAAAATGAAGATAATTTTTCATATGACGTCTTTTTTGTTAATCATAGCCAGTATGCAGACAGTTATTTGACAGATATTCATTCAACACTTTCATAATTGATCTTCACTTTGGATACGCAATAGCCCCGCTGGTTATCATTTTCCTTCTGTCAACTTTTACGACACCCGCGGGATGAGATGGGGTTGTAGAATCTCTAAAGTCTCATGGCGAAAAAATGGTCAGAAAGCGTCTCTTGACGCTGTCTTCTACAGGCACTAAAGGTCTTTGACTTACCATAGACAGCAGCTCGTCATATCACTTACTGGAAATACTTTATGTTTTTTTGTAATTTTGTGAGGAGAGTTTTTATTATTATTATTTATATTATCTATTGGTTGCATCTTAAAAATGTTTGATAACTGTTTTGGTGAAGAGTAGATAATACATATCTTTTTAAAGACGAGTGAGAAAGCGGCTCATCTGATGGTAATGCCGCCCATGAACATCTACAATACCAGAGGAATTGTCGATGCGTATTGGATTTTATTTGAGTTACTACAGTTTTATATTAGCAGCGCGATATTTACAATACGAAATGCAAGCTCAGATTAACTGTTTTAATCTGAGCTTGCATTTCGTATTGTAAATCGCACACAGTCAAATATTTTTTATTTATTATTTCTGGATAACTTGAATGGAATGAACAAAGACTCTTTGTTCAAAATATAATCCTACATTATATTGTTGAACAAACAGATCGTGCTTGTAACCACATCGTTACTACGTAAATATTTATCTGTTAAAAATCCATAGAGAGAATTGTGAGTTGAGGCAAGCGAGAACAGAGAAAGCGTACCCTCTCTACGTAAGCTTTATTTTGTGAATAAATAACATTTACAAATATATCGTCGACTAAAAACTATACGAGCAATACTTCGAATGTATATATGTACATAAATATTCCCATATAAGGTTTAAAAAAAATGGAACATGCTATGTCGACAGTTGTACGGCAGAGTAGAGTAGCACCTACCTCTTTCCTACCGAGGTGTAGTAAGAGGCGACTAACATATTGTGCGGGCAGCCTTTATTAGTGCAGAATAATACAATAATATGCAATGTTGTCACTATACTGCTCGTGGGAACGCAATGCGGAGATTGAATTTTTTGGCTCGTAACAAAATGGCGGTAACATGGTTCCAAGCCCGTCACGTTTCGTTTTCAGCGGGGGCGCAAAATGGTCTCTACCTATCTATACGGGAAAAAGACGTGACTGTATATATATGTAATAATTGAAGAATAAATATCTCAAAATGACAATCTGAATTAATAATAAGTGTCGAATGAGGGAGTAAATAATAAGTAAATAATTAATAATAATATTAATAATAATAATATTAATAATAATAATATTAATAATAATAATATAATTAATATAATTTAATAAGTAAACATTACATGCATATATACATGCATATTTTTAACACTAGATTTAAGAAACCCGTCAATTTGACGGCTTGTCAATTTTATGCTTTAAATTCTGAACAAATAAATATTATTGTATAGCGATTATATATTGGTTTTTAATGATATTATGCAGCGAATATATATACCTAGTAGTTTCATCTGAAACACCTATATTTTATTATATCTAGAAGTTGTCTACCTATTCGTAATATACCAGTTCCGTCAATGCCCGTAAATCGAGTGTTAACCATGGCGGCAACTTTCGAATACTGTTAGAAATTATCAACTGCGCTGGGCCGAAGATGTTATTGTGCCACAAGTGTACACTCAAATACTAAGGTACTCACACGTCCTAATAATGAAACGCACCTGATCTAACGATCATTAGATACGATCGGATTTAAGCTATAAGTTGTTGTGTCAGAGATACCGCGTCTATTCACAACACAACCACCACCATTTCAGCCTACCATTAGTCCACTGCTGAACATAGGCCTCTCCCATAGAGTGCCACAAAAGTTTGTAACTCTCATTTTGAGGGGGATTTTGCCATAGTTGCCACGCTTGGCAGGCGGGTTGGCAACCGCAGTTTATTTATTATGATATTCCAGGAAGATGCTGCTGCCCATCTTCTGCTTTTAATTTTCACTCTGTCGACTTTTACGGCACCCGCGGGATGAGATGGGGTGGTAGATTCTCTTAAGCCGCTACCACACGGCCGACCTACCGCTACCACACGGCCGACCTACCGCTACCACACAACCAGTCACGAAAACCATAATTTTGAACCCAGGACTCGCGGCGCAGTAGTCGGGTAATCTGTTCACTGGACCACATATTCGTCACAACGCCATACCATATAGGAAGTTAAATAAATAAAGAACGTTATCACCCCCGAGAACAGTGATGGAATATGTCGTCACCGGTATTGATCCCCACGGTTCTCATCACTTGCTATATAAAACCCTACAGGGAAATGCTGTTTATTGTATGACGAAACTGACGAGACGTGCAAATTGTTCAACTGATCGTAAGTGCAACGTCTGCCCATAACAAATGCCGTGTCATCCGGAAAATTTATGTGTGTCACACTGCGCCCTTCCCCCTGAGGCATCAGTTCTTAAGTCTCACATGCCCCGTAATTACACCAGCTAGCAGGACCCTTCACTTCACGGTAGAATAACTGGCACTGCGGCGGTACATACCTAGACGGATTCCTGCATAATAATTCGACCACCAGTAAACATGATATTACATTGCATTGGTATTCTGTGAAAGCTTAGCACTAACCCGATCGATCTGACCCATTTACGTGATACTGCAGCTTGGCTCTGTCACGTGCAGATATACGTTTCTACAAAGAATGGAACTGAGCATAGACTTAATTGGTGTCACGACATTTAAATTATTCTGTTGTGTTCATTATTACATACACATACATATGTATATGTATGTAATAATGAACATACATACATACATACAGCCACGCCTTTTCCCCATTTAAGGCGTAGGCAGATGCCACTCACGTAGCACACTCTTCGCCCTTGCGGGAACGAAGACGTAACGGATAGCGAGCCACGTTTTGGTACGAGTCAGAAAATACTAATGAACCATAGTGTTCCCACGAGCAGTATGGTGACAGTATTGCATGTTATGGTATGTATTCTACACGAATAAAGACTGTCCGTACAATACCTCAGTCGCCTCTTACGACACCTTAGCAGAAGTAGGTGCTATTCTACTCTGACGGAGACCTAATTTATATTAGATATACGAGTAGATTATTTATATATGTTGAACGTAATTTTTGAAGTGAGACTTTGGGCGCGGTAACAGATTAAAAAGATCAAAATCGAATTAGAGTGCAACGTTTCTGTTATTCATAATTAATATTTATCGATTAATTAATAATTGTTTATACGAGAATAAGAATCATTTGTTATTCAGTCATTTATTTTTATTTTAATCAAATTTTAAAGCGTCTATTACGTGTGCACGCGCCTTTTCTTCTAACTACACTGGTTTAAAAAAAATGCCTCCGTTCTGGGAAGAACCGGCAATAAATCCAACAAAATGCAGAATAAAATTATTATTGTTAAGTGAACGCAGTGAACTCACAATACAGTACTATAGACAAACACTTGTTTTTAGTAAGTTATCTATTAATAATAATATTAGAATACTTAAAAGGCCTACGCTAATATACTAATTAAAAAATATACTCAAAATATGCTACATAAAAAACAGTAAATTATGTAGCTATCATACATTCTGCGTGATCTCTTAAACAAAAATACGAATTCAACAATCTCTACACAATAATACCGTTTAGCTATACACTTTCTGATACATGACTACGACGTAGCAGTCTACATACTTCGTAGACGGTCTGAAACATAAGAGCGAATAATATAACCCGCTTGTAAACTTCAGAACATAAAGTAACAAGGCGTATTATATTCTACATTCAGCCTGCTATGTTACTCTCTATAAAAGCTTCATGGCCGTGACAGCTTACAATAAAATCTTGTACTGTAGAACAACTTACGTAAATTAACGTACATCCAAGAGTGTGATTACTGTATGAAAAGCAGAATCTAGAAAAATTCCAGATATAAAATGTTCATACCGGCGGCAGGATTCTTATGCAGGAATCCGTTTATATAGGTACCACCTCAAGACCAGATATTCTGCCGTGGAGCGGTAGTGTGCAAACATTACTGTGTATAGGTCTGAAGGGCACTGAGAGCTAGTGTAATAACTAGGCATACCTACGAGATTAAAGAACTGTTATCTCGGGGTGCGGACGCAATGTCGAGCCACACAGAATTGATTAAGGTGACACAGCATTTGTTTACGGCAGCAGAAATTGCACTTACAGGTAACTTGCTCTCCTCGTCATTTTCCACTACAAAAAAAATAATTATAATCGTCAAATTTTAAGGTATTTAAGTTCTTTTTCTTAATACTTAAAATGTGTACTGACATGTATATATGTTGTTGCTTTACCATTTTTGACAACAATTACCAGTAAATTAAAATTTCACTAAGACTGAGACTTATATTCACGTATTAAATTATCGTTGTGCCATGTGGTGGCGACTCGTTAAAAGAATACTACCACTCCAATTCATCCAATGGATCTCGTAAAAGGCAAGTAAGGAACTGCACTGTGCACCCAATAGCGCATGGTGGTGATGGGCTCACCACCTACCACACAAAGTGCGTTATATTGTTTTGGTGAAACGTGGATTGTGGCAGTCATCTGCTTCTGCAGTGAGTACCCAGTCTCTGACTACCCCTTATGGGATACAGTCGTGATCTTATGTATATGTATGTAAATTATCGCAATTGGTTGACTATAAGCCAATCAAGCCGTTAGGTAGCGGCTTAAGAGAATCTACCACCCCGTCACATTTGCCAACTCTTCTGCCAAGCAAATTCCCCCCAAAATGAGAGCTACAAACTTTTGTCGCATTCTATGGGGGAGGCCTATGTTCAGCAGTGGACTAATGGTAGGCTGAAATGGTGTTCAGTAGTGAACTAGTGAAAGGCTGAAATGATGATAATGATGATTGATTAATATTTGTTTATATATTTTGAGAGCTGCTTTACAAGCCAATCAAAGCAAAGGTTCAAAATGTCTCTTCTAGTAATCTTTCTTCCAAAGAAATAGATGTTATTTTTCTACTAATACGAGTATAATCTAAATGTCACTAGAAACTATAGGGTTTTAATGTTAGAGCCTTCTTAGAAGTCATTCAAAAATAAAATCATTCTCCAATTAGTGCAAACATTTGGAGCTGGATGTCGGCTGACGGATTAGGTGAACTAGTGGTAGGATTTCTATGCAGGAATCCATCTAGGTAGGTACCACCCCAGGGCCAGTTATTCTGCCGTGAAACAGTAGTGTGCAAACATTACTGTGTTTCGGTTTAAGGGCACTGTGGGCTAGCGTAATCACTGGGCATATGAGACTTAAGAACTTATGTCTCAGTGTGATGGGCACAGTGTGGTGTCACACAGAAATTTTCTGGGTGAAACAGCATATGTTATGGGTAGACATTGCATTTACCATCAGGTGAACGTTTTACACGTTTCATCACTTTATCAAAAAAAATGTTAATTCTTAGATAAAAAGTCATGTTGCCGACTGTCCGGAACGTTTAACCAGAAAATGAGCTTCTCTAATTTTACTATTTAAAAGACAACTATCGACTACATTCGGCTGAGATTAGCCGCGACTGGTTCCAAAGACATTAATACATTCGGCATCCGAAATCGTCTGATTTATACCCAATTGAAAATCTTTGAGGGAGCAACGATGGGATTACCGCAATGACAGAACAGGAGATGCCCACGAAAGTCATTGCAGAGATACTTAGGAGTCTATATTTGTTCGCGACTTGTTGGTTTCAATGAGAAGGCGATTACTAGCGGTCATTAAAGGGAATGGCGGAAATACGTAATAGTACTGGTAATTCAATATTCTATTCATTATCATTTATAAGTAAATGTTTCAAATTTTATGCCTCATATTTTTTGTCTCATTTTTAAACTTGTAAATAAGATATCATAGGTAACATCGTATTCTGCCCTTTCGGATATATTTTAATTAAGTGAAACAAGTTTGGTGGCAGATTAAGAGAAACTATCACCCCATCTCGCTCCGTGGGTGTCGTAAAAGTCGACAGAGAGAAAACAAAACTATGGCAAAATCCCCTCAAAATTAGAGCTACTACCTTTTGTGGCAATCATTGGGGGAGGCCTATTTTCAGCAGTGGACTAGTGATAGGCTGAAATGATGATGATGACGTGACATTTTAAATTTTAATAAATACTTTTTAAATTGAATTCTTTTATTGTCTTCTCTCTAGTCTTTAAAATATATGACTCAAATGATTAGAAAATACGCTTAACTAGAACAAGACGCAACAACAAATAAGATTACACGGTGGTGTGTGATTTATCAATGAATATGCACCGAAATGAGATATGAGCTCAATGTAAGTTCAGATATAATATAATAAACGCGGAATAAATTGAATTACACGTCGCTGACGTCACGCAGTGGTGACAGGAGTATTAAACTGTCACGTTAATATTTCACCAAAACAAAATAATGCACTTGGTGTGATAGGTGGTGAGCCCATCGCCACCTTGCGCTGTTGGGTGCACAGTGCAGTTTAATTACTTACTCGCCTTTTACGAGATCCATTGGATGAGATGGAGTGGTAGTATTCTTTTAACGAGCCGCCACCACACGGTTAATGGATTGTGGCAGTCATTTTTGCAGTGAGTGCCCAGTCTCTGACTACCCCTTACGGGATACAGTGATCTTATGTATGTATTAACATTTCAAGCGAAAACAGACCTTGCAGTTTTGTGATGTGCAAACGACATTCCACCTAGGGGTGGTAAAGCAATCTCTATGTTGACTATACATATCAGCTCCAGACAGTCTAATAAAAGCTGACGGTTACGTCCATTCCCGCCACAAAGCACGCGACAACTGAGATCAATACACTTTTACACATACAAGAATAGAATAGTATTACACGGCCATTGCACAAAGGTTAGAAAATAATCGTAAAGAAAACAAAACAATAGTGACATACGAGTACATCAATATGGTAGGATTCCTATGCAGGAATCCGTCTAGGTAGGTACCACCCCAGGGCCAGTTATACTGCCGTGAAGCAGTAGTGTGCAAACATTACTGTGTTTCGGTCTGAAGGGCACTGAGAGCTAGCGTAATCACTGAGCATATGAGACTTAAGAACCTATGTCTCAGGTTGACGGGCGCAGTGTGGTACTAGACAGAAATATTCTGAGTAACACAGCATCTGTTATGGGCAAACGTTGCACTTACCACCAGGTGAACGTTTTGCTCGTCTCGACACTTTATCAAATAAAAAAGAAATATATATATATATATAACCTAACAGTAAATCCATACATACGCTATAACAGATTCATGAGGCGTCCTAAATCGTCGGTTAAAAAAACGTATTAAATTTTAATAACGATTTCTTATATTTAGTTGAATACTACATACATACATATAGTCACGTCGTTTTCCCATATAAGGGTTCGGCGGATGCCACCCAAGTAGCCAACTTTTCGCCCTCGCAGGAAATGAGACGTGGCGGGTGGCGAACCACTTCGCCGTATAGTGACAGCATTGCATATTATGGTGTTATTCTGCACTAATAAAGGCTGTCCGTACAATACCTTAGTCGCCTCTTACGACACCTCGGTATAAAAGAGGTAGATGCTATTCGACTCTGCCGGACACCTATCGGTGTCTATATAATACTGCACATTTAAATAAAACTAGATTTTACGGATTTTAACGCGTATAATTCACTATTTATAACCCGAAGTTTCGAGTGCTTTACAGCACCCATTTTCATGGATGGACTGAGGCGAGAGACGTCCTGATCCACAGTCAACCCGGGGTGCCTTCAGACTCTGAGGCTGTAAAATCTAGTAATATTTTATCTTTTATAAAATTTCAATTATTATTAAAACTTGCAAATTCGATCGATAATTTTGACGAAGATATTTTTTCATACAGACAAATTACTCTTATGAATTAACTAACTGCTTACATGTCTTTATGAAAGTCTTAAGCGGCAATAGCCTAATGGTTTAGGGTACGGACTGCAAAACATGACGTCGCAGGATCGAGCCCGCCATTCGACTATTGTCGTGAACCATCTCCTAGCACAAGCTTTTACACTTAGTTGGAGTGGTTAACAGGAATATTAGTAATGTTAATACAGAATTGCTAGCATTCTTTAAAAAAAACTAAAATAAGTCTTCACTGTTTAACTAACAGTGGTCAAATTTACAAAACCGACCAGGTGTACATCAGTTGAGCCTGCCTTACTTTATTGTTATTATTACTGTTAGACTTACACACAAAGTCACGCCTTCCTCCCATATGAAGGATAGGCAGAGGCCACACACGCAGCCCACACTTCGACCCCTCGGGAAACGAGATGTGTCGGGCGGCGAACCACGCCGCCGCCACGAGCAGTATAGTGACAGCATTGCATATTATGGTGTTATTCTGCGCGAATAAAGGCTTTTTTTTATTGAATAAACTGACGAAACGAGAAAAACGTTCACCTGATGGTGAGTGCAAAGTTTTGCCATTAGAAATGCTGTGCCACCCAGAACGTTTCTGTGTGACACAACACTGCGCCTTATAAGTGATGTCTCAGGGGTATACGTCTCACTTGCCCAGTGATTACCCCAGCTCTCAGTGCCCTTCAGACCGAAACACAGTAATGTTTATACACTACAGCTTCACGGCAGAATAACTGGCCATGACGGATTCCTGCATAGGAATCCTACCACCAGTTAGGCTGTTCGTACAATACCTTAATCGCCTCTTACGACACCTGGTTAGGAAACGGATAGCTTCTATTTGTCACTGCCGGACACCTATCGGCTAATAACTATTATAATGCTAACCTTTTTGACAATAAGAGTATTTTTAGTATTCGTATCAGCGTTACTAAAGGTGGTTTAAATGAATCAGGTCATTTGCACCCACTTACGTCAGCACTGTGTGCATAGTACATTATATGTAACCATGCCGTAGCCCCGTAGGTGATTTGTTGACCGCACCTTAATGTACAAGCAATATTGTAAATTTGCTAAAGCGCGTGAAAACGAAAGGGATTTTTTGTATACTTTTACCATAACATGGAACAACCCATCTCACTATGTCGTCATCATCTTTTTAGTGGTGCTAGGATTCCTATGCAGGAATCCGTCTAGGTAGATACCACCGGGCCAGTTGTTCTACCGTGAAGCATTAGTGTGCAAACATTTCTCTGTTTCGGTCTGAAGGGCACTGTGAGCTAGTGTACTCGTAATTACGGGGCATATAACACTTAGAACTGATGTCTCACGGTGACGGGCGCAGTATGGTGTCAACAAAAAGTTTGACCACTGTTAGTTACACATTGCAGAACTTATTTTAGTTAAGAACTTTCATAAATAAGTCATTTGTCTGTATAAATATCGTCGTCAGTATTATAGATCGATTTCGCACGTTTTAATAATAATTGATATTTCTGAAAAAGATAAAATATAACTAGATTTTTCAGCATCTTAGGCTGAAGGCACCCCGGGTTGACTGTGACACAGAAATGTTCGAGTGACACAGCATATAGGCATACTTTGCCTTTACCATCAGGTGAATGTTTTTCTCATATCAACACTTAGTCCTATATTTTTTTTTATTATATTTCTATATAATTCAAGCACTTTAGGGACTGGCCGGATCATAAATAAAGAGACTTTTAGTGCCGTGCTCAATGTCAATAAACTCAAATCCGGCTTCATCCGATATCCGATTTCTCTATGAATCTGATGAATGATCTAGGTTGAGTGATAAAGCCAAAATGTATTATACAATCAAACGGAATTATTGTATTTCAACTACTGCATAAACAGGAGTCGACAAAGGCGAACCGCCCAGATGCGATCTTGCAGTTTGCAAGGACACGAAACAATGGAACTAGAACAAAGGAATTTGGGCGCGTCAGAATATTTGTTATTGCTTCGCCTTTTTCCTGTATAAGGGGTAGGAGAGGGCACTCACGTAGCAAAATTTTTGCCCTCGCGGAAAATAAGACGTGACGGGTGGCGAACCACGTTGCCGCCTCTTTGTTACGAGTTACAAAATTCTTACTCCCCATTGCGTTCCATAGTGACAGCATTGCATATGATGGTGTTATTCTGCACGAATTAAGTCTATCCGTACAATACCTTAGTCGCCTCTTACGACACCTCGGTAGGAAAGAGGTGGGTGCTATTCTACTCTACCGGACACCTATCGGAGGACCGGCCTTTTTGTTATGAAATGTAAAATTCTTTTCGCGATATTAGTCTGTAAAGCCTATTTTCGTTATTTTATTTAAATTAACAATTATGTTGATATGTGTAATGTATAATGATTTCTTATATTTACGCGAACACTACACATTTAAATGAAACTAAGTTTACGGATTTTATCGCGTTTAATTTATTACTATTTATACCTTATGTTTATTACTATTTATACTTTATACCTTATGTCAGAGGAGTCACGGACAAGATTGGCTATATCTTGAAGCGGGCTTCCATAAAAACATTCTTCAAGCCGCCGAAGAAGATAAGTCAGTTTTTACCATCTGTCAAGTGTAACATCCCTCTACAAGACGCAGGAGTATACAAGCTAGATTGTGAATGTGGTCTCTCTTACATAGGCCAAACAAAAAGATCGATTAAAACCCGCGTAAAAGAACACATAGCTGACGTGAAGCATCGTCGTTCTAGGAAGTCTGCAGTCTGTGACCATGTTCTGGATCATCCCAACCATTACATCAGATTTGATAAACCACAGATCCTTGCAAAAGAACACCGATTCCTACCAAGGATGATTCGCGAGGCTATTGAAATCAAAAAACATCCTAATTTCAATAGAGAAGATAGTTGGGTATTACCACCAGCTTGGGATCCAATAATAAATAAAATTAAATCAAAAACCAAGCATACCACTGCAAGACTTCAAGACACAGTTAGCTCTTTCTGCGTAGATCGGACCCAAAAATAATAATTAAAAGCTGAAGGTACCCCAGGTTAACTATGACATCAGGACATCGGTCACCTCAGTCCTCCCGTGACCATGGGTGCTGTAAAGCACTCGAAACGTCGGGTTATAAATAGTAATAAATTAAACGCGATAAAATCCGTAAACTTAGTTTCATTTAAATGTGTAGTGTTCGCGTAAATATAAGAAATCATTATGTGAACCAGTACGGACTGGAAATCGCAAATAAAATACGCCGGTTAGAAGATCTCAAGACCAAGCGCGCAAGATTCATAACATCTTTGAATTTCTTGAAGAGATGCAGAGACCATGATCTCATTCCTACGTGTGTCAAAATATCAGCTAAAAAGGACATTCGAGGAAGCGCTAAGATCTTAAAACAGGCAAGTAAAAAGTTGTTAAGAACGGGTATTCAGCAAAAACGTACCGATCTACATGTCATAAATACGTCCATAGACAATTTATCCAGTGTTTTAAAAACAGTTTTAACGACATTTGATTTTAATAATTGCATTGAAACATTAAATAAGCGTGAAACAGCTAGATATAATGATTGCAAAAATAAACACATAGAAAAATATCAAAAATTAACCACCAAATTAAATGTCAAACATCAATCTCAACGCATGAACGGAACGCGACCGTTGACGGACAATGATCATAGATTACGCGCGGTCTATAATCTGTCAAAACAAACACTGGATGAATCTACATTAAAAGTATTATCGAAGGGCATGAATTTCGCAGTAACACCGCGAAGAATACCGTACGAGGAAATTATCTGTAGTGTCGAAGATTGTCTGTTTAAAAACAATATCAATAAAGAAGATTTGGAGGCCATACGTCAAGACATTTCGTCTATGTTACGTCGAAGTTCGGTGCCGAAACTAAATCTTCCTAAAGACGAATTAAAGGCGTTGAACAACCTACGGAACAGACCTGAACTCACGATCCTCCGCGCAGATAAAGGTAATGCTACGGTAGTCATGGATACGTCAGATTACAATTTTAAAATACAAGAACTTTTGTCGGACGAAAGTACATATAAAAAGGTCAAATCAGACCCAACTACTAATACGCTTAAAACGACTAGCGATCTTATTAAGAAACACTCCGAAAAATTGAATCTGGACGTTAGTTCGATAATACCATCTTGTGCCAAATCACCGAAGTTGTATGGGTTACCAAAGATACACAAACCAAATGCTCCACTACGTCCAATAGTGAGCCAGATCGATTCACCAACCTACAGATTGGCTCAGCATGTGGCTAAAGTACTCTCACCACTCAGAGGACACACTAGAGCACACACAAAGGATTCATACCATTTTGTCAGTGAGATTAAAGACCTACACCTGACTGACAATGAAACTATGGTCAGTTTTGATGTCCAGTCTCTATTCACATGCCTACCAGTAGACGACTGCATCTCAATTGTATCTAGGAAGCTAGCTGAGAACAACATGCCAGCGGAATATGCAGAACTACTAAGACATTGCCTTACATCTGGCTATCTATTGTGGAAGGAACAGTACTACAAGCAAGTAGATGGTGTGGCGATGGGCTCCCCAGTATCTCCCATTGTCGCCGACATCTTCATGGAAGACTTTGAGGAGAGAGCCCTCCGTACTTCTCCAGTAAATCCAAGATTCTACAAGCGGTATGTAGATGATACTTTCACAATTTTACCATCAGATAAAGTAACTGCATTTCTAGACCACCTTAACTCCCTAAACTCTAAAATTCAATTTACAATGGAGTTAGAGGCAAATAACTCTTTAGCTTTTCTAGATGTTTTAGTAATTCGAAATCCTAATAACACCTTGTGTCACACTGTGTATAGAAAAAAGACCCATACTAACAGATATTTAAACGGTGAATCTCACCATCATCCATCACAGTTAGCTACCGTGGGTAAATCCTTGTTTCAGAGAGCACGAGGAATCTGTGACAGGAAACACCTGGCCGCCGAGCTTCAACATGTCAAGCAAGTTTTGCACGACAACAAGCTTCGGGTTCCGCGCCTACGTCGCAGTGACCGAGTGAAACCGGCCACAGTCGAGCGTGTGCCTGCTTTTCTACCTTATGTCAGAGGAGTCACGGACAAGATTGGCTATATCTTGAAGCGGGCTTCCATAAAAACATTCTTCAAGCCGCCGAAGAAGATAAGTCAGTTTTTACCATCTGTCAAGTGTAACATCCCTCTACAAGACGCAGGAGTATACAAGCTAGATTGTGAATGTGGTCTCTCTTACATAGGCCAAACAAAAAGATCGATTAAAACCCGCGTAAAAGAACACATAGCTGACGTGAAGCATCGTCGTTCTAGGAAGTCTGCAGTCTGTGACCATGTTCTGGATCATCCCAACCATTACATCAGATTTGATAAACCACAGATCCTTGCAAAAGAACACCGATTCCTACCAAGGATGATTCGCGAGGCTATTGAAATCAAAAAACATCCTAATTTCAATAGAGAAGATGGTTGGGTATTACCACCAGCTTGGGATCCAATAATAAATAAAATTAAATCAAAAACCAAGCATACCACTGCAAGACTTCAAGACACAGTTAGCTCTTTCTGCGTAGATCGGACCCAAAAATAATAATTAAAAGCTGAAGGTACCCCAGGTTAACTATGACATCAGGACATCTGTCACCTCAGTCCTCCCGTGACCATGGGTGCTGTAAAGCACTCGAAACGTCGGGTTATAAATAGTAATAAATTAAACGCGATAAAATCCGTAAACTTAGTTTCATTTAAATATGTGTAATGTAGTAAGTACGTCACGGCGGCGTGGCCTCGTGGTCGGAGTAACTCACTACCGCCCTAAGGTTCCTGGGTCCGAATCTCAGCCGAAGCCAACATTTGTGCAAAAACACATAATGTTGGTTTTCTGGTCCGATTGTGACGTGATTGTCCTCGTGTCTCTGACACTAGATTCTAACCTCCGATCTTATCACAAAGAGTTACATCGTGCGCGTTCAGAGAAGGTTAGGATCCGATGAAGCTGTAAAAGCCAAAAAAGGCTAACAGCAATTACATCACCGAAATTATATATATCAGAAAAGGTTAGAACGTGTGAGTGCCCCTGTGTTTGCTCTTGTGGCACTATAATATCTACTGCGCAGTTGATGACTTCCAACAGTCTACGGAAGTTATCGCCGTGGTCAAGGATCAACCAGGAGTCACCATCACCTATATACGTATTATTATTTTTTTCATTTTATAACATTAGAAAAGAGACGCTAGTCTCTTGTTTAGTCCGCCCTTGGGCGCCTTGCCCTTTAACAACAAAAATTAAATGTTCTGTCTTCTATATGATTTTTTATTGTATAAATAAAAACCAATTGCCGCATGTATGAATGATCATCACTTGAGAACGGATTTGTAGTGTTCAAATAATTCAATGTCAAGAAAAGTTGGTAATTTGGATGGTATTTTTAAAGTAACGTTCAGTTTGACAGTTCTCCTGCACATGTTTTCACAACAAATTCGTCATTGAATATTGGTAAAAAGAATCGAATTGAGAGCGATATTTCAGTGTTAACAGCGGTAATCCTATCTTTGGTGCATTCCAATGACAGACTGACAGACAACGCACAGCTTGAACCATTAGATGTTATACCAGAAAAATACTTAATATTTTTTGCTAAGGATATTTCTCATTTTTTTTTCATCAGTAAATTGCACCTGTGCGAAGCCGGGGCAGGTCGCTCGTAGTAGTAGAATTTCTATTAATCACCGCCTCAGAGCCTCACTGCTTTAGGATAGTCCTCAAATGTGAATAAAAACTTTCCAAATATTTAATCTAACCTTTATGCTTCAAACCTGGCTTAGCAACGTTCCCAAATTAGTAACAGACAGTAATCATATTTGTGGATCGAGCGCGCGACGTCACGAATCGATAGTGGTGCGACCCGAAGGACGGCTGTCAAACTTGGCGCTTCGCCAGCTGACGCCCAGTTCAGTAATGACATTGACCCAGAAATATCCTCTAGGACAGGGATGGCGAACCTTCTTGAGAAGTGGGTAAAATTTGTTCATATTTCTTTAGTATTCGCTTGTGGGTAACTAAGTCAGTGGCATCGCTTGGAAAGGGGAGGGCAGAATGGTTAAAAAAGTTTTTATTTTTTTTACTTTTACTTGTTTTTTTATTTAATAAAAGTGACGGAAGTGATTACGCTAGCTCTCAATGCCCTTCAAACGGAAACACAGTAATGTTTGTACACTACTGCTTCACGCCTGCGTACGTACCTAGACGGATTCCTGCATACGAGTCCTACCACCAGTAAAAAGTACTTTTGCAAGTGAAGAAAAAACTAAAGATCGACGTCAAAAATTGTCATAAACGAGGTGATATTATGAATTAAAGTATCTGGTGAATATGCCCAGTCGGCAGTTGCCCCTGTCATTTATTAAATTGGAAAATGTAACGCCAGTAGTAATATTTGTGACATAAAAAAAGTAAATCATCGTTCGGGTCATTAAAAAGGTGATGGTCTGACCTGCGGGTTATAGCTTCGCCATTGCTGCTTTAAGACATGGTGTTATGTAGCGAAATATCGACATTACACTAGCATGCACACTAACTTCTGAATAAATAAACTGCGGTTGCCAACCCGCCAGCCAAGCGTGACAAATATGGCAAAATGTCCCCAAAATGAGAGCTTCTAACTTTTGTGGAAATCTATGAGGAGGGCATGTGTTCAGCAGTGGACCAGTGATAGGCTGAAATGAAAAAAAATATACAACTGAAAAATTATATCGATTTACTTTCTTTAGAAGATTGTGTTATGTTCTATAAGTTATATGTATGTATAATATTCGATTTCGTCATTTAGTTTGCATCGAGGAACTCGGCGCTAATGTAATCAGCTTTACATTCGAATGCAGTGACCCGATGAATTCTGCTCTCGAGAAGGCACAAGACCGAAGGCATTAAAACGGATTATTAGGGCATATGCAGATTAAATTTCCAAGAGGATTATGTAACAAATCAGAACTAGAAAACGATATCATTGAAGCCTTGTATGCTAACTGCTTAAAATTTAAATTCTTTCTTTTTTACGTTTATTAGGTGAAAATTTCAAATAATATACTGCTTAAAAAAAGTAAATGCTGATTTTAATGGATTATTTATATAGCATAAATTTAAATTAATCAAAAATAAAAAAAAAAACACAATCTTCACTATCTTTGTTCTACAGCAATGCTACGGGGATCGTAGCGTGCGTAGCACATTTGTAGTACACGGAATATTCTAAAATTGTTTGTGACGTTTACAAAGAATTTTAGAAACTTCCATTGAGATCGATAAGTAATGTCTTCATTTGTTATATTTTCTATTATATTGTTGTTATATATTGTTTTCCAAAATATACTTGTATTTGCTATGCTTCAGAAGTTTGAATGTTAGAATAAAGGATTTTTTGTAAAATCATCAAAATAAAGAAATTTTCAGAAATATCCTGAGAAAATATCACATAATTTCATATACAAAAAAAAAAAAACAAAGTATTAAATACTGGCCATGACAGTTTTAAGTGAACTATACTGGAAGGATGAACGACTCTGCTTGAAGAGTCTGAACTTGATATGTAGTAACAAACCGGTTAATATAACGTTTTCTCTTCCTATTGTTTAAGGATTTACAATTATGCCGTCACGCTATACGTCCAGGTGAGGGGGAGATGAAGACATACATACATATAGTCACGCCTTTTTCCCATATAAGGGGTAGGCAGATACATCAAAATAATACGGCACCTGCTTAATGCTACTTACCAACAGAACTTTAAAATGAAATATTTAAGGTCGCACCCTGAAAAATCTAATTTAACTTTGAGTAAAATCAAGTTATACTTTCGCTTTGTCTTATTACGAAAAGGTGAGTCTGCGGCGCAATAATGTTACAACGCCTCGAGTTCGAAGCAGTAGCAAAAAAACTAATTCTAGCCCTATTGCGTTCGTCGGTAAAGTTATTTGAATAATACTTTATTTTTTATTTTAGACGAAAAAGGTCTCATATAAAGATGGTGAAAATTTGACGATGCACTTACGGAATATGGTGTTTTGGTTAATAAATAAATAGTTATAGTATAATATTGTGAGCTTTGGTACCTTAGAAGTCGGGCGCTCGTCTGAAATTTCTCATTACTGAGTTTGACCGCCCTATGGTAGCGGCTTAAGAGAATCTACCACCCCATCTCATCCCATGGGTGTCGTAAAAGTCGGCAGAGGGAACATTGAAACCAGGAGATGGGCAGCAGCATCTTCCTCGATCATAAACTGCGGTTGCCAACCCGACCGCCAAGCGTGGTAACTAGGGCAAAATACCCCCAAAAAGAGAGCTATAAACTTTTGTGGCAATCTATGTGTGAGGCCTATGTTCAGCAGTGGACTAGTGATAGGCTGAAATGATGATGGTGATGAGTTTGATCAACGGTGCTGGGACCACTAAAATCGCTTTGCAATTTTAAGTGCTGCTTTGTAACGTGCTCAGCAGTGAAGGAATACGTTGTGAGAAAATCTACTTGTTTGAAGAGATAAACTATTTTGAGGGCAAGTAAAGTCAGCCTATGACACCGTCTCAGAAATGAGAGCTCTGTGCTCAGCAGTGGGACCTTTATCGGCTGTTACTTTGACCTTACTTTTATTACAATATCTCGCCGTACAGATATTTTAGATGCCTCTGACGGATTATATAATACATAAATACATATAGTCACGCCTCTTTCCCATTGGGATAGGCAGAGACCACATCTTTCCACTTGCTTCGATCCTGACACGCGTCTTTCGCTTCTTCTACTTTCATTAGCGTTTTCATACAAGCTCGTCGGTTGCGGGTACTTTTCACGTGACCTTTCCTCAGAAGTTCTCCGATCTGATTGTAATACATACGCCTAGGTCGATCCTTACCGGCTTTCCCATTTACACTCGCCTCCTAAATCTGTTTCGTCAATCTTCTCTCATTCATCCTCTCTACTTTTCCGGACGTGCCGTGTGGTAGCGGCTTCAGAGAATCTACCACCCCATCTCATCCCGTGGGTGTCGTAAAAGTCGACAGAGGGAAATAAAAACTAGGAGATGGGCAGCAGCATCTTCCTGGAACATCTGAATAAATAAACTGCGGTTGCCAACCCGTCCGCCAAGCGTGGCAACTACGGCAAAATCCCTCCAATATGAGAGCTACAAATTTTTGTAGCTATCTATGGGGGAGGCCTATGTTCAGCAGTGGACTTGTGATAGGCTGTAACGACGACGACGACGACGACGACGACGACGACGACTTTTCCGGACATAATCTTAGCACCCCTTTTTCTATCTTTGCCACTACATATTCAACCACACTGCAACGTTCCCTTATCACGCTGATTCTCACTTTGTCGATTTTTTACTGGAGAAAGTGACGAAATGAGCAAAACGTTCACTTGATGGAACGTCTGCCCGTAACATTGTTGTGTCACCCAGAACATTTCTGTATGGCACCACACTGCGCTCTAAACCGCGCCACCTAAAACTGAAGTTCTTAAGTCTCATATCCCTAATGATTATGCTAGCTCTCTGCCTGTGACTGTGGCTGCTTAGTGCCCTTCAGACCGAAACACAGTATTTTTTAAACGATGCCCCACAGGGTTTCTCCTTTACTGTGGGTGCATTTTACAGGCGTAAATTTCACATGCGCAACACACCCATTCCCGAGAACCAGCAATTTGTGTTTTACACAAATGTTGACTCCGGCTGGGATTCGAACTCAGAACCCGCGGCGTAGAAGTTTGTTTATAAACAATTCATTTTATTTAAATGAAACTAAGTTTAATTTTATCGCGTTTAATTTTTTTTTTTTTACTATTTATAACCCGACGTTTCGAGTGCTTTACAGCACCCATGGTCACGGGAGGACTGAGGTGACAGATGTCCTGATGTCATAGTTAACCTGGGGTACCTTCAGCTTTTAATTATTATTTTTGGTCCGATCTACGCAGAAAGAGCTATCTGTGTCTTGAAGTCTTGCAGTGGTATGCTTGGTTTTAGTTTTTAATTTTATTTATTATTGGATCCCAGCTTGGGATAGCAGCGTAAACTTAGTTTCATTTAAATGTGTAGTGTTCGCGTAAATATAAGAATTCATTTTATTTTATTTATTATTTATATACATTATGTTATTAACATTAAATCTAGTGACAAGTAGTTAATGTACAAAGGCGAGCTTAACTCTCAGAGTTTATTCCAGCAAACCTTGGAGTGAAGAGGACAGCTGATGGATGCGGGTAAGCGTGTACGTAGAACAAACAGACAAAAAAAGTCTTTATACTTAACAATAAATATATATGACTTATAAATGATAACATATATAAATATATTTGGTACATACGTAAACAAACCCATTAGTACACATATACATACATATACTAATATACTTACATATTAAATATACATACAAACATGCTAAACAAGTCTACAAATAGAACACATTTTATAGTAGTATTAAAATAATTGAATAAATCTAACGCTATACTGTGACAAATCCGCTATATATTAATTTTTTTTTAAGGAAGAAAGTGTCGAGACGAGCGTATCGTTCACGTAATCGTTGGTGCAACGTCTGCCCATAACAAATGCCGTGGGCACTCAGAACATTTCTATATGACATCACACTGCGTTCGTCACACTGAGATCAGGGAGTCTAATCAATGCTCAATAATTTCATTAGCTCTGCACCCTTAAAACCGAAACACAGTAATGTTCGCACACTACTGCTTCACGGCAGAGCAACTGGCACTGCAGTGGTACCTACCAAGACCTGATTCCTGCATATATGCTACCGATATAGAATCAAGTATATGATGAGAGAAAATAAATTAACATACCTTAAACCGACCTAACATCGTCTGCTTTTAACAAAACATTTTAATGACGCTGAAATAAAAATCGCATCATGGTTAATAGGAGCTTTGATCTACTTAACTCATTTAATTACACCCCTCCCACAGAGTAGCAAACATCAGACTCGTGTTTAGCACTGACCCAGAAACAGTTTCCATCTGTGCGCGATAACTCTAGCATCTCGCTGCCTTGGGAGTCAATTAAAAGTATACGAAGTTAGCTCTCCACCGTTGGCTTTCCGACTTTCGTGTAACTTAAATCAACGTGGTGCCTTCTACTTGTTTAATAGGTTAACTTTTGAAACTGCGACACAGCCAACGCACAGTTTAATCATGTTTGTGCAGTGGCTAGACGATTGGCTTCCGCGCTACGGATCGCGGGTTCATTCCCGCACGTAACATGTGTTTCTACACAGCCGTATATAGCCTACGGATAGTTGATTCGTGGCTGGGTATTTGGGAATGTGAAATTTATTCTGTGTACTATGTAAATCTGTAAAAAATAATCCGAATAGATATGAATAAGAAATATATTTTTTCTATTAATAAGTTTTTAAAACGATTTATATATAAACGAATATTATACATTTAATAAAACTATATTTACGGATTTTATCGCGTTTATTTTTTCAACTATAAACCGTGGTCAGGGGAGGACTTAAACATACATACATACAGTCACGCCTTTTTCATATATTAAGATTTTTTGAAGATTTTATATAAGTGGTAGACAGGAACAACAGTAGCCAATTTTCCACCCACGGGAAATGAGACGTGATGGATGGCGAACCACGTTGCGACCATTTTGGTACGAGTCAAAAAATTCTTACTCCCCATAACGTTTCCACGAGCAAAAGATATTCAAAATTACCGCGAATAAATTCGTAAAATTAGTATTAATGAATAATAAATTCTTTCTGAGAATTTTCTGTCCTGACATAAGCGACATCTCTCAGTTATTACAAGAAAATGTTACTAGTGCTGGGTAAATTATAATTGCCCACCATCGATCACACCACATTTGCCCACGTATAGATAAAGGGCATGATAGTAACATTATAATCTATACAAATAAATCAAAATTGAAGTGTCTGTTTGTAATAACAAAATAACAGCTTTTACTCAATGCTTAAAAGTATATACGGTACTTAAAAGAAAAAATATTTGTTTTTTAAATTTTTGTCTGTTCTGTCTGTTCGTTCCGGCTAATCTCCGAAGCGGCTGGACCGATTTGAAAGGTCTTTCACTGACAGATGGCTGTTATTATAGCGGGTAACGTAGGTCATTTTAGTTTAAAAAAAAATTAGGGTTCCGCGCATAAAAATTAAAACCCCAAAATCCGATTCAAATAGGAAAGTATATATGTATATCATCGATCGGGGCACAGCTAGTTCGAAATAAATATTAAAAGTGTCTCTCGGGCATTACAATCGAAGAAATAATAATATTTAACGTCACCCAATTAAGTAATAAAAGTAAAAAAGTATTTAATAAACTTTATGCTCAGAGTTCAGAGTTGCCGTGTGGTAGCGGCTTAAGAGAATCTACCACCCCATCTCGTCTCGTGGGTGTCGTAAAAGTCGACAGAGGGAAAATTAAAAGCAGAAGATGGGCAGCAGCATCTTCCTGGAAACATCATAATAAATAAACTGCGGTTGCCAACCCGCCTGCCAAGCGTGGCAACTATGGCAAAATCCCCCCAAAATGAGAGCTACAAACTTTTGTTGCACTCTATGGGGGAGGCCTATGTTCAGCAGTGGACTAATGGTAGGCTGAAATGGATGCTCAGAGTTCAGACTCAAGACAAAAACGAAAGTTTAAATGAAACTAAGTTTACGGATTTTATCGCGTTTAATTTTTTTTACTATTTATAACCCGACGTTTCGAGTTCGACGTTCGAGAAACGTCGGGTTATAAATAGTAAAAAAATTAAACGCGATAAAATCCGTAAACTTAGTTTCATTTAAATGTGTAGTGTTCGCGTAAATATAAGAAATTATTATAAAAACGAAAGTTTATAAACAATAAGGGTGTGTAAATAGACAACCTCTTAGAACGGTGGTTTACTAATCAGAAAATATGAAAATCATGACTGTATTACGTACCCACGACGCAGGAGAAATCGGAGTGTGGATTGAAGACTTTTTTTTTAAAGAAAAATCACTGTTCTTGACCTACATTCGCACATACACATGTACAAGTCTGCACTTGCGGGACCATCGATCAGCGCAGCGTGCACCGCTCTCGCTTTACCAGAAACAGGTCAAGTGACCGAGGTTAATGAGGAAAATATCCAGCTGTTGCGCTTCAGCACAACGCAGGCATCAATGTTCAAAGCACGACTAAAACAACTCCAGAATACGGTATAACAATGCAAACAACCGTCTAGGTAGGTAGTTGTAGTTAGACTGCCAGTTATTCAGCAGTTAAACGGGGGCGTGCAAACATTACTGTGTTTCGGTCTGAATGTCACCGATTACTGAGCATATGCGACTTAAGAACAGATATTTTTTCTTTGGATAAAGTGACGAAACGAGCTAAACGTTCACCTGGTGATGAGTGCAACGTCTGCCCATAACAAATGCTGTGTCACCAAAAATATTTCTGTGTGAGGTGTCACTCATTTCTCATATGGCCAGTGATTACGCTGGCTCTCAGTGCCTTTCAAACCTAAACACAGTAATGTTTGCACACTGCTGCTTCACGGCAGAATAACTGGCCCTGGGGTGGTGGTACCTACCTAGACGGATTCCTGCATAGGAATCCTACCACCAGTAAAAGTGTAATGAGCGCATTGTGGTGTCACACAGAAATGTTCTGGGTGATAAAACATTTGTTATAATGAAGGAAAGTAAGTTAATTTGCTAAGATCCGCATGCAAAATATAAAAATGGTGTATATTACCTAGTTTTTTGAAGAGCACCGCCCGCCCTATATAAGGTATATATTATATATACATAAGGTGAATATTATCAATAAGTTATTTTTATTTATATAGGGGAAAGTGACGATACGAGCGAAAATTACCTCAGGGTAAGTGCAAGATCTGCCAATAACAAATGCTGTGTTAACCAGAACATTTCTGAGTGGCACCACACTACGCCCGTCACCCCGAGACATCAGTTCTTAAGTCTCATATGCCCAGTAATTACATTAGCTCTCAGTGCCCTTCAGACCGGAACCGTAATGTTTGCACACGACACCTACTAGGCTACCGGCATCTACCTAGACGGAATGACTTAATGCCGCTATTATTGAATTTTTGCAAAACGAGCCTTACTTTAGGTATGAAAGTTTCCAACGAGTTTCAACGTCAGGGACGCGATCTCGAACGCAACACTGACAAATAATATAAATATCAAAAAAAACAACGTCAAATCTCGGCCACGTTTAACTTAATAAAGCAGGGAGAATTGTTCACCCTCTCTCACTGATTGCAGCCCAACATTCGTCGAGTTTGAAAAAAATCATGGGTTTTAGCCTGTATGGCCTCATAGTTACCCCACCACGGCGCGTAAAAATGCAGTGCCGACTTCCTATGAAAAGGTTCTCAGAATTGCCCCAGTCGAACAGCCGAAATGAGCAGTCCCGTAGCTGTAGTGTCGCAGCTACCTATCACTCGGGTTTTCGGCCGTCAGACGGTCAATTGAACCGTTGGTCAGACCACGTGAAGATGAGAATAGGCTTTAAAGAAACAATTAGTCAAGTTTTTTTCCATTATCCTCAGACACACACAAAGAGAAAACAATTTAATGTCACAGAACTTTCATGAATACAAAATATTATAAGTTCTGTTCCTATCATGTATGGCAGTCACAGTCATGGCGTTGTATACGAAAAATGTATGAGAAAATTAATTTTCTTCATTATTTATATAGCATAAATTTAAATTAATAAAAAAATTTAAAAAATAAAACACAATCTTCACTATCTTTGTTCTACAGCAATGCTACGGGGATCGTAGCATGCGTAGCACATTTGTAGTACACGGAATATTCTTACATTGTTTGTAACGTTTACAAAGAATTTTAGAAACTTCCATTGAGATCGATAAGTAATGTCTTCATTTGTTATATTTTCTATTATATTGTTGTTATATATTGTTTTCCAAAATATACTTGTATTTGCTATGCTTCAGAAGTTTGAATGTTTATTTTTTATTTTATTACTTTATTAAGGATTTTTTGTAAAATCATCAAAATAAAGAAATTTTCAGAAATATCCTGAGAAAATATCACATAATTTCATATACAAAAAAAAAAAAACAAAGTATTAAATACTGGCCATGACAGTTAAGTGAACTATACTGGAAGGATGAACGACTCTGCTTGAAGAGTCTGAACTTGATATGTAGTAACAAACCGGTTAATATAACGTTTTCTCTTCCTATTGTTTAAGGATTTACAATTATGCCGTCACGCTATACGTCCAGGTGAGAGGGAGATGAAGACATACATACATATAGTCACGCCCTTTTCCCATATAAGGGGTAGGCAGACACATCAAAATAATACGGCACCTGCTTAATGCTACTTACCAACAGAACTTTAAAATGAAATATTTAAGGTCGCACCCTGAAAAATCTAATTTAACTTTAAGTAAAATCAAGTTATACTTTCGCTTTGTCTTATTACGAAAAGGTGAGTCTGCGACGCAATAATGTTACAACGCCTCGAGTTCGAAGCAGTAGCAAAAAAACTAATTCTAGCCCTATTGCGTTCATCGGTAAAGTGATTTGAATAATACTTTATTTTTTATTTTAGACGAAAAAGGTCTCATATAAAGATGGTGAAAATCTGACGATGCACTTACGGAATATGGTGTTTTGGTTAATAAATAAATAGTTATAGTATAATATTGTGAGCTTTGGTACCTTCGAAGTCGGGTGCTCGTCTGAAATTTCTCATTACTGAGTTTGACCGCCCTGTGGTAGCGGCTTAAGAGAATCTACCACCCCATCTCATCCCATGGGTGTCGTAAAAGTCGGCAGAGGGAACATTGAAACCAGGAGATGGGCAGCAGCATCTTCCTCGATCATAAACTGCGGTTGCCAAGCGTGGTAACTAGGGCAAAATACCCCCAAAAAAGAGAGCTATAAACTTTTGTGGCAATCTATGTGTGAGGCCTATGTTCAGCAGTGGACTAGTGATAGGCTGAAATGATGATGGTGATGAGTTTGATCAACGGTGCTGGGACCACTAAAATCGCTTTGCAATTTTAAGTGCTGCTTTGTAACGTGCTCAGCAGTGAAGGAATACGTTGTGAGAAAATCTACTTGTTTGAAGAGATAAACTATTTTGAGGGCAAGTAAAGTCAGCCTATGACACCGTCTCAGAAATGAGAGCTCTGTGCTCAGCAGTGGGACCTTTATCGGCTGTTACTTTGACCTTACTTTTATTACAATATCTCGCCGTACAGATATTTCAGATGCCTCTGACGGATTACATAATACATAAATACATATAGTCACGCCTCTTTCCCATTGGGATAGGCAGAGACCACATCTTTCCACTTGCTTCGATCCTGACACGCGTCTTTCGCTTCTTCTACTTTCATTAGCGTTTTCATACAAGCTCGTCGGTTGCGGGTACTTTTCACGTGACCTTTCCTCAGAAGTTCTCCGATCTGATTGTAATACATACGCCTAGGTCGATCCTTACCGGCTTTCCCATTTACACTCGCCTCCTAAATCTGTTTCGTCAATCTTCTCTCATTCATCCTCTCTACTTTTCCGGACGTGCCGTGTGGTAGCGGCTTCAGAGAATCTACCACCCCATCTCATCCCGTGGGTGTCGTAAAAGTCGACAGAGGGAAATAAAAACTAGGAGATGGGCAGCAGCATCTTCCTGGAACATCTGAATAAATAAACTGCGGTTACCAACCCGTCCGCCAAGCGTGGCAACTACGGCAAAATCCCTCCAATATGAGAGCTACAAATTTTTGTAGCTATCTATGGGGGAGGCCTATGTTCAGCAGTGGACTTGTGATAGGCTGTAACGACGACGACGACGACGACGACGACGACGACGACTTTTCCGGACATAATCTTAGCACCCCTTTTTCTATCTTTGCCACTACATATTCAACCACACTGCAACGTTCCCTTATCACGCTGATTCTCACTTTGTCGATTTTTTATTGGAGAAAGTGACGAAATGAGCAAAACGTTCACTTGATGGAAGTGCATCGTCTGCCCGTAACATTGTTGTGTCACCCAGAACATTTCTGTATGGCACCACACTGCGCTCTAAACCGCGCCACCTAAAACTGAAGTTCTTAAGTCTCATATCCCTAATGATTATGCTAGCTCTCTGCCTGTGACTGTGGCTGCTTAGTGCCCTTCAGACCGAAACACAGTATTTTTTAAACGATGCCCCACAGGATTTATCCTTTACTGTGGGTGCATTTTACAGTCGTAAATTTCACATGCGCAACACACCCATTCCCGAGAACCAGCAATTTGTGTTTTACACAAATGTTGACTCCGGCTGGGATTCGAACTCAGAACCCGCGGCGTAGAAGTTTGTTTATAAACAATTCATTTTATTTAAATGAAACTAAGTTTAATTTTATCGCGTTTAATTTTTTTTTTTTTACTATTTATAACCCGACGTTTCGAGTGCTTTACAGCACCCATGGTCACGGGGGGACTGAGGTGACAGATGTCCTGATGTCATAGTTAACCTGGGGTACCTTCAGCTTTTAATTATAATTTTTGGTCCGATCTACGCAGAAAGAGCTATCTGTGTCTTGAAGTCTTGCAGTGGTATGCTTGGTTTTAGTTTTTAATTTTATTTATTATTGGATCCCAGCTTGGGATAGCAGCGTAAACTTAGTTTCATTTAAATGTGTAGTGTTCGCGTAAATTGAAGAATTCATTTTATTTTATTCATTATTTATATACATTATGTTATTAACATTAAATCTAGTGACAAGTAGTTAATGTACAAAGGCGAGCTTAACTCTCAGAGTTTATTCCAGCAAACCTTGGGAGTGAAGAGGACAGCTGATGGATGCGGGTAAGCGTGTACGTAGAACAAACAGACAAAAAAAAGTCTTTATACTTAACAATAAATATATATGACTTATAAATGATAACATATATAAATATATTTGGTACATACGTAAACAAACCCATTAGTACACATATACATACATATACTAATATACTTACATATTAAATATACATACAAACATGCTAAACAAGTCTACAAATAGAACACATTTTATAGTAGTATTAAAATAATTGAATAAATCTAACGCTATACTGTGACAAATCCGCTATATGTTAAATTTTTTTTAGGGAAGAAAGTGTCGAGACGAGCGTATCGTTCACGTAATCGTTAGTGCAACGTCTGCCCATAACAAATGCCGTGGGCACTCACAACATTTCTATGTGACATCACACTGCGTTCGTCACACTGAGATCAGGGAGTCTAATCAATGCTCAATAATTTAATTAGCTCTGCACCCTTAAAACCGAAACACAGTAATGTTCGCACACTGCTTCACGGCAGAGCAACTGGCACTGCAGTGGTACCTACCAAGACCTGATTCCTGCATATATGCTACCGATATAGAATCAAGTATATGATGAGAGAAAATAAATTAACATACCTTAAACCGACCTAACATCGTCTGCTTTTAACAAAACATTTTAATGACGCTGAAATAAAAATCGCATAATGGTTAAAAGGAGCTTGGATCTACTTAACTCATTTAATTACACCCCTCCCACAGAGTAGCAAACATCAGACTCGTGTTTAGCACTGACCCAGAAACAGTTTCCATCTGTGCGCGATAACTCTAGCATCTCGCTGCCTTGGGAGTCAATTAAAAGTATACGAAGTTAGCTCTCCACCGTTGGCTTTCCGACTTTCGTGTAACTTAAATCAACGTGGTGCCTTCTACTTGTTTAATAGGTTAACTTTTGAAACTGCGACACAGCCAACGCACAGTTTAATCAGGTTAATGCAGTGGCTAGACGATTGGCTTCAGCGCTACGGATCGCGGGTTCATTTCCGCACGTAACATGTGTTTCTACACAGCCGTATATAGCCTACGGATAGTTGATTCGTGACTGGGTATTTGGGAATGTGCAATTTATTCTGTGTACTATGTAAATCTGTAAAAAATAATCCGAATAGATATGAATAAGAAATATATTTTTTCTATTAATAAGTTTTTAAAACGATTTATATATAAACGAATATTATACATTTAATTCTACTTGTTACCTAGTGTGTACCTATTAATAAAACTATATTTACGGATTTTATCGCGTTTATTTTTTCAACTATAAACCGTGGTTAGGTAAGGACTTAAACATACATACATACAGTCACGCCTATTCATATATTAAGATTTTTTTGAAGAATTTATATAAGCGGTAGACTGGAACCACAGTAGCCAATTTTCGCACCCACGGGAAATGAGACGTGATGGATGGCGAACCACGTTGCGACCATTTTGGTACGAGTCAAAAAATTCTTACTCCCCATAACGTTTCCACGAGCAAAAGATATTCAAAATTACCGCGAATAAATTCGTAAAATTAGTATTAATGAATAATAAATTCTTTCTGAGAATTTTCTGTCCTGACATAAGCGACATCTCTCAGTTATTACAAGAAAATGTTACTAGTGCTGGGTAAATTATAATTGCCCACCATCGATCACACCACATTTGCCCACGTACAGATAAAGGGCATGATAGGAACATTATAATCTATACAAATAAATAAAATTGAAGTGTCTGTTTGTAATAACAAAATAACAGCTTTTACTCAATGCTTAAAAGTATAAACGGTACTTAAAAGAAATAATATTTGTTTTTTAAATTTTTGTCTGTCTATCTGTCTGTTCGTTCCGGCTAATCTCCGAAGCGGCTGGACCGATTTGAAAGGTCTTTCACTGACAGATGGCTGTTATTATAGCGGGTAACGTATGCCTAATATATTATACAAAAATATATACCTATAAAAATTAAAACCCCAAAATCCGATTCAAATAGGTAAGTATGTATGTATATCATCGATCGGGGCACAGCTAGTTCGAAATAAATATTAAAAGTGTCTCTCGGGCATTACAATCGAAGAAATAATAATATTTAACATCACCCAATTAAGTAATAAAAGTAAAAAAGTATTTAATAAACTTTATGCTCAGAGTTCAGAGTTGCCGTGTCGTAGCGGCTTAAGAGAATCTGCCACCCCATCTCGTCCCGTGGGTGTCGTAAAAGTCGACAGAAGGAAAATTAAAAGCAGAAGATGGGCAGCAGCATCTTCCTGGAACATCATAATAAATAAACTGCGGTTGCAAACCCGCCTGCCAAGCGTGGCAACTATGGCAAAATCCCCCCAAAATGAGAGCTACAAACTTTTGTTGCACTCTATGGGGGAGGCCTATGTTCAGCAGTGGACTAATGGTAGGCTGAAATGGATGCTCAGAGTTCAGACTCAAAACAAAAACGAAAGTTTAAATGAAACTAAGTTTACGGATTTTATCGCGTTTAATTTTTTTTACTATTTATAACCCGACGTTTCGAGTTCAAGGTTCGAGAAACTTCGGGTTATAAATAGTAAAAAAATTAAACGCGATAAAATCCGTAAACTTAGTTTCATTTAAATGTGTAGTGTTCGCGTAAATATAAGAAATCATTATAAAAACGAAAGTTTATAAACAATAAGGGTGTGTAAATAGACAACCTCTTAGAACGGTGGTTTACTAATCAGAAAATATGAAAATCATGACTGTATTACGTACCCACGACGCAGGAGAAATCGGAGTGTGGATTGAAGACTTTTTTTTTAAGAAAAATCACTGTTCTTGACCTACATTCGCACATACTCATGTACAAGTCTGCACTTGCGGGACCATCGATCAGCGCAGCGTGCACCGCTCTCGCTTTACCAGAAACAGGTCAAGTGACCGAGGTTAATGAGGAAAATATCCAGCTGTTGCGCTTCAGCACAACGCAGGCATCAATGTTCAAAGCACGACTGAAACAACTCCAGAATACGGTATAACAATGCAAACAACCGTCTAGGTAGGTAGTTGTAGTTAGACTGCCAGTTATTCAGCAGTCAAACGGGGGCGTGCAAACATTACTGTGTTTCGGTCTGAATGTCACCGATTACTGAGCATATGCGACTTAAGAACAGATTTTTTTTTTTGGATAAAGTGACGAAACGAGCTAAACGTTCGCCTCATGATGAGTGCAACGTCTGCCCATAACAAATGCTGTGTCACCAAAAATATTTCTGTGTGAGGTGTCACTCATTTCTCATATGGCCAGTGATTACGCTGGCTCTCAGTGCCTTTCAAACCTAAACACAGTAATGTTTGCACACTGCTGCTTCACGGCAGAATAACTGGCCCTGGGGTGGTGGTACCTACCTAGACGGATTCCTGCATAGGAATCCTACCACCAGTAAAAGTGTAATGAGCGCATTGTGGTGTCACACAGAAATGTTCTGGGTGATAAAACATTTGTTATAATGAAGGAAAGTAAGTTAATTTGCTAAGATCCGCATGCAAAATATAAAAATGGTGTATATTACCTAGTTTTTTGAAGAGCACCGCCCGCCCTATATAAGGTATATATTATATATACATAAGGTGAATATTATCAATAAGTTATTTTTATTTATATAGGGGAAAGTGACGATACGAGCGAAAATTACCTCATGGTAAGTGCAAGATCTGCCAATAACAAATGCTGTGTTAACCAGAACATTTCTGAGTGGCACCACACTACGCCCGTCACCCCGAGACATCAGTTCTTAAGTCTCATATGCCCAGTAATTACATTAGCTCTCAGTGCCCTTCAGACCGGAACCGTAATGTTTGCACACTACTGCTTCAGGGCAGAATAACTGACCTTGCGGTGGTACCTACCTAGACGGAATGACTTAATGCCGCTATTATTGAATTTTTGCGAAAAGAGCCTTACTTTAGGTATGAAAGTTTCCAACGAGTTTCAACGTCAGGGACGCGATCTCGGACGCAACACTGACAAATAATATAAATATCTAAAAAAAGACAACGTCAAATCTCGGCCACGTTTAACTTAATAAAGTAGGGAGAATTGTTCACCCTCTCTCACTGATTGCAGCCCAACATTCGTCGAGTTTGAAAAAAATCATGGGTTTTAGCCTGTATGGCCCCATAGTTGCCCCACCGCGGCGCGTAAAAATGCAGTGCCGACTTCCTATGAAAAGGTTCTCAGAATTGCCCCAGTCGAACAGCCGAAATGAGCAGTCCCGTAGCTGTAGTGTCGCAGCTACCTATCACTCGGGTTTTCGGCCGTCAGACGGTCAATTGAACCGTTGGTCAGACCACGTGAAGATGAGAATAGGCTTTAAAGAAACAATTAGTCAAGTTTTTTTCCATTATCCTCAGACACACACAAAGAGAAAACAATTTAATGTCACAGAACTTTCATGAATACAAAATATTATAAGTTCTGTTACTATCATGTATGGCAGTCACAGTCATGGCGTTGTATACGAAAAATGTATGAGAAAATTAATTTTCTTAATTTTTTTTTTAATATCATATAAGGGTAGGCAGAGGCAACTTACGTAGTCCACTTTTCGCCCTCGCGGGAAACGCGACGTGACGGATGGCACACCACGTCACGACCATTTTAGTTCGAGTCAATAAAATTCTTACTCGCCCCTGCGTTTCCACGAGCAGTATAGAGACAGCATCGCATATTATGGTGTTATTCTGCACGAATAGAGGCTGTCCGTGCAATGCCTTAGTCGCCTCTTACGACACCTCGGTGGGAAAGAGGTGGGTGCTATTCTACTCTGCCGGACACACCGGCTATATAGTTAGTGTAATATGTAAAAGAATAAATAATTAAAGTAACTTAATCAGTATATGGATGTCATAAACACATGATGTGTTGGAACAGTTTACGTCAACAGAAAACGTTTCTTTTGGAGAGAGGTTCAAGTGTTTTTTTCTTGGGATCATTGCGACCGCGGACGATAGCACCCCGATAGGGGATATCTTATCACCATTGCCTACGCAAACCACTTTCGTGTTGCCAATATATTAATAGATTCTCATTATATTTTAATATACGATGTACATTCAGTTTACGAGTGACTGCGTTGAGGACAGTCCGGTCAAAGCCGACCACCTTGCGTTGTGGTCAGATTTTTCAGTCACGCATCCACGATACACGAGAAATACCAGTGTCGTTTTCTTATTAAAATTGATAACAAAATTAAAAAAAAACTTGAATTACCATTTTTAAATATGTCCAATTCGTAATTTAGAACCTTTAAAAAAAGTCTAAATGTAACTTGAAATATCGAAAAATACCTTTTCTTCTGGAGTTACATAATTTTCAATCACATACATTTCAATCGAATTAAAACTCTCGAAGAAAAACTCGAAGCCCGTCTCGAAGAATAAGAACAGGCACAGTCCTGTGGTTACAGAACCAAAATCTAAAGAACTAGCCTGTCATTCCGCTTCTGTTGGGAACTTCAGACAGAACGTTCAGACTTTGTAACGTTTACAGAAAATATTTTTTTTAAAAAAAGATTTTTTTTTTTTGAGTTTATTTGTGTTTGAGTTTGAAAAAAATTATTTGTTACACGCACACAATTCACAGACAATTTGACAGTGTATATAAAAAAACAGATAACACAAGAAAAAAAAAATTAAAATCTATCTGTTCATGGTACAATGCTCCAAATAGGATTGCTTCTTATTTTCTTACAGCGATAAAATTTTTATGTAATAAATAATAACGTAAATAAAATCTGAGAAATACGAAATATACGAAAATGAAAACCAGCAGCGTGTTCATGGTATAACAGAACATATAAACTGCGGTTGCCAACCCGCCGGTCAAGCGTGGCAACTATGGCAAAATCCCCCCAAAATGAGACCTTCACACTTTTGTGGCAATGTAGGGGGGAGGCCTATGTTCGCTGTGGACTAGTGATAGGCTGAAACGATGATAATGATACCGGTATTAAATATGCCGAAGTAACGACAAATGTACTGAAGCCAAAAAGGCGAGTGTAAAGCAATCGGTTATTTATAAAAGGATTTAATTAGAAAATATTACGTACATTTGTGAATGTCTTTAAAATATTCACAAAGGAAGCGAGCGCTACCTTTGAATCATAACTTTGGTGTACGGAAAAGTTTGTTAAGAAAATCTGAGTTACAAATTCAACCTGTAACTTTAAATATACAGATCTACTTTTGTTTTAAAATAATATTATTTTAAAAAGTATTCCCCGTATTTAAAATTCATTTATTGACGTTGCACGTCCGCTAGCCGTGGTTGCTCAGGGGCTAGGCGCTCGCTTTAAATTTCATAGTACGCAAGTGACCTGGGTTCGATTCCCGGTGCCGGCACCACTAAAATTGTTGATTGCAATTTTAAGTGCTGATTTACCACGTGCTCGGCGGTGAAGGAAGACATCGTAAGGAAACCTGCATGTCTGAGAAATAAAAAAAATTCCAAGACATGTGAAGTCCGCCAACCCGCATTGGAGCAGCGTGGCGGATTCTTCCTAGCTCCAAAAACCCTCTCAGAAATGAGAGGAGCCCTGTGCTCAGGAGTGGGACATAGGCTAAAACTTTACTTTACTTTTACACGTCCGTAATGATTTCTTATGTTTGCGCGACACTTTTTTTGACACATTTAAAAAAAACGGAGTTTTTAACTATTAATAACCCGACGTTTCAAGCGCTTTCCAGCACCCATGGTCACGGGAGGGCTGAGGTGACAGATGACTTCATAGTTAATCCGGGGTACCTTCAGCTTTTTAATAATAATATTTTGTTCGAACTACACAAAATGAGCTTACAGTGTCTTTGAGTCTTGCAGTGGTATGTTCGGTTAATTAATTTATTTATTTAATCTTTATTTTCACACACATAAAAAATATGTACAAATAGGCGGACTTAATGCTACAAGGCATTCTCTGCCAGTATGCCTTTAGGTCAAGTAGATAGGAAGTAGTGGGTGTCAAATAAAAAAAAAAGGTTAATTGAATATCGAAAAAGTCCATAACGTAGCCACGTTAAGTGATAAGTAACGTAAACAAAAAATTAACTAAAACATGTGCTGTTTTGGAATATTCTTGTGGTATACGCAATTCCTGGTGGTAGAATTCCTATGCAAGAATCCGTCTAGGTAAGTACCACCGAAGGGCCAGTTATTATACCGTGAAGCAGTAGTATGCAAACATTACTGTGTTTCGGTTTGAAGGGCACTGAGAGCCAGTGTAATGACTGGGCATATGAGACTTAAGAACTGATGTCTGAGGGTGATTAGTTAGTAAGGGCGTAGTGTTGTGTCACACAGAAATGTTATGGTTTACAGCATTTGTTATGGGCAGACGTTGCACACATAAGGTGAACGTTTTGCTCTTTTCGTCACTATTAAAAATTATCCTGAAACACACTGAAATGAGAGGAGACGTGTGCAGCAGTGAAACGTTTATAGTCTTTTACTGTATGTATGTTATTAAAAAATACATGACATTCTTTAATAAATAATTAAATAAAGAATTGCTAACATACTCCTTTTTTGTATACACTATTTTAAAAGTAATTTGGTCAAACACGAATTGTCAAAAGCAAACTAAAACTAGACTGGTTTAATTTCGCATCAACTTATAAAACAACAAGCCGGGGTCTACGCCCGTAGGCGTTAGTACACTTGCTACAATTTTCGTAGGAGGCACGCTTCTACGTCGGCTACACTTCCGTTGTGTGAATACAGTGTTCACATCGTTCTATGTTTCAATCCTTTTTTGATCTTTGATGTTAAACAGGATGTAGTAACATTTCAATCTTAAGACCCACAGTGGAATTTTTCATCTCGTAGATAATACTGGTAATACTGGTGCTGTGGGAGGACTTCTACACAGAAGTCTGTCTAGGTAGACCGCCACCTCAGTGCCTGCCAGTTATTCTGACACCAATCAGAAAAATAAAATTAAAATTACTATTATTTTCTTATTATTATTATTTCCGTCTATATATGTCCCACTGCTGAGCACAGGCCTCCTCTCATTTCTGAGAGGGTTTTGGAGCTGGGAAGAATCCGCCACGATGCTTCAATGCTCATTTTTTTTACAATTGTTTGGTTAAGGATGTGTTTGCGGGAGAAATGAGTTCAAGATGCGCTTCGTATACAATATGGTTGTCACGTGCCTCGTGGGCCAGTAGACTTTTCTTCTTTACTTGGCGAGATTTTCTGCTGGTTCTTTCGATGACAAGGTGTTAGCACTTTTCGTTAGCGTTTTTATAAAAATAATGGGTTGAAATTAATTAATTAATTTGCGATAGCGGCATGCTGTACGCGACGTGGGTTTTTACAATTGTGTTTTTTCGTTATCCCCGGAGCTGGCGTCGACGGTTCCTTTAAGAAAGAGCGTTGCGTTCCTATTCTCGAGGTGATTATGGATAGAAAGTAAAAGGAAATATACATGTTGTGGCAGAAACATTAGAAGACGAACATTGGAAGGAAAGATTGCACACCATTTAAATCCATAATAAATTGAGTTACATAATATTACTTCTGTTAAGAAGTTACATGAGAAAATAAAACGTTGTGCGTCAACAACAATCTATCACCGATTCGTAATGAGTTTCCTCTGACGGAGAAGACACAGGCGAAAGAAACTCCGTAGGTATCTCTTTCGAATATCTACTTCTGTTCGACATTCGATTACTGTCGTGAACCATCTCCTATCACAAGCTTTTACGCTTAGTTGGAATGGTTAACATTAATATTAGTAATGTTAATATAGCATTGCTAGTATACTTATTAAAAAAATTTAAAAAATATAATTTTGTTTATCGCGAAATTTCTAGAAACTATTAACATATCTTTGCATAAAGTTGGCCGTGCAAATTATTTTCCTGTTTATTGCGGCACGTAACGGCGCCTCCTGTACACGCGTTTTATTATTTACCGATATCTTTATTGCGCATTCAAAAAGCCGCCATAAAAAGATGTCATAATAACCTTTATATTGCCTTCTACGAGTATCTATTTCAGTACGGTAAGCGTATTTTTGGTACGCCGATATGTATAGTTACATTTATATTTTTACGAAATGGACTAGAAATTGATTTTCTGCATGCACTGGAACAATTTCAGAAATGTCTTAGGGTGTCCAATCATCATTACCATCAACATTTTAGCCTAGTAATTTTAACTAGACCACTGGTGAATGGCCTATGTTCTATGTGTCTATGTGTCTATGTGAATATGTTCATATTGTCACAATTTTGTAGCTCTCATTTTGGGGGACTTCGCCGCTTGGCAGGTGGGTTGGCAACAGCAGTTTATTTATTCAGATGTTCCAGAAATTTTCCCTGTATCGACGTTTTACAACATCATATAATTCATTATACGCGTGTTTCACCATCACCTTGTTTTTATGAAAATAGTGACTGAGACAAGCAAATCGTTCCTGTCGTTAAATTCTGTGTCTGCCCATAACAAATGCTGTGTCACCCGAATTATTTCTGTGCGGCATTGCACTGAACTCGTTCACCCAGAGACATCAGTTAATAAGTCTCATACCTACTCCCAATTAAATTAGCTATCAGTGCGCTTTAGACCGAAACAAAATGTTTGCACACTACTACTTGACGACATTGCGGTGGCTGTTGTGTGCTGGTGGAAGTTATCATCATTATGATGGAGGCCCATAACAATTGCCACAGGACACAGGCCTAGACTACTCTTGATCACAGACCGCCATATCTAATTGAGATTTATTCATAAGCCGCCTGGAATATTGCAGTGTTGTCTGGTCACCATGTTATAGTATTCATATTGATAGCTACGAAAAGCTACAAAAAAGTTTATGTACCACTAGGCTTTCAACAGCAATATGTCCAGCTAGCTTAAATCATATTCAGATCGACTAACTTATTTTAAAATTATGTCTCTTCAAACTCATTCAAAAATGTTTTAAGAAATTAGTTACTGGTATACTTGACTGACCTGACTTGACTTGAGTAAAGTACAAATTAATGTTCCTGCTGTACCTCAAAGATCAAATAATGTTAAACTTTTTCGTCGACTTAAGAATAACACTGACCTTAGAATGCATTGTGCATTATCGCGATATCGATGTATACCATTTACCACAATTGCAATAAAGAGATCGACTTAGAAGTAATATCTAAGAATGAAATAAAAAAAATATTTTTTTCGGAAAGTCAGCAGTAATTTTGTGGTTTTTGTTTTCGTTTTTCTTTGGGAATTGTAATATTAGTTTTAATTTTTTTCTTATATTAAGTAGAGGAGAGTCTATTAATGTAAGTAGAGGTTAAAAACAAATGTTTTAGTGAATGCTGTGTTTTCCTATAAGTGATGAGGCAATCATTGTAACTTACTTTTTATTTTTTTTGTGTAAGCTTTCGGCAAATTGTTTGAGGTCGTCGCTGCTATTTATTGTGAGGAGTATTTGTTAAAATTATTACTGCTCGTGGGAACGCAATGGGGAGTAAGAATTTTTTTGACTCGTACCAAAATGACAGCGACGTTGTTCGCCACCCGTCACTTGCGAAAAATGGACTACGTGAGTGGCCTCTGCCAACCCTTTATATGGAAAATATGACTGTATGTATGTATGAATCACTGTAAAATCAAAATTTTAGACGAGCGAAGCCGGGCAGGGTCGCCAGTCTTACATAACAAAAATATCACACCTCTCTATGCGACTTTCTACTTAAAACTTTCGTCAACTCTACGACCTTTAAGGCAACTTATACTTTAATTAAGCGTGAGTTATTAATCTCGCGAGATATTAGTTAATGTAAAATATAAAATTCTTTGGATGATTTCGAAACGAGTAGAGCCACGAAGTTTATTAACTGGTTGCTCAAAAAAGCCAAAGGAGAGAGCTTAAAGTTTGCGCGAATTTTTAAATGTCTAATTAAACCTTTTACTGGTAGGATTCGTATGCAGGAATCCGTCTAGGTAGGTACCAGCCCAACGCCAATTATTCTACCGTGAAGTAGTAGTGTGCAAACATTACTGTGTTTCGGTTTGAAGGGCACCGAGAGCTATCGTAATCACTGGGCATTTGAGACTAAGAACTGATGTCTCTGGGTGACGGGCGCAGTGTGGTGACACAGAAATATTCCGCATGACTTTACTTCACTTACCACCAGGAGAACGATTTGCTCGTTTCGTCACTTTCTGCAATAAAAACAAATGTTTGGAGTTGTTGCGTTGGTGTCGGCTTTTTGAATATATATTTATTTTAATACTTAAAAGCTATCTGTGGTAAGTTGTGAATGAAAACAATCTTTCGGACAATTAATGCGCGTCGCAATGACGCGATCGCGATACGATGTTCTCGCAAATGAAACAAATGCCCGTCAACCGCAATGAGAAAATTACCCCACGAAAAAAAAAGTAAAGTTTCAGCCTATAAATGTCAAATCTCATTTCTGAGAGGGTTTTGGAGCTAGGAAGAATCCGACACGCATGCCCACGAATGCACACGTCTTTTGCCGAATATCCGGCCGCCGAATATTCGATATTCGGCCAAATTACTATTCTATCTCTACTATCACCTGCGCAGGAAGTATTACATTGCTACATGTTTGTGCGAAATCAGCACGAAATCATCGTAACCTTCCCGCGCCCGATGTAATACTGATGCGATAAGATCGGAGGGAGCCTAGGCATCCTAGGTGTCAGAAACTCGGGGACAATCACAACACAAGCAGACACGAAAACCAACAACAAGAACTGACTCTGGCTGGGATTCGACTGTACTAGTTTTCATAAGAAAATGGCATACCAAAATATCACTTTCTACTTATGTTTAGCTCTGTTTGTTGTTTTACAATTTTGTTATTTATTTATCGTAAAAAAGCTAACCGTTACTAAATAAAAATTTGTTAACATTGTACATGGAATAGCAATAACCATGAAAAGTTGCCACAAATACGGCAATAAGAAATATACATATATATAAATCACCACTCCATCTCATTCGGTTTGAAGGGCACTGTGAGCTAGCGTAACTGTAATCACTGGGCATATGAGACTTAAGAGCTGATGTTCTGAAACTGATGAGACTTCACACATAAATGTTCTGGATGAGACAGCATTTGTTATGGGCAGACGTTGCACTTACCATCAGATGAGCGTTTTGCACGTTTCATCAATTTATGCAATAAAAAAAAAACATTAACATTAGTTTTATTGCAATGAGATTATTTGACCGTGTGGTGGCGGCTCGTTAAAATAATACTACCACTCCATCTCATCCAATGGATCTCGTAAAAGGCGAGTAAGGAATTAAACTGCACTGTGCACCCAACAGCGCATGGTGGCGATCGGCTCACCACCTATCACACCAAGTGCATTATATTGTTTTGGTGAAACGTGGATTGTGGCGGTCATCTGTTTTGGCAGTGAGTGCCCAGTCTCTGACTACCCCTTATGGGATACAGTCGTGATCTTATGTATGTATAAATCAACATAAAATGTTATATTCCTTCGTAAAATTCTAGAAGCTCTGCCGCCAAGGTTCGCTTCCGTAAATTAATAGCTTTAGACAATAAATCTATGTCGGTATGTTCGCTTATTGAATTAAAGATTCTGCAAGTGCGAAAAAATATGAATTCTGTTAATACAAGGAAAACCCGTTAACAGAAAACGACTGAGTGCAACTTGATTAATTTACAGAGCTCTACGCAGTCGAAACGTGCCATTGACATTGATAAGACCTTTTGGCACTTTGCCATGACCCAGCCAACCGTGGCAACGGCGGGGCGCGAATCCGAATTCAAGGACAGTAGTTTATGGCAAAAAAATAGGGTACGCGTGACGTGGTGACCAGAGTGCTTGACTTTTAGGCTACAGGTCCTGGGTTCAAATGCCAGCCGGAGCCAGTATTTATTCAAAAACACAAATTGTTGGTTTTCGGGTCTGCTTGAGTTGTGCGTGTGAAATGCATGTTTGTAATACGCGCTCACGATTCAGGAGAAATCCCAGCGTGAGCATCATTAAAGAAAAAAAAAGAAAATGTCCGAAAACGACGAAAGTACGTAAATTATGCGTTACACAGATACAAATTTCACATGCAATACGGAGTGTATTGGACTTGGAACAATTATCCACAACAATATATTATATAGTGGGCCATATAATTATTTGTCCCGTTATGGAAACGAACCCACGACCCATAGCGCAGGAGCCAATCGCTTAGCCACTGCGCAAACTGACGTTTATGCGCTGCTTTTAATATCTAACTATATGGTTTCCTTCAGTTTTTATTTTGTGTTAAAATTCTTGTGGTTGTTCGTAATTTCACTACATCATGGCATAGTGGTTCATAAAAAACACCTATCAAAATTGTCTCCAAGTAAACTAGCTGTGACATAGGGACAGGACGAAATTTAAAGGGTTTTGTTTTGGCTACGGAACCCTAAAAAACTACTTTATAAAATGATGGCAGTCAGTGTGGTGTAAAAGCGAGAAAAAACTTACTATTTCGATGGTTCAGGCAAATCAATGTATTCGTACACTCACGAGTAACAAGCATCTTACCTGTAACAACAAAATTAAACTGTAAATACATGTAAATAGGAGTTCGAGAGATAAAAGTGCTTTGGCGATGTTATGGGTTATAAAATCGTTCAAACGATTTAATGATGAACTGCGCCTACCATCGCTGTGAAATCACGACAGATTTTGGGTTTTTTTTTTGATAAAGAGACGAGACGAGCATAACGTTCACCTGATGGTAAGTGCAACGTCTGCCCATAACACATGTTGTGTTACTCAAAACATTTCTGTGTATCACCACACCGCGCCCGTCACCCTGAGACATCAGTTCTTAAGTCTCATATGCCCAGTGATTACGCTAGCTCTCAGTGCCCTTCAAACCGAAACACCGTAATGTTTGCACTGCTTCACGGCAGAATAACTGGCACTGGGGTGGTACCTACCTAGACGGATTCCTGCATAGGAATCCTACCACCAGTAAAATGGCTGATGTATTGTCAATGCATTATCAACTAGCTGCCTTGGACTCTGTGGAAAGACATTTCGGGCCTTTCGTTATATTTCGTTGTTTTATGCAAAGCTGCACAGTCTCGAGCACCGGCCATAAGACAGTCTTTTTTTATATAAGAAAGCGACGAGGCGAGCAAACGTTCACCTGATGGTAAGTGCAACGTTTGCCCATAACGTTGAGCTGTAACTACAACTGCAATAGCAATAGATCGCTGGTCGATGTTATGCAGTTATATTGGTCTTCCAAATACCAAACATCCGCTAGCGAAATTAAAAAAAAAGGTAACTTCACAAAATGTTTTATTTTAATTAAAGAACGCAAACAGAAAATACATTCGTAAGAATATGAATAAGAGATGAGCGTTTATTCGGCTTCGAGCTTTGCTATTATCATACAGTTTCCAAGGACAGTACTTCGCTTACGTAATGTGTGTAATCTCCTAAAGTAATAACTTTGTACGTAGCACGTAGAGCGCGCATTTCACCGAGTCCTGGCTGTGAGCCAGCGGGTCGATGTCAATGCCACGACCGCGCTTTCCAGTTACGCAATATATTTCAGGAGCGACTCTGCTACATTAGGTCAGGAACGATGCGTTTCCCCTTGAGTACTTTCATTTTCAAAGGCTTTCCTTGTTTTGTTAGACTGCTGACAAATCTATTAACTATTTTAGAATTATTTATTAACGGAACGGCCAGTCAAAGCTTAAATATTAAGTTATGGTGGTCTAAATCGCAAAACTATTCGTGCTCTGTTAATATTTTTATACACGTAGCACGTAAGCAGTTTACTACGAACAACTGACACAACGGTGGTACCTACCTAGACGTACTCCTGCATAGGACGCCTCATCATCATCATCATTTCAGCCTATCACTAGTCAACTGCTGAACATAGCCGTCCCCCATAGATTGCCACAAAAGTCAGTAGCTCTCATTTTGGGGGGATTTTGCCAGTAATTTATTTTCGCTTAAGAACTATTACATTATTATTAAGAACTAACTACATTACAGACTTTTAAGCCCTATGCGACAGCGTTGGTATGGGTATAATTACAATTATATTTATAAACTTAATAAGTATCTTGTCATATAGCATACGACGCACGTGGTTATACCTTTACCAATCAGAAGCCATGCTATTTTCCTGTCATTTTTCCCTTAGTCAACTTTTACGGGTCGAAAATAGCGGTCGGATTTTCTAACGCCGCAACAAACACACGTCGCGGACAAAAATAACTTGAAATTGTTGTAGTATAAAAGCAACAAATGAAACAAGTTCCAAGCGTTTAAACGAATTTAATATCAGATTCGTAACTTTTCCACTCCACTATGACCTTCCATTTATATTGCAAACTTTAAGCAATTCCGTACGTTGATCGAAGTGAAACCGTTTAATCTGTTTACTCTCGACTAAAAGCTTTAAACTCAAACGTGACATACACGATGACCCTCACGCCGATTTCGTCCACGGTATCTTCCCGTACCGTTTGATACACGTAGGGGGGATGAAAGAAAATAGATTTGTTTCTTCAATCTTTTTTCTTTCATCCCCTCTATATGAGGCGTGTTTGAATGGGCAAGCCGGTAAGGATCCACCTAGGCAAGTTACCACGATAAGATCGGAGACGTTCTAAGGAAAGGACGTCAAAAGTAACCTCAACCTACGAGCTTGTATGAAAACAAAGTAGAAAGCGAAAAACAGGATGTGTCGGGATCAGTAGCAAGTGACAAGACAGAAGAAGAAAGAGTCGTGACTGTACAATCTTCTTGTTAACATCTATAAATAATGTGCACAGAATATATTACTGTGCCTTTTTATGGAAGCACGACGAGACGAGTAAATCGTTCACCTGATGGTAAGTACTTCAGAAAATTCTGTGCAGCAAAAAAGTGCGATTGTTACCCCGAGACGTCAGTTCTTAAGTCTCATATGCCCAGTGATTACGCTCGCTATCAGTACCTTTCAGATCGAAACAGTAATATTTGATCAGTTCTGCTTGGCGGCAGAATAACTGGCTTTGCGGTGTTACCAACCTAGACGGATTCCTGCATAGGACTCCTACCACCCGTGTAAAGTTTAGTGAAGCTCATGAGGTTAGATCAGAGGTAGACTAGGAGGACAATGCAACCAGACCTGAACACCAATATTGTGTTTTAGCTCAAATGTTAACACAGCCTAGATTTTTTATTTTATTTAATAAAGTGACGAAACGTGCAAAACGTTCACCTGATGGTAAGTGCAACGTCTACCCATAACAAATGCTGTGTCATCCAGAACATTTCTTTGTGACACCACACTGCGCTGGTCACCCGGAGACATTAGTTCTTAATTCTCATATGCCTAGTTATTACGCTAGCTCTCCGTGCCCTTCGAGGCGAAACACACTAATGTTTGCATTCAAGACTGTCCAGACCAGGCGTCGTTGTCAGATACTATGACCACTAGGGCAGATACTATGACCACTAGGGCAGATACTGGTACTGTCATTTCACGTTTACTGGTTAAATCAAGAAACAAATCAACAAAACAGAACGGGAAAAACTCAATCTAACTAATTAGTCCATTTTTCATGATTCGCCTTAATTATTACCCTGCTACGCCGAATCCCAAGTTGATACACGAGACGGATTCAAAATCACAACGTTCCTCCGCTTTGTCTGTACATTTAAGTAAATAACGAATGGGCGGGATTAATGGGCGAACCTGGCCCGTGCCAGAGGTCGTTACAAAGGAAAGGTAATTAGGAGTCTTTGCTTTTGAAATAATAATATGTTATAAGGTAGGTACCACCCCAGGGCCAGTTATTCTGCCGTGAAGCAGTATTGTTCAAACATTACTGTGTTTCCGTTTGAAGGGCACTGTGAGCTAGCGTAATCACTGGGCATTTGAGACTTAATAACTGATGTCTTTGGGTGACGGGCGCAGTGTAGTGTCACACAGAAATATTCTGGGTGACACAGCATTTGTTGTGGGCGGACGTTGCACTTACCATCAGGTGAACGTTTTGCTCGTTTCGTCACTTTATAATATAAAAAAAAACTATATTTATTTACATTTCTTTATTCATGATTAAAAAGTGATGAAACAACATAGTCGGTCACCTTAACGTGACTGCCACGAATTGCCACCAAAAACATTAAGCCAGGTTTATATTTTTAATACTGACTTTGATAGATTAAAGAATTATGAAAAAACTATTCCACAGAGCGCTTGACGATTGAAAACTTGGTGATTGAAAAATTCCGCCATTTATGACGTATATTGGAAAATACTATGGTTAATTGACTATCGGACTTAGATCGTCTCCGTAAAATTGCTTTTGAATTAACATTTATAGAGCACCAGTTTCGTTGATTGTAAAATAAATATAATAGACACATAATACACAACGGTCACGCCTTTTTTCCATGTAAGTGGTAAGCAGAGACTACACACGTAGCCCACTTTTCGCCCCAGGAAACGAGACGTGACGGGTTGCGTACCAAGACGTCGCATAATCATACACGTTTATATTTCAATTCCATTTAAAAAAAACCTTATTAAACAAATCCAAAACTTCACGTGAACGTAGTCGCGAGGTGCAGCTAGTATCTAGTAATAAATAAAACCTCATGAAACTCACAAAAACGCATCAATACGACTTTCACAATCTATAGACAACAAGCTGATGCCCGCGACTTCGTCTGCGTAGATATAGTTTATTTAAAATATCCCGTGGAACTGTTTCATTTTGCGGATTAAAAGTTATCCTATGTCAGTCTTCAGGCACCGAGCTACTAGGTGGATTGAAAAGTACTCGGCCTAACACAGATCCATTCAATTCTAAAAATCAAATCTACACACATTATTCAGTTCAGTTCAGACTAGTTCATTGTGTGAAGTTCGAAACGTGTGCGATAATTAGTTGTGATTTTATAAATTTATTAACAAAGTAATCGGTCATAATTTCCGCGAATGGAGCAAATCGAGTAGCGTGCCGTCATTAAGTACCTCCATAAGAAGGGGCTATCATCAAAAGCCATCCATGATGACATGGTCAGTACATTAGGCGATTGTGCTCTGTCATATTCATCCGTCAAAAAATGGATAGCAGAATTTAAGCGTGGTAGAGAGAGTGTGAAAGACGAACCCCGCTCTGGAAGGCCTTCGACGTCAACTACTGACGAAAATATTAAAAAAGTACTTGATTTAATAATGGGAGACCGCAGATTAAAAATTAGAGAGATAGCCGAGATTATAGGCATCTCTTATGAACGAACTCAAAACATCATTGTCAACGAGTTGGGTTTCCACAAGGTGTCTGCGAGGTGGGTTCCGCGACTGCTTTCAGTTGAACAAAAAAGGACGCGATTGACTATTTCATGCGACTGTTTGGAGTTATTTGAAGCCGATGCAGATGATTTTTTGAATCGTTTTGTTACTATGGACGAAACATGGGTTCATTACTGTACACCGGAAACAAAACAACAATCAAAACAGTGGAGAAGACCTGGTTCACCACCCCCTAAAAAGGCTAAGTCGATTTTGTCGGCAAATAAGGTGATGGCTTCAGAATTCTGGGACTCGAAAGGTGTGATTATGATTGATTATCTTGAAAGGGATCAGACTATAAACTCTGATTACTACTGCACCTTACTACGTCGTTTACGAGAGGAAATAAAAGAAAAACATCGAGGAATGCTCAGAAGAAAAGTCCTGTTTCATCAAGATAACGCCCGTGTTCACACGTCAGTACAGTCAATGGCTGGAATTCACAACTGTGGCTTTGAACTGTTACCGCATCCGCCGTATTCACCTGATCTGGCACCATCATACTTCTTTCTGTTCCCTAACCTAAAAAAGCACTTGGGAGGTCAAAGATTTTCGACAAACGACGAGGTCAAAGCAGCTGTAGACGCATATTTTGACTCTAAGGAAGAATCATTTTTTTTAACGGTCTAAATGCTTGGAAGGGGAGGTGGCAAAAGTGTATTGAACTTGATGGTGATTATGTAGAAAAATAAAAATATAACTGATTTAGTATGTGTTTATTTTCTTGGTTAGGCCGAGTACTTTTCAATCCACCCTCGTATCTCTGTGCCAAATTTTGTCAAGACCGGCTCACCGGTTGAGTCGTGAAAAGGTAACAAACATCTATAATATTAGTATGGATGTTTATTTCAGACTGCTGACAGCTGTGCCCCGCGATTCCGCCCGCGTAGAATACGCCGACCACACGGTACCTCACAGACCTGGGCATTCACAGTTCGGCGCTTCACGATAAGGTTCGGTTTTCCTCCGGCTCCTTTAGACAGTAGCATAAAGTTTTACAGCCTAGAACCTTCCTCATTAAACGAGCTATCTAAAGTTAAAGGATTTTCAAAGCGTATTATTACTTCCTGATATTGGCGCGTTCAAACTTACAAACTCTCCAGCTTCATTATCGTAGTTATATTTCATTTTATTTATTTATTTTACGAAGGCTTACTGACAAAAAAGTTTATAAATAGTAAAATGGCTATACATATTGCTAATACAAGCCTACGCATATAAATTATGATACTTTGCACTGAGAACAAAAAGCACTGAGAATAAAACACATAACAAAGGCTCATATACTAGTAAGAAAAGTGTAAAGAAAATTACTGATTTAATATATATACTATATGGTACACGCTACCTTGTACAATGAAATAACTCGAGTGGAGTAACCTCTCGAAGCATCTGTAGAAGCGCACAGGACACCAGCGTTCATCGCAATGGAATTAATGAAAGAGAAACAACCTGGCACTGTTTATTAAATGTAGCAGTGAACATATTGCTTTTCAAAATACTAATTCTTTATGTAACTAAACTTTTCTAACATAACAAAGCGTTACTAGTGAAAAAAAACACTGTTAATTTTTACTCCTTTCCGATTTGATACCTAATCACTTATAAAAAAATATATGATAACTTCCTACAATATGCCGTTTTATTTTTTATTTTAATGTTTTTCTTTTTTTTACATTGTAAGTGCAACGTCTTCCCATAACAAATGCTGTGTCATCCAGAACATTTCTGTGTGACACTACACTGCGCCCGTCGTCTTGAGACATGAGTTCGTAAGTCTCTGTTGTACTTAATGTCCTGATGTAGTGATGCTAAATTGGGCTACGACTACATTTTAAATAAATAAAATAAATATCAGTTTATTGTCACAAAAATAAAAACACAGAAATAAACCTTTAAATGACATGATCCCTAAATTAATTTTAGGCAAAAGGAGGTGACTCAGCGTATGCTGACACGAGATTAATTCAATGCAGCGCTGGTTTTAAGACACTCGAGTCTCCCTGAGATGTTATGCGGGGTTTGTGGTAGTTGAGGGCTCCCCAATCGCCATCAAATATTGGAATTTGTCAGATGTCATAACTCTATTATACGGTAGAGAATAGAATTAAAAAAAATTGTCATATCTACCCAAAGCTTGCGATGACACGATCACGACAAAAGTGTGTAAATATACTTTTGAATTGTTTTAACACATAGATGTATGTGTGTATATGTGTGATGTATTCGATTAAATGCGTTTTACAGACATAAAATTAACATGCACATCACAATCAGACCCGAAAACCAACGATTTGTACAAATGATAGTTTTTTTTTCTATAGAAGACGGTGCAAACGGCTCGCGATGAACATCCGCAATACCAGTCAGCAACGGCTGGGATTCGAATCCAAGACCCGCAGCGCAGTAGTCAGATAGCCTAATCCACTAGGCCACGGGGCCGTCTCAGTAATCAAATAACAGACGGAATACAGTTCTATCAATTTTTATAATAAAATAGAGTCTACAAAAATATTACGAGTATAGTTTTCCTTATCGAAACAGAACTTGCGGGTGACCCAAAAACAAAGGTATTTGTTTTAGAATTAGGACAGCGATGTACAATGTTTATAAAACAAACGAAAAAGTAAACAAGGCTGAGAATTATGAAATTTATTCCCGATCCTTTTCCTGCGACTAAAAGTGACAATGTTTTTGTGTGTGCTTGACACATTTTATTTATTCACTAGCTGCGCCCCGCGGTTTCAACCGCGTAAAAAAGCCGACCCCCTTTTTTATGGTGAAAGGGACGTGTCGAGCAAAACGTTGACCTGGTGTTAAGTGCAACGTCTGCCCATAAAAAAGCAGTGTCATCCAGAATATTTGTGTGTGACACCACACTGCGCCCGTCCCCCGAGACGTCAGTTCTTAAGTCTCATATGCCCAGTGATTACGCTAACTCTCAGTGCCTGTTACCCACTAACTATGCTCATAACTAGTGCTAGGAGATGTTTCAACCAAAGTCCAATGGCGGGCACAATCCTGCGACTTCATCTTTCGCAGTTCGTACCCTAAACCATAATGCGATAGGTGCTTAAGCAATATGCCTTATAATAAGAAACTTCCTTTACAGGATTCCTATGCCGTCTAGATAGGTACCATCCCCGGGCCAGTTATTCTGCCCCGAAAACCAACAATTTGTGTTATTGGACAAGCATTGTCCCAGCTGGGATACGAACCCGTGGGATAAAGTCAGGCATTCTGACCACTAGGCCACGCGGTCGTCTAATCGATGTCATTTTCTTATCGATGAAGACGAGCACGTCGACGAACCATTAACAACCAGTAGGTATATAGAGACCTACAAAGAGACTATACCTAACTTCACTTTACTCCAGCCTATAACTCCACTGTTGAAAATAGATCTCCCACATAGATTGCCACAAATTTGTAACTCTCATTTGGGGGGGGGGGGGATTTTTTGCCGTAGTTGGCACGCTTGTCAGGCGGGTTGGCAACCGCAATCTATTTACTCAGATGTTCCAGGAAGATGCTGCTGACCTGGTTTTTATTTTTCCTCTATCGACTTTTACGACACCCACGGGATAAGATGGGTTGGTAGATTTTCTTAAGCCGCCACCGCACGGCTATACCTAACATGACCATTTATTTTTTCCCACAGAGTGGACCACACTTAAATTATTATTGTTTGAAAACTAGGATTTCGCCTGTATTGTTGGCTGAAATTGCGGATTAAAATCATTACCATGAACTAAATACCTTAACCTTCTTATGAAACAACGTAAGTCTACGATCAAAAATCACTATTGACTGTCGGAGCATAGATGTACGGGAATCACATACGAGTAGATTCTATGACATAACATTACAACAATAATGTGAAAGTCTAGAATAATTTCTAACTCCACACTACAGGACGATTTGTCGTATCTTTAAGCGGTGCGGATCGGCATACAAAAGGTTTTGTAATAAAAAAATAACAGCTTCTTACTCAATTCTTATGAAAGTATATACAGTACGTATAAAAAATCAGTTTTTCAAATTATTGTCTGTCTGTCTGTCTGTCTGTTTGTTCCGGCCAATCTCCAAAACGGCAGGACCGATTTTGACGGTACTTTCACTGACAGATAGCTGATATTATAGCGGTGGGCTTAGGCTACTTTAATCTTAGAAAAACAATTAGGGTTCCACAATGAAATTAAACCCCCAAAATCAGATTCAAATAGGGAAGTATATATGTATATCATCGATCGGGGTCAGTTTTTTGCGCTGGTGAAACCGCGTTGTACAGCTGGTACTCTAATAAAGATAATGAAAACGTCTCACTCCCCCGCCGCGGTGTTTGACAACCAAGTTGAAGATATGCCGTGTTACGCTAAATTAAGCCTTTTAAAATTAACCACATTCAGATCAATCAATCACTGAACTGTCAAATATAAATTAATATAGACTTGTATCACCACAACCCTCATCAATCATGTTACGTAACGCACGTTGCTTTGCAACAGATGCACATGTTAGGGCGTGTACAGACTAGATCGAGCACATGATGATAATGAAAGCTTGCGCTCTACGCGGTTACTGCGGTGTAGTGTCACGTCGCAATGTAACCTAACGGCAGCATGTTGGCATTAGAAGGTAGAAATCATTTCGCAATCAATCTCAATAGTACACCGCAGAGTGGAACTACTAACTTATCTGAGTCAAGCTTTAATTCCTTTGTGTATGCCCCGTTATTACAGTGAAAATTCTTTGTCCGATTCCCGGTGCCGGCACCACTAAAATTGTTAATTGCAATTTTAAGTGCTGATTTACCACGTGCTCAGCGGTGAAGGAAAACATCGTGAGGAAACCTGCATGTCTGAGAAATAAAAAATAAGTTTCGTCCGCCAACCCGCATTGGAGCAGCGTGTCGGATTCTTCCTAGCTCCAAAACCCTCTCAGAAATGAGAGGACGCCTGTGCTCAGCAGTGGGACATTTATAGGCTTAAACTTTACTTTATATTACTTTTTTAGTCAAATTTCTAATATATAAGTTTCTGTTATGTCACGCGTACTGAAGTACTTATGAACATGTTAAAATACTCAGATATATTAAGTACACGTGTGGTGGCGGCTTAAGAGAATCTATCACCCCATCTCATCCCGTGGGTGTCTTAAAGTCGACCGAAGGAAAATAATAACCAGGAGATGGGTAGCAGCATCTCTCTGGAACATCTGATTAACTGCGGTAGCCAACCCGCCTGCCAAGCGTGGCAACTATGGCAAAATCTCCCAAAGAGCTACTAATTTTTGTGACAATCTGTGGAGGAAGCCTATGTTCAGCAGTGGAATAGAGATAGGCTGAAGTGATGGATTTATGATGATGATGACTAAGACTGCAGCGGTATGATGTCCTCCTGGCCGACCACAGCGACGTCTACCGAAAACTGTTGGAATATATTAACTGCGTGGGAAATATTATAATGCTACAAGTGTTCGCAAAAGGCACTCCCTCGTCCTTACTTACACGCGCCCAACGCAACGTTCATGCGATATCAACGGAGGTAGACTAGGATGCAGTGACAGAGACACGGGGTCAATCGCAACACAATGTTACAAAAACATCAAAATTTTAGAATCTAAAACCAAAAAATTGTGTTGTTGTAGAAAAGTTCCCTCCGGTCGGAATTCAAACCCGCGACGTAATGGTCAGGTACTCTGATCACTACGCCACGCGGTCTTCAATTTTATTATTCATCGGACCCCGCTAGACTTAATTATTAATTGGTATACCATGCGTGTATCCGTACAAACAGTTTTTTAAATTAATATTATTCATAGGTTTTAGAAAAAAGGTTAATTAAAGTCGACGTAGCTCTGCGTTCACAAAGTGTAGAATAATGATGTTAGAACGAAGCCCGACAGGCTACAATGGGACAAGCTCCCCCTCACTAATGAGCCTAGCGTGAAATCCAAACAAATATACATATTTTTTACTGGTGGTAGTATTTCTATGCAGCAATCCGTCTAGGTATTAACCACCCCACTGCCAGTTTTTCTGACGTGAAGTAGTAGTGTGCAAACATTACTGTGTTTCGGTTCGAAGGGCACTGTGAGCTAGCGTAATCAATGGGCATATGAGACTTAAGAACTGATGTCTCAGGGTGACGGGCGGATTGTGGTGTCACACAGAAATGTTCTGATGACACGGCATTTGTTCTGGGTAGACGATGAACTTACCATCAGGTGAACGTTTTGCCCGTTTCGTCACTTTCTTAAATAAAAAAAAATAAAAACATGTATGTTTATTTATGTTATATACATATGAATGTTGTTTTGGATACATAGCATACTATAAAAAATACTTATAATAGATTAATAAGACTGAATAACGAGGAGATGGGCAGCAGCGTCTTCCTGGTACATCTGAATAAATAAACTGCGGTTGCCAACCCGCCTGCCAAGCGTGTCAACTATGGCAAAACCCCAAAAATGAGAGCTAGAAACTTACGTGTTTTGTGACAACCTATGGGGGAGGCCTATACTTGAACATAGTTATGATGTTCTCCTAATCAAATTTCATATATACATAAGTAAAATTTTTGGATTGGCTATTTAGTTGCAAACATCTGTCAAAAGTGAGTAATCTCTTTGTAACAAGGCTATAAACCATTTCTAAATACTGGTGGTAGTATTCCTATGCAGGAATCCGTCTAGGTAGGTGCCACCCCAGGGTCAGTTATTATGCCCTGGGGTGGGGTCAGTTATTATGCCGTGAAATAGTAGAGTGCAAACATTACTGTGTTTCGGTCTGAAGGGCATTGAGAGCTAGCGTAATCAGTGGTCATATGAGACTTATGAACTTATGTCTCAGTGTGATGGACACAGTGTGGTGTCACACAGAAATTTTCTGGGTGACACAGCATTTGTTGTGGGCGGACTTTGCACTTACCATCAGGTGAACGTTTTGCTCGTTTCGTCACTTTATACAATAATATATATATATATATATATATATATATATATATATATATATATATATATATATATATATATATATATATATATATATATATATATATATATATTTGTGACCAACGTATTTTCGGCAATGTCATTTTAGCATTTGCATGCTGTTGAATACATCGAAATAGGTTTGAACTTAACTATAATTTATGGACACCGACATTTATACACACATACACTGGTGGTAGGATTCGTATGCAGGAATCCGTCTAGGTAGGGCACCCCAGGGCCAGTTCTTTTTTTGGACAAAGTGACGAAACTAGCAAAACGTTCACCTTATGGTAAGTGCAACTTTTGCCCATAACAAATGCCGTGCCACACAGAAAAAAGGTCTACTCGAGTTCGCAAGATATACAAATAAATAAAATTGAAGTGTCTGCTCGTAATAACAAAATAACAGGTTTTTACTCAATGCTTATGAAAGTATATACGGTACCTATAAGAAAAAATCAATTTTATTTAAAAAAAATTGTCTGTTTTTTCTGTCTGTCTGTCTGTCTATCTCTTTGTTCCGGCTAATCCCCAAAACGGCTAGACCGATTTTAACGAGACTTTCACTGATAGGTAGTTGATATTATAGCGGGTAACTTAGGCTACTATAATTTAAGAAAAATTATTAGGTTTCCGCGCAAAAAAAATCATACCCCAATATCCGATTAAAAAAAGGGAAGTATATATGTATATCATCGATCGGGGTCGGTTTTGTGAAACCGCGGGGCAAAGCTAGGTAATAATAAAACCGAAAGAGTTTTGTCTAGCGCAATCCGTGCAGCGTATTTTGCTTTGCTCTTTAACCCTCTCAGAATTAGAGGCCTGTGCCAGTGGGACGTGTATGTTGTTTCTTTACTTCAATAAATGAACCGTAACCTTTCATCGAGAACAAAGAACAGAACTACGGATCAACAGATAATTTAATATTTTAATAAAGAACTGACTTTTGACGAGTACGTGACACAATATTTTTCTCGGTTATTATTGTGAATAAAATATAAATGACGTGTTCATAGTTTTTGTAGGTTCCAAGCAGTTAACATATAATCAAATAAATATATTAATTTGGCATATAGACAAATTATAGCCCGGAATAATTTAAAAGCAGAGATTTAAGTTAGACCAAAAACATGTCGAAATGTGAATACGTTCACCTGCTGGTAAGTGCAACGTCTGCCCATAACAAATGCTGTGTCACCCAGAATAGTGTGACACCACAATGCGCCCGTCACTCCGAGACATCAGTTCTTAAGTCTTACATGCCCAGTGATTACGCTAGCTCTCAGTGCTCTTTATACCGAAACACAGTAATGTTTGCACACTACTGCTTCACGGCAGAATAACTGGCCCTGGGGTGGTACCTACCTAGACGGATTCCTGCATAGGAATCCTACCACCAGTAAAATGTAGCACGTGAGCGAGAATTAAAAACGAAAATATTGTTTAGAACATTCTAGAATGTTATGTCTTCCTCTTAACAAATAGACAAGTTTCCAGAACGTTTTATCGTAATAGTGAAGTTTCTTAATTTCACACGAACATTGCATACCGAATTTTTTTAGAATTTTCTCAGTGCTCTAGAATTTTCGATGGCATATATAAGCGCGTCCGTAGAGTGAATTTGGATGAGTCTGTGTTTAGACGAGCTACGGGGCGAATCAAGAGATAAATTGATTAATCAGATCTTGAATATTTGAGTGAAATATAAACTCGTACATCTATCTTCGGAGTGGTGTTTTTTTGGTCCAAATCACAATTAACACGCAACAATAAGTTAAATTATTCAAGAATTTGTAAGACTCTATAAAACGCTTTACGCGGCTTTTAAATACAGAATAGAAACTTGGTACGAGAAAACATCCGTCTTCCTGGCAAAAGCCTTCGTTTAAAGAATGCTTTGTGTGTGGAAAAAATATTAAAACGAGCGATCTTTTTCAATCCCTCGACGAACGCGGCTCTGAGACCAACAAACTTTTTTTATTAAGCCATGAATTGCGGCTAGCTTTGTTTAGTTTTTAAATAGTTAAGCTATTGTGTATAAGAGACTTAACATGGCGTAATTCTTTTTATGATGTCTCTTGGGTCGATTTTCTACCACGGCAACATCTCCATGATACTGTCGGAAGCTATCAACTGCGCAGGAGATATTAAAGTGCAACAAGTGTACGCGCAAACACAGAGGCAAGCGTTCTGACCTACCCACGTCGGATAAAATCGGAGGTCGTCTGATGGAATGTTAGAGACACGGAGACAATCAAAACACGACCAAAACGAAAACCAACAATTTGTGTTTTTGTTCAAATATTGGCTGCGGCTGGTTTTTTTTTATTTATTTGATAAAGTTACGAGACGAGCGAAACGTTCGCCTGATGGTAAGTGCAACGTCTGCCCATAACAGATGCTGTGTTACTCTTATTGCTAGTAAAGGAGAGAAAGTTAATTTGCTAAGATCCGCATGCAAAATGTAAAATCCTGATTCTATGAACAGAATATTTCTGTGTAGCACAACACTGCGCCTGTCACCTTGAGACATAAATTCTTAAGTATCATATGCCCACTGATTACGCTAGCTCTCAGTGCATTTCAGACCGAAACACAGTAATGTTTGCACACTACTGCTTCACGGCGGAATAACTGGCCCTGGGGTAGTACCTACCTAGACGGACTCCTGCATAGTGATCCTACCACCAGTAACTTACTTCTTTCTATACAAGAATTAGGATGTCTATAAACAAAAAGTATGTACTTCAAGCAACAGAATTACGTTCGCATTCTGTTTGGCCACGGTGTCGTTCCACATTTTTTATGGAAGAAATCGACGAGATGAGTAAATCGTACACCTGATGGTAAGTGCAACGTCTGGCAATAGAGCGCCCGTCCCTCTATGACATCAATTCTAAAGTCTCATAGGCCCAGTAATTAATAACTACAATACTCTTCACAATGAAACAGCAATCTATTTTCACTACTGCTTGACGGCAGAATAACTGGCACTGCGGTGGTACCTACCTAGAGGGATTCCTACATAGAAATCCTACCACTAGTAAGTATTATAATGTTATGAACAATAAAATCGTTTCATTTTATTACCCTTCCGACGAAATATTATAGGGCTAATTCTGCCGTGAAGCAGTAGTGTGCAAACATTACTGTTTCGGTCTGATAGGCAGTGAGAGCTAGTGTAAAAATAACTGGGCACCTCTTTAGTTTCAAAAATAACTGGGCATTTGAAACTAAAGAGGTGGTGCCTCAGAGTGATGGGCGCACTGATGTGCTACAAAGAAATATTCTGGGATAGTCGTTGCACTTACGATCAGGTGAACGTTTTGCTCGTCTTATCACTTTTACTGGTGGTAGGATTCCTATGCAGGAATCCGTCTAGGTAGGTACCACCCCAGGGTCAGTTAGTCTGCCGCGAAGCAGTAGTGTGCAAACATTACTGTGTTTCGATTTGAAGGGCACTGTGAGCTAGCGTAATCACAGGGCATATGAGACTTTCTTGGTGACACAGCATTTGTTATGGGCAGACGTTGCACTTACCATCAGGTGAACGTTTTGCTCGTTTCATAACTTTATCCAATAAAAAAAAACTTTATCCAATTAAAAAAAGGACAAAATCCATAATCGCATAATTCCAGTTGCAAACTTGAAATTTATACGTGTTTTTATTACACGAATGTATTTGAAGCTTCATAACTCAACAGATGCCCTTTGCCCTCCCGAATGTTCTGAAGAAATAATTATTTTTCGCTGCCAACTAGCAATATAAGTAATTTTCGTCTAACGATAGTTGGCAGACATCCAACAGCTAATAATTTTTCTACGTATTTAAATCTATAGTTATACGTAGTGCATGTCTTTTAACATGGATGCCTCTACAGGTAATGGGATCTCTATACAGGAATCCGCCTAGGTAGGTACCACCGCAGTGCCAGTTATTCTCCGGTATGCGAACACGTTTTGATTTTAAGGGCATATTCATATATAAGGCCATTTACAAAGCTCAATTATCTAACATAGTATATGAGATTTCAGAACCGATGTCTTTGGTACCGAGCGCACTGCTGTGTCACACAGAAATGTCCTACGTGGCACAGCATTTGTTATGGGCGGACGATGCACTTCTATATTTTATATACGACGACAGCGTGGCTTATTGGTCAATTCGAATTTAAGTTCTGGGTGACACCCCAACTGGTACGGGCAGGCGTAGCACTTACCATCGGGTGAACGCCTAGCTCGTCTTGTCACTTTTTTTATGAAAGAGGGGGCAAACGAGCAAGCGGCTCATCTGATTGTAAGTGATCACCGCCGCCCATGAACATCTACAATACCGGAGGAATAGCAGACGTGGCAACACGTCTGCTATTCCTCCGGTATAAAAAGCTGTTATTGTGACTTAACTATTATAGTTAGACACATGGCCTCACGGACTTTTTTGTGAGTAATGTTGAGTACTATGAAAATGTAGTACATTATTTTCTTTATCATTAATAGTTTTTGCAGCGCACGCCAAATAATGACTTTAATCAGTATTTATTGATACCTTTAGTTACATCATAGCAATTTTCGTAAGGATCTCGATTTTTTTAAATTAAATACAACTCATGTTAGTCGGTGATATGTAGTATAGGTGAAAGTATTTTTAAAATCGGTTCAGTAGTTTTTGAGTTTACTTCTTCCGACGCGGTTTTTAGATATCCTGTGGGAACTGATTGATATTCCGGGATATAAAGTATGCTATGTCCGTCTCCAGGATGCAAGCTATCTCTGTGCCCAATGTCGCCGAGATAGGTTCAGTGGTTGAACCGTGAAAAGGTAACAAACAGACAGAGGGACAGAGAGAGTAACTTTCGCATTTATAATATTAGTATGCATATTGCTTTTTTATTGGATAAAGTAGCAAGACGTAAAAACCATTCACCTGATGGTAAGTGCAACGCCTGCCCGTAACAACTTTTGTGCCACCCAGAACATTTCTGTGTTAAAGACACACACTGCGCCGGTGACCCTGAGACATCAGCTCTTGAAATCATTAGCCCAATTAAACTAGCTCTCAGTGCCCTTAAGACCGAAACACGGTAACGTTTACACACTACTGCTTCACACCAGAATAACTGGCCTTGCGGTAGTGCCTACCTAAAAGGATTGCTGTATAGGAATCATACCATGAGTAAATTTATAACATTAGTATGGATGTCTGTACCGCAAAATTAGAGAGCGCAAATTTTTAACAACAGGCGAGACGAGCAAAACGTTCACCTGATGGTAAGTGCAACGTCTGCCCATAACAGATGCTGTGTTACTCAGAATATTTCTGTGTAGCACCACACTGCGCCCTTCACCTTGAGACATTAGCTCTTAAGTCTCATATGCCCAGTGATTACGCTAGCTCACAGTGCCCTTCAAACCGAAACACAGTAATGTTTTCACACTACTGCTTCACGGCAGAATAACTGACTCTGGGGTGGTACCTACCTAGACGGATTCCTGCATATGAATCCTACCACCAGTAAAATTTCATTTGTGTCTCGTATTTACAGGTCACGGCAGACAAACACCGAACTTTTATCAAAAGGTAAATTCTGCAAACAACGAGAAAGCGCTTCGTCTGGTTTTTCATCGTGGCATTTGTCGCTGGATTTTATGCGGGCAAAGGAAGATGTAAATTAAAATTAAACTTCATTGCCATGCAAAAGCCTTAAAATATTAAAATAATTCTCAGCCCTAGCAAAACCCGATTCATCATCATCATCATCATTTTAGTAACTTCATTAAGTATTCTTTTCATTAATTACAAATTATCCCGTGCGAAAATCGAACCTACGCCGCTACGCGTGTCCTTTCGAATTGTACCATTAATCTTCTACCTGACTGTCCCTGTCGGTACACTTTCAGCACTTTATCGTTCAATAGTTGGGTTTGTCGTGTGGTGGCGGCTTAAGAGAATCTACCACCCCATCTCATCCCGTGGGTGTCGTAAAAGTTGACAGAAGTAAAAACCAGAAGATGGGCAGCAGCATCTTCCTGGAACATCTTAATAAATAAACTACGGTTGCCAACATGCCTGCCAAGCGTGGCAACTATGGCAAAATCCCAACTAAATTGGAGCTACAAACTTTTTTTGCAATGTATTAGGGAGGCCTACGTTCAGAAGTAGGCTAGTGAAGCTAGGCTGAAATGATGATGATGATGTTGAAAAATAATACGAAATTTATTATTATTATTATTATATGAACATCATAACTATGTAACTTTTAACATTGACAACGTTATAAAACTAATTTTACAGATTTTATCCAGTTTAATTTTTAAACTATTATTTAAAACTTTATAATCAAAAGCCGAAGGTACTGAAGGTACCATTAACTATGACATCAGGACATCTGTCACCTCAGTCCCACCTTGACCATGGGTGCCGTAAAGCACTCGAAACGTCGGGTTATAAATAGTTTTAAAATTAAACGCAATAAAATCCGTAAAATTCGTTTTATTAAGTGTGTAATATTCGCGTAAATATAAGAAATCATTATTGACATCTTATAAGCCAACAATTGCCCAACTATCTCCCTTTCTGGTGGTGGGATTACTATGCAGGAATCCGGCTGGGACGGTGCCACCGCTATGCCAATTTTTCTGCCGTCAACCAGTAGTGCGCAAATATTACCGTTTCGGTTTGAAGAGTCTGATAGCTAGTGTAATTACTGGGCATATAAAGACTCAAGAACTGATGTCTCAAGGTGTCGAGATCAGTGTGGTGCCACACAGGAATCTTATGAGTGACACAGCATTTGTTATGAGCAGACTTTGCACTTACCATCGGGTGAACGATTTGCGCGTCTCATCACTTTCTTCCATAAAAAAAAACAGAACCAAATTGTCAAACCAATATTTATAATAGAAGAGGAGGCAAACGAGGAAGCGGCTCACTTGACGGTAAGTGATACCGACGACCATGAACATGTGCAACACCAGAGGAGCTGCGGGTGCCTTGCTGGCTTTTCAGAAAGGAGTATGCTCTCTTCATGAAGATCCCTGATATATAAACCATGGATACAGAGTTCCATACAAAAATCCATTCACCCACAAGGTTTTCGGTCGATCAAAACATAAAAACAAAGATACTCGTACCTATTTCCCTTTCAATGAACGCAAATTTAATCTTACGCCGACGACATATAGTAGCTTTTTACATTAAATCAAGTATCCATCCGTGACATTTTAGAATTGTCGCTAATTTGACGCAATAAAATTTTAATTAAACAATGAGCGCATTTGAGTCGCTGTCTGCGGATCTAGGATTTTTTTGTATATCAATGTAGTTAATACTTAACTGAGCAAGCGTTTTGCAATTTTGAAGACAATGCATTCAACAGTTACGCAACATAGCTTGTTACGTACACAAAGGACAAATATACAAGCATACTATACGCTAACGTTGTTATGTGGAGCAGTTATGAACGTCGAAAATTGTAATCCGAAGCAA